>CM035843.1:339948940-341148940 GCA_020510985.1 Pholidichthys leucotaenia
CGACTGGGATAGACTCCGCACCGGTGACCCTGGGAGAAGGTTCAGGAGAGGGAAAAGAACCGGAATCAGGATCACCAGTAGCGACAGAGCCCAGCGAGACGAGCTCATGTACAGCGGATGGCTGCCCCTGGCTCGTCTCCCCGAGAGACAGGCAGAAATGCTCTAAAATAGAAAGAAGAAAAACAAAGTAGAGCACTTGCCTGTACTTGAGTTCTGTCGCCGTCCAGGACTTCGATGATCCGGGCTCAGACGGAAGAAGATCATCATCTGGCTCCCACTCAGCTGTGTCGGGCTCCGCAGCTGGCATGATGTTCTCCGCAGCCTGAGGACCCTCTGACGCCGATGTCCATGCCAATAACCCACACAGCGTGGTGGCAGGGGACCCTCGACCTGCTGGCTCGAACCGCTCCGGCGTGGAGACCCGGGGACGCTTCATCGTCAGCGCAGGCTCCAGGCTGCAGTCCGCTCCTCTCCTCTGCCCATGACATGGCTGCAGGGCTGGAACCAGGCTCTCCAGAACCGCAGGCCCCCTCCTTGTCCGGCGACGTAGGCCTGGCGTCGTGGACCGCTCGGTGGAGGGAGACACAGAGGCAGCAGGTTCAGTAATCAGGGCTACAGCAGGTGGTGGGAGCTCGGGGGACTGCGAACCCCGAACTCCGCCTCCAGGAGTCAGACAAGACAAATCACAACTTTGATGAGAAGAAGGAACTTGCACTTGCCTGTCTCCCGGAGGGAGGATGGTGCCTGCTGTAGGGGACGTTGCTCCTCCCTTTCCCCGCCGCATGGTGACAGAGGGCACCCTGGAAGGACGAGGGGGAGCCGCTCACAATGGATCAGGGACGGGGCTCGCCGAAGCAGGACTCTTGGCAATCACAGCAGCCGGGGAGGGCGTCGAGGAGGAGGGGGCAACAGCCAAGACGAACCGGGCACGGAGTGCTGATGGAACAGCAGGAGAAGATGGCCCTGGGGGAGAGGCTGCAGGAATTCCCTCTTGGCGAGACACCGAAGTGGCAGCTGACTGTGCGGTAGAATCTTTGTGGCAGCCCGGAACAGGATCTGGACGGGGTTCTTGCTGAGGTTGACCTTGGCCGTGGCGCCGACGTCTTCGATGGCCCCCGGATGGTGCGAACTCCTGGACTGGATCGAGGACAGGAAAGGGATCCCAAAGCGGGGAGTGGGGATGCCTCCTCCTCTGCTTCCTGCCGTAGTCCTCCTCCACCATACAGAGTATCTCGCGCTGTGCGGCGATGTCATCCCTCCTCGCGCTGACTTCAGGGTGGTCGGCGTAGCGGGGAATATGATTTAAGACATCCTCAGTGCAGTCCAGGTACCAGCGTATGTCGCTGTGATAGTCGAGGAGGGAGGCGGAGATGAGTGTTTCATCTACGTATTCCAGGGCATCCGCCAGCTCGTAGCTCAGACTCCGAGCGCGGCCCCTCCGCGACGGCATTCTCTCAGCACGCAGTACCCAGACAGGAAAGAGCAAATGTCCACTTAATGCAAACTCACCTGGAATGGCGTCTCGGTTTGGCGCCTCCATTTAGGCGCCCTGGCAGCAGTCTACTGTCAAGCGGTGGTCCTCGCGGGCCACCATAAGACACCAAAAGTTGCCAGTGAGGTTTGCATGATGTTTTATTAATGAACACGAACACAAGATAATACACAAAGTAACAGAAAGTAGTGAGACACGGTGGGCTAAAACACACAACACTTGACACAGATGATCATAAGGCTATAACGAGGCACACTTATGATCAGGACATGAACGACGATCAGGAATAGTTGACGTCTGAGGCGAGGGACACTCGCTCAACGTCTGACAAGGGAATAATCGACGAGACTGCTGCATTGTACTGCTCTTCAGAGCCTGCTTAAATGCCGGGCTGCTGATGAGCCGTAAATGCAGCACAGCTGTTAGGTTTTGACAGCAGGAAGCTCCTCCGAGCGCTGTCACAATAAGAGCTCGGGGAGCCAAAAGGTAACACTGCTGTCAACCCTGGCGGAGATGAAGCATGGCCCGAGCGCGGACGACATCGGGCTCAGACCATGACACAGACAGGCATAGTATTTCAGGTTATTGTGTCAGTCTGAGTGAAGGAAGCTCTCTGATCTCATGGAAGGCAAGAAAACAACCAACAATTGCAGTATCTACTTGTGAAGTGAAATACATTGCCTTAGCATCAGCAATGCAGGAATGTACATATTTGGAATAACTACTAGACAGCTATCATTATGCACAAACAAAAGTGTATGAAGACAACCAAGGCACTATTGCACTTGCTAAAAACCCTGTGAACAGGCAAAGGTGTAAACATATAGACATTAAGTACCACTTCATAAGAGAGGTTGTAAACAGTGGAAGAGTACTTCAATTCAATTCAATTCAATTCAACTTTATTTATATAGCGCCATTTCACAACAACAGTCATCTCATAGCACTATCAACTGTAGGGGGGGACCCCCACAGTTGCAGAAAGACCCCAGCAATCAGGCAATCCCCTGTGAGCAAGCACTTGGCGACGGTGGAGAGGAAAAACTCCCTTTTAACAGGAAAGGGAGTTCTCCTCATACTAACAAATACTGTTTTTGCGTGAATGTTTGATGTGATGGGGGTGGGAGGGTGCGCACAATTTCACAGGGTTTAGGCATAAAAGGAAAAAAAAAAAATCATTACAAGTTTGGATTGGGTTCTGAAACTCACGTTAAAAGCATGGGACTACTTTCAGTGGTAAGAGAGGGCCCTCAACACGTAACAGAGTTTGAGGAATTTCCCTCAGGGCCTTCACTCCATCAAGGCCCTTCCAGGGTCTTTAAAAAGACCTCAGCTCAGGAAGTTCGTATGACAGCTTTTTGTTTTAAAGTTTTTTACACTATGTTCTTAATGTTTTTCTTGTTTTTAATGTTCTTTCAGTTTCTGAGTAGCACAAAAGAGGGCCACCACACAGTTATACTAAACAAAACAACACAATGGAGAAACAGGGTGTAACCAAAATAATTTCATATAATGTAAAAGGAATCCTGAATCCAGTTAAAAGATCCAAGATTCTAGGCAAAATGAAAAAAGACAAAGCAGGAATAATATTTTTACAAGAAACCCACCTAACAGACGTGGAACACAATAAACTCAGTAGACAAGGGTTTAAAATGATCTCTTCATCTTCATATAAGTCAGGGAGGAGGAGGGGAGTAGCGACATTGATATCAACCAAAATTACATTTGAAAAAAAAATCAGAACACAAAGATAAAGAAGGGAGATACAGTTTGGTAACTGGGCGGCTAGAGGGAGAAGATATCACCCTGCTGAATGTGTATGCTCCCCCAGGGGCTAACTGGAAATTTTATAAAAATGTATTCGACCTAATGATAACTAAAGCTCAAGGTTTAGTGATATGTGGTGGGGACTTCAATCTTAGACTGAATCCATACTGGGATGCTTCTGGTAATTCCCCACATCAAAATAACACCCAAAACAGGAAGACTCGGATGCTACTAAAAGAAATGTGAATCTGTGACGTGTGGAGGGAACTCAACCCCAGTGTAAAAGACTATACATTTTACCCAACTCCACATTCATCTTACTCAAGGATTGACTATTTTTTTATGTTTAATAGAGACATTGGAAGAGTAAAAACATGTAAAATAGGACTGATGGATCTCTCCGACCACAGTCCGATCTACATGGACTTAAATATCCAAAAATACACAAATAATACATTTTCTTGGAGGTTAAATTCAAATGTCCTGAAAGGACCATTGAAAGATGAATTGGAATCAGATATTCTCAGATATTTGGAAGATAACGATAATGGAGAAGTATCCCCTTTAATACTGTGGGATGCATGCAAAGCTGTAATAAGAGGAAAGATTATTGCAAAACTGGCAACCCAAAAGAAACTAAGACAAGAAAAACTATCCACATTAGAGTCAGAACTTAGGAACCTAGAAAAAGAACACAAAGGCAACACTCATTCTACTGACTCGCTCAAGATTAAGGAAATTAAAAACCAAATAAATGAGATCTACACAATAGAAATCCAGAAGAAACTTACATTTCTGAAACAAAAATACTATGAAGCAGGCAGTAAATCGGCAAAATTGCTAGCCTATAAATTGAGGAAACATCAAACAGAAAGAGCAATCTACAAAATCAGAGACCCAGTATCAAAGGAAATAAAATTCAGAATTCAGGATATTCTTAAAAGCTTCGAGAATTACTATAAGAACTTATACTCCCACAAAAAACATAAAAACGCATCCGAGGCATTCCTAAACACATTAAACCTTCCCCAACTTACGGAGTCACAAAATAAAACACTACTGTCAGAAATACATCCTAAAGAATTGGAAAAAGCAATTATGAAACTTAAAGCTAACAAATCCCCAGGAGCTGATGGCTATACAGCAGAGTGGTACAAAACCTTTAAACAGCAACTATCTCCTCTCCTCCTGAAAACATTTAATTATGTCCTCCACACAGGGGAAATCCCCCCCTCCTGGAGAGAAGGGGTCATTGCAGTTATACCTAAACCTGAAAAGGATAAACTAGAGTGCTCCAACTACAGACCAATCAGTGTACTAAATCAGGACTATAAGCTTTTTACCATTATCCTTGCCAAAAGGTTAGAAAATATACTGACAGACCTAATTCATTTAGACCAAACAGGTTTTATAAGACAAAGACAGACACAAGACAACATTCGACGCACTTTACACATAATTCATCATATAAAAAAATATAACTTAAATGCAGTCATATTGGGATTAGATGCTGAAAAAGCATTCGATTCGGTTGACTGGTCTTTTCTATATAGAATCTTATCCAGTTTCAATTTTCATAACAACTTCATTAGAACTATACAGGCATTATATAAAAAACCAACAGCTAAAATAAGGATTAACGGTAATTTATCATCATCTTTTGAACTGGAAAGAGGATGTCGTCAGGGCTGCCCCCTGTCTCCACTGCTCTTTGCAATCTTCATAGAACCTCTGAGCCATTGGATAAGACAAAACCAAAAAATTCAAGGTATTACACTTGGTCAGAAGGAACATAAAATAGCACTCTTTACTGATGACATTTTAATATACCTAGGGCAGCCGAACACGTCTTTACCAGAACTAACCTCAGTTTTTTCAGAGTATGGAGATTTATCGGGGTACAAATTAAACATGCATAAAACCCAAGTTTTAACATTCAACTATGACCCAAATCATTATTCACTAAGCAAACTCAAAACTAACTGGGAGTCGGAATCTATGAAATATCTGGGGGTCAATATCCCGAAACAACTCAACAAAATTATATCACTAAACTATGATCCACTGGTGACAAAAATAAAATCTGACCTAGCAAGATGGAATATGATACCATTCTTGGGTACTGCACAAAGAATTGAAGCAGTCAAAATGAATATACTTCCACGTCTTCTATACCTTTTCCAAACAATACCGGTAGAACCTCCCAAAAAAACATGGCAGGAGCTGGACAGAAGGATCTCAAGATTCATATGGCAGGACAAGAGACCTAGAATCAGATATAGAACCCTACAGCTAAACAAAGACAAAGGTGGGCTCGCGCTGCCAAATATCAGGGACTACTTCAAAGCCGCACAAATTAAAACTTTAGTAGAGATATGTAACCCAGTCTACACTGCACAATGGAAGGAGATCGAATGCCAAATAACAAGTGACATCCCCCTACAGGCGATAATAGGGAACAATGCCTTACCTAAGCTTTTGAATAACACTAACCCGTGGATAGAGACCCCGCTAAAAATTTGGTTTAAGATAGTCAGAGAGAATCAAACTAAAGAACCCTATCGACTTCTGCAATGGATTGCCTATGATCAGGACTTTACTCCTAATAAAACAGACACCAGATTTAAAAAGTGGAAGGAGAAAGGGCTGATAAAATATTACGATTTTTTTAAAGGGCAAATCTTAAGAAGTTTTGAAGATTTGAAAAAACAAGGCCTAATAAATCAAGACCTTTACAGGTTCTTCCAGCTTAGACACCACATAAACAATATACTTAAAAAGGAGGTTTTGGAAAGGGCCCAGTCAGGTGTTCTGAAGGTCTTCTTAATGGCATATAAAGGGATCCCAGGGATCAGATACATTTCTAAAATATACCAAGGTCTTCAAGACTTAAAAGGAGACAACACATCTTATATAAAAGAGAGATGGGAAAAAGAGGGGAATTTCACTTTACAACTGGAAATATGGGAAAAGCTAAATAAACAGCAATGGAAAAGTACCTCATCCCTGCAGTGGAGAGAATTTGGATGGAAAAACTTGGCAAGATTTTTCAGAACACCTGCACAAAACAAATTTACCCATAAGGGATTGAACTGTTGGCGCTTGTGTGGTGAAAAGACTGCAAATCATTTTCATGTGTTTTGGTCATGCCCAGTTATCCACCAATATTGGACCAAGGTACAGACAATATTGGGGAAAATATTCAAAATTACAGTTCCCTTTTCTTTTGTAACTTTGTATTTGGGTTTACTACCGGACTCACTGGAAAGACGAGGAGAAAAATACTTATTCAATGTTTTAATATTGGCAAGCAAAAAAGCTCTAACTAAAAAATGGATGTTGAAGGACTGTCCTACACCTGAAGATTGGACTAACGTGATCCAAGACATTTACTCGATGGAAAAGTTGACATTCGCACTGAGACAGGACATGGATGTGTTCATGAACTTTTGGCAACCCTGGACCGCATATGTGTCTTCCATTAGGTCTAATCTTTGACAAATACCATTTCAATAATGGTTCCACTCTTTGTTCCATCGCTACTCAGATGCTCTTTTATCTTTATTTACGTACTTTTTCTTTTTGTTTGTTTTTTACTGGTTTGTTTGTTTTTTTGTTATTTGTTTTTTGTTTTTTTTTCTCTTTAATTTCACTTTTTCTTTCACTTTAAAAAAAAAAAGGGGTGTTGTAAGAATTAATCTTCCAATGTTGTCAGATATCAGAAAATAAGGGAACATGTGATGAAAATGTAAACAATGCATTGCTGTAACGACCTGTATACCCTTTACAAAAACTTAAATAAAAAAAAAAAAAATATTTCATAGAGAGTGAGGAAAGGAGTGAGGCCCAGTGCATTACTGGAGGTCCCCCGGCTGACTAAACCTATTAGCAGCATAACTAAGGGAGGGTTCAGAAACACATGATCCCTCCCTAATTGTAGGCTATATCAAAAAGGTAGGTTTTAGCCCTATTCTTAAAAACAGAGATCGAGTCTGACTCCCGAATCCAGATTGGCAGCTGATTCCACAGGAGAGGAGCTTGATAACTGAAGGCTCTGCCTCCCATTGTACTTTTGGAGATTCTAGGTATTACAAGTAATCCTGCATTTTGGGAGCGTAATGCTCTGTTAGGATAATACGGTAGTATCAGATCTTTTAAATAAAAAGGAGCCTGATTGTTTAGAGCTTTGTAAGTGAGAAGAAGGATTTTAAACTTAATTCTAAATTCTATGGGAAGCCAATGAAGGGAGGCCAGAACCGGAGAGATATGATCTCTCTTTCTAGTACCTGTTAAAACTCTTGCTGCAGCATTTTGGATCAGCTGAAGACTTTTTAAAGATGTTTTAGGACAGCCTGATAATAAAGAATTACAATAATCTAATCTCGAGCTAACAAAAGCGTGGATCAGCTTCTCAGCATCACTCTGACACAAGATGCTCCTAATCTTGGCAATATTATGCAAATGATAGAAGGCAGTCTTAGAAACAAATTTAATATGTGAATTGAAGGACAAATCCTGATCAAAAATAACTCCAAGGTTCCTCACAGAGCTATTAAGAGAAAGAGTAACCGCATCCAAACTGAAAGTTTGATTTGGAAAGGAATTTCTAAGGTTTTTTGGACCAACAAGAATGACTTCAGTCTTATCTGAATTTAATAGCAGGAAATTACAAGTCATCCAAGCTTTGATTTCCTTAAGACAGGCTTCTAACTTGGCTAATTGATTACTATCATCTGGCTTCATTGACAGGTATAATTGTGTGTCATCTGCATAACAATGAAAATGTATACAGTGCTTTCTAATAATGTTGCCTAACGGAAGCATATATAAACTAAAAAGAGTAGGGCCTAGCACAGATCCCTGTGGAACTCCATGACTAAGCTTTGAGTTGAAAGAAAACTCATTATTTACATGAACAAACTGGAACCTATCAGATAAATAAGATCTAAACCACTGCAACGAAGTTCCATTAAGTCCAACATAGTGTTCTAATCTATCAAGTAGAATATTATGATCGATAGTTTCAAAAGCTGCACTAAGGTCTAAAAGGACAAGTACAGAAACTAGTCCATTATCAGATGCAATGAGGAGGTCGTTAGTGACCTTCGCTAAGGCTGTTTCAGTACTATGATGGATTCTAAACCCAGATTGAAACTCTTCAAGTAAACCATTTCCCTGCAGGTGGTCAAATAATTGCGTAGCAACAACTCTTTCTAAGATTTTTGAAATGAAAGGGAGATTAGAGATTGGTCTATAGTTAGCTAAAGCTCCTGGATCTAGCATTGGCTTTTTGAGTAAGGGTTTAATTACAGCCGTTTTAAAAGCCTGCGGTACATGGCCTAAAGTTAATGAAGAATTGATTATATGAAGAATAAAGCTACCAATAAGTGGGAAGACTTCTTTAAATAACCTGGTAGGAATAGGGTCTAAAAGACAAGTTGAAGGTTTGGATGAGGAAACTATTTTTTCTAACTCACAAAGGTCGATTGGAGTAAACTCATCAAGACAGACATCAATAGAAGGAGTTGTAGTAGTTACAGTATTTAAGTTAACTGTGGGAAGAATCTGATTGATTTTATCTCTGATGGATGAAATTTTATTATTGAAAAAGTTCATAAAGTCCTGACTAGTAAGCTCTAAGGGAATGCTAGAATTGACAGAGTCCTGACTCTTTGTCAACCTGGCTACAGTACTGAAAAGAAACCTGGGATTATTCTTGTTCTCTTCTATTAATGCAGAGTAATAACTCGTTCTAGCTTTTCTAAGAGATTTTTTATAAATTAAAAGATGATTTCTCCAAGCTAAATAGATTTCATCTAAATTAGTAGAGCGCCATTTTCTTTCTAATTGACGAGTCTTCTGTTTTAAGCTACGAGTTTCTGTGTTGAACCAAGGAGTTAGAAATCTCTGATTAGACTTTTTCTTTTTTAAGGGGGCCACCAAGTCTAGAGCCTGATGCAGAGAAGCTGAAACACTATCCACCATGTTATCAATTACAGAAGGAGCAAGCTGTCTATAGCTTATTTCTGTTGTGTTGACACATGGCATAGAGGAAACAATCTGCATAAATTTGGAAACAGCATCATCTGAGAGGCATCTACTGTAATAATATTTTTCTTTAGGAGCCAAATAGTCAGAAATAGTAAAATCAAAGGTTAACAGACAATGGTCTGACAGTACAGGGTTATGAGGAGACACTACCAGATTTTCTATTTCTATGCCATATGTCAGAACGAGGTCCAATGTATGGTGGAGGTAATGAGTAGAATTTCCTACTTTCTGAGAAAACCCAATCGAGTCTAATATTGAATTAAAAGCCACATTAAGGCAGTCACTATCTACATCCACATGTATATTAAAGTCCCCTACTATAATTATTCTATCAGATTTCAGCACTAAATCAGCTAAGAAATCAGCAAATTTGGATAAAAATTCTGAGTAGGTTGATGGGGGACGATAAACTATGGCAAATAAAATTGGGTTAAACCTAAAATTGCTAAAGTGCCTAATACTGAGGACCAGGCCCTCAAAGGAATTATAACATGTTTTTTGCTTTACATTAACTAGTAATTTGGAATGGTAAATTGATGCTACTCCTCCTCCACGACCAGAACTTCTGGGATTTTGACAGTTTAAATAACCAGAGGGAGTTGATTCATTTAAACCAACATAATCCTCTTGCCCTAACCAAGTCTCTGTAAGGGAAATTAAATCAATCTGATGATCAATTAACAGATCATGGACTAACAGAGACTTGGGAGTTAGAGACCTAATATTTAATAAACCACATTTAATTTTTAAATTATGAGGAGGAACAGAGGCCAAATCATTCAATTTAGAGGCTTTATGTTTAATTTGAGTTTTACCAATATTTTGCTTTATCACTTTGGGATGCTTAAACATTATATTTTTATTTACTTTGGAGGGAGCAGACAACGATTCTCTGATGGGGAAGATGGGCTAAGCTGAGGGGTGGCGGATGAAGAGGAGCTGCAGAGAGGCGTGTAAGACTGCGAATCTGCTTCCTGGTCCCAACTCTGAGTAGTCAGGGTTTTGGAAATTTGGATAAAAAAGATGCCAGATTGTTAGATAAATGAGAAGCACCATCCAAAATGGGATGAATGCTGTCTCGTCTCATAAGACCAGGTTTTCCCCAAAAAGAGCTCCAATTGTCAATGTAGCCCACGTCATTTTTAGGACACCACACAGACAGCCAGCGGTTCAAGGATGACGAGCGGCTAAACATGTCATCACTGGTCAGATTGGGGAGGGGCCCAGAGAATACTACAGTGGCAGACATCGTTTTTGCAAAGTCACACACCGATTCTACATTAAGTTTCGTGACTTCCGACTGCCGGAGACGGATGTCATTAATGCCGGCGTGAATAACAATTGTGGAATATTTACAATTACTTTTAGCCAGCATTTTCAAATTTGACTCGATGTCGCCTGCTCTGGCCCCAGGAATGCATCTGACTATGGCCGCTGGAGTCTCTAGGTTCACGTTTCTGACTACAGAGTCGCCAATGATCAGAGTTTTTTCCTCAGCGGGTGTGTCGCTGAGTGGGGAAAAACGATTAGAAACGTAAACAGGTTGGTGGTGAACCGGGGCTTTGCAACTAGGCTTCCTTCTCACCGTCACCCACCCAGTCTCCTCGCTGCTGAGGAGAGCCGGGGGACCGCTGACAGTGAGGCCTAAGCTAGCTAGCTCCGCTGCAGCTAATGGGCGTCCGTCAAGATTAACTGGTGCAGACGGTGTTTCAATGCAGCGGAGCCGGGATTCCAAATCAGACAACCTCGCCTCGAGCGCCTCAAAAAGACAACATTTATTACATTTACCGTTATCACTAAAAGAGGCAGAGGTGTAGCTAAACATCTGACAGAGAGAGCACACCAGAGGAGGAGAGGAAAGAGAGCTAGTAGCCATAGCTAGTGGCTGGAGAGCAACCACACAGGCAGACAGCAAAACAGGAGGTGACAATACTTCTGGAGTATTGTCCTACTGAGCAAATGCTTGCTGATGTAATGACAATGCCAGCTACTAAAGTCAAGCTGAAAAGGTTTGCTCAGGAAATGTTTGGTACATCATCATCATCATCATCATCATAGCAGTCTGTCGGGGGCGACAATGACTGTTTCATTTAGGTCTGATCAGATTCCTCCCCACAGCTCTGTCCTTCGCCCTCCGCTGTACAAGTGCAAATATTGTTTGTTGTATACATCAAGGTAAAAATGAGGAAGATGTATTAATGTTATGTTTTCAGGAAACACAACGAGTTAAAAGTGAATGGGGGTGTTAAGTATTGTTGTATGTGAACGCCTTTACTCATTGTGACACATGCTTTTATTTTGAAGATGCATTGTGTGTATTTGCTTCCTGAATGTGATGGGAGAAGAAGATGAATAAGGAGCAGAGCTCCCATGTTTGTTTAGAAGAGAGATGCTGTTCATGGTCGTTATGTTCAGTTAGTGAGACCAAATAAATATGCCAGAGAAGGCTAAAAGACACAGCGATGTTTGCTTATTCTTCACACACAAGACGAGGACTGCGCACACCGTCTAACACAACCGCCATAAAACAAAATAAGAAGAGACTGCACAGTGCGCAGATGATCAAGCAGCATCAAGGTAGTTTACTTTCAGTTTATTTTGTAGTTAAAAGTTGCAGTGAGGATCAAGTAGCCACTTCCACTGTGTTCTCAGAGTTAATATAGGAGTCTGACACACTGATGTAATGCTGGCTTCAAATATTTCCCATCAGCAGCTCCTCTCCTCCTGCTAAAGTCTCTCATGTCATAATCCATGCACAGATCTGTGACAGAGGTGGGTGAAACAGACAGAAATTGTAAATCTACCATTATAGTATCGGTGCTGACAGACAGACTGAACTCTGTCCTCCTTTATGAAGAAGTCTGACTGAATCATAGAACTATACTGAAATCATCATTGCAGTGTTCAACACTAAGCCCCATCATCTCTGACTGTAATCACCAAATCCAAGTCATTTTTGGATGGTGAAGTCTATTTCATGTGCGTTGTGGCCACTGCACCAGCCTTATTAAAATAAGCTCTTTTGGACTTATTTTTGTGGCTTAGGTGTGGTTTATGTGGCTGCCTGGTCTGTTTTTATCAAAACTGTTTTTTGACTGGTAAACGTGTGTAGTTTACATAGCTGTGCTGAGCCCAGGGTATATTCAAGTATTTTTCTTTTACATAAACTGTTGGGGGGCCTGTACCCTATTACAGGTGATGCTCTGTCAGCAGTGCTGCGTGGTATCTGTGCTAGCACAGTGTTGTACCTACATGGCTGTTGTAATGTTGTTGCTGAAACGCTGAAACTAAAACTGTGACAAAGCACAGTACTGTACATGTAAAAACATTAAAACTCGACACAAAGACTACCCCAGAGCATGTTGGGAGATTCACTGGTCACTCCCAATGGCATCTGTCTTAAAGAAGCATGTGCATAGGCAGCTTTAGGTCAGAATTTACTTCGGTCTACATACAAGTGACAAAAATGCATAAATACGGAAACTACTGATGCAATAATACTTGTAATATATTATATTACAATTAATATATATGAAATTTTACTCCTTAGACATAATTCTGTACTACTTATAAATTATGTATTTAATTAGAAAATTACATAGAATTTCTACTTCTTACTTTAAACAGTGAATGGACAATAACAATAGGCCAGTAAAATAATACAGCTCTATTATTTTGAAAATGATTTATGGATTGCTTCTCATTCCACATTATATCAATGACAGAACGTATAACAGTAATACTTCAGTTTAGTAGCCATATTCTGGGCTTCTTGTTGAAACCTGTACCATCCCATTCAGAACAAAATGAATAGACTTAATGAAAATATGTCTGAATTGGCCACAGACTCACTACATTCCAACATGACATTTATCTCCATAGCACTTAGAGTGATAAAAAATATCCATGTAATTAAGTACAAATTGCAGCACAGGTACAAAATGGTTTCTTCAGTGCAAGGCTCAGCAAGTGTGCAGCTTGTGTATTTTCATGTGTGGTGACAGTGTGTCTTTGTGCTGTTTTGAGGACAATAATAACAGACAAATAGCTGCTAGGGTTAATGGGAGAGGACAGCCAGGGATGATGAGAACACGGAGTGAACAGAGCTGCACAGCTCTCAGGAATAAGCAGGAAGCAACACAGTCACAGTGAGAGCAGAAACACACAAACACTGGATGTGTTCCCCGTCTGGATTCCCTGCTTTTAGTTCTTATAGGCATAGTTTGGTCAGGCATGGTTCCACATTTATTACAACTACAGTTTAATATTTTGGACAGTCAGGTGATATGAAAAAAAAAATCCGCTTTTATCATGAGTGATGAGTTGGAATGCTTGTTGAGCGCATTGCAGACACTGACATCATGGCATCAGACATCATGACTGAGAATATCGCACATAAAGTAGAACAAACACCCTAACATCAAAATCACACTAGGCTGCAGTACATAATCACGTAGCTGTAATTATTTTATCTAATTAGGCAAATTCACTACATTCCATTAAGCCAAACTGTCTTTGATTCTCTTGTATTTTGGACAATTATCACTGCTCACTGTTAGCAGTGTTGTACGCACATCCATTTCGAACATCCCTGTCATTTTGTTATGGAACCAGTCAGATCAAAAATCTCTTTGTAATTCAAATAATCACTACTTGTATAAAAGTTGCTTAAGTTAGTTAGATAGAAGCTTTATTATCCTTACAGAAATTTTTTCTTGTGTCTCTGGCTACAACCAGACAAATACAACAACACAGAGAACAAGCATTAGCCTACATTAGCAATATCCCATATCAAAACTGAGTACGGTGCATTCTTTTCGTGCATTGGCAGAATGACAATGGGCAGTTGAATTCGCGGATGTGTAGTGACCTAAGGTATGACTCCATATCTACTCCATATCTCAGGTTTTGTTTTTGTTTCTTCGTTTTGTTTTACGCACAAATGCATGATTTTTGAGGGGGTGGAAAACGCTCGTGTGGTACGCGTTTTAGTGAGATCAGGTTGGCATAAAAGTTCTCTGAGCTTGAGAAGTTCACACAAATGTTGACCTAAATCTTTGACCTGATGGCATTAACTCATATTCACTATACAAACGGTATGAGACATCATTACGAATCACTCCCCTTGTTGATAGTTTGATAGTCAAAAGTACTTACAAACACTTGATATTTGGGAGATAGTGCTGAAAATTAGGCATTCCTCTACTACAGTGCAGCAAGGTTTATATTATAAAACGGGTTTTCTGCACGACATGTAGATTGTTAACATTGTTAGACTGTTTGCAGGAACCTACCATCAGAATGCATGTCGAATAAAACAAAAGCACAAACAGATCTTGTTCTTTATAGGCTGTTCCCTTTCAGGGTCATCACAGCAGAACATCCTTTGATATCATGATGATCTGCATATTGATACGCATTTTCTTCCTTCCTGACACAACACTCCCCATTGACCCGGGATTGGGACCGGCACAAGGAGTACACTGGCTTGTGCTCCCTCTATGGCTGGGTAACCAACTTTCCTTACCCCATTATATCATGCTGAGCACCAAGCCAGAAGGCAGGAAATACCATTTTTTATATGGTCATTGGTAAGACCCAGTTGTGAACCCATGACTTTCCGGCTATGGGGCGGATGTTCTTTTTAGAACGTTGCAATTTTGCATTGGCTCTTTAGGTTTGTTTCATCTGAAGCAATAATCCAGCTGTTTCATTGTTTTCTGGGACCTAATAAGAACAGCATAGAAGACAATCACCTTCAGTGCAAATTCCTTGTTTCTTCACCTATTGTTCTCGTTTATGTTCTGTACTCTCTGTCCCGTCTTTCGTCAAGTTTCTATGTGTTTGGTTTGTTCTTTTTTGGTAATGAACACTCCTCCCTCAGCCTTAGGCCAGTCAGGTTAGTAAGATGATCTCAACTGTTGTCCTGACATGAGTCTGACCATCTCTGGCTGTAGGCAATGTCTGACTCAGTGATGGATGGACTGTTGGAATGTTATGGAAGATCAGGGCATGTCTTTGTTGTGTCTGTTGAAAGAGAATGATCAACCCCCATGACTTCTATTCCTCTACAGTATGACCTATGGAAACTGCAAGAAAGACAAAAAAAAAACTGAAAAAATGGGGAGGGACAAAGGAAAAAAGAACAAAGTGACATTTTTTCACCTGAGAAGACAGCACCCCCATCTCTATTACTTCCACCTGTCCTCTGCTATCCCTTGTTTTCCTCCCTGCTCCCTGTTAAAATCTGACCCCATTTGTTCGCTGCAACCCCGCCCCCATCCAAACCCTCATTTCTCCTCCATTTCTTGCTTTTTCTCCTTGTTCTAGGGCCTAGGCTCAAGTCACACACCCAGGTGGAACAATAGCGGCTGACTTTATTCCCATGCACCTCCCAGGGACCAATACCCTCAGGTATGGAATTCTATCACTCAGTTACAAACAGGTGGATCAACTCAAATACACTTTGGAGGAGAGCAACAAAGGGACCAGATTCTCTCTGAGATTAGACCCCCAGTTTGAAGGGATGCGGGTAAAAAGCAGGAGGCAATACGGGTTGTTGTAAGAAATGAAAGACATTGGTATTAGAAAAATATACAGCTGTACTGTTGGAAGAGCATCAGCAATAATGTGCCTCTGCTAGTGTTTGCAGTCCATTTCACTGACTTCCCTCTCCCAAAGAAGGTGAAGGGCAATATGCTATCAGCCTAATAGAGAGGGAGAGGATGCTTTATTAGGTTGACAAGCACTGCTTTCATTTCAGCCCCTCAGTGTATTGTGTATGAATATGGAGCACCCTAACCAACAAAAATGTCCTCTAACTCACTGTCCATTTCTGGGCAGAGTCAAATCTCTTTAAGTGCTGAAGGTCTCCTCTACAATGTCACTTGTCATTATACTTAAATAAGCACAAATCACCTCTCCTTTTGAAGAATTACAGGAAGTTTTTGGGAGTACGCACAATTTTTATCTGAGGTGCAGAATGCTGGATTAATATCAATTCACAACACAAATTGTGATTTGAAATTCTTCCCTTCACCACTGACTAACCATAAGAAGTCATTCTATGAAAACACATAACATCCTTAAACCATTTCTGAACCCATTAGTCAAAGTGCAGAGCAAAATTTTTCTTTGTTTGTCTCACACTTAAGCCGTTTTTCTACTAGTACCTGCTCAGCCCTACTCGACTTGACACTACTCGATTTGTAGGGTTTCCCATTAGTACCTAGTACCAGGCACTTTTTTGGGACCTACTTCAGTGAGGTTCTAACCGTGCTGAGTTGAGCTGAAAATGTGACGTCAATGGATTGCATGTCACTGATAGGCCAGGGTGTAATGTCAGTGGATGAGAGCGATGTCTTCACAAGATTCAAAACTGCCACTTCTAAATTCAGCTGTGAGTTTTTATTATTTCTGTGATAATCAACGAAATAAATGGCTACACACAAATCAACACCGTCACAAAACACTCACCATCTTCTCCATGAGCAGTCATCAGCTCAGAGACCTCCCAGTATTTCATTTCGGAACGCTCCGCTGGCGCCGCAGATGAAAAGTTCAGCAGTCAAATTTGATCAAATGTGGTTATTTTTCAACAGTCTTCTCGTCGGTGTGCACAGTTCTTCCATCGGTGTTGCAGTGCTTGGATCCCTAGGCTTGAAAAATAAACTACATTTGGTCAAATATGACAACTATGAATTTTTCAGCCTATGAACTTGTCAGCCCTGTCGACCCTGCTGCGGCAGAGTGACCCAAAATAAAAAGTACACCAGGAAGTCTCTGAGCTGATGGCTGCTCACAGGGAAGATGGTGAGTGTTTGGTGATTTTAAGCATCTTTTACGTTATTTGTCAGTGAAAACGTCAGCATGTAAACAACTGGGATAACAGCCCGCCTTCCTGCAATGAACCCACCCACTTGAGGAGATACTCAGTTGTAACGGAAAACCAACCACACTGTGTCGAGTCAAGTAGAGTCAAGGCGAGTCGGGCTGAGTAGGTACTAGTGGAAAAAGGGCTATAGAGACTGGCTGCACGGTGGCGCAGTGGTTAGCACTGCGGCAGCACAGTTTACCCTCGGCCGAGGGATCGCGGGGATCGTGGTTTCGATCCCTGCCCCCGACCAACAGTGATCTGTGTGGAGTTTGCATGTTCTCCCTGTGTTGCGTGGGTTTACTCCGGGATTTCTCCGGTTTCCCCCACATACCAAAAAAAACATGCAGGTTAGGGACACGGGGCGCTTGCGCACGCAGCGACCGGCAGCTGGTGGCTTGTCACCAGACTGCAAAACAAATCTACCTACAGGTACAAAATAAGTAATAAAAAAAAAAAAAAAAAAAAAGACGTACTCCCGTACCTCAAGGAGCGGCGAATGCTGGAGAATGTAGCAAGTTTTGTGTTTCACTGGGTTCATAAAAGGTTGCCAGTCTGCAAATAGTTTTTGTTGTCGCCCAAATTTTTTTAAAATGTTTAAATTTTTTGGGCGAATGTATATGTCTGCAATCAGTTTGAGGCATTTGCAAACAGTTGTAATGCATGTAGATGAAGTTCTTTTTGGTTCGCCAAGGAGTGAACACTAGCAACTATTAAAGACCCTTTACTACAAAACTGTTGGTGACCTTGAAAACTGTGTGCAAGCTGTTTTTCAACCTTCTACGAACCCTGACAAAACCAACAATGCACAGCGTTCTTGAACGCTCCTTAGCATTCACTGCTCCATGAGGTACCAGCTTGATTTTCACCGACATTTGTCAGAAAAGTTGGCGAAGTTCAGTCAAACTTACATTTGTTTCCTCCTTCAGTTTGCTATGATTGACATACCTGATTGATCTCTGGAAATATTTTTGGTTAATGATCATGTCACAGTTCAGAAATATTAATGCACACCATCTCCTGTGTTGTCTTGATATGTGTTCTTGACAACTCCAGTTCATCAACACACTGATTTTAAGTCACAGTTTGGCTTCATTTTCAAACTTTTTTATTTGTGTTAAGTGGTAAAAGTAACATAATAAACAATCTCCAGGTTGATGACTGACTTTCATACTATTGCTGTCTGATGAAAACCTCATATTTCCATATTTGGTATTTTTTAGCTTTTTATATAAGCCTATTCTGTTGGTCAATCTTTATGTCTTTGGGTGTTTTGTTTTTTTTTTTTACTAATATCAAACCAAGCATTAGAAAAGCCATGCGAATAAATGTCATAACTGCTAAATTAATCAAAAAATACAAGGTTTTTCTCATTTTGGAGATATGAGGTTTTCACCTGACAGCGTCGATATGTTACCCTCCAGTGAAGACAGAGAAGAAAAACTTGTCAACAAGACAGGATCTACTTCCTATATTTACACTTCTCGTTACCCAGGCATCCATCTGACCAATAAGTGTAAAGGATGTTCTCAAGTAGTTTGAAGTGAAGCATTTTGGTACTGTATGTCTGGATTTTTGAAAAATTATCCAGTTTTTAAAAATCCTGAATTGATTTGGACCAGGGCAGCTTGGTGGAGCTGTGGTTAGTGCTGTAGCCTCACAGCAAAAATGTCCTGGTTCTACCCCAAGAGCTGACCAGCTGGGGACCTATCTGTTTGGAGTTTGCATGTTCTCCTTGTCTCTGCATGGGTTTTTACCGTGCACTCCGGCTTCCTCCCAAAAACATGCATCAGAATCAGAATCAGAATGAGATTTATTGCCATTGTTCATGTAGTACACAAACTAGGAATTTGTCTCGGTACAATGCTGCAACATTAAACATGGAGTAGCACTAAAAATAAAAATAAAAAACTATACATGCAATAAAATGTAGAATATGAATGAGTAATACTAATCTATGCAATTTTTAAATGTTGGGTTAACTGGCATCAACTGGGGCTACACTGCCCTTACATATGAATGTGGGAGTGAATGGTTGTCTATCTCACTGTGTTGGTCCTGTGATGGACTGGCGATCTGTCCAGGGTACACCTTGCTTCTCACGCAAAGATGCTGGGATAGCCTTCAGCCCCCCTTCCCCCCAACCTAAAATGATTAAGCGGTTAAGAAAATGGATGGACATACGGTTTGGCCCAAAGTAAACAAGGGTGTAAAGACATTCCTAAGTCTGGAGAAAGTTTCTTCATGCCTATACCTTTAAGTTCAGCAGAAGCATATTCAGCACATTTTCTCCATTATAGCAGGGCATGCATTATTCAGCAAGTTCTGGTTGATCTTGGCTGCAATAAGTCTCTGCTATATAGTCACTGGGACCACATTAAGTGCAAAAACTTATTTTTCTAGTGTTGATGCAAGATGAATGAAGACTGGAGCATCTATGAATCACACCTCCTGTGGAGAGATCTTAAACAAAGCACACCATGGATGAAAGGAGCACTTGGCTTCTAAGGAGCTATTCAGCACAGCACGGTAATGTGAGTAATGACGATATTAGACACCGAACGTGGTGCAATGCTTGTTAAATGTGACAGCTGAATTACATCAGAGCTTCACCCCTGTGAAGAAAAATACTGCTGAAGAAAATATTTGATTTGACATTTCAGCATCTTTAAACACTTGCATCACGGGCTCACAACTAAAAGGTCACAGGGCTGCAAAGAAGTAACAACATCAATAACATATGCATCAAAATCAGTTACCAGTCACAAGGAGTTATAAGATATCACACTGGGTTTCTATTGAGTCTGAGAGGTTAGTGTGACTTTGTAATATAAAAATGACTGGAGTAAAATATTTTTCATTATACCGATTTTAAAAGCTTTAATTTTTCTGCACATCTACACAAAGAAAATGAAAGAAGATAAATAACTAATTATCAGAAAAGGAAAATAATTAGAGAAAGGGTTTCCTGTTTCCTCCAAAAGTTAATGCTTGTGTTTCATGCAAAAGCCTCCTCAGGTTTAAATGTTTGATCAAGTCTCACATTACACACACTGCTTTGATATTAGGATCATAAAATCAAATTAAGTATGAACCACACATTACCTAAACAAGAGCACTCTGAGGCGAGTGCAATATCCCCACCTCTGTTTTCTTTGAAGATCCTAATATGTTACTGAAGGACAGCAGTTTTCAGCTTTTCCATATAAGCCTATCACCTATGAATATACAACAAAAGTAACTGTATGCAACCCATAGTTGTAGGTCAGGATCCCAAGGTGAACCTATATGCCAAGTTTGGTGACCCTAGCTTTACTCATTTTATAGTAATAGAGCATAGGGAATGCAGACTTTGACTTTTGAACTTTTGGCCCAAACTTTCTCTGTTCTTGAGATATAGTTTGCACGGCATTTTGAAATTGATCTTTGACGTTGTGATCCCAAAACCATAGTCACAGTTCAGGGTCATGGAGTGAACTTGTGTACCAAGTTTGGTGGCCCTAGTCTTACTCATTCTATAGTAATGGTGCAAATGGAATGTTAACATTGACCTTTGACCTTTTGACCCAAACTCATAGCCAGGTCAGGGTGTAAGCCAACCAAGACTAATTCAACTATGGTAACGATTTGAAAAGCCGTTGCATTTACAACATAGCGAAAAAAAATGACTTTTGACCTTGACCTCAAGGTTTATAATTCCTGCAAAAATCATCCGATCAGAGTCAAATTGCAATATGCTCATCATCAGTGTATATCAAACACTACTATCATGTTTCAAAACAATCAGGTGAAATGGGACATCATAAGTCAGGGGCTATAACACATGCAAAAGTCATTCGATTGGAAGCAAATTACAATATGTGCATCATCAGTGTATATCAAACCCTGATACTAAGTTTCACAACAATCGGAACAAAACTGTAGGAGAAGTTGATTTCACAAAAGTGGGACAGACAGACAGACGGACTACCCCATATCACAATCCCCCTTTGGTCTTCGACCAGCGAGGGAAAAGAATGTAAAGTATGATATCCATACAGAGGAACAAGACTGGACACCTAAGACATGTACTTCTGTATGCAAATTTTGGATACACACAAAGAAATCTAAATAGATTCATATGATAATTGCATTAACACCAAAATGTACATTAAAAATACTAGTGCATACCTGTGCATGCCCGTAGAAACCAAGTATAAGCAAGTATTTCTGCATGCCTGTAGAAAGTTACTGTTACCATGGCAACAGTAACCATGGCGATGCCTGCTTTTGATCTTTGACATAGTTACATGTGAACAACTCCTTTTATGGTCATGTGACCGGAATTCTATGACCTCATATCAGAACAGTGGTCCCCAACCCCCGGGTCGCGGACTGGTACCGATCCGTGGGTCATTTGGTACCGGGCTGCACAGAAAAAATAAATATCTTACATTACGTCCGTTTTATTTATTATCAGAGTCTGAATGATGTTTTATTTTGAAAAATGACCAGATTCTCTCCATTACATCCGTCTATGGCTCACTCTTGACGCACGTCAAGACGCTTGTCTCGGTGACGTGATACGTTACCGCTAAAATTAAAGGCCGTTGCTGGACGGCAGACATTACGAGAGCCGCTGCAGAGATTTCTCTCAGAAAAGGAGTTACCGCTGGCAGCACATTTCAGTGACGGGGAATCAGTCGCAAAACTTGCTTACTTGTGCAACATATTCGGCCTGCTCAATGAACTCAATCTGTCACTTCAGGGGAAAATGACAACTGTCTTCAAGTTGGCAGATAAAGTAGCTGCATTTAAAGCCAAATTGGGTTTGTGGGGACGGCGCATGAATGGAGGTATATTTGACATGTTTCAAACATTAGCGGGGATTTTGGAAGAGACTGAGCCCGAGCCTTCATTCTCCCAGCTGGTGCACGATCACCCATCTTTGCTTTTAAAAGAGTTCGAGCGCTACTTCCCAACGACAAAAAATACACAAACTGCCAAAGAATGGATGCGCGACCCATTTCTCAACAAACCAGGTGACTCCAACATGTCTGTGCATGAAGAAAATCAACTGCTGGAGATCGCAAATGACGGCGGCCTTAAAAGTATGTTCGAGACAACATCTCTGCCGGTGTTCTGGATTAAAGTCATGGCTGAATATCCTGAGATCGCCACAACAGCACTGAAAACCCTGTTGCCATTTCCGACGTCATATCTGTGTGAAGCGGGGTTTTCTGCAGTGACAGCAACCAAAACAAAATTATGAAGTAGACTGGACATAAGCAACACACTTCGGGTGTCATTGTCTCCCATTACCCCGAGATGGGACCGTCTCATTGTAGAGAAACAAGCTCAGGGCTCCCACTGATTCAGCGTTGTGGTGAGTTGTATTTTTCATACACTTTATATTTGTGTTTGTGGTGTATCTTATTATGAAGGCATATTTAAACGTTACCATAGTGACCAGAGAGTGTTGTGGGCAGAGAGGATGTTACTCATGTTATGTTGTTGTTGTCACAATGTTAAGAGGACGCTGCTAAAGTTGCAAACGAGTACACAGTGGATTCATGTTTATTATTATATTTAGAAAATATCACAGTTTTTATGCCGGTCTTATCATGTTCTTTTGTTGTATTTATCCGCCACACCTTAAAGGCCGGGCCCTGAAAATATTGTCTGACATTAAACCGGTCCATGGCGCAAAAAAGGTTGGGGACCGCTGTATCAGAACACAGTAGAAACAAAGTAGAACACTATGATGTCATAGCGAGTCATTTGATGTCACTATGACATCATAGATGCAGATCTGTGCGTCTGTGATATCATAGCTATGAACGCCCATAGCGCCCCAAAGGACGTCCATTAAAGATTTCCCCTCCTAAACTTCTGCATATTCGGGGAAGCTGAAATTTGGGGATACACACCCTCATAACCTCAGCACAGCACGTATAAAATCTGAGGCCAGTCCGATGAACGGTTTGGGAGATACGCACGAACACACACACACAGACAGACAGAGATTTCTTAAATTATAATTACCTCCGCCAAGGAAGTAATGTTTTTACCGGGGTTTGTCTGTTTGTCTGTCTGTCTGTTACCAACATAACTCAAAAAGTTAAGAACGGATTTTGATGAAATTTTCAGAAAAGGTGTGTAATGGCATGGGGAACAGATGATTAGATTTTGGTGATGATCTGAGAGTGCATACCTCCACCAAGGGCTTTGTTTGTATTTGTGCAGCAGGATTACACAAAAACTACTGGATGGATTTGGATGAAATTTTCACCAGAGGTGATTCTTGGGCTAGAGAGGAACCCATTATATTTTGGTGATGATCTGAGAATGCATACCTCAGCCAAGGCTCTTATCTTCTCACAGTGTGTTAGCAACAATACTCCAAAACTGATGGACAGACTTTGATGCCATTTTCACCACAAGTGGCCATAGGCCTACACACAAACCCATTACATTTTGGAGGTGATCCATGACAAACGGAAGGAGCCTTGGCAGAGGTATGCGCTCTAAGAGTGTTTTTCTAGTTATATGATGTAAATACGGGCAGCGCGGTGGAGGAGTGGTTAGCACTGCGGCAGCACAGCAACTCACCCTTGGCCGGGGGATCCGGGGTTCGATCCCAGCCCCCGACCAACAGTGATCTGTGTGGAGTTTGCATGTTCTCCCCGTGTCTGCGTGGGTTTACTCCAGGATTTCTCCGGTTTCCTCCCACATGCCAAAAAACATGCAAGTTAGGTTAACTGGCATCAAACGGGATTCTAAATTGTCCTTAGGTATGACTGTGAGAGTGAATGGTTGTCTGTCTCTCTGTGTTGGCCCTGCGATGGACTGGCGATCTGTCCAGGGTGGACCCTGCCTCTCGCCCAAAGACGCTGGGATAGGCTCCAGCGCCCCCCCCCCCGAAAAGGATTAAGCGGAAGAAGATGAATGAATGAATGAATATATAATGTAAATTTGGCAGGGGTGCATTAACTGGTGATTTGTCTCAGAGAAAGTTTGCATAAAGCTGATCCTTCAAACCGCTGCTCTGGTCCAGCAGTGCCCCACAGATGGCTCAACACACCATGCAACCATACACCACAACTGCAATTGTACATACAGGTATAGGGCGCTGAGTCTGGTCTCACTCCAGATGTGTAATATATTGACTTTCAGTCAGAGTCCTTGGTGTCCTCTTAGTATAGTGACAACTAGACCGTAGCATTATTAAGAAAATCCACAGATATACTCAAGTGCCTTTTTTTGTCTTCTTTTCCCATAATTAATTTACAGTTTCTTTTTTTGTCCGACAAAAAGGTAGGGGATACTTGTTTTTTACCTTAAATGTTTCATCTGACACCTGCAATCATCTTCAGAAGCATCAGCTGATCGCTGTGACGTGTCATTTATCAACCGAAGAAAGAAAGAAAACCGGAAGGAATGTGAAAAAGAAACACTAGGACGACTTACAAGATCACAAAAAGAAAAGGCAGAACAAGAAACCCTGAAACCAGCAATACCGGATCACTGCAAAAGGAACAATCACATCATGGACTGGGACAACAAAGAATCATTGGATTGGAGGGTAATAAACAGAAAAACTGTATCAAGGAAGCCATAGAAATCAGAGGACGTTCAAAGGACACCAATGAAGCGAGATGAGGGAGCATTCATGCTCTCTCACACCTGGGATTCCATCCTCCAGAGACCACCTGGCAACGGGAGGCATGGCCGGCGTGGTGGATCTGTCAGGTCCATCAGGCTGGCCACGCCTAAAGAGAACAGCTGATAAACGACACGTCACAGCGATCAGCTGACACTTCTGAAGGTGACTGCAGGTGTCAGTCGAAACATGTTAAGGTAAGAAACAAACATCTACCTTTTTGTCTGACAAAAAAGAAACTGTAAATTAAAAAATTTTAAAAAACCCTGTAATTTAATAAATCAGTAGTTTGATCAAGGATTGAAAAGTTCCAAACACACTGCCACTCCATGAAATCCACACAAATGATTCACCAGAATCAATCTGACTCACTTGTGCTATGAGCTGCAGGGTGGCTGGTGTTGGTGGTCCCCTTCATGTTAGTGCATCTCAAAAAATTGGAATATCATGAGTCAAGGAAGCCAAATGTATTGTCAGTCAATCCATACAGCCAAGCATGCATAGTAGAATGAAATGACACTTTCTCCTATCTACAATGTCAATCACATCTTGAATCAGAGGGGCCACAACTAGCTTTAATTCCCCATTCTACTATGGTGAGCACCAAGCTAGAAAGTGCCATTTTTATATAGTCTTTGGCATGACCTGTCTGGGGCTTGAACCCATGACCTCCTGGCTGTGGGGTGAATGCTCTACCACTAGTCCACCGCTCCATTAAGTAAGTTAATTCAAAGAGCTAAGTCATAACCATCAAAATTTAAAGCAAAAATGGGCTGAAATGGCTCACTTTATGAGTGATGAACATAGAAATTATAAACGTTTGCCTTTTTGGAACTGCATTATTTAAGACATTACAATATTCTAACGTTATCAGATGCACTAGTAGAAAATCATCACATCACATTGTTATTATTAAATTATAAAAAAAAAATGTAATAAATATGAGAAAAAGCTGAATGGAAATCCCCATTGCATCTATAGATGCAAAGCATACACAAATACAGGATAATACAATGTATATCCTCTACTGAAGCTGTAATGTTTGAGGAGGAGGGGACAAGACTGAAAAAGTTTGATAAGACAGTGCTGACTGGACATAATCGCTCTCGTTTTTAAAGACAATTTAGAGAATCTGCACTATCATCCACCCTGCCTGTCCTCCATCTCTTCTTTTTTGAATCCATTTCCACACCACCAGTGTCGTCATTCTGCAACTTGGTGCGTCTGGAGATTTAAGGAACAGGATAAGACACAGAACGGGTGGTTAAGGAGAGCCTTCTGGTCAGAAGAGTTGTTGGTACAGCTTAGGTGCTGCTTTGCCTTTGCAGCCTGGACCTCATTGTTATTATGATTTATTTTTTAATGAGCAGCGCTGCCTTCCCCTCTGCCACACAAAGAACTGATTGAATCTGGCGTTCCATTAGCATGTTAAAGAGGCCCGGCTTCATCTGTGAGCTGCTGACTGACAGTGGATATCATCTCTGTAATTGCTCGATATACTGGACCTAGAGCCAACGAGAGAGAGAGAGAGAGAGACTTCGGTTGGTGGTAGTGGTGGTGGGGATGACGAAAGATGAGGGAGGAGGGATCAGGATGTGAAAATGGGGATGCCAGAACACAGGTGGGGGTTGATGAGCCGAGTGCAGTTTGAGCTACATCTCAGTACATCTCAATTTTGTAGTCTGCGAATGTAGTCAGTTGGGACTCCATGCAGAGATGTAGGAATAGTCTGTTTCAATGCATGTTTGAAGCTACATTTGCAGCCCATGACACTCATCAGCGGCACTGTTTCGTAACAGAAGCCCCACATCTACGATGCTGTTATGCAATGAAATCATGTTGCTCTGATTTTATGTTTATTAAAGTTGTGTACTGTAAGGACAGAACGCTTTACCCAACATATTCATGTGACAGCTACACCACATCTTACCCCATGTGTCCGCTGTGCTCTCACTCACCTCTGCACAGAAGCGCTTTTTCCTCCTCTCACTCTATTTTGGTAGTCACTTCAATCTCTGCCACTCTTTCTCATCTACTTCCTCACCCCCTGCATCACTGAGCACCACCCTTCCACCTCCTCCATTGCCCTTGCCCATCCCATTCTCTCCATCTTCCCCTCTTCTTCTGTGCCCCTTGCTTTCTCTGCAGTGAATGGTAATTGAAGGAACCGTGTGGCGGAGGAAGGCTGCAGAAAAGATGGTTATCTTAACTCCACATGCCATGCATCTAAAATTAATCCTCCTCCCACTCTTTCTCGCTTGCTCTCCTCTGTTTTGCTCCAGTGTGACAGTGTGACATGCATACAATCCCACAACATTATCAGCCTTGTGTACTAATATTGGAAGATGGTTTAATGTAGCATGTGCAGCACCAGCACATTTTCACTTCCAAAGGAGGCCAAATCTTACTCCACACATCTGCACACTATTCAAAAATAATCTTACTCCAATTATATATGGGTATATTTTGCCTCCCCCTCCCCCCAACCCCATGATAATCTTTCTGCATGTAGCATGTCTCACGGGCATCTGAAAGGAAACTATGGTGCGCTCCTGCACTTCCTTTGATCTTCTGTCTAGTTGCTGGAGAAAAAGTGCCAGCAGGTGGCACTAATACACATAATTTTTTTGACCTTTCACTAATTTAAAGCAGCACAACTTAACTTTCTTGTTCTGGGTAGGAATATTGAAAATACTTCAACTGTGCAAACTGTGACCTCAGTCCAAGCAGCCAATCACAGGGTGCTTAGCTGTTGGTGGCTACAGCTATGTCCTGTGATTGGCTGTTGGAACTGAGTTTATGGTTGCCATAGTTGTAGTCTTTTCAGAGGTCCTAGCAAGAACAGAGCTGTTGTAGGCAATGTGGGCCCTCTTAGGTCAATGGTTAATGGACCATCAAAATGATATTGGAAACACAATATTTTAAGGTGAAAATTTTACATAGTGTTGCTTTAAAAAAAAGAAGAAGAAAAGAAGGGATTAACTGTTAATAAGTTTTTGTTTCAGAGGTGTGGGACTAAGAGACATGAGGAAAAAAATAACAAACTAAAGGTGTGTATTACACATACTTGCTGCTACTTTAAAGCTTTAGATTATAAGAAACTGGAAATGAAACACTTAACTGTTCAGGTTCCCAGTTTGTACTTCATCGTGAACACTGGAGGACACTGAACAAACTGTTATCCATCATGGACAATTCTGATCACCCCCTCCACCACACACTGGACAGACAGCGGAGCACTTTCTCCAGCAGACTGCTACAGCTCCACTACCGAATGGTCAGGTACCGGAAATCTTTTCTGCCACATGCTATTTCACTGTACAATAACTCACTCTAATGTTGAATTTTGGTCATAACAGTGCTGCCACACTGCACCTTACAGTCTAATTGGTACCTCCCATTTCACCCTGTGCCTTATGATCTTTCTTTGTACAGTCGGTACTATCCATAGACTCATAAGGATCATCATCTCTTTAACCTAGTAGTAGCCTATGTAGTATATAAAGTTATCTAAGCATTTTAACTTCCCTGGGTAACTCCTTTTCTATTATGCTGTGTGTATTTCTGTTGGTAACTGGGAGTGGTCCACCACACGGGGTGAGACTGGACATCCTGGCAGATAAGCACATCTGTCGCAAGGTCTGTGGTGGATTTTTGCCAGTTGGTGCATCTTGACATGCACTACACAAAGAGCAGAAATAAACAAACCTATCATCTGGTCAGTCACTGCAACAGATACTGGAGTCAGTTTTTCTTGGCCTGTCCTTGCCACTGATAATACCTCTATCTGCCAAGAATGTGTCGCTAGTCCAGCAAAAGCTAGTGGTACTCAAATGCTTTGCAAGCAGTTTCATGAAATGGTCAGTCAGAGAGCAACTCATACCGGCTCAGACGTCGCCCGGGTTAACAAGGTCAGGAGTTCCTGGCAGCGGAAGGCGAATTACAGAGCTGCATGGAGGAATCTGATCAGACCTAAATGAAACAGTCATTGTCGCCCCTGACAGACTGCTATGATGATGATGATAATGATTTCTGTTGGTTTGGGTTGTCTACTGTCATGCTGCTGTTACAATGTAATTTCCCAGTTTGGGATCAATAAAGTGCATCTATCTATCTGTCTATGTATCTATCTACAGTGGGCTTTGATTATACTTTGATTCATACTCAGAACAAAATGTATTTATTAGCAACCATAATCGCTGATTAACAGTCTTTAATTTGACATTATCCATGTATTAATTTTACATACAGTATTGCAATAACTGAATGATGACTTATAAAACAGTCCGTTATTCTATGAATTAAAAAAAACAAAACAAAGAATTACAAATGACTACAAATTCCTTATATTTGCTGTTGTTCTCCATAACGAACATGATAGCTGAACTAAATCATTTTGAAGCGTGGACTCAATGAAAGAAAATAAAATTCACAATGGGTAATAAGTTTGACACCTAATGATTTTTTTACATTTAAAAATGGATGTTTTTAGGATTTATCATGAAGTAATCATTTTAGCCTTTATTTTACAGAGAATACAAACAGGAAATAGGATGGAGAGAGACATACAGAAAAGCTGGTCCAGACTGCCTGTGTGAGCAGCATGCTCTTATTGTATCTGCTGTGCCATAACTATTAAGCCACAGGATGCCCATCATTGAATCATTTTATGGGCAGTATGTTGATCATTATTTCTTTTTTGTTTCTTAACAAAATATGTACAGTGGGGCAAAAAAGTATTCAGTCAGCCACCAGTTGTGCAAGTTCTCCCACTTAAAAGATGAGAGAGGTCTCCAGTTTTCATCATAGGTATACCTCAACTATGAGAGACAAAATGAGGGGAAAAAAAGTCCAGAAAATCACATTGAAGGATTTTTAATGAATTAATTGGTAAATTCCTTGGTAAAATAAGTATTTGGTCACCTACAAACAAGCAAGACTTCTGGCTCTCACAGACCTGTAACTTCTTCTTTAAGAGGCTCCTCTGTCCTCCACTCGTTACCTGTATTAATGGCACCTGTTTGAACTCATTATCAGTATAAAAGACACCTGTCCACAACCTCAAACAGTCAGACTCCAAACTCCACTATGGCCAAGACCAAAGAGCTGTCAAAGGACACCAGAAACAAAATTGTAGACCTGCACCAGGCTGGAAAGACTGAATCTGCAATAGGTAAGCAGCTTGGTGTGAAGAAATCAACTGTGGGAACAATTATTAGAAAATGGAAGACATACAAGACCACTGATAATCTCCCTCGATCTGGGGCTCCATGCAAGATCTCACCCCGTGAGGTCAAAATGATGATGAGAACGGTGAGCAAAAATCCCAGAACCACACGGGGGGACCTAGTGAATGACCTGCAGAGAGCTGGGTCCAAAGTAACAAAGGCTACATCAGTAACACACTACGCCGCCAGGGACTCAAATCCTGCAGTGCCAGACGTGTCCCCCTGCTTAAGCCAGTACATGTCCAGGTCCGTCTGAAGTTTGCTAGAGAGCATTTGGATGATCCAGAAGAGGATTGTGAGAATGTCATATGGTCAGATGAAACCAAAATAGAACTTTTTGGTAAAAACTCAACTTGTCGTGTTTGGAGGAGAAAGAACACCATACCCACCGTGAAGCATGGGGGTGAAAACATTATACTTTGGGGCTGTTTTTCTGCAAAGGGACCAGGATGACTGATCCGTGTAAAGGAAAGAATGAATGGGGCCATGTATCGTGAGATTTTGAGTGAAAACCTCCTTCCATCAGCAAGGGCACTGAAGATGAAACGTGGCTGGGTCTTTCAGCATGACAATGATCCCAAACACACCGCCCGGGCAACGAAGAAGTGGCTTTGTAAGAAGCATTTCAAGGTCCTGGAGTGGCCTAGCCAGTCTCCAGACCTCAACCGCATAGAAAATCTTTGGAGGGAGTTGAAAGTCCGTGTTGCCCAGCGACAGACCCAAAACATCACTGCTCTACAGGAGATCTGCATGGAGGAATGGGCCAAAATACCAGCAACAGTGTGTGAAAACCTTGTGAAGACTTACAGAAAACGTTTGACCTCTGTCATTGCCAACAAAGGGTATATAACAAAGTATTGAGATGAACTTTTGTTATTGACCAAATACTTATTTTACCGAGGAATTTACCAATTAATTCATTAAAAATCCTTCAATGTGACTTTCTGGATTTTTTTTCCTCCTCATTTTGTCTCATAGTTGAGACAAAGTAAATACTTTTGAGTATTTACTGAGTAAATACTTTTTTTCTCCACTGTATGTCCACATTTATAGGCTTGAATTATTCTCCTGGTTGCAGCTTTAATATATATTTGTACATATCTATCCATTTTTTGACCAGTTAATCATCACTTAATTATTTTTGGGTTGTGGGGGGGGCTGGAGCCCATCCTAGTGTCTTTGTGCAAGAGGCAGCGTACACCCTGGACAGATCGGCCATACAACCATTCACTCTCACATTCAGACCTACGGACAGTTTATCCCCCGTTGATACCAATTAACCTAACATGCATGTCTTTGGACTGTGGGAGGAAACTGGAGTCACCGGCAAAAGCCCATGCAGGCACAGGGAGAACATGTGGTATAAACAGTCATTTTGGCTGTAGCCACCTGAACATCACAGCTTCATGATGAGTGTTTTTGTCATTGCAGACAGAGCAAGTTTTGGACACTGCACCTGCATGAACATCTCAATATTTTAAATAAGACTACAGCAGTTTTATCCATATATGAATGAGTATAATGTCATCTCATATCCACAGACTTGCTGGCATTAGGTCAGGTGCACGTTCAGAGCACTTCTGCACTGGCTTCCTTGTTCATTCCTGGAATGTATAATACTGTAGGTGTATGTTTGGTATTCACCAATAAATAAATAAATAAACTATAGCCACAAGCGGTGATCATCAGGCTCCAAGCAGCTGCAGACTTCAAGGTTTTGTACTGTTCAGAAACAGCATTTAAATCTAAGCTGTGCTACACATTAGGTTTTAAAATGGACAGGAGATAGTGTACGTTGCACTTCAGAATATGAGTCCCCTCTGAGAATTTCAACCAGGTTTTCCAGCATAACAGATGACTGCCTTAATCACTACACCACAGGAGTGCGTCAGTCCATCATGCGCATATTTTTTCAATAAAAGATGTTCCATTGACAAGACACAAAGGCTCATAGACTTTCATAAAGCTGATTTTTGGCACATGAACAGAACTGCATGAAATTTGGTGTGATTCTAAAGAACTTATGATTGTGAGAGTAAAGTTATATTCAGTTTGAATCACTACATCAGAAAGTACATGCCAAAGAGAAGCTGTACAAATGTGTTGCCCTACAAAATCAAAATGGTTTGGCATTCAGATAATTTCAAAAACTTTTCATTATCAATATCTGTAGCTGATTCCTGCTTAATTTCAAGCAATTTGAATGAATAACCCAGGAGGCGTTCATTTTACCTTCACTCGCATATTTTTTTGAAAATATGGTACTGAAAGCTTCATTTTAGTGACTACTGCAGATAAGTGCAAAAACACCCATCCATCCATCTTCTACCACTTATCCAGGTCACAGGGGTAGCAGTCTAAGAAGAGTAGCCCAGACTGTCATGCAGTTCACATCATGATCCCGTGATCCCTCCTGCAGGTGGTGAGCCCACTGGAGGTCGGACCCATGTGGCTTGCTTGGCCTGACCCCAGTCAAGTCCCATGGCCAGAAACCTGGTCACCAGGTACTTGCCCTCAAGCCCCAGTAACCCCAAAATGGGTGGGGTAGACTGGAGTGCCTTAATTCTGGGTCTCTGAATAGTGGGAAGAATTTCTTACCTGACAGTAAAATTTCATGTTTCTATGCTGCACGTACTGTTTTAGAGGTGAAGAAGAAATCAATAAATAAATCAGTAGTAGCCTCATACTCTTGTATGACTGTATGGTTAACTGAAGAAAAGATCATTAGTTCTGCTAGGTCCCTCATGCAATAATCTTTTGGGTAACAGTAAACCTGTCACTATACAGTTCTTCTCCACAAAAAGGAAAAAAAAAAAAAAAAACAAGATGTAAAAATGTGAATCCACTACTTGATAATTCTGCCAATGGTGCAGAACACCTCACACTCTTCCTCTGCACATGCAAGGACACACAATCATACACACATGCACACGTGACAGTCCTCTTATACCCTCCAGGCTCTGCACTGCTCCACTAACACACCGTGAAATCTCCAACACTCACAACACATTTGCATGACATTACAGCTGAAGTGCTTTAAAAGTAGTGCCTGACAAGCAACTGCTCAGATGTTTTGTTTGTTCGGACGCAAGTGTTTGTACATGCATTTACCAAGCAAAAGAGGGGTCTTATAACCAGTTTACATTTGTGGTGATTGTTAAAAATATCATTTTAGTTAATTTGCAAAATTAAAAAAAAAAATACTGTAGCAGTGCTTGTATTATTCTTTGGATGTGTGAGTTTGCGTGGACACGGATTTGGTGATATATTTTCTTAGTCTATAGTTGACTGGTCTGGCTGAATTTCTCTCCTTTACTGCACATTGCAGTGGATTATCCCGGTAATCCTGACACATGTTGACATACACTGTTAGTCACATTGATGTGTTTGTTAGGGTGGTGCAGGGCTACATGGCTTTACACGCCGACTGACTACATTAGCCACTTGCTACTAATCTGAGCATTAATGGCTTTCTTCAGTGATTCCGTCTCCAAGCCCAGTGCTTTATTCAAATCATTGCTTGGGTCCACTTGTAAAGTGTTGAGATCTATCACTGTTAGATTCCCTTACACAAACACTCCTTCCAAATCAGCGTAGCCATGTCTGAAGAGGTAGTTCATCACCAGCAATTATCCTCTTTCCTCCATCTCAAACCAAACAAATGGGACGTGTCAGAGTTTTAGATTCAGTGAATATTGATAGCGCCCTGAGGCGAACGCTGACGCATGTATGTGTGTTGTGTGTGCCTGTTTGTAAATTTCCTAAAGAGGAGGCGCTCCACTTATTATTACCTCCGCCAAGGAAGTAATGCGATCGGGGTGGTTTGTCTGTCTGTTTGTTAGCAGGATTACGCAAAAACTACTGTACGGATTTTGATGAAATTGTCACCAGAAGTAGCCCTCGGGCCAACGATGAATCCATTAAATTGTGATGATCTGACAGTGCATACCTCCACCAAGGACCCTGCTTGTATTTGTGCAGTAGGACTACTCAAAAACTACTGGATGAATTTAGATGAAATTTTCACCAGAGGTGGTCCTTGGGCTAATGAGGAGCCCATTACATTTTGGTGATGATCCCAGAATGCATACCTCCACCAAGGCTCTTATCGTCTCACAGTGTGTTAGCAAGAATCCTCCAAAACTACTGGGCAGACTTTGATGCAATTTTCACCAGAACTGGCTCGTGGCCTACACCTGAACATTACATTTTGGAGGTGATCCATGAGGGATGGAAGGAGCCTTTGCGGTGGTATGTGCTCTCTGAGTGCTTTTCCAGTTGAGCTTTCAGCTTCATCAGTCATGCTGAGGAAGGATCACACAGTTTTCATCTGCTATGCAGCCGTTATTGTTTTCTCACAGCACCAAAACAACATCAGTTGCTGTGGTATATTTCACAGTACAGCTCACACTTCTTCCACCTGCATAACGCAAAACAGTACAGTATCACGGTAAAGCTTTACGACAGTTATACAGGAAGTTGCTTCAAAATAAAACCATGGCATTTACAGTGCATTCGGAAAGTATTCACAGCGCTTCACTTTTTCCACATTTTGTTATGTTACAGCCTTATTCCAGAATGGATTAAATTCATTTTTCCCTCAAAATTCTACACACAATACTCCATAATGACAACGTCAAAAAAGTTTTTTTTTTTTAGATTTTTGCAAATTTATTAAAAATAAAAAATCTAAGAAATCACATGTACATAAGTATTCACAGCCTTTGCTCAATACTTTGTTGATGCACCTTTGGCAGCAAATACAGCCTTAAGTCTTTTTGAATATGATGCCACAAGCTTGGCACACCTATCTTTGGGCAGGTTCGCCCATTCCTCTTTGCAGCACCTCTCAAGCTCCATCAGATTGGATGGGAAGCATCAGTGTACAGCCATTTTCAGATCTCTCCAGAGATGTTCAATTGGATGCAAGTCTGGACTCTGGTTGGGCCACTCAAGGACATTCACAGAGTCGTCCTGAAGCCACTCCTTTGATATCTTGGCTGTGTGCTTAGGGTCGTTGTCCTGCTGAAAGATGAACCATCACCCCAGTCTTAGGTCAAGAGCACTCTGGAGCAAGTTTTCATCCAGGATGTCTCTGTACATTGTTGCATTCATCTTTCCCTCTATCCTGACTATTCTCCCAGTTCATGCTGCTAAAAAAAACATCCCCACAGCATGATGCTGCCACCACCATGCTTCACTGTAGGGATGGTATTAGCCTGGTGATAAGTGGTGCCTGGTTTCCTCCAAACATGACGCCTGGCTTTCACGCCAAATAGTTCAATCTTTGTGTCATCAGAGCAGAGAATTTCATTTCTCATGGTCTGAAAGCCCTTTAGGTGCCTTTTGGTAAGCTTCAGATGGGCTGGCACGTGCCTTTTACTAAGGAGTGGCTTCCGTCTGGCCACTACCACACAGGCCTGATGGTTGTCCTTCTGGAAGGTTCACCTCTCTCCACAGATGAATGCTGGAACTCTGACAGAGTGACCATCAGGTTCTTGGTCACCTCCCTGACTAAGCCCTTCTCCCCCAATCGCTCAGTTTTGATGGCCGGCCAGCTCTAGGAAGAGTCTTGATGGTTCCAAACTTCTTCCATTTATGGATGACGGAGGCCACTGTGCTCATTGGGACCTTCAAAGCAGCAGAAATTTTTCTGTACCCTTCCCCAGATTTGTGCCTCGAGACAACCCTGTCTCGGAGCTCTACAGGCAAATCCTTTGACTTCATTATTAGTTTGTGTTCTGACATGCACTGTCAACTGTGGGACCTTGTGTAGACAGGTGTGCACCTTTCCAAATCATGTCCAGTCAACTGAATTTACCACAGTTGGACTCCAGTTAAGCTGTAGAAACATCTCAAGGATGATCAGAGGAAACAAAATGCACCTGAGCTCAAGTTTGAGCTTCATGGCAAAGGCTGTGAATACTTATTTACATGTGATTTCTTAGTTTTTTATTTTTAAAAAATTTTGCAAAAATCTCAAAAAAAGCTTTTTCATGTTGTCATTATGGTGTATTGTGTGTTGAATTTTGAAAATGAATTTAATCCATTTTGAAATAAGGCTGTAACATAACAAAATGTGGAAAAAGTGAAGCACTGTGAATACTTTCTGGATGCACTGTATTCTGTTCTATTCTATGAGAACACATAACCTAACAGGATGACAAAAGAGATTAGCTGATAGACTGGTTTACTGCAACAATATACCACCTCAAAATGTGGGGCTTCTGTTGAAAGGATTCTGTGCATTGCCCTGCTTGTACAAAGCTGTGGTCACAGTTGTGGTTTTATGTTTCCTGTTTGTATCGGGAAGGTATGGCATGCAAATGAAGGCAGTACTTGCATACCTGCACAGGCCATTTTTGCGTGTGTGACTCCACGACTGCCGGTGAAGCAAATAGCATGCGCTTATGTGCTAGTTGCTGCTAAAAGGACAGACAGATGTGACGCAATAGCAATGATAGCAACAAACCATTATGTAGACTTCCCCGGTTGTGCCCTACGTGCTGCACACCTCCTACTCCCTCCCCCTCTTTACTCTCATCTCTTGTCCCAGACTGCGGCAGCGCAGGGCAGTGAAACGGAAAACACAATGATTGTTCCCGACGAAAAATGAGGGGCTCTGAGAGAGGGAGACTGTAAAAGAAAGGAGAAGCAGAAGAGGGGGACTGGCAAGATGACAGTGCAAAGGAAGAAGGGAATGGAGGAAGGAGTGAGAGGCAGAGCATTACAGTCGACCGCTGTAAAGGTCACTGTATGGTTACACAGGCACAAGAAAGACTGTAAACTGTAACAGCTCCATGGGATTTGTGTATATTTATGAGAGGGTAAGAGGTAATGAGGGAGAGAGGGAGAAGATAGAGAGAGCAGTAGAGAGGGAGGTCCAGGCTCGACCATAAAGAGTCTCACCTTGTTCTGCATCATGCACACACAGCACCCAGCTGTCATCCAGCTCCACTCTCTTTCTCCATCTGGGCCGGTGGGGACATGCATCATTCATGAGTGGGGACTTATTCGGCTACGTCATCTCTTCACATGACTGTCAATAACTTTTTTTTGGCACTGGCTTCACCTTCACTCCAGCAGCAGGAAGCACTGAGCACAAAAATCTATAGAAAGTTCAAATGTAAAAGCTTATTAATTTTTATGAGGACAAGGTCTCGAGATGAAAATTTACAAGAATCTATTACACCTTTTACCACAAATACATAAAATTAACAATAAAAACAGACCTGTCAGAATATTCTTGTTGAAGTGACGATGCATTTAAAATCAACACACTACACTTTAGAGGAATGCAAATAAGGCAGCCTTTTAACATCAAAACACAATCTTTTATTGAAAATATCTCTAATATTCATCACACTGCAGGAAGTCAGCGACATGAACAAAGTGTAACATGAAAGGATAATTATTGAGAACTTCCACGTCCTGCCCTCAGCACCCTTTTTGTCCAGCCTGTCCTCTTCTCTGAGTGCATGTCCAGCCTGCTGTGAGGCCGCCTGCTGTGAAGGTCACCCTCCCTGCAGCTATGGATTACACAGGCACGCACAGTCAGGCAGAATACGATACTGCCCTTGAGGGGAGGTCCTCAGGCTCAGGCTGGCAGAGACGAGCCCGCTGGAAGTTCTGGACCCACCGAGACCAGCCAGTGTAATAATGCTGTGTCTTATTAGTCACGTGAGTCTAGGTGTAGAACAGGAAAAAATTCAAACAAAAATGAAACCTCCTGATTCATAACTTTAAAAGTCCCTATTTAGACCAAAAAAGTTCACATACTTGAAAAATCTGGGCTATTTCACTTAAGACATCTATCAACTGTTTTGAAAAATGAACTTTTGAACAGTGTCCAAAATTATGAATGTAGGCACTGCATTGTGGATGCATTGCGTTGCAGGGGTAGGCGTAACCAGGTGGAGTGACAGAAAATAATGGGCATTATGGAAACCCAATAGTCAAGGAGCGCTGTCTGGGGAGAAAAACTCTCATTTGTCCTGCTGCTGAGAACACACAGGCTGCACCTGACTGGTCGACGGATCCAACCATGAGCGGTCTTCCACGGACTGAAGCTCCCGGACAACATGGCGGATTATGAATCATGTATCTTTAAAACAGACCAGTGAGAAGTATTTCACCTCATGAGAGAAATAGTCGGTGCAGTTAATGAATCCATCGTCGTTTAACATCAAAACCCGTTGGTTTAAATGTTCAGCACCACATCACAGCTGATGCATGCCAAGTGAGGGACCTCAATTGCATAGAGTTGAAAAATTTCATCCATCCATCCCTTTTTGGGCCACGGGGGGCTGGAGCCTATCTCAGCATCTTTGGGCGAGAGGCAGGGTACACCCTGGACAGATCGCCAGTCCATCGCAGGGAGAGAGACAGGCAACCATTCACTCTCACAGTCATACCTAAGGACAATTTAGAATCCCCAGTTTTTGATGCCAATTAACCTTACGGGAAAAAAATTTCAACTTTATGCAAATGAAAAGTACAGGCAACTCAATACACTGCAGCCAAAATCTCATTGCACTGGAGCCAAATGCTTTGTGTTGTGTTTCACATATACATGAATAGAAAGTGGAGACGTGCCGGATCCAGTGGACATGTACCATTACAGTAGCTGTGTTGCCTAGGGTCATGGAAGCTAAGATAGGCACCATATGGTGTGGGAAGGGATTTAACTAATGACTGAAGAAAAGATCTTAAGCTATGAAGTGTGCTCATATCCACAGGCATTGTTTGAAATTTCTTATTTTCGGCACTCAGCATATGCTACAAGTCTTGTGTTCAGCAATCACCAGTTACTATGTTGAATGTTACAAAGATGTGATCAAAGATGCTCACGACACATCACCCGCTCTAACCAGATATCTAGCATGTCAAATATCAGGGCAAGTCACAGGCAAGCTACAGCCAATGAACAGAACAGGGGATAACATTATGAAGGAGGAACCTTATACAACAGTAAGACATGATGGAAAGCGTGGTTGTGTTGGAGTGGACTCAGGAAACTGAGCAAACTTTGACAGGAGATCCATGTGTTTCTTTTTCTTTTAGTGTTTTTTTTTCTGTAGTCTTTGTGCAAACAGTTTGTATGACTTCAATTTGCCAAGCGTACATTTCCAGTTTTACTCAAGAGTCACGTAATTTCCAGTGTGACTTCTCACAGATCTTTTTACAAAAGAACATTGTTCTGAACACCTGGCCGGTCTGACCATAGAAAGCTGATGCAGTGCCTTAATCTTGCTGCTTCTTTCTCATGTAGTATGAACTCAATATGAACTAGAAAAGCACTCAGAGAGCGCAGACCTCCGCTAAGCGCCACAGTTCCCCCCCATACAGTGTTTGTGTGTACGTTTTCAGATTCCTTGACCATGAAAACATATGACTAGCAATTGGATTCACAATGATAGGATTAGTGGTTCAGTAGTAAAAGCATTACCTCCTTGGCGGAGGTAATAAACTGAAGTGTTGCTGTTGTGTCCATCTCCTCCATCTGCAAACTCCCAGGCTGCAGGCGTTGCAATTCATCGCACAACCGCGTACAACCCACAGGCCAATGGGTTATGCGAGCGTTTTCATAGATCACTGAAAGCAGCACTCAGGGCTTCATTGACGGATGCAAATTGGGTGGACAGGTTGCCGTGGGTTTTATATTGGGGTTGCGCTCCGCAACAAAAGAGGATTTGGAAGCTTCCCCGGCAGAGAGCTTGCTTTTGCGCAGCCCCTATGGCTGCCCGGGGAATTTCTGCCAAATAATCCCGCGCCAGACAGCTGCCCATCTCAGCTTTTGCAGCGTAGTGCAAACACAGGCACGCTGCCGGGCCCGGCCCACCACTGTTTTCCGCGTGCTTTTGTGCCTAAAACTTTGAAGAACGAGGAGTTCGTGTTCGTCAGACACGACGACCAGCACCCTCCATTGCGCCTGCACACATGTTGAAAATGGCCGTATCTCACAATGTTAAAGAATCCTTTAAAAAATTCCTGTATCCAGACGGTGATCTGGATCATCCCCAAAATTTAATCAGTTCTTCCTTGTACCATTTCCAACAACGCCTGAAAGTTTCATCGAAATCCGTCCAAAACTTTTTGAGTTATCTTGCTAACCAACAGACAGACAAACAGACAGACAGACAAACGCTGGCAAAAACATAACCTTCTGCGGCCTGGCGGACGTAATTAGCCCAGCCACAGGGGGTGCCTAAAGTAGCGTACTCCTAGTGCCAGTCCCAAGCCTGGGTAAATGGGGAAGGTTATGTCTGGGAGGGCATCCAATGTAAAAACTTTGCTAAATCAAACATGCTGATCATGATGAATGAGACTTTCATACTGGATTGGTTGAGGCCCGGGTTAACAACAACCGCCACCGGTGCTATTATCCAACAGAGCGGTGGTGGAAATTGGGCTACTGTTGGTTGAAGATCGAGGAAGAGAGGGGGAAGGCATGTTAGGAGGGAGAGAGAGAAAAGGAAAGGTAGAAGTGTGAAGATGAGAGTAGGGACTTTAAATGTAGGGACTATGACTGGCAAATGGAGAGAGTTGGCTGATATGATGGAGAGAAGAAAGGCTGAAAGGATGTACTATGTGTTTAAGAAACCAGATGGAAGGGAAGCAAGGCTAGGAGCACTGGAAATGGGTTTAAAAGGAACTCCGACTATATTGGCATGTTAGCTCTATATGCTTTATTTTTATGTTACTAACATAACTATAATATAATTTTTTTGAAAATAATTCCCAGTCTTATATATTTTTAAAAAACTTTATTACGATTTTTGTTTACGTCGCAATGCATTCTGGGTAGTGACGTAGAATGGTTGCAGCCGTTTTTTGCAAGCTCCTAACTAGTTAGGAGCTTCGCTTCTTGGCTTGTATAAGACAGAAAAAACGGCTGCAACCATTCTACGTCACTACCCAGAATGCATTGCGACGTAAACAATAATGGCGATTTACATCGTAATAAAGTTTTTTAAAAATATATAAAACTGGGAATTATTTTCAAAAAAATTATATTGTAGTTATGTTAGTAACATAAAAATAAAGCATATAGAGCTAACATGCCAATATAATCGGAGTTCCTTTTAAGCCAAAGTCAAAGTTAGCTTTATTGTCAATTCTGCCATGTGTACAGCACATACAGAGAATTGAAATTATGTTTCTCTGAGACCCACGGTGCAGCAAGGTAAATACTAAGGAAATATGAATATAAAGAAAATGTGAATATTGTAGAGGGTAAAAGGGAAGGATGTGGAGGCGAGGCACTTGCGTAGGTCGACACAGAATCTTTATTGACCCTCTAACATATATGTACAGCCTATGGCCCCCAGCATGGGCCGCTGGGGCCGATCCCCGTAGAAGAGACCCCCCAGTTTCTCTGCATTCTGTTTATATAGCTTTATTAACCTCGCATAAGATAAGATAAGATAAGATAAGCCTTTATTAGTCCCACAACGGGGAAATTCCAGGATTGCAACAGCACAGGGATAGCAACACTCAGAGCAACAATCAGAAGGCAAGAAAAAAAAAAAAAACAAGCAAGCAAGAGCAGCTAATAAACATATGTACGTATTACTATAAAATATATATATATACACACACACACAGACACACAGTGCAGAGCATTGTAGCTGGATGGAATAAATATATGAATATATGAACACACAGTGCAGAGCATTGTAGCTAGATGGAATAAATATGTAAATATATAAACACCCACAGTACGGAGCATTGCAGCTAGGTGGAATAAATATGCAAGTATATAAACACACACAGTGCGGAGCAATGTAGCTAGATGGAATAATATGTAGATATATAAATATATAAACACACCCAGTGCTGAGCATTGTAGCTAGATGGAATAAATATGCAAATATATAAACACACACAGTGCAGAGCATTGTTGCTAGATGGAATGAAACAGCATAACCGTCTACTTAGTTATCCTACATGGTATGATTATGTGCCCATACATATTCTCACCCTCCATAGCGACCGGTATGTTCCTAGTTGTATGCCGGAGGGGACCATTGTGTAAGTCTATTGCATCTTTTGCATTCAAAAAACTATTAGTTTGTTACGTCTTTTTGCTATCTCTGCGAGCAGCCCTGCTTAGGTTGTACAGTCTGACAGCCGTTGGTAGGAAGGACCTACGAAACCTCTCGGTTGTGCACCTGGGATGATGTAGTCTGCTGCTAAATGAGCTCCTCAGTGCATTCAGTATGTCCTGCATAGGGTGGAACTCGGACTCCAGCAGAGATGACAGTTTAGCCACCGTCCTTCTCTCTCCTATCTCCTCCATCGGATCAAGGCGCTGCCCCAGGACAGAGCTAGCTTTCTTAATCAGTTTGTTCAGTCTCTTCCTATCGGCTGCAGTAATGCCACTGCCCCAGCAGACCACTCCAAAAGTGATGGCTGATGCCACCACCGTGTCATAGAATGACTTCAGCAGCGCCCCTTGTACACCAAAAGACCTGAGTCTCCTCAGCAGGAACAGCCTGCGCTGTCCCTTCTTGTAGAGTGCATCAGTATTGTGTGACCAGTCTAGTTTATTGTTCAGATGAATACCCAGGTACTTATAGGATGTCACCATCTCGATGTCTGTTCCCTGTATATTTACTGGTACTGTGAGGGGCTGCCCATGCCTGCGGCAGTCCACCACCAGCTCCTTAGTTTTCCTCGCGTTGATCTGGAGGCAGTTCCGATGGCACCAGTCCACGAAGTCCTGGATAAGCCCTCTGTACTCAGCTTCATCTCCATTGGAGATGAGGCCAACGATCGCAGAGTCATCAGAGAACTTCTGTAGATGGCAGTGTGTTGTGTTGTGTGAGAAGTCCGCAGTATAAAGAGTGAACAGGAAGGGAGCCAGCACCGTTCCCTGGGGGGCCCCCGTGCTACTGATGATCGTGTCGGACACACAGTCCCGGGTTCTCACAAACTGAGGCCGGTTCGTGAGGTAGTCCAGGATCCATGATGACAGGTGCTGGTCCACCCCTGCGCACAGCAGCTTGTCCTTCAGGATCATCGGTTGGATGGTGTTGAAAGCACTGGAGAAGTCAAAGAACATGATCCTCACCATATTCCCGGGCTTCTCCAGGTGGGACAGAGAACGGTGAAGGAGGAAGATCACCGCATCCTCCACCCCAATGCCATGCTGGTAGGCGAACTGGAGTGGATCCATCGCTGGTTCCACCAGGGGGCGGAGGTGAGCAAGGAGCAGTCTCTCCAGGGTCTTCATCAAGTGGGACGTCAAGGCCACCGGTCTGTAGCTGTTCAGGTCTTTGGGGTGGGAAGATTTTGGTACAGGTACCACACAAGATGTTTTCCACAGCTGTGGTACCCTCCCCAGTTTCAGGCTCATGTTGAAGATATACGTCACAATCCCACACAGCTGGTCTGCACAGGACTTGAGGAGCTTTGCGCTGATGCCGTCCGGTCCCGGCGCCTTCCTCGCCTTGATCTTCCTCAGCTCCGTCCTCACCTGGGTCCTGGTCAGGGTCAGGATGGGGGGCTGTGTGTTGGGAGTGGGGGGGTGTTGGTGGAGTGGGGAGTGGGCAGCAGGACTTGATTTCTTTAGAGGCAGCAGTGGTTGTTGTGCAGTCAGGGGGGAGGGCGGTTGGTCAAATCTATTGAAAAACAGATTCAGGTTGTTCGCCCACTCCCTGCCCCCTGTGGCCTGGGGGGAGGTATTCTGGAGCCCCGAGATGGTTTTGAGGTTTCTCCAGACCCCGCTGATGTCGCTCTGTTGCAGCTTGTCCTCCATCTTCTTCCTGAAGCTGTCCTTGCCTTCTCTGATCTTTCTCCTCAGCTCCCTCTGTACGGACTTCAGCATCTCCCTGTTCCCTGACCTGAAGATCCTCTTCTTCTCTCTCAGAAGTGTTTTTATCTCAGGGTTGATCCAGGGTTTGTTGTTTGAGTGACGCCGTATGGTCTTGGTGGGAACGGATTTGTCCACACAGAAGCTGAGGTAGCCCGTGAAGGTGTGAATGAGGCCATCGATGTCCTCACCATGTGGATCGCAGAGCTGCTTCCAGGCGGTGGCTTCAAAACAGCCCTTTAGGGTGTCCATTGTCTCCTCAGACCATAACTCCACAGTGTGCATGGCCGGAGGTTGTCTGTGCACTAGGGGTTTGTACACCGGCCGGAGATGAACCAAGTTGTGATCCGATCTCCCGAGTGGGGGGAGTTGTGATGAGGTGTACGCCTCCTTAGTGTTTGCGTAGAATAAATCCAGTGTTTTATTGTCTCTAGTGTGGCATGTGACATACTGGGTGAACGTGGGTAGAATGGGAGACAGTGAAACATGGTTGAAATCGCCTGAGATGAGGAGAAGAGCATCTGGGTGTTCTGTCTGCAGCCTGCTGGTTACTGAATGGATGACGTCACGTGCTGTCCCAGCGTTCGCCGTCGGATTTGCATAAACAACAATGCAGATCACGTGTGAGTGTTCTCTCGGGAGATATGTAGGCCTCATGCTAACAGCTAGCAACTCAATGTCTTTGCTGCAGTGTCGTTGTTTAACAGTGATATGTCCCGGTCTGCACCAGTTGTTGTTAACATACATTATCACTCCACCGCCCCTAGCCTTGCCACTGTCTGGTGTTCGGTCAGCTCGTATCATGTGAAAACCCTCCAGCTCAATGTTAGCATCTGCTGCTAGTTCAGTTAGCCACGTCTCAGTAAACAAAAGGAGAGAGCACTCCCGGTAAGTGCTATCATAACGGGAGATAGCCGCTAGCTCATCTAACTTTCCCAGTATCGACCGTACATTTCCCATGACAACAGATGGAAGGGAGGGTCTGTACCTTATATTTTTTGTCCTCCGCCTTACTCCAGCCCGGCAGCCGCGGCGTTTTCGCCTCAGTTCTCTCGGTATGTCGAGTTTTTCCAATGGGACCGGGTGGCGGTTGAATGCTAGCAGCTGTTCTCTGCTGTATCGTATCCTGCTATAGACAGTGGCTCCGTCCACCGGCTCAGGAGACATTTAGGACGATCTGTGTGTCCGTGATATAAGTGGGGTGAAAAAAAAAGACGGATCAAAAGAGAGAGGAAGGGAAAAAGACTCGGAATCGAGCCGCTGTTGCAAAAGGCAGCCGACTCGTGTGGCGCCGAGAGAAAAAAAAAAAAAAACAAAAAAAAAAAAACTGGGGCATAGAAACTGGGGCTGGCACCTTATGCATTGGGTATGAACAAAGGAAATGTGTGGCGCAATCATCATAACACTTGTTACTTTCATCACAATACATTCACCTCCCTGCCCTTCATGCTGTAGCTTGGAGCAGCAGGGGGCGAAGGCGCCTCGTTGTCTGGTCTAGTTACCCCACGGGGGGGCTTCCCCTTACTGTCCATTATTCTGCCCCTCTTCCTGCTTCTGGGTGTGAGAGAATGTCCACACACTGTGTCTAGTGCCACCACAATATAAAATATAACATGTAACACCAAACATTAAACATCTGTGCAAAGAAAACCAACCTCCAACCAGAAGCTAGCTAAAAATACTAAGGTTGTGCAAAATAACTAAATACGATAAAAATTAAGATGACATGTAGTGACTTAAGGCACATATCAAGGCACATAGAGGGTTAAAGTGACATGTAGTGCAAAGAGAGCAGTCCATTGCTGCATAAAGTGACTGGTGCAGCCCTGAAATCAGTGTGTGTGCATGTGTGGGAGTGAACAGTACCTGGGGATGGCAGAGTTCAGTTGTTGAAGGGGGGGGGGGGGTGTCAGAGTCCAGGATTTGTGTGGGGGGAGGGGGGCAGAACAGGGAGAGAGTTAAGCTTCCTGATAGCCTGGTGGATGAAGCTGTCCTTGAGTCTGCTGGTCCTGGCTCGGAGACTCCGGAGTCTCCTCCCTGATGGCAGCAGGTTGAAGAAGCTGAGTGATGGGTGGGTGGAATCACCTGCAATTCAGAGGGCTTTCCGGGTGAAGCAGGTGCTGTAGATGGCCTCAAGGGAGGGGAGGGAGGCACCGCCGATCTTCTCAGCTGTTCTCACAATGCGCTGGAGGGTCTTGCGGCAGGACGCAGTGCAGGTGCCATACCACACGGTGATGCAGCTGGTCAAAATGCTCTTGATGGTGCCTCTGTAGAAGGTACACATGATGGGGGCCAGGGCTTTGGCTCTTCTTAGTTTGCAGAGGAAGTAGAGACACTGCCAAGCTTTCTTGGCCAGTGATGCAGTGTTGGTGGTCCAGGAGAGGTCCTCTGTAATGTGCACACCTAGGAACTTGGTACTGCTCACCCTCCCCACAGCAGTACCATTGATGGTCAGGTGAGCATGCTGGGTGTATGCTCTTCTGAAGTCCACAACAATCTCCTTCGTCTTCTCCACGTTTAGAGAGAGATTGTTGTCTCCACACCACATGGCCCATGACGAAGGAGATTGTTGTGGACTTCAGAAGAGCGCACACCCAGCATGCTCCCCTGACCATCAATGGTGCTGCTACCATTAAACTGTTCTACCATGGTGTAGATAGGAAAAGAAATGGAGAAGGAGTAATCCTGATGGATGAGTATGTGAAGAGTGTTCAGGAGGTAAAGAGGGAGTCAGACAGGATCATGAGTTTGAAGCTAGAAGTCAAAGGTGTGATGTTGAATGTTGTCAGTGCGTATGCCCCACAAGTTGGATGCCAGGTAGAAGAGAAAGAGGAATGGCGTAATGATGAAGATGCAAGGAGTAGAGATAGCGCAGGTAGATGAGTTTAAATACCTGGGGTCAACCATCCATAGCAATGGAAAATGCACAAGAGAGGTGAAGAAGAGAGTGCAGGCAGGGTGGAGTGGGTGAAGAGAGTGTCAAGGGTGATTTGTGACAGAAGGGTAGCAGCAAGAGTCAAAGGGAAGATTTACATGACGGCAGAGAGACCTGCTATGATGAATGGTTTGGAGACTGAGGCAGTGACAAAAAGACAGGAAGCGGAGCTGGAGATGGCAGAGTTGAAGATGCTAAAATTCTCATTGGGAGTGACTATGAGGGACAGGATTAGAAATGAGTATATCAGAGGGACAGCTAAGGTTGAGCAATTTGGAGACAAAATAAGAGAGGCAAGGCTGAGATGGTTTGGACATGTACAGAGTAAGGAATGTGGATATATTGGACAAAGGATGTTGAAGATGGAGCTGCCAGGCAGAAGGAAAGGAAGACCACAGAGAAGATTCATGGATGTAGTGAAGGAGGGCATGGAGAGGGTTGGTGTTACAGAGGAAGATGCAAGGGATGGGGTGAGATGGAGACAGATGATCTGCTGTGGCGACCCTTATATATTCCATCCAGCTACAATGCTCTGCACTGTGTGTCTGTGTGTGTGTGTGTGTGTGTGTGTGTGTATATATATATTTTATAGTAATATGTACATATGTATATTAGCTGCTCTTGCTTGCTTGTTTTTTTTTTTTTTTTTTTTTTCTTGCCTTCTGATTGTTGCTCTGAGTGTTGCTATCCCTGTGCTGTTGCAATCCTGGAATTTCCCCGTTGTGGGACTAATAAAGGCTTATCTTATCTTATCTTATCTTATAGGGAGCAGCCAAAAGAAGAAGAGGAATGAACTCAATATGAACTCAAGACTCAAATCAACCAGATGGTCAATTTATGGAGAAGCTCATTTCAGCCTAATGAAATCACCCTGAGAGTGTTCATATCTCCTGACCGTTGACCTTGACCTTGAGCACAGCCAGGATGCAGACCCACTTGAGGATCATTGTGCATGAATTTGCCAATTGCCTAGAAGTAAGAATTTTTGTGAAACCATAAATGCCCAGATCTCCTTACCTCTGACAACAACTTTGATCTTGAGCTCAACCTGGATGCAGGCTCAACTGAGGATCACTGTGAGAGATTTTGGTGACCATCATGGCAATTGCCTGGGAGGAGTAGTGATTTTTCTGAAATCACATACAGTAAGTGCCCAGATTTCCTGGCCTTTGACCTTGAGCACAGCCTGGATGCAGACCCTCCTGAGGATCATTGTGAGTGAGCTTGGTGACCATCAGGGTGGAGTAGCGATTTCCGTGAAATGTGGATGGACGGACTGACGCTACGTCATCACATTAGCTTCTTTTAGCTATGCCGGAATGAGCTAAAAATCAGATCACATGTCAAAGTCAGGTCAGTCAAATTCAAAAGTCAGAAGCTTGTATGGTGTAAATTACATTCATTCTGAAAGTCTGGACCTGGCCTAACAGAAGAACATTACAATGCCACACTACCTAAAAATACCATAGTTGCCATCAACAGGGGTAACCTGGTTCACAGTTTTCCTGGCCCAAAGGAGAGACCTGTTCCCTCATCACATTTCACTTTCATTATCTCCACAAGCATTACTCTTGCGGGTCTGTTGTGGTTTTTGATGGGTATGAAAAGGCTTCAGTAAAATACAACATACATGGACAGTGCGACAAGGAGGCAGCAACTGACATTGTTGTGAAACCCTCTGACACCTGTGACACAGACGTTGAAAAATTGCTGGTCAGTCCCCTCAACAAGAGTAGGTCTATCCAGGAGCTTGCTAACATCCAAGTCCCACATTTTAAGAAATGTGTTGCATATACTGATGATTCATACAGCATCACTCACTTGCAACCAACATTATAGACTACCAGTGTCATTACTAATTTCACATTTTTTGTCAATCACATTTGCCACAACTAATGATTTTTTACGATTAATATGCCGATTATTTTTTTCGATTAGTCAACTAAACATTTGGACATTTGTGGGTTTCTTTGCTGAGAAATTTGTGATTTCATTCCCCGATAAGTTTGTGAATTTTTTCATGTAAATTTGCAACTTTTCTCTGAAATTGGTGATTTTATTTTGAATAAGTTTGTAACAAATTCACTAAATTTGAAGCTTTGACTAAAATAAGAAATTGGCTTTTTTTTCCTCCCAAGTTTGCAATTGTTTTCTTTTATATTTGCAACTTTTTTCTCTAAAATTTGCTATATTTTTGTTTCTTGCAAATGTCTTAATTTTCTTGAAAAAATTGTGGGTTTTTTCCTCAGAAATTTGTGATTTTTTTTTATTCCCCTAAAAGTTTGCATTTTTCATATGTTTGTGATGTTTTCCTCAAAAACCTGCTACTGCTTTTTATGCCATTTATTTTACTTTCTTGTAAATTTGCAACTTTTTCCTTCAAAATTTGTGATTTTTCCCCCTCAGTTAGTGGATTATCAAATTAGTTATCAATTCATTTTCTGTTGATCAATTAGTTGTTAATCAAATAATTCTTGCAGCACTAAACCACACTGGATTTAAAGATCAAGCAGATCCCAAATTGCAAATCAATCATGAGAAATGGGTTTGGTGTGCTAAGATTAGCTGGAAAAGACCTATTGCAAAACTTTATGGAAAAAAATGCTTCAAAAGTCAATTACACAGTCTTGAAAAGCAGCCAATATTATAAAATGCGGCATGCACCTTTTAGGCACATGTGCCTTTTTTGTGGTAGCTTTAAATTAAGAAAATGCATTTTATCGACTGTATATTCCAATTTTTCCTCAATTTGAAGCTTGAGAGGGCTAGCTCTATGTCAACTGCTGCAAAAACAAAAGTGTAAAAAAGGGTGAAACAGGCACAGTAATAACAATGCTAAAAATCTGATTTCATGCAAAAAAGAAGAAGTTCTGTCTGTCAGACAGCACGTTTGAATAATTTAGCAAAGCAAATATATTCACAGTTTGGTGTGTAGGTCTGGGTCATCACTCCCTGTGACTACAGTGCATTCGGAAAGTTTTCACAGTGCTTCACTTTTTCCACATTTTGTTATGCTACAGTCTTATTCCAAAAGGGATTAAATTCATTTTTTCCTCAAAATTCTACACACAATACCCCATAATGACAATGTGAAAAATGACAATGTAAAAAACTAAGAAATCACAAGTACATAAGTATTCACAGCCCTTGCCATGAAGCTCAAAATTGAGCGCAGGTGCATCCTGTTTCCACTGATCATCCTTGAGATGTTTCTACAGCTTAATTGGAGTCCACTTGTGGTAAATTCAGTTGATTGGACATGATTTTCAGGTGGACAGGTTTTTCGGCGCAAGATGGCGGCGCGTGCACAACGCGAGGCTCAGCGTCCTACCAGATTCTGGGGACTAGCAGTGTTATTTCTGCTCATTTCGGGTATGTTCGTTCAGAACAGCTCTGCTTTTACATCTTACACCCGAGATGAGCTTTTGAATATTGGTTTACAAAACAACGATAACGACCTTTTTATCAGCAACCTACGTCTGAATCTACGTCTCATCCCGGAGCTCTGGAGAACTCCCGACGCTCGGCAGGCTTCCCGACCGACCGGAAGTGCTCGCAGGCGGCGTAAGGAATGTAAACAAAGGAGGGGTAAGCGCGGTGGGCTAAGAGCTAAGCTAAAGCTAACACCGCACCGGCTATCGCTACCCAGTATTTTCCTTGCTAATGTACGGTCTCTGGCGAGCAAAATGAGTGAACTACGGCTTCGGATCACCAACAATAAGAAACTTATGAACTGCAATATCATGATTTTTACGGAAACATGGCTTCACAGTGGAATACCCGACAATGCTATCGAGCTAGCCGGCCTACACACGCTCCGGGCAGACAGAGCAGCAGTTGACTCCGGTAAGACAAGAGGGGGGGGATTGTGCATTTATATTAACAAGGCTTGGTGCACGAACTCTGTCACTGTTGAGAGACACTGCTCAGCTAACCTGGAGTTTCTCATGGTTAAATGTAGACCTTTCTATCTGCCACGCGAGTTCACTTGTACCATCATAACAGCCGCTTACATTTCTCCGGATGCTAATGCTAAGCTTGCTATGAAAGAACTGCATGCAGCTATTAGCAAACAACAAACTGCACACCCAGAGGCAGCATTTATTGTGGTGGGTGATTTTAACCACTCTAACCTCAAGACAGTGCTTCCTAAATTCTACCAGCATGTCTCCTGTCACACAAGAGGGGACAAAACATTGGACCATGTTTACACCAATATTGTGGGAGCCTACACAGCAACTCCCCTCCCCCACCTAGGTCAGTCTGATCATTTATCCTTGTTCCTTACCCCCAAGTATGTACCGCTTATCAGCCGGGTGAAGCCATCAGTGAGGACCATCAAAGTGTGGCCAGAGGGGGTTGACTCTGTACTCCAGGAGAAGTTTAGGAACACAGACTGGAGTATGTTCACCTCTCAGGCTACCTGTGGCTCCCACATAAACATCAACTCTTACACCCACTCAGTCCTGGACCATATCAACACCACTATTGACAGTGTCACCACGGAAAGACAGATCACCACGTACCCAAATCAGAAGCCGTGGATGAACAGAGAAGTGCGACTTCTGCTAAAAGCACGTAACAATGCCTTTAGATCTGGTGATGCACAGGCCTACAGTTCATCCAGGCAGATCTGAAGAGGGGCATCAAGAAGGCCAAGCACAGCTACAAGCTGAAGGTGGAGGAACATTTTGGGGACTCTGACCCCCGACGTATGTGGCAGGGCATTCAAGCTATCTCTGATTATAAGCCCAGCAACTCCATACCTATAGCCATGACTGTGCCCTTTCTCAATGAGCTAAATAACTTCTATGCTCGTTTTGACAAGGACAACAATGAAAAGAACATCAATTTCCCACCCTCTGATGACCTCCACCACCTCACACTCACCCACACCGACGTCCGTAATGCACTGAGTCATGTCAACGTACGTAAGGCTGCTGGCCCTGATGGCATTCCTGGGCGTGTGCTGAGGGCATGCGCTGAGCAGCTGGCAGGGGTCTTCACAGACATCTTCAATCTGTCCCTGGCCCAGGCCGTGGTACCAGCGTGCTTCAAGACCACTTCAATAGTACCAGTGCCAAAACATTCAACACCATCGTGCCTAAATGACTATCGCCCTGTGGCACTGACGCCCATAGTCATGAAGTGCTTTGAGCGACTGGTCTTGGCACAGCTCAAAAAAGGCCTGCCCCCTACACTGGACCCTCATCAGTTTGCCTACCGGAGCAACAGGAGTACAGAGGATGCAGTTTCTACAGCGCTGCACTATGTACTCTCACACCTGGATGACAAGAACACCTACGCAAGAATGCTGTTTATTGACTTCAGCTCAGCATTCAACACAGTTATCCCCTCCAAGTTGCTCACCAAACTTGGGGACCTGGGAATCAGTACCTCCACCTGCAACTGGATCATGGATTTCCTGACCAACAGACCCCAGCATGTTAGGTCAGGCCCCAACCGTTCTTCCGTCATCACACTCAACACTAGTGTACCACAGGGCTGTGTGCTCAGCCCATTCCTCTACTCCCTCTACACCCATGACTGCAGGCCTATGTATGGATCCAATTCCATCATAAAGTTTGCAGATGACACCACGGTGATTGGACTCATCAGGGACAACGACGAGTCAGATTACAGGGCAGAGGTTGAGCACTTGGCTACTTGGTGCGCTGACAATAACCTGCTCCTTAACACCAGCAAAACCAAGGAGCTCATAGTGGACTACAGGAAGGAGAGGGAAGAGACACATGACCCCATCCATATCAATGGCATAGCTGTTGAACGTGTCCCCAGCTTCAAATTCCTGGGGACCCACATCTCAGAGGACCTGTCCTGGTCAGTTAACACCACCAGCCTGATCAAGAAGGCCCATCAGCGCCTCTTCTTCTTGAGGACATTGAAGAAGAACCATCTGTCAACTGACATCCTGGGCAACTTCTACCGCTGCGTGATAGAGAGCACCCTGACCAACTGTATCACACTCTGGTATGGGAGCTGCTCTGTAGCTGACCGCAAGGCGCTGCAGCGGGTGGTGAAAACCGCCCAACGCATCACAGGGACTCCACTTCCAGCTATAGAGGACGTCTACAGGAAAAGATGTCTGCGCCGGGCACGCAGCATTCTTAGGGACTCCAACCATCCTGCTCATGGACTGTTCCAGCTTCTCCCCTCCAGAAGACGTTTCAGAAGCCTTCGGACTAGAACCAGCAGGTTTAGAAACAGTTTCTTTCCAACAGCTGTCACGTTATTGAACTTAGTTCCCCGCTGACTCTCTTACCATCATCTTTTACCATCCTCACCTGTACATAACTGCATAACTACAAAATTACATCTAACTTATTGCACATTATTTGCACATAACAGTACTTTTAACTTTCTGCACTGCTGCATATATATTTGCATATATTTGCTTAAATTGCACATACTGTTAATTACCGTATATACTGCACTGCTGTCCTTTGCACTTCTGATTGGATGCTAAACTGTGTTTCGTTACCTTGTATTCATACATGTGTAATGACAATAAAGTTGAATCTAATCTAATCTAATCTAATTTGGAAAGGCACACATCTGTCTATATAAGGTCCCACAGCTGACGGTGCATGTCGGAGCACAAACCAAGCATAAAGTCAAAGGAAATGTCTGTAGACCTCCAAGACACTATTGTCTTGAGGCGCAAATCTGGGGAAGGGTACAGAAAAATTTCTGCTGCTTTGAATGTCCCAGTGAGCACAGTGGCCTCCATTATCCGTAAATGGAAGAAGCTCAGAACCACAAGGACTCTTCCTAGAGCTGGCTGTCTAAATTGAGTGATCGAGGGAGAAGGGCCTTAGTCAGGGAGGTGACCAAGAACCTGATGGTCACTCTGTCAGAGCTCCAGCATTCCCCTGTGGGGAGAGGAGAACCTTTCAGAAGGACAACCACCTCTGCAGCGATCCACCAATCAGGCCTCTATGGTAGAGTGGCCAGATGGAAGCCACTCCTTAGTAAAAGGCACATGACAACCCGCCTGGAGTTTGCCAAAAGGCACCTGAAGGACTCTCAGACCATGGCAAACAAAATTCTCTGGACTGATGAGACAAAGATTGAACTATTTGGTGTGAATGCCAGGCGTCATGTTTGGAGGAAACCAGGCACCGCTCATAACCACGCCAATGGTGGCGGTAGCATCATGCTGTGGGGATGTTTTTCAGCAGCAGGAACTGGGAGAATAGTCAGGATAGAGGGAAAGATGAATGCAGCAATGTACAAAGACATCCTGGATGAAACCGTGCTCTAGAGCTCTCTTGACCTCAGACTAGGGCGACAGTTCATCTTTCAGCAGGACAACAACCCTAAGCACACAGCCAAGATATCAAAGGAGTGGCTTCAAGACAACTCTGTGAATGTCCTTGAGCGGCCCAACCAGAGTCCAGACTTGAATCCAATTGAACATCTCTGGAGAGATCTGAAAATAGCTGTGCACCGACACTTCCCATCCAAGCTGATGGAGCTTGAGAGGTGCTGCAAAGCAGAATGGGCAAAACTGCCCAAAGATAGGTGTGCCAAGCTTGTGGCATCATATCCAAAAAGACTTGAGACTGTAATTGCTGCCAAAGGTGCATCAACAAAGTATTGAGCAAAGGCTGTGAATACTTATGTACATTACTTTTATTTATTTTTCATAAATTTGCAAACATCTCAAAAAAAACTTTTTTGAAGTTGTCATTATGGAGTATTGTGTGTAGAATTTTGAGGAAAAAAATGAATTAATCCCTTTTGGAATGAGGCTGTAACATAACAAAATGTGGAAAAAAGTCAAGCTCTGTGAATACTTTCTGGATGCACTGTCAGATGCTTTGCACTAGCTGGGGAGTGATGCCAAAATATATGAATCATCAGGCCAGATTAAGGATGGTGGCAGCCCCCAGGCTAGACAGCAACTTTGGGCTGCCCTCAAACAAAATATGGTGGACACTGGCTATATGAGTAACATACATATCAAACTCAAGATTACACAGATTACACATTGTTGACTTAAAGATGAGTGGATGAAATTAAGAATGGACCAGTATCAGGTATCAGCTGGGAATCAGGCTTATTTTTTTCTCATACTGCACAATTGGTATTTGACAGTACTCCATGCAGGTACCACATTGAAGCACAATAAAAAAGAGGGCTATGGTCCACATACAGTGGTGTGAAAAAGTGTTTGCCCCCTTCCTGATTTCTCTTTTTTTGTATGTTTGTCACACTTAAATGTTTCAGATCATCAAACAAATTTAATATTAGACAAAGATAACAAATAAACACAAAAGGCAGTTTTTAAATGAAGGTGTTTATTATTAAGGGTAAAAAAAAAAATCCAACCGTGCATGGCCCTGTGTGAAAAAGTGATTGCCCCCTGTTAAAACATAAAGTAACTGTAGTTTATCACATCTTTGGAAAGCTGAATTCAATTTCTCTAGCTACACCCAGGCCTGAATACTGCCACACCTGTTCTCAATCAAGAAATCACTTAAATAGGACCTGCCTCACAAAGTGAAGAAGACCAAAAGCTCCTCAAAACCTAGACATTATGATGTGATCCAAAGAAATTCAGGAACAAATGAGAAACAAAGTAATTAAGATCTATCAGTCTGGAAAAGGTTATAAAGCCATTTCTAAAGCTTTGGGTTTCCAGTGAACCACAGTGACAGCCATTATCCACAAATGGCGAAAACATGGAACAGTGGCGAACCTTCCCAGGAGTGGCCAGCCGACCAAAATTACCCCAAGAGCGCAGCGACGACTCATCCAAGAAGTCACAAAACACCTCACAACAGCATCCAAAAAACTGCAGGCCTCATTTGCCTCAGTTAAGGTCAGTGTTCATAACGCCACCATAAGAAAGAGACTGGGCAAAAATGGCCTGCATGGCAGAGCTCCAAGACAAAAACCACTACTGAGCAAAAAGAACATAAAGGCTCATCTCAGTTTGACCAGAAAACATCTTGATGATCCCAAAGACTTTTGGGAAAATACTCTGTGGACTGACGAGACAAAAGTTGAACTTTTTGGAAGTTGTGTGTCCCATTACACCCGGCATAAAAGTAACACACCATTTCAGAAAAGGAACATCATACCAACAGTAAAATATGGTGGTGGTAGTGTGATGGTCTGGGGTTGTTTTGCTGCTTCAGGACCTGGAAGACTTGCTGTGGTAAATGGAACCATGAATTCTGCTGTCTACCAAAAAATCCTGAAGGAGAATGTCCAGCCATTTGTTCATGATTTCAAGCTGAAGTGCACTTGGTTTCTGCAGCAGGACAATGATCCAAAACACACCAGCAAGTCCACCTCTGAATGGCTTAAGAAAAACAAAATGAAGACTTTGGAGTGGCCTAGTCAAAGTCCTGACCTGAATCCGAATGAGATGCTGTGGCATAAACTTAAAAAGGTGGTTCATGCTCGAAAACCCTCCAATGTGGCTGAATTACAACAATTCTGCAAAGATTGAGTGAGCCAAAATTCCTCCACGGCACTGTAAAAGACTCATTGCCAGTTATCACAAATGTTTGATTGCAGTTGTTGGTTTAGGGGCAATCACTTTTTCACACAGGGCCATGTAGGTTTGGAATTTTTTTCCCTTAATAATAACACCTTCATTTAAAAACTGCATTTTGTGTTTACTTGTGTTATTTTTGTCTAATATTTAAATTTGTTTGATGATCTGAAACATTTAAGTGTGACAAACATACAAAAAAATGAGAACTCAGGAAGGAGGCAAACACTTTTTCTCAGCACTATATACAGTATATACTGTATATATATATATACACTACCGTTCAAAAGTTTGGGGTCACTTAGAAATTTCCTTATTTTTGAAAGAAAAGCACTTTTTTTCAATGAAGATAACTTTAAACTAATCAGAAATACACTCTATACATTGCTAATGTGGTAAATGACTATTATAACTGCAAATGTCTGGTTTTTGGTGCAATATCTACATAGGTGTATAGAGGCCCATTTCCAGCAACTATCACTCCAGTGTTCTAATGGTACAATGTGTTTGCTCATTGCGTCAGAAGGCTAATGGATGATTAGAAAACCCTTGTGCAATCATGTTAGATCTGCAATGCTGTAATTGCTGCAAATGGAGGATTCTTTGACGAAAGCAAAGTTTGAAGGAAAAAATTATTATTTCAAATACAAATCATTATTTCTAACCTTGTCAATGTCTTGACTATATTTTCTATTCATTTTACAACTCATGGTGGTAAATAAGTGTGACTTTTCATGGAAAACACAAAATAATTGTCTGGGTGACCCCAAACTTTTGAACGGTAGTGTATATATACACTACCGTTCAAAAGTTTGGGCTCACTTAGAAATTTCCTTATTTTTGAAAGAAAAGCACTTTTTTTCAATGAAGATAACTTTAAACTAATCAGAAATACACTCTATACATTGCTAATGTGGTAAATGACTATTCTAGCTGCAAATGTCTGGTTTTTGGTGCAATATCTACATAGGTGTATAGAGGCCCATTTCCAGCAACTATCACTCCAGTGTTCTAATGGTACAATGTGTTTGCTCATTGCGTCAGAAGGCTAATGGATGATAAGAAAACCCTTGTGCAATCATGTTAGGTCTGCAATGCTGTAATTGCTGCAAATGGAGGATTCTTTGATGAAAGCAAAGTTTGAAGGAAAAAATTATTATTTCAAATACAAATCATTATTTCTAACCTTGTCAATGTCTTGACTATATTTTCTATTCATTTTACAACTCATGGTGGTAAATAAGTGTGACTTTTCAAGGAAAACACAAAATAATTGTCTGGGTGACCCCAAACTTTTGAACGGTAGTGTATATATATATATATATATATATATATATATATCATCACTTATGCCCTGACTTACTGTCAAGGTCAACCCTTGCTAGGCCCCTGCGAACCACTAGATGCTGCTCATAAATGCAGGCTTCCTCCAGTTGAACACAATTTATTAATAAACACAAGTAAAGAGAGCACGGGGGCTTTAAATACCAAAACTAATCACAAAGGCAGAGTAACTCACCAAGGCAATCCAAAAACGTGAAAACAGAAGCCAGAGGGATATTCTGATTATATCGCCGCACAAGGCAACAGAAAGGGCAACTAATATAGCAAACTAATAATTAGAAAACAAAAGACAACTGGACAAGGTTATAAAACTGAAAGTAAAGCAGATGATCATGGTAAGCAGGAAATTAAACTACAGCAATAAGATTGAGCAGAAACAAAACTAGGAAATACTTCAAAATAACAGCAGATATATGAACTAAGAACAGACAGGGGATAATCACAGAAACACTACTAAATAAACCAAGGACCAACAGAATACTTAAGACAATAACAATGAATGACGAAAAACTCAACTTAAAGGGTGGGACATGTTCCCTAAACATGTCCTCCATGACAAGGGTAGTAGATGGGTTCAAACAGCAGGCAGTAATGCAGAGCACTGCTGCACCAACTGATCAGAGCAGGACATGGGGAGGGACTTCTGCAACTTAAATAGCCTGCTAAATTTAAAGGGGGTGCCAAGGACATGACATAAGGAGTGAGCAATGTTATGTGCATACATATAGAGCCAAAACTGACTGTCAGAACTGAATCAGAGCTTTGCTTCAATAAAAACAAATATATAACTAGAGGGCACTCAGAAAGCGCATACCTCCACCAAGGCTCCATCCTTCCCTTTGTCCTCTCCTCCATCCCTCTGTCCATTCATATTGCCATCCATCTGTACATTGAGAGATAGGGACTTGGCAGAGGTATGCACTCACGGATCACCTCCAACATCTAATGAGTTCATCGTTGGACCAAGAGCCACCTCTGGTGAAAATGTCATCGAAATCCATTTATGAGTTTTTGCGTGATCCTGCTTACAGACAGAGAGTTAAGTTAATTCCCTTCCATAGCATGTGGTACACCATGTGATATACAGGGGCGGCGCCTATCTCCGTTTTTCTGACCCTAGGTCACACAGCTACTGTAAGCAGTAAAGGCTAAAGTGGGAGGTCAGCCCACTGGTAGCTCTGTGCGTTAACTTTCCTTTCCCTGTTCTATTAGGCTGTGTGCCCAACAAACGCGTTTTTTGTCGCCCGACTGCCCTGAATGTCTTTTTTTTCAGCGCTTGTGCGCTGTGCTCTGGAAAAAAAGTCTGTGCCCTTTATCCTAGCAACAGCTTGTCACTCACAGCTCAGCACTTCCGCTTTTCCTATGATCAGACTTTCTACTTATGTTTTAATAGTAGTCTCTAAATAACAATGGAAAACAAACATTCTGGCATTGGTAGCAGCTCTAGATTGAAAATATGATGACACGGAAAAGAAAACAGGAGTCTGGGTACAGGCTGTACCGGCGTCCTATGTCCCGCCCTTCCTTAATTCTGACTGGCTGCTTAGAAAGGTCTGACATTGACGAGCTCAGCTGTAGTCTGAAAAGTTGAACTTTTTTCAGCCCTGAGCACCGCGACAGAAAGTGGCCACCACCAAGAGTGTTTCAGCACCAAGGGCGCTCAGTGCTGTAGATGCTTGACTATATAGAGAATGAATAGAAAATAGTCACCCACAGTGGAAAAAACACATTTGGTGAGCACCAAGCTAGAAGGTGGAAAGTACGATTTTTGTATGGTCTTTGGTACAACATGGCCTTGAACCCACAACCGCCCGGCTGTGGGGCAGATGCTCTACCTCTAAGCCACCACTCCAGTTTAAAAGACAAAGAGAAATGATAGCAAAAACATTATGACTACATTATATGACTACATTATAATAAGCCTGTCACAACTGTATAGGCCATACATTGGGGCTGGGCAATTCCACCTTAAATCAGCATCATGGTTTATTGACTCTTTTTCAGGTTGTTTTTTTCTCCTCCTCTCTTCTCCCTTACAGTTTACTGACAAGGTTCATAATTATTAAGCAGTATTACACAACAGTGCAGTATCATATTACTGCAGTGCATAGTAAACAAGCATAATAGAACAGGCCTATTGTGATTTCACAAACAAAAAAATTAAACATTGTCCAGTGCTGAAGTTAGTGTGTTTACATACCGTGTGGGTCATGTGGCTCGCAACGACAACCTTAGCATGTCTGAAGGTACATGCTGCTGGAGTTACATCCACACACACTCCGAACCCCGTCTTAAACCGCACACTTTTCTTGCTTTTTTTTGGCATCTTCAGATGAAACTAGAAAATCACTAAGAGAGTGCATAAGAGACCATCTCTGGCATGGCGTCTTCGTCAGTTCTGGCGTGACTCTTCTGCTCAGCCTAGTTTGTTCATGTCTTGTTTGCCTGTCATTTCTGTCATTTTGGGATTTATTATTTTTCCACTCTTGAGCTGGTCCAGATTTGACCAGCTCCAAACAAATATTGGAAAAATTTAAATCTCGCATTTGGGTCCTCTCTTCTGCCCAGCCTGAGCACACACATTGACAAATCCATCCAGTAGTTTTTGGGTAGAAAATTGGGTAGAAAAACAGTGTATATATACTGTATATATATATATATACAGTATATATATATATATATATATATATATATATATATATATATATATACAGTGGGGCAAAAAAGTGTTTAGTCAGCCACCAATTGTGCAAGTTCTCCCACTTAAAAGATGAGAGAGGTCTCCAATTTTCATCATAGATATACCTCAACTATGAGAGACAAAATGAGAAAAAAAAATCCAGAAAATCACATTGTCTGATTTTTAAAGAATTTATTTGCAAATTATGGTGGAAAATAAGTATTTGGTCAATAATAAAGTTCATCTCAGTACTTTGTTATATACCCTTTGTTGGCAATGACAGAGGTCACACGTTTTCTGTAAGTCTTCACAAGGTTTTCACACACTGTTGCTGGTATTTTGGCCCATTCCTCCATGCAGATCTCCTCTAGAGCAGTGATGTTTTGGGGCTGTCGCTGGGCAACACGGACTTTCAACTCCCTCCAAAGATTTTCTATGGGGTTGAAATCTGGAGACTGGCTAGGCCACTCCAGGACCTTGAAATGCTTCTTACGAAGCCACTCCTTCATTGCCCGGGCAGTGTGTTTGGGATCATTGTCATGCTGAAAGACCCAGCCACATTTCATCTTCAATGCCCTTGCTGATGGAGGGAGGTTTTCACTCAAAATCTCACAATACATGGCCCCATTCATTCCTTCCTTTACACGGATCAGTCGTCCTGGTCTCTTTGCAGAAAAACAGCCCCAAAGCATAATGTTTCCACCCCCATGCTTCACAGTAGGTATGGTGTTCTTTGGATGCAACTCAGCATTCTTTCTCCTCCAAGCACGACAAGTTGAGTTTTTACCAAAAAGTTCTATTTTGGTTTCATCTGACCATGTGACATTCTCCCAATCCTCTTCTGAATCATCCAAATGCTCTCTAGCAAACTTCAGACGGGCCTGGACACGTACTGGCTTAAGCAGGGGGACACGTCTGGCACTGCAGGATTTGAGTCCCTGGCGGCGTAGTGTGTTTCTGATGTAGCCTTTGTTACTTTGGTCCCAGCTCTCTGCAGGTCATTCACTAGGTCCCCCCGTGTGGTTCTGGGATTTTTGCTCACCGTTCTCACGATCATTTTGACCCCACGGGGTGAGATCTTGTGTGGATCCCCAGATTTAGGGAGATTATCAGTGGTCTTGTATGTCTTCCATTTTCTAATAATTGCTCCCACAGTTGATTTCTTCACACCAAGCTGCTTACCTATTGCGGATTCAGTCTTCCCAGCCTGGTGCAGGTCTACAATTTTGTTTCTGGTGTCCTTTGACAGCTCTTTGGTCTTGGCCATAGTGGAGTTTGGAGTCTGACTGTTTGAGGTTGTGGACAGGTGTCTTTTATACTGATAACGAGTTCAAACAGGTGCCATTAATACAGGTAAGGAGTGGAGGACAGAGGAGCCTCTTAAAGAAGAAGTTACAGGTCTGTGAGAGCCAGAAATCTTGCTTGTTTGTAGGTGACCAAATACTTATTTTCCACCATAATTTGCAAATAAATTCTTTAAAAATCAGACAATGTAATTTTCTGGATTTTTTTTTTCTCATTTTGTCTCTCATAGTTGAGGTATACCTATGATGAAAATTGGAGACCTCGCTCATCTTTTAAGTGGGAGAACTTGCACAATTGGTGGCTGACTAAATACTTTTTTGCCCCACTGTATATATATATATATATATATATATATATATATATATATATATATATATATGGGTGTGTGTGTGTACAGTATATATACACAAGAAGAAACTACTTCTTGTATGTAATACACAAGAAGAAGAAGATGCAAACAACCTCTGCTACCTACTGACACTGAAGAGCCACTACAGAACCCATGCACAACAGCAAATTATTTGCAATTTTTTGGACCAATTGAGAAATTAGACAATTTCCTGTGGAACCCTGAATGTTCTCTTACAGAAGCCCCAGATTCCTTGAAAAGCACTGCTATAGTGGCTGAAGCCACTCTGCAGTTAAATGTTTATTTTCACCTACGGCTGTTCCCTTTCAGGACTGCCACAGCATATCATCATCTGATATTATGATAGTTTGCATATTTGATTTACCAAGGATTATACAGTATATACCCGGTTGTGAACCCACAACCTACCACTGATCATAATTTGGTAGTAGTGTTTCTCACCCTGAATAAAAAAATTTGTTGCAATCTTAAAGATCCCATCTAAATAAATTAAGGTTATAGCATTGAACTGCAGAATACTGCAGTGGTGGCATAGTGGTAAGCATCAGCCCCACAGCTGGAAGGTCGTGGATTCACGACTGGGTCAGGATTTGGAATCCGGCGTAAAATCCTTACCAAATCAAATATGTGTATCATCACAATATCAGATGATGATGATACACTATGAGGACCCCAAAAGGGAGCAGCTGGAAGAAGATTAACATTTAACTGCAGAGTGGCTGCAGCTGCTATAGTTCTTGTAAGTCGTTGGTCGACTCCAACCTAATGCAGACGTCTAGCTGGCATCTTGCTGATGTGCAAACGACCTCTATAAGATGTATTCCTGATTTAAACTTGCCAGGGTAGGATTGACTGGGAATACAATATCACAGATTGAGTTGGTCAAAGATAAGAACTTATGATAGATAAAGTTGAAATATTTATCTTGTTGCAAGCAGCTTGTCAGTTTATTAACTTTAAGACTCTCATTTCAAAAACTTTCTTTTGTGTAAACATCAGAGGCAGCAGGTCTTTAAAAAGCGGATGTTATTTTGTGTTATTACATATTATTAACTTCTCTAGCTGAGACCCAACACGCACAAGAAGTTCATCTCATCTTGTTTAAGTGACAGAAAAAAAAGAGTCCTCTGTTTTCTAAATTCATGGGTGGAGGTTGACACGTTTTACCCTGCAAAATGCTGCAATGAGGGCCTGTGTCCTTGGACTGGGACAGGAGCCATTTGACAACGGCTCTCTCTGGAGTCATGCCATTGTTTAGAGGTCAGAAAAGATGAAAAATGCACCCACACACAGACACACTTGGCAGATCATGCTGTCTTTTGCTGGCTTGGCTATTCCTGCTGTGACCTTAATTTGTTCTGTCTTGAGTATGAGTGCCCACCGGGTACCTGAAGCGCCTCAAGGGAACAAGCTGACAGTGTGCCTGAGCATTATATACAGTGTTTCCTCTGGCTTAAAGACCTTGGCGCGGTGGCAACATATCCCCCCCCCCCCCCATATCGGAATATGTTAATTTTATATTATTTATTTCTTTTTAAAATTTCACACAGTAACATTGCATATGGAACTTACCATTTCAAGTATTGTACAACCGAGGCTTGAATATTGGGCCAGTTGGGGTCCCACCCAGACACCCTGTGTTTAGACTTTTTAGTGGTGTTATCCTTCTCTCCTTCCCCTGCCTGTGTCACGCCGCGCCATTCATCAGCGGCGCCACCTGCTCACGCACCTGCTACTCGTCAGCGGCGAAGGATAAAAGCCGCCTCGCCCTGAGCTTCGGCCTGAAGCCGTAGACTTCATTTTCCTTGCATGGACTTCTACCACATTCTCTTCAGCATCCTCTTTACCGGTAAGAAGTTCACTTACCTCATCTCTCCAGTCTGCTCCCCTGTGCACAGGTGGATTCCTCGGCGGCGGACAACCCCGTCCCTCGTCTCTCCTCGCTGCTGCACCGAGCCCTGCAGGTGGCTGTCTCCCGGGCTTCCATCCTTGAAGCGCCAGTCATCTGCCCAAACAAGTAAGCTTCTCTCCCTCGCCTATTCTCCTCCTGTGTTGGTGTGTGCTCATCACCCTGTGTCCAATTTCTCCCATAGGGTTGCCGGCTGAACGGTCTCCTGCCTCTGGGTCCGAAGCAGACGCCACCACCAACACATTAACATTCCGCAGACACGCACCCAAACATCCCTGTTGTTAATAAACAGTTTGAACTACTCTGAGCCTGTGTGTGTGCGTCTCCTGAGCCGAACGTTATGTCAGTACGGCTTCAGCAGAGCGGCTCGGCGGACGGCGGGCTCGCACACCGGTTTACCATCCTCGAGGCTCGGGTGGATCAGATTGTTTATCAGCAACAGGTGGTTCTTAATCAATTATTAGAACTGACTAACCGATTGAACCGCTTGGATCCCCAACAGCCGTTCCTCCCGACTCGCCAGGGTGGCGCGGCTCCTGCTGTTCCAGCGGCCGTCCAGCCGGCTCCAGTGGCACCGGTTCGGCTCACGCCGATTCCGACCCCCGCCCGCTTTAGCGGTAAGCTCGGCGGAGCGCGGGGGTTTATTATGCAGTGTGAGTCCGTGTTCCACCGTGTGCCCGGAGATTTTCCCTCGGATCACAGTCGAATTGGTTACATAGGGAATCTTCTGGAGGGGCGTGCGTTAACCTGGACCTACGCCGTAATGGCGAGGCCCAGTTATGCCACCCTCACCTATGACCAATTCGTGAGGCGCTTTCTGGAGGTCTTTGACCACTCACAAACCGAAACGGTCCAGGTCGATCGGCTTCTCGCTCTCCAGCAGGGAAGCCGGTCGGCAGCGGACCACTCGGTCGACTTCCGGGTAGCGGCGGAGGAATTGGGCTGGGAGGAACGCTCCCTCTGTGGCCTGTTCCTCCGCAGCCTCAATAGTGATCTGAGGGATGAACTGGCTGGTCGGGATATCCCTGGGACGCTAGCGGAGCTGACATCCTTAGTGATAAGTTTGGATAACAGGCTGCGCGAGCGCTCCTCGGGGCGGAGGTCTTCTTCTTCTCGCCCTCGTGGAGCCTCGCCGCACCTGTTCCAAGCTCGCCCCCTGGCGGCGCCGCCAGCATCGCGCCCCGAGGAGTCGGAGCCGATGGTGACGGGCTGGACTAAACTTTCCCCTGTGGAGAAACAACGCCGCCGTGAGTTGGGCCTCTGCATGTATTGCGGAGGCGACCAACACACCGTGGAGCGTTGTCCACGGAAAGCCAGTCGGTGGGGTCCGCGAGTCACTGTTGGAAGCCTCGCGGATGTCAATCGGTTAGGATCTCTTACTCAATTGAAGCTGCCCATCCGTTTCTGCCATAACCCTACTGGGCACCTCACCCACGCACTGGTGGATTCGGGCGCAGAAGGCAGCTTCATTTCACAAAGCCTGGCAACCCGATTGGGCATCCGCTGCCAGGCACTCAACACTCCCATCTCCCTGATCCACCTCTCCCGTGCCACCCTCGGGAGAGTGACACATCAAACTGTTCCCCTACCGGTCATCATCTCGGGAAACCACCGGGAGGAGATGACCTTTTACGTCCTTCCCAACTCTGTGTCGCCCGTCATCCTGGGGTATCCCTGGCTCCGCCTTCACAATCCGGTCCTGGATTGGAAATCAGCTGGGATCTCGGCATGGAGTACGTTCTGTATGGGCACCTGCCTTCAGTCCGCTGCCTGCTCTCCGTCCGCTCCTCCCCCTGCGACGGACGCTGCACCCCCGGACCTGTCTCTGGTGCCCCCAGAATTTCACGACCTGGGTATGGTGTTCAGCAAAGCGAAAGCTATGTCTCTTCCCCCTCATCGGCCCTATGACTGCGCCATCAACCTCCGCCAGGGGGCTCCCTTACCTTCTGGTCGCCTTTACAGCCTGTCTGCGCCGGAGAAGGAGACGATGAACGCCTACCTGAAGGAATCATTAAGTGCTGGGATTATCCGCCCATCATCGTCACCCGTGGGGGCAGGGTTCTTCTTCGTGGGGAAAAAGGATGGGTCCCTCCGCCCTTGTATCGACTACCGGGCCCTCAATAATATCACGGAGAGGGACCGTTACACCCTGCCTCTCATGGACACTGCTTTCCACTCCCTCCAGGGGGCGACCTGGTTCACCAAGCTGGACCTACGCAGCGCTTACCACCTCGTCCGGATCCGGGAGGGAGATGAGTGGAAAACGGCCTTCCGTACCCCGAACGGCCACTTTGAATATCTGGTGATGCCGTTCGGGTTGACCAACGCTCCTGCAGTCTTCCAGCGCCTCATTAATGACGTCCTCCGGGACTTCATTGGCCTTTTCGTGTTCGTCTACCTGGACGATATCCTCATCTTCTCCAAGTCCAGGGATGAGCACCAGGTCCACGTGAGGCGGGTCCTCCAAAGGCTGCTGGAGAACCGTCTGTACGTTAAGGCAGAAAAGTGTGAATTTTACGCCAGGAGTACGTCCTTCCTGGGGTTCATCATCGCCCACGATAAGGTGCTCCCCGACCCAGAGAAGGTAAAGGCGGTGGTGGAATGGCCTACACCTGCATCCCGGAAGCAGGTGCAGCAATTTGTTGGCTTCGCCAATTTCTACCGCCGCTTTGTTCCCAACTTCAGTGCCATCGTTGGACCACTGACCCGCCTCACGTCCCCGAAGGTCCCGTTCCGGTGGACCGAAGAGGTCGCTGCCGCCTTTGAGGCGCTGAAGGCGGAATTCTCCTCCTCCCGGGTCCTTCGCCAGGTCGACCCCGCGCTGCAGTGCATTGTAGAGGTAGACGCCTCGGACACGGGAGTGGGAGCAGTGCTGTCCCAGCGGTCACCGGACGATGGCGCCAAGCGACCGTGCGCCTTCTTCTCCCGGCGCTTGTCCCCGGCGGAGAGAAACTATGATGTGGGGGACAGAGAGCTCTTGGCCATCAAGCTCGCCCTGCAGGAGTGGCGCCACTGGTTGGAGGGGGCAAGCCTGCCGTTTGTGGTCCTCACGGACCACAAGAACCTGGAATACTTACGGTCTGCCAAGCGCCTGAACGCCCGCCAGGCGCGCTGGTCCCTGTTCTTCGCCAGGTTCCAATTTTCCATCACCTTCAGGCCTGGCTCTAAGAACGTCCTGCCTGACGCCCTCTCCAGGCAGTTCGCCCCCGTGGAGTCGGAGGAGGCGCCCCACTCCATCCTGCCCAGGTCGTGCGTCGTGGGAGCCATCTCGTGGGACATTGAGAGCAAGATCCGGAAGGCACAGGAGGTGGAACCTGACCCTGGCGGCGGACCGGAGGGGAGGCTGTTCGTGCCATCCGCGGTCCGAGGAGAGGTCATCCACTGGCTCCACACCTCCAAGCTCACCTGTCACCCTGGCACCTCCCGGATGATAGATCTCCTCCAACGGTCCTTTTGGTGGCCAGGCCTGCGGAGAGATGCAGCCCGCTACGCCCGGGCTTGCCCAATCTGTGCCACCTGCAAGTCGGGAAATGCCCCTCCAGCGGGTCTGCTCCAGCCCCTGCCCGTCCCTGGCAGGCCCTGGTCGCACATCGCTCTGGATTTCGTCACCGGACTCCCCATCTCCAACTCCTATGACACCATCCTGACCATCGTGGACCGCTTCTCCAAGGCCGTGCACTTCGTCCCCCTGCGAGGCCTCCCTACTGCCCTGGAGACGGCGGACCTCCTCGTCCAACACGTGGTCAGGCTGCATGGGATTCCGGTGGACGTGGTCTCGGACCGGGGCCCCCAGTTTTCATCTGAGGTTTGGAGGTCTTTCTGCAACGCCATCGGAGCCAAGGTGAGCCTCTCCTCTGGCCATCACCCCCAATCCAACGGGCAGTGTGAGAGGACCAACCAGGAGCTGGAGGCTGCGCTCCGCTGTGTGTCCAGATCCAAACCCGCGTCCTGGAGCAACCATCTTGCCTGGGTTGAATATGCCCACAACACCGCTCGCTCTTCTGCTACAGGGATGTCCCCCTTCAAAGCGTCCCTGGGTTACGACCCCCCGCTGTTTCCGGAGCAGGAGAGTGAGGTAACTGTCCCGTCAGTTAGGGCCCATCTCAGGCAGTTCCGCTCCACCTGGGCTGCCGCGCGCCATGCGCTATTGCGCACAGCGGAGCGCAACAGGACTGTGGCGGACCGGCGTAGGAGACCTGCCCCGGCGTACAGAGTTGGGCAGCTAGTTTACATTTCCACCCAGGACGTCACTCTAAAAGGCGAGAGGAGAAAGCTGGCACAGCGCTTCATGGGTCCCTACCCCATCACCCGGATCATCAACCCGGTGGCTGTGCGCGTGGCTATTCCCCCCTCCCTCCGCATTCATCCTACTTTCCACGTGTCGAAGGTGAAACTGGCGGTTACTGACCCCCTTTGCCCTCCTCCTGCAGCGCAACCCGCGCCCCGGATGATTGGTGGCCATCCGGCCTGGTCCGCCTCCTCCATCCTGGACTCCCGGCGCCGGGGTCGTGGGTTGCAATACTTGGTGGACTGGGAGGGCTATGGGCCCGAGCATCGACAGTGGGTGCCCCCGTCGTTTGTGTTGGACCCATCGCTCATCGCGGACTTCCACCGAGCGCACCCGGATAAGCCATCGCCAGGAGGCGCTGCTAGAGGGGGGAGTACTGTCACGCCGCGCCATTCATCAGCGGCGCCACCTGCTCACGCACCTGCTACTCGTCAGCGGCGAAGGATAAAAGCCGCCTCGCCCTGAGCTTCGGCCTGAAGCCGTAGACTTCATTTTCCTTGCATGGACTTCTACCACATTCTCTTCAGCATCCTCTTTACCGGTAAGAAGTTCACTTACCTCATCTCTCCAGTCTGCTCCCCTGTGCACAGGTGGATTCCTCGGCGGCGGACAACCCCGTCCCTCGTCTCTCCTCGCTGCTGCACCGAGCCCTGCAGGTGGCTGTCTCCCGGGCTTCCATCCTTGAAGCGCCAGTCATCTGCCCAAACAAGTAAGCTTCTCTCCCTCGCCTATTCTCCTCCTGTGTTGGTGTGTGCTCATCACCCTGTGTCCAATTTCTCCCATAGGGTTGCCGGCTGAACGGTCTCCTGCCTCTGGGTCCGAAGCAGACGCCACCACCAACACATTAACATTCCGCAGACACGCACCCAAACATCCCTGTTGTTAATAAACAGTTTGAACTACTCTGAGCCTGTGTGTGTGCGTCTCCTGAGCCGAACGTTATGTCAGCCTGAACACTTCCCTCTCCTTGGCTCCTCTCTTCTGTCTCATCTTGCCCTCTCTGAGCTCTGTCTAATTCAGGTTCTTTCTCTGTCTATGGTGGTATACAAACAGGTTAGAAAATATCAAGTGTCATGTTTTGTCCTGTAGGACTTTTGTGTCATAGTTTACATAAATGACAAAAAGATGTGTATTTTTTGTATTTTTATTCTAGTGTTTCTTTTTTTTCCATTGAGAGAGTAGGGAAGGGAAAGAAACATTCATAATAGTAATGTACTCATACATACTTAAATTATATGATCAGGTGGGTATAGTAACCAGAAAATCTACTCATGTAAAAGCAGTGCTTTGAAATTAATAATTAAAAGTAGACAACCAAAAATTTCTAATTGAGTTAAGTGTACAAAGAGCACCCGCTTAAAAACTTGAGTAATAACTTCAGTCTTCAAGGTTTGAGGTTTTTCTCAAAAATTTATAACAATTTTCTTATAGTTTTCTACTTTTCTCTGTAAATCTAAAGTTGAAACCATGTTCCTCAAATTTGTAATTTCCTCTTGTAAAATTGACTTTTCTTGAACATTTGAAATTTTATTATAAATTTGTGGATTATTTTATGACTAATTTTTGTCTGTTTTTTTAAAGTAAAATTACTGGGGGGGGGGGGTTTAGATAAATCTGAAACAGACTGTGGTAATTTTTTTTTACTTTTTCCTTATGACAATTTATATTTTTGACCATAATTTTGCAGTCAGAACAGAACAATAATTTAACTCTGATTACAAAGAAAAAATATTAAATTAAATTGTATTTAATGAAATAAATTAACTTAAATGACCAAGGATGCCATTATTTCTGTTATAATATTTCTTTATATTTATAGGTTTTTTTTTAGAAATCTCCTCACCACCCAGACAGCAGGAAAAATCTCCCTTATTTTGAAATCAAATGTTGATTTCAAAATGATTGATGTTAGTTTGTCTGAAGGCTGCTGACAGATTGAAATCACTGACTCCGTGAATTTCGGTCATCTTAACCTGCCAGGTACATAATAGGGAACTGTAGCAGACTCTAAAGACATAATTCACCACAATATGTGTTCATGTACAGAATGATCTGTTTAGGCAGTTGTGCGCTCAGGCTTTCTCATCAAGCACCTCTCTAGGCAGCCACTGAAGGACCTCAGTTTAGAGCTAGCGTTTTTAGTTGTTGCTTTGTGTCACTGCCGCTGGAGAATAAAAACGGCACACCTGCTCATCCGAGAAAAGAGAGAAATTGCCAGTCCCTTCATTCCTGCAATTCCTACAGAACATAACTTAATACTGTAGTAGCTGGTGAAATATATCCTCAGCAATTCATCAGTCCCTTGCCTGTCACTTCTTATGAAGCCGGCTGCATATGAATTCTAACATCTCTTAGCTAAGCAACGCTCCCATTATTGCTCCCCATTTCCAGCAGGTTAAAACCATGATAAACACCAGTGCTTACATACCTCTTATGATTTTTCTCCACGTTTAAAGTACTTTAATAAACTCATGTTTCTGTCGGACAGTCACGCTTAGCGAGACACTGCTGACTGACTGGAAAACTCGTGTGTGCGGGGCGCTTCTAAACTCCATGCCGATGATGGCCACGCGCGTTGTTCGTGTGCGCGCTTGAGGAAAGTCATTGCTTCATATATTTTTCTTAATAAATTCATATCGCCTTGGGGTGGCGGTAAAATTTCTGGCGCGGCGGGCCGCCACCAAGAATTGTTACCAGAGGAAACCCTGATATACATGTGAGTTTGAGCATATGTGGAGGGGAAAACAGCAAAAGATAAAGACAGAGTCAAATAAACGCCAGGAAGAAGAGTATCAGAATACTTGTGCAGGTGAGTCTCTGGTGAGAACCCAAAGCTCAGCGCTGTGGATGCAGGGATACAATACAAGCAACAAAAATGCGAGCTGTCTCCCTGCAGTCTAATCTTCTAATGAAGATTTGTGGCAGTGGCTGTGTGGTGATTATTGGCCCAGCACAGAGACACAAACCATCTACCATGCAACTGTAAACACAATCTGCTACCTGCACACAAGCTATTACAACAGTTAAAGAGAAAATTTAGGGGTGGAGGCAGAAACGGATCTGCTGTAGTGCTTGGGATGGTGACTGTTTTGCTCTGACATGCTGTCAAACTCCTAATGCTAATTTCAAAGAAAAAGCACAACAACCCCAAACATTAACCCACATTATTCAGATGTGAAGAATGGAATGTGAAGTTGCTGACAGGATGGCACACTTCCTGTCTCACTGGGCCAAATGTACCGATCCTGACTATGCTAATTTTATGGAAATGTTTGTTTCTATCTATCCTTTCTACTTCAATTTGTTGCGTTTATAATTGTCTCTCTTTTTCAGTCACTTTAACAGCTTCAGGCTGAGTTTTGAAAGCACTGTGGAGCAATGGTTAGCATTGTTGCCTCCCAGCAAGAAGGTCCTGGGTTTGAATCTACCAGCTGGCCGGCAGGGTCTTCCTGTGGGAAGTCTGCATGTTCTCACTGTGAGTGGGTTTACTCCAGGTGCTCCGGTTTCCTCCCATATTTCAAAGACATGTACATTAGGTGGAGATTCTAAAGTGGTCCTAGGAGTAGATGTGTGTGTCATAGGTAAAGCAATCCAGCCACATCCAGCTGATTGTATGCCCATAATTTCCCTCAATGATTAAAAAAAAAGTACAAAAACTCAAAACAAACTATAGGTGCTGGTTCACCAAGGAAGCTATTCCATGAGGCAAAACTGACCATGAAGGTAGAGATGTGGGAATTTCTCAAGTCTTAGACGCGTTGCAATTCAGGCCTCTTCATCGATGCAGAACCTTATTGATCGAGATCTCACCGCCTGTGCTGCTTGTCCGACTTCTGCTTGTCAATAAAAAGTAGAATAACAGTCACGTTGCGACATGAAAACTGCTGTCACAGTCACACAGTGACGAGTTTCTTAACAGCATCATGATGAACAGAGGTACCGGAGTACAGCAACAGGTGATAAAAAAAAAATTCACCAAGCATTTTGAAAGTAGATGTTTGGGTGCATTTTGGATTTTGTGGATTCTGGGAAGCATGAGTTGGCAAGACGCACGCTGCCCACAGAGGGCGCTCTGTAGACCGGCACCTAGGCCTATAACAATAACAAATTTTGATGGACAATAAATTTTCCCCAAAATTATCATGATAGATAATATTGTTGATGTCATGAAGATGATTTTATGCCCCAGATATAATGATATAATGAAAACAGTCTATGTACAACTTTTCGAAGAGCTTTGAACTTTTATTTATTAACAAAATTAAACACTACAATAGAAATATGGGAAAAAAATATTTAAAATAACCTAAATAATTAAAAAATAAATAAAATAATAAATCAATAACTAGTTTAGACATTGCCATGGACGACCAAGACACATGGCTTTATGTCATTGGTAAGCGCTGTTTCTTGACAATATGGGCGGTCTCAGAGACAGCACAATAGAGAACTACATAGTGAAAACTTCAACTTCATAGACCTTACCATCTATTTTGAGTTGTTCTTTTTGCCTGTAGCGCTCCAATACAACCACTATGTCATAAAATGACTGACGGTAAAAAAAATGGTCGCACCAGTGATACAAACGTAGAGTAAACATGGCTGTTACATCAGTAACCGAGATAATAATAATAAACTGCATTTATATAGCATCTTTCATGACACCCAAAGCACTTTACAATGAGTCCATTAGTCATTCACTCCACCGACAGACAATGGTAGTGGTAAGCTACTGCTTTAGCCACAGCTGCCCTGGGGCAGACTGACGGAAACATGGCTGCCAATCCGCGCCAACGACCTCTCCATCCACTACTGAGCATTTATACATATTCACAGTCAGTGTCATGGACACTGGAGACAAGGTGGGTAAAGAGTCTTGCCCAGGGACGCAACAGCAGGATGGCTGGGGAGAGCGGGATTCTAACCACCAACCCTCTGGTTATTGGACAACCTCTCTACCTCCTGAGCCACTGCTGCTGAAGCTGACTGCTCTAATTGGGGAAAAAATGAGGGCATCGCTGTGTGAAGCGATCACACTGTTAAAAATGAGCATGCTTTTACGCTCAGCCGGGGCAAACTTTACGTTGTGAGCTGACCCCAGCTCACCACTACGCACCGCCACTTGTACTTGCTGTGTGAGCATATGCTCCACCTCATACAGGAAGCGTGCAGAGAGAGAGAAGCAGCGTGTTAAACACACACACACAGAGCAACGTATCCTGGTCAGAAAACTTATCAAGGTTGTTTTTTTCTTATTGTACGATTAATCTTTTCCGCTGTTATCGTCACAGGCCTACCGGTACCATAACAAGCCTTAACTGTGTCAAGTGTCCCCACCCACAGCTGGCAGCACACTGGGCCAGGCGGAGAGCAGCGGGGTGGAGGAATCTCCAGCTCCATTCGACGGCAGAGAACGCCGGGTCACGGCAACTGCTGGAGACCTTGGACTCAGTATGAGCTCCATCACAGTGCTACTCACAGACAACACTGCACCTGCATGGCACAACTTATACTGTTAACTGATGAAAAGACTGTCATGTAGTAAAGCAAATGCAATTTATTTATAATTCGACCCACACAGCACTTCCGTGTTCTTTCATTCATGAATTACAAAAACAAATGCTAAAATTAAAAGAAAGGTATTACATTGAAAAAGAAACTGAAGACGCAACATAGAGACGCATGAAGATGCATCGTGAACCGTTCTGCAATCGCTAATGCCTAGTCAAATCAAATTGTGACACCACCGAAGATTTGCACCTCTACAAGGAGGATTCAGGTTTCCCCTTTTTTTTAAATAGTATTTTGATCTTTATGTATCACAAACACAAAAAAGTTCCAATTCTGTTTTATAGAAAAGACACAGCATGGAAACCCACATGAATGACCGCGTGTACCTCCTCACCCCTGTGCCCCGTACAGCCTTTGAATCCACACCTCTGGCACCTCACCCTTCCAGTCCTCCCTTTACCTTCCCTTGCTCCCCCACTAGGCAGGAGTAAGGAGCTTCAGTGCAGGTCCAAGCAGAGCCCCTTCTCCTCCCTCTTTCCACCCCACCCCTCCCTCCCTCCCTCTTTCACACTTAGGGGTAGGGCCGCACGTTCAGGGGAGGACTTGTTTGGAGACAGGTGTGCATACCAGATGCCTGCGTTAAGCCCTGTACCATGCTGTTTCCATAACTACCTGCTAGTGAGGTTTCCTTGGAAGTGAACTAAATCTCTCTGGTAGCTGCAGCACCAGTAGCTTTCAATGTGCGAGACTCCTCAGAGGGCACACTGGAGCCCAACCATTCGGCATCCCATCATCAACCATTATACAGCCCATTAAAATATGTTGGGAGAGATTTAGTTGGCAAGGAAAAGGTGTTAGGAGTGGAGATTTAGGCTATTTTGAGCTGTTCATGTAACATTAAGGATTAAAAGATAGCTTAAGGCTTCTAGGAAGCAAACGCTGGTAGCATTCATTCAGTCTGTGTGGCAGGCAGTGAAGCAGTAGAGTGAAATGAGAGCTATTTGGGTGTAGGGGGTCACACAGGGAAGAAATGTCCTTGTGGCGGCATGTAAAGTTTGGGAAGAGCTGTAGGATGACATTCCCAATGTCTCAGATAAACCACTTGCCTTACCGCTTCGCAAGAATCAGATAATACAGAGAGACCACCGCTCAATATACAATGTCAGAGCAAAGCATGGATTTCACCCTGCAGGCAAGCTGTAACCAAATAATCATCACTCTACCCCATATCTGTTCTTTCTCATCATACTATTTGCTTGTTATCTTTCTCAGTTTATGCCTCAAGTCTTAGTCCTTCCCTCCATCCCACTCTCTCTTGACATGGTTGCATCACAGACTTCCTCCTGAAGACCTTCTGCTTCCTTTTCTCTTGCCATGTCCCAATGACCTTGCTACAGCTCAAGGAGAATTGATTTCTCTTCTGGGCTTTGTGTGAAACCCAATCTCAATGGCACTCACAGGAATTTCCTCTTCCTCCCCGGAGCTGGAGGGAGCTAATTCTCTTTCATGAGGACACTTTTCACTCCATTTTATCTGTCTGCCTTCCTCTCTCTTCCCCCCTCCTCTTCTACTCTTCTCTTCTGAGCACACAGAAATAGAACAGGCATGATTAATGCAACATCTATCGCCGACAAACGTTAGCTTTGCTCAACCTTTTTACACTTGACTGCCATTGGGGAAATTGTTATTCATGAACTTTCCAGCAGTGTTACTGAATTATCACATCCGTTTATCAATAAAACAGCTTGGCTTCATCTTTTGATTGGCATCATCAGTAAAGGGAACTCAAACGGGCTGGCAAAGACAGAGATTCAAAGTTTATTCTCAGATTTTTATAACCTTAAATATGAAATTTACAGTACAGTTAGTAAGCAGTTAGTCTACTTTTAAATCCCTTATTTTTATATTTGCAGAATCAGGACCAATACAAAAGCGTGAAAACAACATCTATAAATTAACTTAAATGCAACAGCAACATAATTTGTTAAAGCTGCGGTAGGCAGAAAACTGAGAAACCTGGAAAAAAAAAAGTTTGAAATTAGGAAAAAAAAAGTCCCCTGCAGCAAACTAGCAAAGTATAAGCCTTTGTGACTGAGCAAAGGGAAACTTTCTGCAGGCTGAAAAAGAGCCCAGAGTAGATGTCATGGTGTAGTCTCTCACACCATTTGCATTAAGGTAGTATGTCGCATGAATACCGCATCAATGTCATTCAAGTACGCTTACATGTCATGCATACACAAAATTGTGCATTTTTGTTGCAATTACGAGTGCCCCGTGATGGCCGCCCAAATCCTGTGAAATACTCACATGACAGTTATCCCTGACAATTATAAAAAATCAGGACCATATCTCCGCATTCCAGCCGTCATTTTATCATCAGACATCAAGTGAGAGTGATCGCAGAGAAGAAGTGCATAGACTGCTGGATGAGGATGAGGAGGGCTCTGATTCCTCCACATCACATACAGCAGCCCTGGGAAAGGCCCCACTTCCTCTGTAGGGGCAGACACATGAGCCCCACCCCCACCCCCACCCCCACCCCGGCAAGCCCTAGTTTTGCCTTTCTTGCACTTGGGAGGCATGGTGACACCGTAGGTCACAATTGTGTCAGCTAGAAAATGACCTGAGAAACCTGGAAAAAAATGGTTGTTCGTGCCTGTCTCACACACAGAATGTCTTGTTCTTTTTGTCTCTAATTAGTCACAATTTAGTTTTGTAGGTCACCAGCGCCTCGTAAAGATGTCTAACTTTTCTCGCACTTTCTGACCCATGGAAACTAAACTGAGACGGGTTCAAGACTGGCTTGAGACGCCTGCGAAGACTCTGTGGCTATTTGGCAATAAAATCTGTTGCACAAATTTTCTGAACATGTTGAAAATTCCTGCAACAAGAAAGCGAGGCCCTGCGACTCACGACAAGAAATCGCAAACCCCGCAAACATTTGGAGAGATTTTAGAATGCTGTTCTTCGCCCAGTGAGATACTACCTTTATGAGTAGCTATCAGATGATAATTGTATTATTTTCAAATTTAAACAAAATTATTCTGCCTACTGCAGCTTTAAACTAGGGGTTGGGGGATCGATGCATTGTGATATTGTAATACTTTGCTGCTGCTGTAATGACACTGTATTCAGAGACACCAGTATCATGGTCTTATATTTAAAAAATTAATAAACATTCCAAATACACACTCAACTTTTTGGGTACCAGAGCTCAGCATAGCAAAGGAGTTATAGGAGGTCTTGTGAGAACTATAGGTGGTACTTTGACAGGATGGGGGATGGTAAATTGCAATATCTGATATTGCAGTACTCAACATTTTGCAAGATCACGATAATATTACTGCCACCCAAGTACTAGGATAGTACTGGACTCAAGTAATTCCCACCCCTCTTAAGTTTTAATGATAAAATTGACCTTATAAAATACTTGTCACTAGACTCTCCAAACTGTGCAACCAGGGCTTGACATTAACACTGGGCAACCGGCCAGTGGCCGGTGGATTTCAGCAGTAGCCGGTAAGAAAGCCACACCCACTAGCCACTTTGGCCGGTTGTAGTTTTCTCAAACGGCATCTAAACTAATAAACCGATTGCAATGTAAGACTACAAAACTACAACTCCCATAAGTACAGTTTTGTTTTGTTTTTCCTAATCAGTTTTCTTTTTTTTTCTCCTCTTTTTTTCTGGTGAAAACAGGTAGTGTCCATTTAGGTTAAATCCATCAGCAACTACTAATGATGTTGTGCAGCCATGAAGGGGTGTCACAGTATTTACTGCTCTTCATAAATAATTAAAATGTTTTTCTTTCTATTTTTATGTATGTAAAGGGGTAATTTACATTGAAAAAGGTTGTAAAAATTTAGTTCAAGAAAAATTTAGCATGCAATAGTCAAATTTGATCATATTAAACATAATTTTCCAGCCACAAAATTGTGGCTAGTGAAAAGGCTGAGTAGCTAGTAACTTTGGAAAATCAACAGCCACAGTGGCTGGTGAGCAAAAACGTTAATGTCAAGCCCTGTGTGCAACCCTCTGAAATACTATTTTGCTGTAATAAAATGAGTTCACTGCAAATCAAAGTGCAATCCAACAACATCCTACAGCATTTTATGAAGGCAAATGTTTATACAAAAGGCCATTCAGTTTCGGTGACGCAAGCAACGAACCAAATACAACACAACTTATCACACTGCTAGGGTACAAATACTGCAAATCCTAAGGAACAGCTTGTTATAATATGTGAAAGACAAAGACACCATTCAGCATAAAACAGTAGTGTGTATGTACTGAAAAAAAATATCAGGAAAGAATATGGAGATAACTATTTGAAACAATAAAGGTAATACAGTCTCTCTGCAAACACTAGAAAGCTGCGGTGCGAAGGATCATCTCTGCCTCCTTCCACTTTGTGATCAGACAGACTGTTGAAGCATACAGAACATTTTCCAGGCTCCAACTCCCAGGTGCCTTGTAGCCCCAGGATTCCCAGTAAGTCGTCAGCCAGGCTGCCTTGGTGAATGCACTAATGTGACACCATAATTACGCACAGGTGCATTCTTATGCTTCACGGAGCAGCAGAGCAGCACCAGGCTTTAGTGGTGGCAGGTGCATGCCATTGTGTGCGCCGGACAAACAGTACATTTTATTCAAGAGGGTCCATGTGCTAAAACATACTCAATGCTTACATTAACAGCTTGACAATAATAGACACTTTTATACAATATTTAGTTCTGACGGAGCAATCTGATTGGTCAGTAGGGATTCCTGGATTTACTATATTCCCTGCTAACTGCACTTGGATGCTTTTCGGAATACAGTTTGCATCATTGTGTTTCAGTGATGTTCTGATAATCTTTAATTACAGTGACTGACAGTGCATCTTATTTGAGGAGTGTAACTTGTGTACCTTCACAACACAGAAAGTGTACTGCTGTATTCCAAATCCATGGTAATAGTTAGCTGCAATTAGCTATTTTGTCTCCAAATTAATCACTGTAAAGTTTAAATGAAAACCTCACAGCATCCAGTTTCTACTGAAGCCTCACAATATAATGTATGCTTCGGACTCGCAGCCAAGCTAACTAGCTAGCTAGCTAACTAATGAGACCAAGCCTATGGTGTCTAGAAAAGCATGTATGTGGACAACAGCAAATTTCAATGAACATACAGTGGAGGAAATAATTATTTGATCCCCTGCTGAATTCATGTTTGCCCCCTTACAAAGAAATTAACAGTCCATAATTTTTATGGTAGGCTTATATAAGGGTAATGAATTAACTTTCCTTTGATCAAGGGAAATAAGTATTTGATCCCCTACCAATCAGCAAGAATTCTGACCCGCACAAACCAGTTATGTATTTATGAGGCACATAAATTAGTCCTGTTCCTTTAGGAAAGTACTCCTAATCTCAACTCATTATGATAAAAGATACCTGCCACAGAATCAGTCTCTTCAATTCAAACATCTCCACCACCATGGGCAAGACCAAAGAGCTGTCAAAGGATGTCAGAAACAAGATTGTAGACCAGCACAAGGCTGGAATGGGCAACAAGACCATCAGCAAGAAGCTTGGTGAGAAAGAGACTACTATTGGTGCGATAACTCGAAAGTGGAAGAAATACAAGATAACAGTCAATTGCCCTCGCTCTGGAGCTCCATCCAAGATCACACCTAGTGGGGTAAAGATGATTCTGAGAAATAGAATAGAATAGGCTTTATTGTCATTGTACAGTAGTACAGTAGGTGACGGAAAGGGGGAGCTTGCTAATGATCTCAAGGGAGCTGGGACCACAATCACCAAGAAAACCACTGGTAAGACACTTTGCCATAATGGATTGAGATCCTGCAGTGTTTGCAAGGTCCCCCTGCTCAAGAAGGCACATCTGAAGTTTGCCGGTGAGTACATGGATGACTCAGAGAAGGCTTGGGAGAATGTGATGTGGTCAGATGAGATGAAAATTGAGCTCTTTGGCATTAACTCGACTCGCCGTGTTTGGAGGCAGAGAAATGCTGAATATGACCCCAAGAACACCATTCCCACTGTCAGACATGGAGGTGGAAACATTCTGCTTTGGGGCTGTTTTTCTGCTAAGGGTACAGGAAGACTTCACCACATTGAGGGGCCGATGAACAGGGCCATGTACCGTAGAATCTTGGATGAGAACCTCCTGGCCTCAGCCAGAACACTGATGATGGGTTGAGGATGGGGGGGGGGGGGGGGGCTGAAAAGTTCATAGGCTGAAAAGTTCGTAGTGGTTAAATGTGACCAAATGTGGTTTATTTTTCAACCGCAGGGATCCAAGCACTGCAACACCGATGGAAGAAGTGTGTGGACTGAAGGGGAGACTATGTTGAAAAATAAACCACATCTATCTATAAATGCAACAAATCTCTGTCTGTTTGTGTATGTGTGTGCTGTTCTTCAGAGCTCTCCCAAACCATTCATCAGACAGGCCTGAGATTTTATAAGTGCTTTGCTGAGGTTACGAGGGTGTGCATCCCCAAGTATGGAGTTGCTCAGTGAAAATATGTAATTTTTATCAATAAAAGTGTAGCCACCACTCTGTCTCTTCATGCCCTGAAGTGTGGACGGGGTTTCAGATCGACTCCGTGCTGACTGGATAATACACAGCATCACGACCATACTGATTTGATAATACGCGACATCACGACCAGTCACCACAGTGAACCACAGTGAAAAATGACAAATTTGACTAGAAAAAGATAACACTGAAGATTTAATGCTTTAAAAAAATTATACTATAATGTTGCCATGATTGCGTGGCTCTAAAGGATAATTCGGCATATCGATGGCTGAAATGCAAAACTTCCTATCTGCAGGATAGGATGCAGGAAGGCTGCTCATATCTGTCTGCAAGACAGTCCCGCCCTTTATTGTGACAGAAAATTATTTTGATGAAAACAAAAACAGCATAGCATTCTGCAAGAAAACAAAAAAGGATTTTTTTGTTTTCTCAAAAAAGTGCATTTTTCAGTTAGGACGTTTTGAGTTTCGGCCATCGATATGTGGAGAACACAAGGTGCACAGGTGTGCGGGGGGTGGGGGGAGCAGCCGCAGGACCGGCTTATCGCAGTCCTTTCCAGGGAGCCAAGCCCAGCCTGCCCGATTAACGGGACGGAGTCTCGGCTGCTGCTTCATCTGTGTGCCACCGCTGTCCTTTGCGGCACCGCAGGTTCAACATGGCGTTCCTCCTAGTGCACAGCTATCTAAAAATTAAAAGTTATTAATAATAATATACCACCATGATTGTGGAGCGGAATGGCCAGATCAACTGCGTATCATATGCAGACACATATGCACATGCTTTGACTAAATGATGACCGTGACAAAACAAAATAATTGTTTTATTTACTGAAATGGGCAACACTGATGCAACAGTTGCAGCCAAACGGGTCATTCTGCTGAGTATAACAATGTTTGGTGTTTTGTATTTATAATATTGCTAAAGTATAAAAGGATGCACTACAATGGGTCTCAAATATTTGTAAACGTGTCCTGTTATAGTATTACATTTGTTTATTGATGATACACTATAAACTACACATATAAATTAAAACAATTATAATGGTGACTGAACAACTCCCATTCCCCAAAGTGCAAGATACAACACTTATGAATATAACTCATAAAAGATCACACAAATAAGTCTGACAAGCAAATAAACAAGGGTTCTTAAACAGTCACTAATATTGGAGGTCCCATTCATTTTCAGTAATTCTGTAATTAATATTCACACAATCAAATAAATCTTAGTGTTCAGTCCTTTTCATATTTGTCAAAGTCTAACATGTGTGATTGCCTACATATAGGCTACACCTCTGTATTCCACTTTCAAACACAGCCTACATTTGGGCCTGTAAAGCCTAATTGGGCTACCTGCAAGAATACTTGCTTTCTATGGGCATGCACTAGTTTGGTCAGATTTGACCACTATGAACCCCCCCACCACCACCACCACCCCCGCCCGTAATGTAAATTTTTTGACAGCCATTCTCTAGTTGGACATGGATCAGGAGCGAGTGGGTGGTGAGGGGCAGTTATGTTTTTGGAGGAAGAAGGGCAAGAGTGAAGTTGTGGGGCAGACGAAAAGGAGTAAGTAGCAGACAGAGTATTGATACAAACATACTGGGTCATCCTGTGTCTAGTACTGGTCTTGGTGGAACAATATAACATTAAATAAACACAATCTGCTGCTTATTACTAGCAACTTGTAATTTGCATTTGTGGAACTGCTGTATAAAGGCAATATTAGGGTGCTTTCACACCTACAGGCTTTAGTTTGTTTCAGTCAAACTTAAGTTTGTTTTCCCCATTAGTGCGGTTCGTTTTGTCTGGTGAGAACATGATAATCATACTCAGATGCACACCAAAAGAGCCAAACTGAGACCACTTGAAAGAGGTGGTCTCGGTTTGAATCAAATGGCGAACTCTGGTGTGGTCCTGCAGGTGAGAAAGGGACCGTACTAAAACAGGGCCAGCGGCAAACGGCAAAACAATTTATGCCACTGTACATACCTGATGGATCTTTGAAAATATCTGTGGCTGAGCATGTCACGGTTCTGGAGAATTAATGAATGTTAACATGTTATTTTCCATCCGTAGTTGCGCTTCATTTTCAAACTGTACGATTTGCCAAAAGTGGTATCTGCGTGTACATAATGAACAATAACCAGGTCGATGAAAACCCCCCATAGATTACGTTACGATTTGTATTATTTTCTCCCTAGAAATGCATGAATGCACAGTAGTCACCCTACTTCCTGTATTTACCTTTCCGGTTCTCATGACAAAAAAAATCTGACCAATAAGAACAGAGAACATTCTGACGTAAGTCTCACGGGATTTAACGTGATGCAGTTTGGGCCACTTGAATTTTTGCCTGTGTGAAAGGGGACCGAACCAAGAAGAAAATGATACAAAGTGCACGTCAGGCCTAGAACCAAATCATGTTGCTTAACTGCATCATTCTGGATGATTTTTTCAACAAAAAGTTTGGCAAAAGGTGCAACAATGAGAATAATGAAACTGTGGAAGTCTTAAAAGCAGAAATCTCCACCTTCACCTGCTCCGCACAGCTACACACACTAACGACCCAACAACCCACCCACACGCAAACACACCCATACACACTCAAATGCACTCACAGACACAATGGGTTGCCTTCCACCCATCCAATAACAGGACTATTCATTAGAGTCTCTTACAGACAGTATTGACAGTCTGCTGACACACAGTCACTCCAGCATAAACAAATGGAGAAATTGTGAGGAGCAGGAGAGGGAGAGAAAGAGACCTGTTATAGCGGCTTTTTGACAGAGGAGGCATCCCCATGAGCCAGTGGTGAATCAGACAGAGACAGAAGACCGAAAACAGTCGCCACTTCCACCTAACCCACATCATATCTCCGTTACACACATACAGTAGCCTCCCTTCAGACAAATTTCACATTAATCTTGCATCCTAGGTCAGTCCTGACCTTTGTGCACTATTCTAATTACAGTCATGGGAATAGAGCTTTTCATTCTGAGCACTGTCTCATAGAGAAGCTATAAAGGTGAACTGGGTCAAGAGCAGCGAGCTACTCATCGCACACGTCGCTCAGCACTGAGCCAGAGCAACCCCCATTCTAACCAGCAACACAGTCCCGCTTAAATGAATCAGGGTATTCTGAAAACCATGGTGAAATCTGAAACCAGCAGCCCACTGTCTACATATTGCAGAATTCTAGAAAAAAAAAAAATGGTTGCAGAATTCCTGAGTTTCAGATGCTTTTCTACATCTTGGATATGCAAAGAAGCCTAAGCAACAAACTGTGCCATGCATACCAAATATCTGGCTCATTAAGGATCTATAATTACTATGTCACTTTGATGTAAACAAAGACAGCAAAGCACTCATGGAGAAAATGGGCAGAAAACTGCTGAAGCCATATTCTCTGCTGCCTCTTTGAGCTGACCTCTAGCACCAGGTGTGTGCGAGCAGATTGTTAGAGGAAGGGGAGGGGGCTGGGCGAATGATATGAGCAATAGGTATGCAGACAGGTCAACAGAAAGACAGACTTTATGAAGACAGATGAGGCCATAGTGGGCACACAAACACAAAGGCAAAGAGACAGATAGACTGCATGGTACTGGGCTCTGGAGGTCAGCTCTGACTCACGAGGACAAGACAGATGAGACACAACACAACTACCAAACAGGAGCTGATCGCTACGTGACTGGAGCTCTCTAAAAAATGTGTCTAGATGAGGCTAGCAAAAGGAAATTTTGCAGAAATGCTTGTCAGGCAGTTGTCATGCAATATTTTGGGTGAGAGCATGACGGTATTAGCAATTCAACAGTTCATACTTAAAAGGAGTTGCCACGCCAGGGCCTTTCTCTGGACCATCCAAGAGCTTAAATGGTTGGTGTTTTTCGACAACAAGGTGGCCAACCACAATGACGCAACAATCAACTGAAAGGGTCTGCATCACCAGTATCCCGGTGTTCATGTTCTCTATTAGCTTCCCATTGTTCTCGTGCCTTTTAACACAAGCACAGAGAGCAGCAGCAGCAGCCCCAAACCCAGTGGTGCAGAGCCCATGTCTGACAGGCAGCTCTGCTGGCTGCCCACGGCTTTGCATATAACCACACATTCATTCCATTTATCGGCATCAGGACTGTCATTACTATTAGAACAGCCAAAAACATTTACTGCTGCCCTAAAATGCCTAAAAAGCTTATTCTTAGAAGATTTGTGAATGCAGCATCAGAGACAGAGCAGCACTAGTTAAGGTTATTTGCTCAAGGTCATAGAAAACAAAGGCTAGGAAAACACCACTAGCCATGTGGTTGGTAATGTACACAGTTCAGACTGACATATTGGCACTCTCCTCATATCAAACATACATTTATTTTAACGTATTTTCAAAAATATGCAGTATGTAGATACATATTTCGAAATGGTCAGAGATCTGCTATCTCAGCCCATCATGAGCTGAATCAGGAAATTTGCTGATTAGAAGTCAAGATCAAGCCGGGACAGGACTGTAAAGGTCATTACAATGACATTACCCTTTTTCAAAGGAGGAAAGCTAGAAATGTCAAATCACTCAGCGGCCATATCATCATTCAAAGAGAGCATAATGCTAGCTGCTGGAAAATCTCAGCGTTCAGAGAAGTAATGAAAGATTCCTATCTGAGTGACAACTTAATAAGGAGAAGACAAGGTTTGTCCTTTGGGGAGGTTGAAAGAGTAAAGTATCAGCACACCATTAGATGCAATGAGAAAAAATAATCTAGTTATTTCAAAGCTAAGCTTTCAACACACTGAAAACAATGAACACATCAGTATTTTTGCACAACTGACCCCCACACCCCATGTTTTATTACTTCTGTAACTACTGCAGTGGACAGCAGTTAAAACTGTAATAAACTCAAACTGCTGGGGGAGCTTATCTGCTGCACGTTGCGGTGGTGCAGCTGCCGTTTAAGGGTAATGCTGGTGTTAACACATCCCGGCCAAATATCATTTAGGGGAGCAGCTGCAACCTGCATGGATCAAGACTGTACTTGTCTAAATGCTACATGAGGCTCAGGTCAAGTAGTTGCTCTTTTTTGGGGGGAGGGGGGCATCTTCAGAAAGATCTAATAAAGCCAACAAAAAAAAAAAAGACTCAAAACTCAGCATAATTCAACAACAGCCCACTTTGGGATGAGTGAAAATGTTCCCCATTTAATGGTAATCGAGATAGACATGAACTTGCTTAGAGCCATTAGCTCAGAGGTACACGCACACGTCAAAGTCACACACCTCAGACTACATGACTCTCTATAATCATTAAAGTTATCTGCTTGAAAAACACGCCTGCCGGGGGAGCAAAGGAGCAGAGCTGCGCCTGGATCGGCCCAGGCATGCGTTAACACAGAGTGGCCTCTCCGGCACAACACACACGGAGGCGCGCACACGCTCACGCAGACATTTGGCGCAAATACTCGGAGGCACACAGTTTAGAAGACTCTAGAGCACTTGTATGAGCTGGCACGCGCCACGTCTTAAATACTCACACATTCTTAATATATCCACAGAGCAGCACAGGCAGGATAAGTCGTAACTCGGTGGACACACAGCGAGGAGCCTCCATTCACCAAGAATGGAGACGCTGACTATGAAGAAGACGCGGACCACAGAGGAGCCCCTCTCAGACATGGCTGCTATGAGACCAGCATACTAAGGAAGCAAGTGCTGAGTGATTGGCAGCACACTAACAATGTACAACTTAGACCTGAGGAATTAATTTCGATAACTTGACTGAACTTCATGCATCAGTGATGTAAGGACAGTTGAGAGAGAAACTGAAGAAACAAGCACAAATGAATTCTGCCCAAAATTTTACTTCACCAGTTGTCACTAAGTTCAGGCAGAACCATCTTTGTCCCTTGGCATCCTCTGGCAGAACGTGAGACTGGCAGACTGGTCATGTGACCAAACAGTCCATAATGATACAGTCTGGCTCCGAACGCTCTGGCCTTCCATGTCATCAGTCACACCTGCCACGTTAATGACACACTATTAATGTTAATTACAGGCGCTAACCATGATTTAAAGGCGCATCCATCCAAGTGCTCAGTCAGTATTGACAGATGTCTGCGTGGAAAGGGAACCGAGCAGAGCCCGGTGTTAATAAAGAGCTGCTGGTGGCCAAGTTTAAGTAGGGTTTAGTGATTCAACAACAAGACTGACCCCATGTGCCAAAAAAAAAAAAAAGAGCAACAACTCACCCAGAATCATGCTGTGTGCTGCCTTTGGTGTCCCTGGGTTGAGAAGTGTTCCCTCACTGAACCCCGGTCTCTCCTGACTTCACCAAGGGACAATGGCTCCAAAAAAAAAATCTCTTTTCAGAGTTCCTCTCCACTCTCCAGAAAGAGGCAAGTCAGAGAGGCAGCACTAGATGTGAGGAGAGGCTGCTGGTGCTGCTGCTGCTGCTGCTGCTGCTGCTGCACATGCCGTCCCTGACGCGTGTCCTCTCCAGGTGTGTGCAAGAGATTAAAAAAAAAAAAAGCCTGTGTGTATGTGTGTGTGGAGGAGGGGGGGGGGGGGTCCAGTGTTTCTGCAGTGGTGGCTCAGGTAAGCCTGAGGACTGTACAGAGGTGGTTAGCAGCAGAGGAGAGGGAGAGAAGGGGGAGAGATAGAGGAGGGGGAGCCTAAAGTGTGGTAGCCAATCACAGGGGGAGATTATGGAGCCAAGCGTGTCTTCTCCACATCAGCCAGGAGGAACCGCAGTGGCCTCCGATAAACGGCAGACAAGCACTTTCCTCTCAGCTGTGTCGTTCCACGGGGAGCTTCAGATGGAGGGTCTTCAGTGAACTGTAAAGTCAACGCCTGCTTTGATCTCTGTGTAAAACACACTCTCCCTGTCTCACTCTGGCTTCCTCGCCCTCTCCTCTATGGTCCTAATTTTTTTTTTTTTTTTTTTTTTGGGGGGGGGGTGGATTGGGTATAACCTAAAGGCGCCTTACATGTCTCTGCTCTGATTGGAGGCGAGCGCGACCAATGGGAACAGCAGCAGACACTTGTCATCGTGCGGCGTGGAAGTCATGAGGCGGAGAAGGAAAGCTTGAGTGAAAATGCCGTCTCCCCGCTCCCGCTTGCCATGTTCTCTCTGCCCAGCACCCCTCGTACAGCGATCCCGACTGTCAAGCGGGTTTATTGCACTTGCCGCGCACTTGCCTCCTGTCGCTCTGTCCCCTGACTCCGTGCACACGTTGTACTTGTAAGGGGATTAACCTTTTATCTGTGCGGCTTTGTCCGTCTCTGCTCCTATCCTTCAAGTCTTAACCCGGCTGAGCAAAGTCACATGTTTTCATGAACCTCTGTGTGGATGTGGACAGGTTTGAGACTGCAAGTGGTGTGTGTGTGTGTGTGTGTGTGTGTGTGTGTGTGTGTGTGTGGCGGGGAGGGGGGGGGGGGTGCGGGTGGCAAGCAAAAGGAAGAGATGGAATAGAAAGCGACAGAGCGGAGGAAGCGGGAGAAGGAGGGGCAGAGATTAAACTAAATGCAAACCGACAGAGGAATGAAGAGACATGGAGTGACAAGAAGAGATGACCAGAAAGATGGAATACAGAGAGAAACGGACAGATTCGGACATGAGAAATGGGCTGCAGAGAATTTTTTTTTTTTTTTTAAAGTGTACCACACAAACACAATTGCAGTCAGGAACTGGAGAGGTGCTTCACTGCCAGCTTCTTATGGTCCACTTCTTCCACACCGACACTCAGTCAAACAATGTCTGCTGCCATGCTCGAGCACCAGTCTTTGCCTCTGTGTTTCCCCTGTTTCCCTCGAGAAGGCAAATCACAGAGAGACATTTTGAAAATCACACTGGCACGATGCTACTGAGCAGCTCAGCGCTTCGGAGAATGCTTAACAAAGCTGTCAAAAAATTAATCCCCCTGGGCGGGCATGCTTGCAAACTCAGTGATATAAACACGTGAGCCTGGGGCTACAGAGAATGCTGCCTGATGTTCACCGTGCCTCCTCCTGTCCTGCTCCCTCTCTCTCTTTCCTGTCTCCCACCCATCCACCAGCCTTCTCACGCTCTCGGGCTGAGGCTGTGAGTCACGGAGTGCTGGAGTGAATACTAAGGAGGCTGGCTGACACCTCTGATGCCTCTTTTCACGGCGGCTCCACCGCATATGCTCCAGCCACTGTATGTAAACACTGGCAGACTTAAGATGCTACAAACACCCACTCAGATTTGCAGATTGCAAGTTTGCGTTATCTCTGCTGACTAAAAGCTCCTGGCATTACCGAGCATGCGGTTGATCTTAATGAGCGCCACTGTGATCGAGATCTGAAGCATGCAGCGATAACAGCAAGCTGTCAAATACACAATATGACGAATTTAAAGATGCTGTATAAATAGTCTAGAGTGAAAAGGAAGAAATGAGCAGATTACAAGAAGAATTTGAGCCTTCGAGCCCTCGAATCAACCGTACAGATGCACATTCTGTGTGGAGGAAATGGACTGAGCACTGAGAATATTAGTTTTTGAAAATGGGACACTAGCAGCTGCAGCAACAGTTATGGTCAAAATAGCTGTGCGAGCAAGTTGTTCCGTGATCATTTGTGTGTGTTTGTGTGCCAGCAAAAGAGCTGAGATAGGGTTTCCTCATTAGTTGTGTTGGTATCAATAATTCAGTGCCGGTCCTTGTTGGCGTTCAATGGGCCGAGTGCTAATGTGCTGTCGGGCCAACGGGGGCCCGGGGCCCAGCGCCACTTTAATGGATGTCATGATGAGAGGGTGAAATTGGAGCGTGGAGATCCAGTGTCATCTGTGGGCAAGAAGACGAAGGAGGGAGGCCACGACAGGCGAGAGAAGTGCGGGGACAGGGTAGGGTGGAGGCCACTGGGGAGAGGACAGATGGCATTGTTGGGCTGGTACGGTGTGCGGCAGGTATGTGAACAGCCAGGGAAACAAGGAGAGGATACAAAAGAAACTGTCTAAACAGGCTACACTGTCTGTGACTTCAGATCATCACTCAGAAGAAAATGTGGTCATCTTTGTCACCCTTGGATGGAGGGCATTAAGGGGACATGTAAAGGGGCCACTCGTGGAAAACTGGAAATCGGTTATGAACATTACTTCATTTACAATGCTGTGCTTCTCAGACTCACAGATGTCTCCTCCAACTTAAAATGAAGAATAAAATATTACAGTTTTTATTCAAATAAGCTCAAGCGGTAGAGAACTTGGGATTTTAATATCCCTTTCCCTAGATTTTAATAAGATAAGATAAGATAAGATAAGATAAGCCTTTATTAGTCCCACAACGGGGAAATTCCAGGATTGCAACAGCACAGGGATAGCAACACTCAGAGCAACAATCAGAAGGCAAGAAAAAAAAAACAAGCAAGCAAGAGCAGCTAATAAACATATGTACGTATTACTATAAAATATATATATATACACACACACACAGACACACAGTGCAGAGCATTGTAGCTGGATGGAATAATATATGAATATATGAACACACAGTGCAGAGCATTGTAGCTAGATGGAATAAATATGTAAATATATAAACACCCACAGTACGGAGCATTGCAGCTAGGTGGAATAAATATGCAAGTATATAAACACACACAGTGCGGAGCAATGTAGCTAGATGGAATAACATGTAGATATATAAATATATAAACACCCACAGTACGGAGCATTGCAGCTAGACGGAACAAATATGCAAATATATAAACACACACAGTGCAGAGCATTGCCGCTAGATGGAATGAAACAGCATAACCGTCTACCCAGCTATCCTGCATGGTATGATTATGTGCCCATACACACTCTCACCCTCCATAGCGACCGGCATGCTCCTAGTTGTATGCCGGAGAGGACCACTGTGTAAGTCTATTGCATCTTCTGCATTCAAAAAACTATTAGTTTGTTACGTCTTTTTTGCTATCTCTGCGAGCAGCCCTGCTTAGGTTGTACAGTCTGACAGCCGTTGGTAGGAAGGACCTACGAAACCTCTCGGTTGTGCACCTGGGATGATGTAGTCTGCTGCTAAATGAGCTCCTCAGTGCATTCAGTATGTCCTGCATAGGGTGGAACTCGGACTCCAGCAGAGATGACAGTTTAGCCACCGTCCTTCTCTCTCCTATCTCCTCCATCGGATCAAGGCGCTGCCCCAGGACAGAGCTAGCTTTCTTAATCAGTTTGTTCAGTCTCTTCCTATCGGCTGCAGTAATGCCACTGCCCCAGCAGACCACTCCAAAAGTGATGGCTGATGCCACCACCGTGTCATAGAATGACTTCAGCAGCGCCCCTTGTACACCAAAAGACCTGAGTCTCCTCAGCAGGAACAGCCTGCGCTGTCCCTTCTTGTAGAGTGCATCAGTATTGTGTGACCAGTCTAGTTTATTGTTCAGATGAATACCCAGGTACTTATAGGATGTCACCATCTCGATGTCTGTTCCCTGTATATTTACTGGTACTGTGAGGGGCTGCCCATGCCTGCGGCAGTCCACCACCAGCTCCTTAGTTTTCCTCGCGTTGATCTGGAGGCAGTTCCGATGGCACCAGTCCACGAAGTCCTGGATAAGCCCTCTGTACTCAGCTTCATCTCCATTGGAGATGAGGCCAACGATCGCAGAGTCATCAGAGAACTTCTGTAGATGGCAGTGTGTTGTGTTGTGTGAGAAGTCCGCAGTATAAAGAGTGAACAGGAAGGGAGCCAGCACCGTTCCCTGGGGGGCCCCCGTGCTACTGATGATCGTGTCGGACACACAGTCCCGGGTTCTCACAAACTGAGGCCGGTTCGTGAGGTAGTCCAGGATCCATGATGACAGGTGCTGGTCCACCCCTGCGCGCAGCAGCTTGTCCTTCAGGATCATCGGTTGGATGGTGTTGAAAGCACTGGAGAAGTCAAAGAACATGATCCTCACCATATTCCCGGGCTTCTCCAGGTGGGACAGAGAACGGTGAAGGAGGAAGATCACCGCATCCTCCACCCCAATGCCATGCTGGTAGGCGAACTGGAGTGGATCCATCGCTGGTTCCACCAGGGGGCGGAGGTGAGCAAGGAGCAGTCTCTCCAGGGTCTTCATCAAGTGGGACGTCAAGGCCACCGGTCTGTAGCTGTTCAGGTCTTTGGGGTGGGAAGTTTTTGGTACAGGTACCACACAAGATGTTTTCCACAGCTGTGGTACCCTCCCCAGTTTCAGGCTCATGTTGAAGATATACGTCACAATCCCACACAGCTGGTCTGCACAGGACTTGAGGAGCTTTGCGCTGATGCCGTCCGGTCCCGACGCCTTCCTCGCCTTGATCTTCCTCAGCTCCGTCCTCACCTGGGTCCTGGTCAGGGTCAGGATGGGGGGCTGTGTGTTGGGAGTGGGGGGGTGTTGGTAGAGTGGGGAGTGGGCAGCAGGACTTGATTTCTTTAGAGGCAGCAGTGGTTGTTGTGCAGTCAGGGGGGAGGGCGGTTGGTCAAATCTATTGAAAAACAGATTCAGGTTGTTCGCCCACTCCCTGCCCCCTGTGGCCTGGGGGGAGGTATTCTGGAGCCCCGAGATGGTTTTGAGGTTTCTCCAGACCCCGCTGATGTCGCTCTGTTGCAGCTTGTCCTCCATCTTCTTCCTGAAGCTGTCCTTGCCTTCTCTGATCTTTCTCCTCAGCTCCCTCTGTACGGACTTCAGCATCTCCCTGTTCCCTGACCTGAAGATCCTCTTCTTCTCTCTCAGAAGTGTTTTAATCTCAGGGTTGATCCAGGGTTTGTTGTTTGAGTGACGCCGTATGGTCTTGGTGGGAACGGATTTGTCCACACAGAAGCTGAGGTAGCCCGTGAAGGTGTGAATGAGGCCATCGATGTCCTCACCATGTGGATCGCAGAGCTGCTTCCAGGCGGTGGCTTCAAAACAGCCCTTTAGGGTGTCCATTGTCTCCTCAGACCATAACTCCACAGTGTGCATGGCCGGAGGTTGTCTGTGCACTAGGGGTTTGTACACCGGCCGGAGATGAACCAAGTTGTGATCCGATCTCCCGAGTGGGGGTAGTTGTGATGAGGTGTACGCCTCCTTAGTGTTTGCGTAGAATAAATCCAGTGTTTTATTGTCTCTAGTGTGGCATGTGACATACTGGGTGAACGTGGGTAGAATGGGAGACAGTGAAACATGGTTGAAATCGCCTGAGATGAGGAGAAGAGCATCTGGGTGTTCTGTCTGCAGCCTGCTGGTTACTGAATGGATGACGTCACGTGCTGTCCCAGCGTTCGCCGTCGGATTTGCATAAACAACAATGCAGATCACGTGTGAGTGTTCTCTCGGGAGATATGTAGGCCTCATGCTAACAGCTAGCAACTCAATGTCTTTGCTGCAGTGTCGTTGTTTAACAGTGATATGTCCCGGTCTGCACCAGTTGTTGTTAACATACATGATCACTCCACCGCCCCTAGCCTTGCCACTGTCTGGTGTTCGGTCAGCTCGTATCATGTGAAAACCCTCCAGCTCAATGTTAGCATCTGCTGCTAGTTCAGTTAGCCACGTCTCAGTAAACAAAAGGAGAGAGCACTCCCGGTATGTGCTATCATAACGGGAGATAGCCGCTAGCTCATCTAACTTTCCCAGTATCGACCGTACATTTCCCATGACAACAGATGGAAGGGAGGGTCTGTACCTTATATTTTTTGTCCTCCGCCTTACTCCAGCCCGGCAGCCGCGGCGTTTTCGCCTCAGTTCTCTCGGTATGTCGAGTATTTCCAATGGGACCGGGTGGCGGTTGAATGCTAGCAGCTGTTCTCTGCTGTATCGTATCCTGCTATAGACAGTGGCTCCGTCCACCGGCTCAGGAGACATTTAGGACGATCTGTGTGTCCGTGATATAAGTGGGGTGAAAAAAAAAAGACGGATCAAAAGAGAGAGGAAGGGAAAAAGACTCGGAATCGAGCCGCTGTTGCAAAAGGCAGCCGACTCGTGTGGCGCCCCTAGTGTTATATGTTTAATAAAGGTAAATTCCACATTTACCTTTACCAAATTGGCCCCCAAAAAATTACCTTCAAATATAGGAGAAAAAAAAAATCTCACAAATGTGCAAGATGAAAGTAGCAACTTGATAAACACACATTTTCAGCTGCTCTCTATTCAGAGTCGCCACATCATGGGTCCACATATTTGATTTGGCAAGGATTTTTTTTAATACCGGATGCCCTTCCTGACTCAACCCTTCCCATTTACCCGGGCTTAGGACCGGCATGGAGTGCACTGGTTTTGTGCTTCCCCAGGTGGCTGGGGAACCAACTTTCCTTTCCCCATTCTATTTATGCTGAGCACCAAGCTAGAAGATGACAGAATACATGTGTGTGAATGAAAGGGAGGCAGGTGTAACAGTGAAGATGCAAGGAGTAGAGGTAGTGAGGGTAGATGAGTTTAAATATCTGGGGTCAACCATCCAATGTAATGGAAAATGCACAAGAGTGATGAAGAAGAGAGTGCAGGCAGGGTGAGGTGGGTGGAGATAAATGTCAGGGGTGACTTGTGACAGAAGGGTAGCAGCTAGAGTCCAAGGGAAGATGGTAGTGAGACCTGCTACAATGTACAGTGGTGTGAAAAAGTGTTTGCCCCTTCCTGATTTCTCTTTTTTTTTTGTATGTTTGTCACACTTAAATGTTTCACATCATCAAACAAATTTAAATATTAGACAAAGATAACACAAGTAAACACAAAATGCAGTTTTTAAATGAAAGTGTTTATTATTAAGGGTTAAAAAAAAATCCAAACCTACATGGCCCTGTGTGAAAAAATGATTGTCCCCTCTGTTAAAACATAAATTAACTGGTTTATCACAACTTTGGAAAGCTGAGTTCAATTTCTCTAGCCACACCCAGGCCTGATTACTGCCACACCTGTTCTCAATCAAGAAATCACTTAAATAGGACTTTCCTGACAAAGTGAAGTAAACCAAAAGATCCCCAAAAGCTAGACATCATTCTGCGATCCAAAGAAATTCAGGAACAAATGAGAAACAAAGAAATTGAGATCTATCAGTGTGGAAAAGGTTATAAAGCCATTTCTAAAGCTTTGGGTCTCCAGTGAACCACAGTGAGAGCCATTATCCACAAATGGTGAAAATATGGAACAGTGGTGAACCTTGCCAGGAGTGGCTGGCCGACCAAAATTACCCCAAGAGCACAGCGACGACTCATCCAAGAGGTCACAAAAGACCCCACAACAACATTCAAAGAACTGCAGGCCTCACTTGCCTCAGTTAAGGTCAGTCAGTGTTCATGACTCCACCACAAGAAAGAAACTTGGCAAAAATTGGCATGCATGGCAGAGTTCCAAGACGAAAACCCCTGCTGAGCAAAAAAACCCATAAAGGCTCATCTCAGTTTTGTCAGAAAACATCTTGATGATCCCCAAGACTTTTGGGAAAATACTCTGTGGACTGACGAGACAAAAGTTGAACTTTTTGGAAGGTGTATCCCCCATTACATCCGGCATAAAAGTAACACACCATTTCAAAAAAGGAGCATCATACCAACAGTAAAATATGATGGTGGTAGTGTGATGGTGTGGGGCTGTTTTGCTGCTTCAGGACCTGGAAGACTTGCTGTGGTAAATGGAACCATGAATTTTGCTGTCTACCAAAAAATCCTGAAGGAGAATGTTAGGCCATCTGTTTGTGACCTCAAGCTGAAGCGCACTTGGGTTCTGCAGAAGGACAATGATCCAAAGTACACCAGCAAGTCCACCTCTGAATGGCTTAAGAAAAACAAAATGAAGACTTTGGAGTGGCCTAGTCAAAGTCCTGACCTGAATCCGATTGAGATGCTGCGGTATGACCTTAAAAAGGCGGTTCATGCTCGAAAACCCTCCAATGTTGCTGAATTACAACAATTCTGCAAAGGTGAGTGGGCCAAAATTCCTCCACAGTGCTGTAAAAGACTCATTGACAGTTATCGCAAACGCTTGATTGCAGTTGTTGCTGCTAAGGGTGGCCCAAGCAGTTATTAGGTTTAGGGGGCAATCACTTTTTCACACAGGGCCATGTAGGTTTGGATTTTTTTCCCCTTAATAATAAAGACCTTCATTTAAAAACTGCATTTTGTGTTTACTTGTGTTATCTTTGTCTAATGTTTAAATTTGTTTGATGATCTGAAACATTTAAGTGTGACAGACATACAAAAAATGAGAAATCAGGAAGGGGGCAAACACTTTTTCACACCACTGTATGGTTTGGAGACGGTGGCACTGACAAGAAGACAAGAGGTGGAGCTGGAAGTGGCAGAGTTGAAGATACTAAGATTCTCACTGGGAGTGACTAGGAGGGACAGGATTAGAAATGAGTATATCAGATTGACAGCTCAGGTTGAGCTGTTTGGAAACAAAGTAAGAGAGGCAAGGCTGAGATGGTTTGGACATGTCTAGAGGAGGGATGGTGGACATATTGGACAAAAGATTTTGAAGATGTAGCTGCCAGGCAGAAGGAAAAGAGGAAGACCGCAGAGAAGATTCATGGATGTAGTGAAGGAGGACATGGAGAGGGTTGGTGTTACAGAGGAAGATGAAGGGATAGGGTGAGGTGGAGGCAGATGATCCGCTGTGGCGACCCAAAGGGAGCAGCCAAAAGATAATGACCAAGCTAGAAGGCAGAAAATACCATTTTTATGGTTACAGGTATGAACCATGCGGGGTTTAAACCCACAGCCTCCCACCTGTGAGGCAGATGCTCTACCCCAAGGTCACCCGAAAGACTTCACGAAAAAAATCATAAATTTGCATGAGTAAATATGCAAATATATATTAAAAAAAGATTAAAATTTGTGTAACAAAATTTGCAAATTTATGATAAAAAGCATTCTATACTTACAAGAGAAGCTGTAAGTTGAAACAAACTTTGAAATGGCAGGAAAAATGCACATCTAAAAGAACTCTACATTCACAAGAAAGAGAGCTCAAATTTTTGAGCAACAAAATTGATGTTGACGCAGCCTAAAGAGGGCGAAGAAAGACTGTACCGAACATTTGGATATTGCTCTCAAATATTCTAAATCTTCAAAGTGATATTCTGGAAAGCCCTAGTTTTCAGTTTTGCTGTCTGTAAAAAAAAAGTGATATTTTCTTTTCTCCCATATGATTTTCACTTCCAAGTGGTGTTCCGTTTTACACTGCTGGTCATTAGGGTGTCTCACGTATGCTGGATTAACCGTGAGCACTGCATGATCTGTCAGAAACCTGCTCAGCCCCACATATGCAGACTTGGTTTTGTGACTCACACGCAACCCTTGGAAGCTCAACCCAGCCTGGTCCTGAAGTGCCTTATGCCTCACCTTAACTCTTCCCTTTGGCCTGTCACTCAAGTAAGCTTCAGCCTAAACTTAACGGTGAAGCCCGATTAATCTATGCCGCCCTCTGTTGGAGCAAATCTGCCAATACAGGATGAATTCCATCCATCCATCTTCTTCTGCTTAATCCTTTTCATTCAGTCAAACAAATCTATTATATTTTTGTACAAGACAACAGCAGGGAAAAGGTCCCTTATGTAAAATGATCCCACGTTCATGAAAAGTCTGATGCGTTCCCATAAGTATGTCAACATCCAACCATCTTCTACTGCTTAATCCTTTTTGGGTTGCTGTAGGGTGGGGGGCTGGAGCCTATCCCAGCATCTTTTGGGCAAGAGGTAGGGTACACCCTGGGTATATCACCAGTCCAACCATTCACTCTCACACCTAAGAACAATTTAGAATCCCCAGTTGATGCCAGTTAATCTAACGTGCATGTCTTTGGCCTGTGGGAGGAAACCAGAGTATGCAGAGAAAACCCACGCAGACACGAGGAGAACATGCAAACTCCACACTGATGGTCAGGGGTGGGATTGAACCCATGACCTTTTTACTGTGCTGCCACAGCGCTAACCACTGCTCCACCGAGCTGCCTGCGTGTCAACATGCCCTTAAGTAAATAAAGAAGCAAAACACAGACAGCTGTTTTCAACTGTGATGTTAATGCTGACTTGTGCTAAATGGATCACAATACAACATAAAACAAATGACCGCATAAAAGGAAAATTGACTTTTTCCCAGCTGATGTGCAGTAACAGCCTGGGAGAAATATTGTACATCTCAAACCTGAGCCATAATTCATACCCAATCCAATCATTCCAATAACACTAAGACCTTTTTTGTTTTTTGTTTTTTTGGGGTTTTTTTTTTTCCTCAGGGGAGCAAACCGTAAATCAACACTCAGTGAAACTTGCCAGACAGACTGTAATTCACTTTCTTACAACATTTGACACAGACAATGTCAACATGCAGCCCATGCTGATCATAAATTGCAGTCAAATTTCAAAGGCTTAGCATTGCAGAAAATGTCATTAATTTTCTGCTTTTTCTCTACTGTTTGCACTGTAAAGGAATGCTGCTGATCCACAGACCCAACCTAGGCATCTTGTTAGGGGTGTCTCCTGGCACTTTGGTGGTGAATTTCGAGTGTGCCTATTAAAGTCAGAGGTGAAATAGTGAGGTAAGCTAAAGGTGTCAACATACTTGGGCATTACACAATGCATAAAGCAACCAGACAATAAGGTATTTGCTTGTCATTGCACAGCACACAAACAAACACAGAGACCTCTGCATTCCCCTTGAAGTGGCCTGAGCCTGCTAGTCTGACAGGCATATCACTTTGCAAATGTGAGGGACAAACACATCACTAAATTTAGACTATTGATCAGGTGTAAATACTGTATGAGCCGGAAATGTGGCCAACAGTATAGTATATTCTCTGCATTCATTTCCCTATAGGAAACCTGAATTATTATCAAATGGTCCATTTTGACTGTTAAAGATAATGTGGGATTTGGTAAAAGCAGTTAAAAATAGGGGACATCAGAGGAAAAAAAAAAAGTGTCATCTGCCAAAAATGCACATGAGCAACAAAAAACAGATTTTCCTGTTACAATTTACTCCCCTAAAGTTCATTATTTTTATTTTTCTTAGAAAGGAGTTCTTCTGCTTAAAGTATTTATAGACAGAGGAGGGAAACGTCAAGAGAATTATATAAACGAAAGGGCAGTGGCTATGGATATGGAACCATACCATAGAATTCTTGCTACAGATACAGCTCAAATCTGATTGGCCAGTATGTTCTATTAACTCGTATCTTAAAAGCAGCAGGTTACAGGTATGGGAATCTGAGGCATTTTGTTTCAAAAGTTTAATTAATATCTATTTACTACCTTTTTAACCTTACCCACTCCCAAACCTCTTAATTCTAAATTTCATCTCATGTCAAGTCAAATGGTTTGAACAAGGTGCTGATAGCAGGACACAAACCTGCAACCTTCCAATCACAGGCCCACCATACTGCCTACTTAAGCCACAGCAGCAGTTACCTTGGAGCTGATCTGAAAACAGCCTGAAACCAATGCTCATGATGGCACTGATTACAGGTATATTTCTAAACTGCTGAATGTTCCAGTGAGCACCGCTGGAGCCATCATTCAGAAGTGGAAAGTACATCATTTTATCATAAACCGGCCATGAGCAGGAGCTCCTTGCAAGATTTCTGACAGAGGAGTCAAAAATTTATCAGAAGAGTTATCCAAGAGCCAAAGACCACTCGTGGAGAACTCCAGAAACACCTGGAGTTAGCAAGTACTGCTGTTTCAAAGAAAGACATGGACTTGATGCCCGCTCACCTTGCAAGACTCCATTGCTGAAGAAAAAGCATGTTGAAGCTCATTTAAAATTTGGTGCACAACATTTGGGCAAGCCAGTAAAATATTGGGAGAATATAGTCTGGTCACATGAGACCAAAACTGAACTTTTTGGATGCCACAACACACAGCATGTTTGGAGGAGGAATGGCACTGCACATCGGCCAAAAAACAGCATGCCAACAGTGAAGTTTGGAGGTGGGAGCATCATGGTGTGGGGGTGTTTTTCAGCACATGGTACAGCCAGACTTCATGTAATTGAAGGAAAGATGAATGAACAAATGTACAGAGACACCCTTGATAAGAACCTCTTGCCATCTGCCAAGATGCTGAAGATGAAATGAGGGTGGACGTTTCAGCAAGACAATGATCCCAAACACACAGCCAAGGAAACTGTCAACTGGCTCCAGAGAAGGAAAATAAAGCTGCTAGAATGGCCCAGTCAGTCACCTGACCTGAATCCAACTGAAAATCTATGGAACGAATTGAAGATCAGAGCTCATAGAAGACACCTACAGAACCTTCAAGATTTGAAGATAGTTTGTGTGGAAGAATGGGCTAAAATCACTCCTGAGCAATGCCTGTGCCTAGTTTTTCCATACAGGAGGTGTCTATAAGCTGTTATTACCAACGAAGGCTTTTCTACTAAATATTAAATGAATTTCAACAAGCACGTTCAATACTTATTCACTGTGTAATTCCACTTCATTAAATCTAACTTGTTTTGTGAACACAGTTGCCTTGATTTCTTTGTATGTATGGATTATTTGGGTTGTTACTGATATCTGGTGAAAATCTCAGCTCAGTGGCTCCATCAGAAATATGTTTAATGAGAAAAATGTTGACTTGCTCAATACTTATTTTCCCCACTGTGTGTATATGTGTGTGCACGTACACACACACACACACACACACACACACACACACACACACACATTAAGGGGTTTTTTTATCATAAAAATACTATGTTTTTGAGTTTGGGCGGTTGCCGGTTGTTCTTCACACCTCAGCCCGGTGAGGAGATGACAGACAACAGAGCACCTACTCTACTCTGGATATAGAGGGTATGCACATGATGTCACAAAACAGAACTCACGGTAGTTAGAAAACACTGCATGGCAAAAATGAGTGGCAGCATTAGGGTGTATGCAGTAAAGCACACAAAACACCCACTGTATTCAGTCACAGCAGTACACAGAGTACCTGCTTGCATTGTGGAGAGACAATTTTATCATTCTACCTTGTATTAATTGACAAAAAAACAAAAAAAAATAATTAAAGGCCCAGAACTAGTTCTTCACTTACGTGTGCTCTTACCAACACATCATTACAGTCAAGTAAACAGTATGGTAATAAAAAAAAATCCCTCTGAGTATTGCTGTGACTAAATATATAAATAATATAAATGTGATTTTTAGGTTTTCCTGCATAAAAACTAAAGCTGCCACATGTGTTTGCCACTCAAACATGTGACAGCTTACGTAGCTATGGTAACTGCTCTGTAACTGCCAAGAGTTCTGTTCCAGTGCATACCCTCGATATCCAGCATTTTTTTTTCTTTTTTCTTCATGTTTTAAAAAGCATTCTTATTTCAAAACATTCTGATTAGATCTTGGCTGTGTTCACAATGTTCACTCACTTACTCCCTCCCTACTTGCTATATAGAGAATTTAGATATAGTGAACTATACAGTAAACTCAATATAACAATAAAATTAACAGCTTTCGGACACTACTGGGCTTGTTTTCGCAGCACAGTTAATGATGTCATCATGGTGTGACAGTAAAACGTAACAGATTAACGGTGGTAAAATGAATACCTGCATATAATTTGTAGTAAATATATATTAAATCAAATTGTTTTTGCTGAATTAATAAATATAAATACCTTAAGGTAGTTTATGTTGTGATGTGAAGCTCTACTCTCACTGCGCCGTTTGCTGCGCATTGCATTATGGGGTATATTGGCTAATGTAGCAACCAAAGTAGGTACAACCAGCGTTGTACGGTACAACGTTGTACAACCAACGTTGTACCTACTTTTCAAAATGCATTGTGGGATATTTTGAGTGTACTATATAGTGAATGAAATTTTCAGTTAAGATTTCGAACAGCACTACAAAGTGGCTGATTCTCTATATAGTACACTATGGGGAAGGAGTGAGCATTTCGAACACAGCACTTGTCTTTGGGACATTTTTGTTTTGTTTTTATTTGCTGATGAAAAGTGTCAATACTTAGTCATAATTTTTTTTACTTCATGAATCACTTTTTATTTAGTTTTTATGTCATTTTTGTAAAAAAAAAAAAAAAAATCTGTCGATGATGACTATGGTGAAAATTATTCATCAGTGAAATTAACACTGTTCCCCATTTATTCCTGGGCATTGTAGCTCTGTCACTCTGTCGGGTGTAGTTGTGCCTGTGTGTGTGTTGGTGGGGGCATGCTGGCTTGGGCCGGCGTGGTAACCAAGGATACGGGGTTGTGGAGGGATCCTGCAAAACAACAAAGTATTGAGTTCATGTTTTACATCATTGTGGAGAGCTGGGAGAGAATCGGGAGGGGTGCATACAGGGAGCAAACCCAAATAAGCAACTGAACTTTAGAAAACAAATCCACAACCTGTGACCGACAATATTTGCAAGCAGCTTTACAAAGAAAACAAGCCCAAAATCACTTAAACCAAGCAGACTTGGCAACACTGATTATTACCCTCAAGCTGAGTAAGTTTTCTAGTTCTTCAATATTACTACACACAGTAACATGGTGGAGCATTACAGCTGTAATATGTTTAAAGTAGAACCTCAGCCAACTCCAACCCAAAATAAATACTATAACAATGAAGTTTTTTTTTTACGCCTTATGCTTCCCCAGTGTTGCCAGATGGGAAGTGCTGAAGTATAGTACCAGCTACCTAAAATTATTGTATTTTGAGGAAAATTATCGTACACACCTAATTTGCATTCTGATGTGGCTCAAGACCATCTTCTTCATTATTACTGTACATTATCACAGATTGTACATATTATACCCGATAACACAGTTTTATCTTTAAATAATCTAACAGAATGGTTGGAAAAAGGCACCTCTTGCGGACCAGCACACCTACCTGTGGAGTGCAGGATGAATCCCTGGCCTGCACTGAACAGCCTAGAATATCAGTCATACTTAACTATTTTATATATGGCTTCTGTTGAATCATCATATATTAAGGTCTTGCCTCATAAATATTCTGAGAAGTACTCTGTTCATACATTAGGAATAAACATCAATCAATTCACCTACTAAAATGCCTCTGATAATTGAAGACCTTACCACAGAAGCCTGTTTCACAGTAAGCAGTTGGAGCTCCAGTACAGCCCTGAGTGATTCGGTGTACGATTATTTTGAACGGATCTTTTTAGCTCGACTCAGTACATTTAAGTGAACTGTGGATCTTATCACTAGCCTCAATCTGCAGCTGCCTCTCTGCTACCACAACGCGAGTCTTCCATCTTGTTTTCCACGCAGCCCATCCTCTTGCATCACCACGCACTGCATTGTGCATTAATTGCACGTGAAACGAAACAAGCGCGGTATGTACGCGCAGGAGCCGTATCCTGATTGTGTTTGCTAATGGGAAAATAATAGGATTTTTTAAAATTATTGATCATACATCTTACAAAGGGAAAATTGTTGTACAAATATGATAATTATTGTACATCTGGCAACACTGTGCTAACCAATACTCTATCCTTAGCTACCTAGATGTGTATTTGATGTGGAAGTATTTAAAATGTGAACATGGAAGTAAAAGTGGAAGTGGACACGCACGTGAGTGAAATAAATTGTGAATAGCAGGGTGGAGACTCTTCTCTTGCATGAGAGAACACTTTTATTCCCACCCGACACTCTCCTATGGTTTGCTGGGTTGCACTGGGAGGGTTGGAACAAACAACTTTTATTGATGTGTGTGATATAGAAGCTGTTACTTCGCACTGGCAGGCAGGGGCGGTTCTAGGATCAGAGCTTTAGGGGTGCTGAGCACCCAGTGAGCTCCACCACACACCCACCCTTTTCGCACACACAAGTGTGCACGCACGCACGTGCGCACACACAAGTGTGCATGCACGCACACACACACACACACACGTTATTTTGTTAGAGTTATCATCTTTCATACATCTCCTCCCTGGCTTCTAGTTAGTGAACATGGTACATGATGATACATAAAAACAGTGATAGCTTGGATTTAATATTTTGCTTGTACCAAAACGACAACTTCTTTCTCTCTAATTCAAACTGCACTGTGGTTGATTAACAATGCAACCATTAAAGAAAAACATCTGCTACTAGCTGTCTTAGCCAGGGCTGGACTGGGACAAAAAAAAAATTGTCCCTGGCATTTTTGGTCCAATTTGTTAAGTAGCAACATTTAACCATCACATTTAATGGTCTAACAGAGGTCAGAATTATTCCTCTTTTGCCCTTAACAAGTGAATCCCTGGTTTTAAAGAAAGAAAGAAAGAAAGAAAGAAAGTTACTCTATTATCTATTTTACATAAATATTCTGTCATAATTTTAAAGTTTCAAAACTTTCCAAAGGTGCAAAACTTTGAGAAAAAGCTACACAACTACAAGGAAAAAAAAATCACAACCATATATACAACAAAAGTTTCAAATTTACTAGAATAACATAACAAATTTATAGGGATGACTGCCCATTTATTTAAAATATGTACTAAATTCATGAGAGAAAAAAAATGCAAAATTACAAGAAAAACAAACTTGAATTTAAAAGATAAAAGTTACAAGTTCATGGCAAAAGTTGCAAATTTATGAGGAAAAAATTCACATATGTATAATTACAGTCATTGACAATGTAAACACAGGAAGTTATTTATAAGATTTAATAAATTCATTAAGAAAAAGAAAATTAATAAGTTGTTGAGACAAAAGTCAGAAAATCACAAGAGAAATGGAACTCATTTGCAATAATTTAAAAAAGAATTAAGGAAAAAAATCAATGGAAAGATGACAGAAAATTACTGAGGCAAAAATACAAAGATGGAAGAAAAAAAAGATGCCAGTTTATGATGCAAAAGTCACAAATTCAAGAAAAAAATGTTAATCCATGAGCAAAAATTTTTCACAAAGTTTCAAATTCCATAAAGTTTCTTTAAAATTCATAGTTTAAAAAGAATAAAAATAATCCTAAGAAAAAGTAGATAATTTATGAGAACTCTCCAATTTTACATAAAAAAATTTCCACATTTTCAATTAAAAAAACATCTCTAATTTAGGTGACAGAGTTGCCTGAAATTGTTCACAAGTAAAAGAAGGTTATCTTTGTATATTATTACTCAAATATACATAAGAGTAGTTACCCCAAAATAGAGGGTTAAGAAGTTACTGAGATGTGACTTTAGTCTGGACAGTTTGAGGTTTTTCTCCTGAATTTATGGCCGTTTTATTCTAAATTTACTACCTTTTCCTTGTAAATTTGAAAGATTTTTCCCACTTAATGTCACGATCTGAGCACTGGGGGATCCCACTGTGCTCTGTCTCTTTGCCTTTTTTCTATATTTGTATGGTGTTGTATTTTTGAGTTCTTATTCTGTTATTTTATCTTTGGTTAATTTTCACATATTCTGTATGGTTCCTTAGTATGATTTATTTTCCTGTTTACGTTCTTTGTAGTTTTGTTATTTACATATTTGGATTTACTTGTCTTTATTTACCATCGTATTATATTCGTATCCTGTTGTTTTCTCTCCCTCTCCGTCTTCAGGGCTGCAGCTGTCAGTGGCATTTCCATGTTTTTTGCTCTGTTGTGGGCGGTGCTCCTGTCAGCTGTCAGTCCCATCTTCTCTCTCTCACTACTCCCAGCTGATTTCTGTTGTAATTATTGTCACCTCTTGCCCGCTCATGTGATCCACACTTGCCGTCACTTGTTATCATTTGTTTTTGGCCTTATTTAAGGACTGCTATTTTCTTCTCACATTGCCGGAGTCTCTCCTATTCATCTCCACTAGAGCCCTGCCCCTGTTCTGGTGTGCTCAAACTCATAAGTTTGTTTTTTGTGATCAGTTTGGTTTTTCTCTTGGTGCACTGTTTGAGCTTTGTGTTTTTGTTTTCAGTAAATACCACAAACTGCAATTCAGCATCTGGGTCTTTCCTCTCTGCCGTTCGGGTAATTCATGACACTTAAATCAACTTTTTCCTCATAATTTGTGTTTAGTGCTAATTTAGGGCTTTTTTCTTTTACATTTGAGACTTTACGCTCATAAATTTATGAGGTTTTCTCATAAATTAAAAATCAAAAATAAAATGAGCAAAAATGTAGTATTTTCTGTTATATTATAGGCTATTTATAGCCTATTAATAGCCTATTTTTCAGCCCCCACCCCAGGTGAAAACCTCACGTACTCTGAAACCTAAATGTTTGTAGGTATGCATCTACTCTTACTGAATAAATTCAAACAGACCCAAAAACTAATTGTAACATTGCAGAATATTCCAGCTGAGGCTGAGGCTGGCATCATACATCATTGTGAGGTTGTTATCTGTAGAAAAGCTGCAGCAGCCTCCTGCAGTTGGGGTAGGAAGAGACCTCTCTCTGTGTGTTCCTGCCAGGGCTGTACTGCAGCGCGTGCACGTACAGAACTGTGGCAGGAGGGATCATACTATTTGTGTGGCGGGGGGTGTTTTCATTTTCATTTTTAAAAAGTTTAAACGACAAACTACTGAATATGTTTCGGATTATATTTCAACTTATCAAAGACAAACTAAAATTTTACAATCGCAACTTTTCTCACTCCAATTTTTAGGGGGTGCTGAGTTTAAATTTAACGGTGCTACAGCACCCCTAAATAAGCCCTAATGTTGCCCATGCTGGCAAGTAATAACTCAGACTATGATGAGATCTGTATTTTTAGATAAGCAAGTAATACTGCATGCCTAGGATAACTGACTGCAGTTTTAGTTGGGAAGTCCATCCATCCATCCAGCCACTTTTCTGGGGGTCCGGAGAGTGGAGGCAGCAGTGGAGATTGCCATCTAAGCAGGTAAGCCCATGCTTCCCTCTTTCCAGCCACCTCCTCCAGCTCTTAACGGAGAATACCAAAGCATTCCCAGGCCAGGTCCAATAAGTCCTGGGTCTGCCCCTGGGTCTCCACCCAGTGGGACATGCCCAAAACACCTCAAGTGGGAGGCATCCTGACCAGATGCCAAAACCTCCTCAACTGTCTCCTTTCAATATAGAGGAATAGTGGCTCTATGCTGAGCCTCTCCTGAATAACTGAGCTCCTCACTCTTTCTGTAAGGGTGAGCATAGCCACCTCATGGAGAAGGCATATTTCAGCTATTTGTATCAGTGATCTCATTCTTTCAGTCATTACACAAAATGTTCATGACCCTAGGTGAGGATAGGAACGTAGATTGACCGTTAAATTGGCATGGTTTTCTTTAAAGCTCATCTCTCGCTTAACCACGACAGACAGGTACAACATCCACATCACTGTAGATGATGTTCCGATCCATCTGTCACTCTCCCACTCCATTCTGCCCTCACTCGTGAATAAGACCCTGAGATACTTGAACTCCTCCACTTGGGGCAAAAGCTAGTCTCTGACCTGGAGAGGACAATCCACCCTTTTCTGGTTGAGGACAGGGACACGGATTTGGAGGTACTGATTCTCATACTGTCCACCAGTGTTGGGCAAGTTACAAAAAAATAGTAACTAGTTACAGTTGCTAGTTACTTTTGAGCTACTGCATGATTAAAGTAACTAGTTACCTGGAAAAGTAACTTTCACGTTACTTTTAAATGCATACTTAAATCATCTTGCACACATAGCAAGATCAAGGGCCTCTTGTTCTCATCAGAAAAAAGAAGAAAAAGAAAACTGATGAGAAAAAAGTCTCATAGAGAAAAAAATGTCTCAGATTTATGTAAACTATTGTAATCAGTAGAAAGTCTGAAATTTACTAGAAATAAAGGTATAAATTCACACAGAAAATTTTGGACCCCCTGGTGGGCTGTTTTTGGCCCACGAGTTATATGTTTGACACCCCTGGACCAGCCCATTAAAAACACATATTTAGAGGATTTACTTCCATGAAATAGTTACATATCACAACAGCATGTAAATGAATAACAAAATAAAACAGAAAGCACAGATAAATGAAAGTTCAACGCTTAAAAGAAGCTGTTCTTTACTGCAACAAATCACAGTCACTTTTTCTCTGTGCGTAAGAAAACTCACACAATTACTTACACAACTTACACATTTACACAACTGCGGACATTAAATGCGAGTGTCTTGCTCAAAAAATACTCATGTTTAACCACAGAGGTAGGAGCTGTTGGGAGCTACTCACTGCTCGTACAACAGGTGATCAGAGCTTGATATGAGAAGTTGTCACCAGGCTGCGGTGTGAACTGGGGCAGGACAGGAAACCGACCCACGGAGGAGACTGACAGCTGCACCAGCTATGGTAGGTTCAGTGTATTTGTGCTAAAAATATCTATCCATATTAATAAAACGAGTAATGTGAGTAACACATCTGATCAAATTTCAGTAACTGTAGCACATTACTGAATTTTAAACAGTAATTTTGTTACACAGCATATTACTGCAAAAGTAATGGCATTACAGTTACGCATTACTTTGTAACGCATTACTTTGAAACGCGTTACTCCCAACACTGCTGACCACCCTGGCAGAGTCCAACTCTTACAGGGAATGAGTTTGTCTGATTGTTGGCAACACAAACCAAACTCTCACAATGGTCATAAGGACCAGATAGCTTGTAGCAACAAGCCTGATAGCCCCTACTCCCGAAGCACCCCCCACAAGAAACCACCAGGGATACAGTCGAATGTCTTCTCCAAGTCCACAAACACACATTTATACTGGCTGGGCAAACTTCCACAGATCCTCGAGTATCTTTGAGAGGATAAAGATTTAGTCCAGTGTACCACGACAAGGACAAAAACCACATTGCTCCTCCTGAACCCGAGGGTCGACCATTGCCCGGACTCTCCTGTCCAGTACTTTGACAAGGACCTTCCCGGGGAGGCTGAGGAGTGTTGATACCTCTAAAGTTGGAACACATCCTCAGGTGCTCTTTCTTAAAGAAGGGAACCACCTCCCCAGTTTGCCATTCCAAACATACTGTCCCTGAGCTCCACTCAGTGTTGCCGAGGCATGTCAACCATGACAGCCCGACGACATACAGAGCCTTAAGATACTCAGGGTGAATCTTATTAACCCCCAGGGCCCTGCCGCTGAAGAACTAATTAACAACTGTTGGAACCTTGGCCCCAGTGATGGACGAGTCATCCCCCTTGTTCTCAGGCTCTGGACATGGTGTCAGTGGGATTGAGAAGATCTTTAAAGTACTCCTTTTGCCACCTGACGGTACAAACAAGCCATACACTGTGTGGCCAGGGCGCTGATTTCCCCTTCTGGGTTGCCAGCCAGTTTGCCAGAATCTCTTCCAGACCGACCAAAAGTCTTGTTCCATGGCCTTATTGAACTCCTCCCACACCTGAGTTTTTGCTTCAGCAACTCTTCAAGCTGCACTCTGCTTGGCCAGCCGGTACACCTCAGCTGCTTCAGTAGTCCAACAAGCCAACCAAGCTCAATTGGACTTCTTCTTCAGCTTGATGGCCCTCCTCGCCTCTGGTGTACATTATTTGGCTTGGAGGTTGCCACCACAAGAGACACCAACCACCTTGCAGCCACAATTTTGAGCAGCTGCTTCAACAATTGAGGCGGAGAACATGACCCATAGAAAGCCTAAGTCATGCCTCCCTCTACTTCTGCATATGGGACCTTTGGAAAAAAATTCTATTGGAATGAATAGCAAGAGAGAAATTATCTTTTGATCTTGATCAAATTTTGCCACGAGTTACACATATGATGTTTGTCAATTTAAAAGACTAGTGCATGCCTGCAGAAAGCAAGTATTCATGTCTGAGACAGATAAGACATTTAGGCTTTACAGGCCCAAATGTAGGCTGTGTTTGAAAGTGGGCCAGAGATGATGGAAAGGTCACACCCACTAACATGTGATACTTTACAGCTCCACTTGTCTACTCTAAGGAACAGCAGGACTTAACAGAGTGTTGTGTATAGTATGAGAGATATGAGATAAAATATAATGCCAACTACAGAGGACAAAGATGAATTTCCGGGTTTTAGGAGCTTAGGCAAATATCTAATAAGCCAATCAATTTATCTCCCTGTATCTCTGCTGATAAAGTGGTGGATGGCAGTGTGACCAGGTCTACATTGCAAGTAGTGGAGTTTAATTATTTAAAGACTAAGGAAATATTAAGAAACTGTAAATTCAAGTAATTTCCCAGTTTTGGAAAGACTTAGTAATCCATACAATTTCATGGAATTTGCAGAATAAGTCAGGCAGCCCAACATCATCAGGCAGCATCAACGTAAATGTAAAATATAATGCAAAAATTTACAGATATAAAGTTCATTTAACAACTTTATTGCAACGGCAATATAAAATATTAAAGTCATGAACATAAATACTTGAAAATAAGTGCTTGTAAAATGATAATAAAATAGAATGAGCAAATAAAAATTTTAAAAAAGGATTTTTTTTCGATTATAATAAAAATAATGAATGCTAAATTAATTCAGTTTCTTAATTTACTGAAGATTCACAGTAATCCAGGCGGGTAAGTATGCTGTATGAAAGCTCAGTCAAGTCAACTGGATTCAGATATTTTTTACTTCTGAAATGTTTCACTATTCATCCAAATTCTATAGTAATACCAAGCAGCATATATGTTTATTTTTTTTCACAATGCAGTGTTTTATTTTTATTATTTATTTATTTATTTATTTTTACACTATTATTTTACAAACTTAAATAGTGTTTATTTTGTTTATTTTTCAAAATGATGCTGCTCAGTATTACTGCGAGCGGGGAGTCAGTGAGTGCTTGACAGGGGAAATGCAGCATGAATAAGGCTTGAGTGAGGATGAGCATGAAGTCTTGGGCTCTGACACCTGATAGGCTGCCATAATCATGTGACATGGCCGCTCGTCTGTTCTGCCTGGGCTGGTTTTTCACCGGTTTTCACACATAACTTTAACGCATACAACTCAAAAAACACAACTTTAATGCGTAAAACTGTCAGAAGTGAAAACAAATTGCACATTTTGTACCGACACAGTAGTATCGCGATATTTTAAAAAGAATTGATATCAAAGTACTATAGTAAGATACTATTGTACTAGTACTATAGTAAGATACTATCTGGTATCGAAGTATCAATACCTAACGGCCCCGTGTGGAATGGTGAGGGCACTACATCTAGCTAGAAATTCAAGAAATCGCTGTCTGTGTGTGTGTTTGTCTGTTCCATGCATATCTCTGAACCGTTGATTGGACAATACACCGACATCATGACCTGTCAGTCACCACCATGTTCCCTGGACAAAACAAGGAAGTGACAAATTTGACTAGAAAAAGATAATACTGAAGATTTAATGCTTTAAAAAATTATACTATAAAGTTGCTGTGATTGTGTAGATCTAAAGGATAATTCAGCATATGTGGAGAACATGAGGTGCGCAAGCAGACTGGGCAGAACGTCAGTGGGGACCCGGGTCTGACAAAGAATACTGGTGTATCAATACAGAACATGCCGGGAGAAGCAGCAGCCTAATCTGGCGGGCACCTGCTCCAGCTCTTCAGAGAGGATACCAAGGCGTTCACAGACCAGCTGGGAGACATAGACTCTCCAGCGAGTCCTAGGTCTGCCCCAGGGTCTCCTCCCAGAGGGATGTGCCCAAAACACCTCAAGTGGGAGGCATCCAGGTGCAAATGTAGGCTTCCCGCATCAATAAAAAACAAATGCTTACAGTAGAGCCACGGCGCTCACATTGTGAGTCTTTGCCAGTCATGCCCTCAAGGGTCAGATCATTGGCCTCAGTAAGCACCATCTCAGTCTTAGCATTAAAGTTTTAACCCTTTAAAAAACCTGTTAATAACAAAATATTGCTAAAATATAAACTGATGCACTACAATGGGTCTCAAATATTTGTAAATGTGTCCTGTAATAGTACTGCATGAGTTTATTGACGATACACAGAAGAAATTCAATATTTCACTGAACAGTGATATAAACTAAAATAATTATAATGATGGCTGAACAACTCCCATTCTCCAAAGTAAAGATGCACTATTATGAATATGTGATAAAAGATCACACAAATAAGTGATCTGACAAACAAATAAACAAGGGATCTGAAACAGTCGCTAATATTGGATGTCCCATTTGTTTTCAATATTCTGTAATTAATATGCACACAATCAAATAAATCTTAGTTCCATTTACTCCCTTTTATATTTGTCAAAGTCTAACATGTGATTGCCTACATATAGGTTACACCTCTTTCCTTTCAAACACAGCCTACATTTGGGCCTGGGAAGCCTGATTGGGATACCTGTTTCAGACAGGAATATTTGGTTCTACAGGCATGCACTAGTCAGAGTAATAACAACAGCGGTAGAAGTGAAAACTTTTATTAATAATAATTACATATTTTTTCTGAACACCTCCATACTCAGGGATGCACACCCTCCTACCTTCAGGAAAGCACGTTTAAAATCTGAGGCCAGTCTGACAAACGGTTCAAGAGATATGCGTGGAATAGACAGACAGACAGACAGACAAACAAACACACAGACAGTGATTTGCTGCATTTATAGATAGATAATTTTTCACATAATTAAAGTTGTAAGTTGTTGTATATTGAAAAAATAATATTTAGTTTGTTTTTTTTTAACTGCTTAGTTAAGACTACATCTCCTTGTCTCGGATTATACACGTCACCAAACACAATAATGGTGGTTCCCTTCTCACCTTGTGAGGGCATAGTGTGGGGGTTTCTCCACCCAGAGAAGGCAGAGGGAAGGGTAGAACAATGGACCGAAGGAGGAGGTGACACTGGGGAGTATCAGATGGGACTGTTGGGTCTATAGGGCCTTTTCCATTAGCCCCGCTTAGCCCAACACGGGACAGCTCAGCACGCTTTGTAACTCTTTCCACTAGCCCCAACACGGTTTAACAGCCACGATTTTCATCCCCGCTCGAGGGCAGGGTACAACCGTGCTGAGTCGTGCCGTGTTGTGACGTCAAAAGACTGGTCGCCGCTGATTGGTCAGGTCGTAACGTCACGAAAGCGACCGTCTTCTGATGAATCTACACACGACCGCCATTTGCAATATTTCACGGACTAACTCGATTACGGAGTAAATACGATATTAATACAGACAGCGTTGTAGGTTTTGCGGAACTCTACACCGTGGTCCAACGAAGAGGTGCGGAGTTTTCTCTGCTTGGTGGCAGATCCACAGTGAGGAGTGACCCGCACCGATACAGATGGCAGCCCAGCATAGAACCGGACTACGGACAAGCTGAAGACGAACGTGAGAGAACCATCGATGGTGAGTGATTTGTAATAATGTGCATCTGTTCGCTTATTTATCCTGTTGGTGGTAAGCTCACTTTTTTTGAGCCATACAGCGCTGTTCTGTGCTGGCTAACGAGTTTTAGCTAACGAGTTTTAGCTAGTAGCTAGCTAGTACCAACTGCTGATTCGTGCTTGTTTTCTCCTAAATATTCGCTTGTGAGAGCAAAACGATGAAATATGTTAATCCTGGTTAAAGTCCTGGTTTGTGTACGTATTGAACTTTGGTGCTGCGCATTAAATTGTGTGCAATTTAATGCTAGAATGTGTTTCCACATGCCATGGGTTACCCTCCCTGTTTATATTGTGGATACTGGTGAAATGGACCACAGGAGCCGAAATCTTGTCATATTAAAATTGCTTTTTCAAACCAGTGATTTATAAAGTCATTCATATAATTTTCTAAAGCGTCAGAATAGACCCACATGAAGAGGAGCTTGAAATAACGAGGCGATGTGATTCATAAACCAAAGTTTATTATCAGCTCCTCTAACAAGTCTCATCTAGGTGCAGCAGCAGAAGAAGTAAGAGAGCAAACACCTTCGGCTCTACGAACTTATACTCGCACATAACAAAAGACATGCATATCAAAAGCTGACATCCCTCACTATCTTAATCCCCTCTTTGTCTTCGTACTCCTCCACCTGCCCTGGGGGGTCAGGGCAGCCCATCCGATCTCCACCGCAGTGCCTCGGATGCTCTTTGATCTTCACTGGCGGTTGAGACCCTTTGTCCTGTTCTGAGGTGTGAAGTCGCCTTACATATGTAATCACCAAACATTCTCACATGCTAAAACATATGTAGGTTATGGAATATATGATTAATATAGACCACAGCCACCCCCCCAAACGACTAAGAAAAGGACAATAGAAAAATTCACAGTTTAAGATAATTATTATGACATACTAACTGCTACACCTCTTGACACAGAAGAAACTTTCCAGCAGCTATGCTCCTAAGAGAGTTCAGTGGTAATCATAACAGCATAGTAATATCACAAGTCAGTCTTAAACAGTTACAGCACAATTAGTGAACAACTGTTGAGTAGTTTGCATCAGTCTCTGTGCCGTCTGGGTTTTAATCTTCTCCCGTATCTGCTGTGGGTCCCTTGGGCGTCCTGGTGGTACCTTCCTGTAAGGAATCTGCAGCTTGGGGAGGAGAGTGATTAATTGTTCCCTGCAGGGGGGCTGAGTCTTTTCTCTTGGGGGGTCTACCCCGCCGAGGTGCTCTCGCCAACCGTGCAGGCTCGTCTCTCAACAAGAAGGCAGGTTTAAGTCTATCAATGCTGACTGTTTCTTTTCTATCCCCAAAATCAAGCACAAAATGTTTATCACCAGGTTCCAGCACTCTGAATGGCCCATCGTATGGTGGGCGGAAAGTTGGTTTTAAAGCTTCATGCCTAACAAAAACGAATTCAGCGTTTTTTAAAGCTTGGGGGACAAAAACCCGTGGAAAAGAATGATGTGCCGGTCCGGGGAGAGAGTCCGGTCCGTTGCTGCCTAAAAACCTCGGGGTTGGAAGATGCCCTGGCTCTGGGTTCTCTGGTAAAAATTCACCTGGGAGCCTGAGAGGTTGTGCAAAAACTAATTCTGCTGGGGAGGCGTCTAGATCCTCTTTGGGCGCAGCACGCAACCCCAATAAAACCCAGGGAAGTTTATTTACCCAATTTGTATCCGTTAGTGAGGCTCTGAGGGCAGCCTTTAAAGACCTGTGAAAACGCTCGCATAACCCATTAGCCTGAGGGTGATAAGCGGTGGTGCGGTGAATTGTCGCCCCTAAGCTGCTGGACATGGCTGACCAAAGCTCCGAGACAAATTGAGGCCCCCTATCGGACGTGATGTCGGATGGGACGCCGAAACGTGCCACCCAGTTTGTCAAAAAAACGCGAGCGACTTCCTCCGCTGTGGTTGACACCAGAGGGACTGCCTCTGGCCAGCGCGTGGTGCGGTCTATCATTGTTAACAGATGTGTGAAACCTTGGGAGGAAGGTAGCGGCCCCACGAGGTCGACATGAACGTGGTCGAACCTTCTAGCAGGGATTGGAAAAGGCTCCAGAGGGGCTTTTGTGTGTTTATGTATTTTGGCGCGCTGACAAGAAATGCAAGTTTTTGCCCATTCTTTTACGTTTTTGCGTAGGCCGGGCCACACAAACTTTTCGGCGACCATTTTAACCAAAGCGCGCACACCTGGGTGCGTGAGGGAGTGAATCGAGTCGAAAATACGGCGGCGCCATGTAGCTGGGACTAACGGGCGAGGTCGGCCGGTTGAGATATCGCATATTAGGGGGGGCACACCGTCACGTAAACCCCTTTCCTCCAGCCTTAACCCTGTTGGTCCAGACAGGAGTGCATGCACGTCCGCGTCACTACTTCGCTCTTCTGCCATGGCTGCATAATCTATCCCTGCGTGGATTGGTGCTGCGTATGTGTCCGTGTTGGTGAAAAGCTCTGCGGCTGCGGTAGTATAATCTGTCTCCTTGCACTCTGGCGATGTCACAGCGCGAGAGAGGCAGTCTGCTACCACATTAAGTTTGCCTGCCACATGTCAAATGTCTGTGGTGAACTCTGAAATCGCAGCTAGCTGTCTTTGTTGCCTGCCTGACCACGGTTCGGAAATTTTAGCCATAGCAAAGGTGAGCAGTTTGTGGTCTACAAAAGCCGTGAAATGCCACCCTTCTAACCAGAACTGGAAGTGGCGGATGGATGAATGAAGCGCTAGCAGCTCCCTGTCAAAAGTGCTGTATTTACGCTCAGTTTGGTTTAGCGATTTGCTGAAGAATGCCAAAGGTTGCCAGATTCCGCCGACGTGTTGTTCTACAACTGCCCCTATGGCCAGGTCTGAAGCATCTGGTGGTTAGCGCAATGCGGGCCGAGGGATCGGGGTGAACCAACAATGTGGCATTAGCTAGGGCACTTTTTACTTCCGCGAAGGCGCGTTCGCACTCCGGGGTCCATTCGACCACGTTGGAAGGTTTTTGTTTTCTGAGCGCGTCATATAGGGGCTGCATGAGCTGAGCTGCGTGGGGGAGGAAACGGTTGTAAAAATTAACCATTCCTAAAAATTCTTGCAGCGATTTGACCGTTTGTGGCCGTGGGAAACTTTTTATCGCGTGAACTTTGTCTGGCAGTGGGACTGCCCCCTTCGGAGAAACTCTGTGTCCTAAAAAATCAATTTGTGACACGCCGAATTTGCATTTGGCTGGATTGATTATTAACCCGTGCTCTTCTAGCCTCTGAAAAACCATAGTGAGATGCCGCTCGTGTTCTTCCTCAGACGGGCTGGCTACCAGCATATCGTCGAGGTAGACGAAAACGAAAGGGAGGTCGCGTAATACTGCGTCCATCATCCGCTGAAAGGTTTGAGCAGCGCCTTTGAGGCCGAAAGGCATCCGCAAAAATTCAAAAAGACCAAAGGGGGTTATTACAGCTGTTTTAGGAATGTCCTCTGCTCAAACTGGGACTTGATGATAACCGCGGACCAAATCTATTTTTGAAAAAATGTGCGCACCCGCCAGATGTAGTGAAAAATCTTGAATGTGAGAAATTGGGTAGCGGTCATGCGCTGTCGCATTGTTTAATCTGCGGTAATCGCCGCACGGTCTCCAAGAACCGTCGGATTTCGGGACCATGTGAAGTGGTGACGCCCAGGGGCTTTTCGAGCGTCTGATAATGCCTAATTTTTCAAGGGTAGTAAACTCGTCCTGAGCTATGGCGAGCTTGGTCGCGTCTAAGCGCCGAGCTTTGACAAATACGGGTGGGCCCGTTGTGGGAATAAAGTGTTCGACCCCGTGTTTAGCCACTGTGGCTGAGAATTTGGGAATTGTGAGTGCTGGAAATTAGGTGAGGAGTTGATCAAACTTACCTCCTGCTGTGGTGACACTGGCCTGCACGGGTGGTGGAGAAACTCGAGCTGAGCAGGGAATAGAAGCAAAGGACAGTGCATTAACCAAGCGTCTGTTCACTAGATCAACTAATAACCCATGTGCACACAAAAAATCTGCGCCCAACAAGTTAAAACTCACCGCCGCTACAACAAATGTCCATCTGTAGTTGCGGCTGTGGATGCAGAGGGGCAGGCTCTTTTCGCCAAAAGTGTCGATGTTGGAGTCGTTGGCTGCCACCGCTCCATTGCCCCGGGGGCCCATGGCCCGGTCTGCTTGGGAGTGCATGACAAAACTTAGTTGAGCTCCCGTGTCGATAAGGAACTGCTTGCCAGTGTGTCCGTCCGTCACATATAAAAGCTTGCTTTTTTCGCCGAGAACCGCCGCTGTTAACGGCTCTCGGCTTCGGCGTTTTCTCGAAATCGTGAATTTGCAGGGGGGAACACATTTGTAAGCGGCGAAACGGTGGTGGTAATAACAAACGTCGCTCCGTTCGTTACGTCTTGGCCGTGTCGCTGTCACCGCGGGCTGATTCTGCTCGGTGGTTTGTGGCTCCTCGTGGCTCCGGACATCAGCGTTGAGGTCTGCGGATGCTGCTGTGGGTGTCTGCTCCTTGCAGGCGTTGACGAGCCGTTGAGCTTCGTGAGCCAGCGTGCGGAAGTCTTGCTGGGTGCTGCATGACATGTTGGCAAGCGTCCCTCTCATGTGTGGCGGCAGCGTACTGAGGAATATGAATTGGAAGAGGAAGTTGTCATTGTCCTCTTCTTTAAGTTGCAGCAGGTCCTCCATGAGGGCCTTGGGTCTGCATCCTCTGTGGCATAGACCGCCAGGATCCTCTCGGCTCTCTCCTCGGCTGAGGGGACGTAATTTGTTACGATGGTTGCTTTCAGTTCTTTATATTTGTCCTGGGCCGGCGGCCGCTGGATTATGCTCCGCACACATCTTGAAGTGGCGGCGTCGAGTTTGGCGACGATGTGATAGAACTTTGTATCATCAGCCGTGATGCCCGCAAGTGCGAACTGGGCTTCAGCTTGCTGAAACCACGAGGCGGGGTCTTCCTGCCAGAAGTCCGGCAGCTTGACGGTGATGGCGTTTGTGTGGACCGTCACTGATGTGTCCGCAGGGTGAGAGTGCCTTGCTTCGGCTCTCTCCGCGGCGCTGGTGCTCGGTTGAGCCCTCTCTATCACTTCTGCCGTGGGGGAACGTCGTCCATCTGTTCCCCTGTCTGCATGGGCGCCGGCGTCTGCCTGGGTCGCCACAGATGAGTCGATCGCGGGGGAACGCCTCTGGTCCATTCTCACGTCAGGGTCACCAGTGTAGAGGAGCTTGAAATAACGAGGTGATGTGATTCATAAACCAAAGTTTATTATCAGCTCCTCTAACAAGTCTCATCTAGGTGCAGCAGCAGAAGAAGTAAGAGAGCGAACACATTTGGCTCTACGAACTTATACTCGCACATAACAAAAGACATGCATATCAAAAGCTGACATCCCTCACTATCTTAATCCCCTCTTTGTCTTCGTACTCCTCCACCTGCCCTGGGGGGTCAGGGCAGCCCATCCGGTCTCCACCGCAGCACCTCGGATGCTCTTTGATCTTCACTGGCGGTTGAGACCCTTTGTCCTGTTCTGAGGTGTGAAGTCGCCTTACATATGTAATCACCAAACATTCTCACATGCTAAAACATATGTAGGTTATGGAATATATGATTAATATAGACCACATCACACACCTATTCTGTGGATCCTGCAGTGCTTGTCAGGGAAACGAAGCATTTTTGTCACATCCCACCACTGACTTTCACAGGTGTATTTCCCTAATACAGTTACATCTCCAAAAATTAGAATGTCATGAAAAACTTCAATATTTTTTGTCACTCATTTCAGAAAGAGAAATCCGTATATTATATCGATTCATTACACAGACAGTGATATATTTCAAGCGTTTATTTATTTTAATTTTGATGATTATGGCTTACAGCCCCTGAAAACCCCAAATTCAATTTGGCAAAAAATTAGAATATTACATAAAATTAACTTTAAAAAATAGTTTTTAAATATAAATGTTGGCCGCTGAGGTGTTGGTTAATATGGGCTGTAGCTGTAATCATCAATATTAAAATAAACACTTGCAATATATCACTGTCCCTGTAATGAATCTATATATGGGTTTCACTTTCTGAAATGAGTGAAAAAAATATTGAATTTTTTCATGGTATTCTAATTTTTGAGATGTGCCTATATATGTGTTGAACTTGCTTGAAACTAACCACCATCCATTTCTGTCGTTCATCTAGGCAAGAGGAAATCAGCCTCCCCACAACCTACCTCGCCACTGTGGAACGTACTGAAATCCTTTGCTTTTATAGGTAAAGTGTCAAAACCAAAGTAGCACAATTTCCACTTAATATAAAAGGGACTGAACTGAGATTTATTTGAGTGTGTGAATATGGCACATCCACTGTAAAATAAACCGATTGTTAATGTATTTATTTTTTTGTCAGATCACTAGTGTGATCCTTTGTGAGTTATGTTCATAACTGTATGTTTTGGCGAATGTGAGATGTTCAGTCGTCAATATAATTTACTTTGTATGTGTAGTTTATAGTCTGTCATCAATAAACTCATGCAGTAACAGGACACATTACAAATATTCGAGACCCACTGTAGTGCTTCCTTTTATATTTTAGCAATGCTAGTACAAAACACCACCCACACATGAAGCCAGGGCAACAAGAGACACTTTTACAGACAAGACAAACTTTTATTGATAAAAACTTCATATTTTGACTGAGCGACTCCATACTCGGTGATGCACACCTTCAGTTAAAGTACTATATTCCATTCAAGTGAATGTATTAATTCATTCTGACTGCTGAGGCCACAGTAAAAACAGATGATTTTAAATGTAACCCAGCCCTTGTAAAATCTACCGAAGCGCAGCTACATGAAAATTGTGGTTAAATACAACAACGAAGTACTTTATTGTCACATTCAAATTCTAATCCCTCCTGTTTGTTTTTCTTTTGAATTCTTGGATGAAATATGGTGGGCAATATAAGCTGCAGCTTCAGCCATCACCCATTTCAGATAACCTATGTTGAACTGTATAATCAGAGGAGTTATTGTTTAATTTGACCTTGTTAGATTTTTTTCCCCTTTGTTATATTATTCTATTTTCTTTTAATCTTTACTTTTAATCAATCCGAAATAAAGATTCATTCATTAATTCACATTCCACCACTGGCTTTTAGCAACAAGTGTATTTCCCAAATATGTTTTAAACTTGCTTTAATTAACCACCACCCATTTGTCTTTTGTCTAGGCAAGAGGGAAACTGTCCACCCCAACTGGACCTTGCCTCACTATTTACAGAGATGCAGGCTGAAGATCTGCTGAACCAGGACCAGTACGAGGGGCCGATCCAGTTGCTTCTCAGTGAGGCAGCGTGGCTGCCGTGTGTGACCATACCAGTTTTTTTTTTAGAGTTTGAATTTTGCACATTCTGAATAATCTGGAATTTGCTGCTGATTGTAATAAACAATTTAGTGACTTATGTGTTTGCATCATGATTTTCTATTTTGTCTGTTAAGACACTGGTGGGAAAAGAGTCAACTGTACAAAGGATTTATCGGTGACCTTGAAAATAATGGCTCATTTTTAAGAAAAAAGTAACCAAAACAATTATTTTATTAACTGAAGACTGTATTGTTGGATGTGCCACCGCAGAAGACCCTGCATACTTTAGTGACAGTACCAGTATATGGAGGAATTCTGGGTCATATTAGCATCTGCTCTTCATCATAATGGGTTTGGGCGGGGGTGTCTAATCATGTGCCATGGAGGGCCAAGACCCTGCAGGCTTTACCTCCAACCAGTGTCTTCAACAGCAGATTCCACTGAACTTCTTCCACTGACTGATCAGTGAGAACACCTGCTGAAGAGACTGGGTAGAAGAGAGAACCTGCAGGGTCTTGGCCCCCCATGACACATGATTGGAAGCCCCCAGATTAGGTTTAATGGGATTTAACATTTTAACACAAACTGCTTTATGGTTCATAATTCTGTTGACAGACTTACACCAAACCAAAAGTGATTTCTCAAACTGCTGGATTATTCTTAGCTTTTCCAATCTGTCAGTATTTAATTTATGCCACATGGTGGTAACCTTCACATATAAAAAAAAGAGACATCTGCAAAAACTTCAGAGGTTTATTGCCAGTGCAATTCCCAGTGCAATACTACATGAATGCATGTCTAGTACATTGTTGATGCAGAGAATATATATTTCTACAGTACATGTATCTAGTAAATCAAGTATTTTCCATCTTGTGACTGCATTATTTTAATTGCTTTTAATCCTACATCAAGTTTGTTTTGGCCTAAAATGCATGATAACTGTCAAATATATCTTATTATACCTAACTCAGTACTGTTTACTTTTTGAATATATATTTTGTGGCTAATATAGTTATTAACATGGCGATCAAGTTGTGTCAGCTGATCATTTTTTTCTATGACACCACCTCAGACAGTTCTGCAGAAGCAGGTACGTCCATGATGTCTCAACAGTCTCTCCATGATTTTCAAGCAGATCAGAGCAATTTGTTGTACAGGAAATAAACGTTTCTACAGACATTCTTAAGCTCTATAACCACTGATCGTTTGTGAAGCTGTGCTGACATCAGTGACAGGCTGTGTTGAACGCCCAGACCGACTGAAGCAGTAATTTCCCCACAACAGAGCCATCTGAAACACACACAGCATACATATTTTAGTACCTAACAGCGATAACTTGCAGACATTACAGTGTAGTACGACGTACTTATAGCAAACTAGCATTAGCAACATTAGCTTACCGTCATATATGACCTAGTTTGTATCCTCACGTCTTTGGCTCTCCCAGAAGCTGCAGAACTATTCCAGAGTGTTTCGTCTCGCTGCCTGTACCCTTGTCTGGCGGTTCTTTTTTGGCATTTACGGCGAAAAAAGCCACAGACCGAGGAGTCGCCTTGTACAGCCGCATGTGTTTATGTTTTGCTTGGGTCGCTTGTTTTACGTCACGGGAGTGTGGCGCCGCCTCGCTGTTATAGAAATCCCACCCACCCCAGCTTAACACGGTTGTAATGGAGACAAAAGCGAGCCGAACCGTGTCAAAGTGAATCGAGACGTGCCGAGATGTGCTGGGCTAGTGGAAAAGTGCTATATGTGCCCCTGGGGAGAGTAAGAGATGCCGGAGCTGCTGAGAGAAGAGGAGTGTTGGAGCGGCGCCGGTGTTATGTCATGTTAATGTGCCACACAATTCTTTGTTCCTCCTTTCTCCACAGTGGTGACCCTAAGACATGCCATGGAAAACGAGCCGAGCACCGCCCCGGAGACTGCCTGGAGGGAGAGCACTAGCGTCACGTGCATGGTCTCAATCGAGCTCCCAGACTTCTGGCTTCACAACCCGACCGTATGATTCTTCCACATAGAAGCCTAGTTCGCACTCCACGGGGTAACGACGGATGATACCAGGTATTACTACATAGTCGCTGCGATGGATGTGCATGCCATGCAACAGGTGATGAGCCTGCTCCAGGAGCCGCCAGCCCAAGGAAAATATGAAGCACTCAAGAGGATGCTTTTCTAGCGCTATACCCTTTCTGACAGTGAGAGGGGAGACTCCTAACGCGTTCAGAGTTAGGGGACAGATCAGCAGTGGAGCTAATGGAGAGCATGTTGGCGCTGAGGGGGAAGGACGATGAATCCTTCCTGTTCACCCACTTGTTCCTCAGGATCCTACTGGCTACAGCGAGGGCGATCCCGGCCAACTCGCCGCGGCTGGTTGCCAAGGACTACCACGCCCTGGCACAGGAAGCGGACCACATCATTTTGGCAACCAGAACTCTCAGCATGCAGACAGTGGCACCGGCATCCAAGAGAGACTTCAGCGAGGTTAAGGAGCCGTTCGTGGTAGCCAAGACGGCCACCAGAAGACAAAAGAATGGGACGATCTGTTTTTATCATCGCTGTTTTGGCTTGAATGCCCAACACTGCCTATTGCCATGCCAATTCAAGAAGCCCGGAAGACAGCACAATCAGAATTCATTGGCAGCTGCAACCGATGGCAACAGGAACAGACTGCTTTATGTCATGGACACACGTTCGGGGAGATGGTTTTTGGTCGACTCCAGCTCCCAGAAGAGCCTCATCCTGCCGGTCAACGCAGACAGGGTGGCAGGACGCAGCGGTCCCAAGTTCACGGCCGCCAATAGATCCACCATCAGGACATTTGGCGAGCGGACACTGACGATATGCTTACATAGATGTAACTTTCAGTGGGACTTTGTGATAGCTGCATGTTCCGGCCCCATTTTAGGCACAAATATTTTATGTGCTTATGGGTTGTTAGTTGATGTTGCTAATAGGCGATTAGTGGATGAACTCTCTTTCACCTCACTGCCCTGTACAGCTCGGGGAACTGGGTCAACAACACTGGCTAACGTTACAGCTCCAGGGGGTAAGTACCAACAGTTACTCGCACAGTTCCCAGTTCTCATGGTCCTGACTTTTTCAGCTGCAGTAATGAAACATGGGGTTGAACACTTTATAATGACAAAAGGCCCGCTGGTGGTCGCGCGACCTCAGCGTTTGGATGCAGCTAAACTGGCCAGCACACAAGAAGAGTTTGCCAGCTTAGAGCAGTTGGGCATCGTCAGGTGTTCCAACAGCCCGTGGGCATCCCCACTACACATGGTGCCTAAAGCCGACGGGTTGTGGCGACTGTCCGGCGCTTGAACAATGCCACAGAACAAGATCGTTATCCCATTCCGCACATCCAGGATTTTCCCGTGCACCTGGCTGGGGCGCGTGTTTTTTCGAAAGTGGATCTGGTCTGCGGATACCACCAGGTCCCGGTGCGCGTGGAAGATGTTCCAAAAACAGCGGTAATAACTCCTTTTGCCCTTTTTGAATTTTTAACGCATGCCTTTCGAATTAAAAGGTGCGGCGCAGACTTTCCAGAGGATGATGGACGCAGTGCTTCGTGACTGGTCCTTTGTTTTCGTCTACTTAGATGATATTCTGGTACCCGCACCTCTGAGGAGGGGCACATTGCCCATCTCAAGACAGTTTTCCAGAGGTTGGAAGCAGACAGGCTGACAGTCAACCCGGCGAAGTGCCAGTTCGGTGTGCCAGTGATTGATTTTTTTGGGCCACCGCATTTCGCCGGAGGGCGCGATCCTGTTACCAGATAAGGTACGCGCAATGTCGTATTTTCCGCGTCCGCAGACCGTGAGAGCACTACAGCAGTTTTGGGGAATGGTTAATTTTTATAACCGTTTCCTTCCCCGAGCAGCCCAGCTGATGCAGCCGTTGTATGCCCCGTTTAAAAAAAAAGAAGCCTGCAGAAACCATCGACTGGACTGCCAAGCGAGAACAGGTTTTTACAAATGCCAAAACAGCGCTGGCAGATGCCGCATTGCTAGCCCACCCGGATCCGTCTACACAGATAGCGCTCACTATGGATGCATCTGATGTCACCATAGGGGCAGTTGTGGAGCAGTGCACCTCAGGTTTGTGTCAGCTGCTAGCATTTTTTAGCCAAACCTTGTGCGACAATGAATGCAAATATAGCATGTTTGATAGAGAACTGCTAGCTCTCCACCTGGCTTCGCGCCATTTCCAGTTTTGGCTGGAGGGGCGCGAGTTCACCACGTTCGTGGACCATAAGCCGCTGGCGTACACAATGGCCAAGGTCTCGGAACCGTGGTCGACCCAGCAGTAACGGCATTTGGCCGCAATTTTGGAGTTTACTACCGACATTCAACACGTTTCCGGTAAGCTCAACGTCGTGGCCGATTACCTGTCGTGTGTGTTAATTGCCTTGGTCTATATGGGAATTGATTTCCCTGCCATGGCTACAGAATAAGTTGGAGAAGCGCGCTTCAGTCTGTGCCAACTGGGTTAAGGCTGGAGAACAGGGTGGTGCAAGAAGGGTGCCCTCCCTTGCTCTTCGACATCTCCACCGGGTGAGCTCTTGGCGCCGTCGCGTTTTTGAGTCGGTCCACTCCCTTTCGCATCTGGGAGTGCGTGCTTCGGTGAAGCAAGTGGGGGCAAAATTCTTCTGGCCGCACTTGCACAAAGACATGAAAGAGTGGGGTGCAGCTTGCGTTGAGTGACAGCGGGCCAGAGGGCACAAGCACACCAGAGCCCCCCTCGAGCCATTCCAAATCCTGGCCATGAGGTTCGACCACATCCACGTGGATTTGGTGGGACCCCTCCTGCCGTTGCAAGGTTTTACGCACCTTTTAACTATCGTGGACCACACCATGCACTGGCCTGAAGTGGTCCCACTGGCTTCTATCACGTCCGCAGAAGTGGCTCGCGCTTTTTTGTCAGCTTCGGTTGCACGTTTCAGATCTCCATCGGACATCATGTCCGACAGTGGTCCACAATTCGTTTCAGAACTCTGGTCTGCGATGGCCCAGAGCCTGGGGGTCAAATTTCACAACACTACTGCGTACAACCCCCAGGCTAACAGGTTATGTGAGCTTTTCATAGGTTGCTTAAAGCAGTGTGCAGAGCTTCGCTCACAGACACAAATTGGGTCAACTGCCTGCCCTGGGTTCTTTTAGGGTTGTGCTCCGCACCTAAGGAGGATTTGGCAGCCTCCCCGGCAGAACTCATTTTTTCTCAGCCGCTGCGGATCCCCGGAGAGTTTTTACTGGAAAACCCCGCGCCCAAGGCTGATCCACCCGTGCAATTTTTACACAGTACGAAGGCTGTGAGCATACCAGGCCTGACCCACCATTGTTTTCCCCACACATTCATCCCAAAAAGCTTGCAGAACACCAGTTTTGTTTTCGTCAGGCACGATGCACACTGGACCCCGTTGCACCCACCGTATGATGGACCGATCAGGGTGTTGGAACCTGGGGCGAAGCATTTTGTGTTAGACTTGGGGGCGGGGGGGGGGGCGTAGGGAGACCGTCCCGCTTTTGTGTTGGCAGACGAGCAGGTGGTGTTGGCCCAAGCTCCCCAGTGTGGACGCCCACCATTGGTGGCTCCTCAAGGTGGCGATCCCTCAGCAGGGACCTGCGCTCACGAAGCTAATGTGTTATCCCCCCCTCCCTCTTTCCCTCCACAGCCTGACGTGCCTTTTGGTACATCTCACCAGCAGGGCGGTTTGACTGGATCCCCGACCCCCCGCTACAGCCGTTATGCGCGCCGGCTCAAGTCCAAAGGACGGGGCGGGGGGGGGGGTGTTAATGCCCCTTCTGGGTGTTCGGGGGGGGGCTGTGTGGGGTTCCTCCACCCAGAGAAGGCAGAGGGAAGGTGAGAACAATGGACCGAAGGAGGAAGTGTCACTGGGGGGTATCAGACGGGACTGTTGGGTCTAGAGCCGCTGAGAGAAGAGGGGTGTTGGAGCGGCGCTGGCATTATGTCATGTTAATATGCCACACAATTCGTTGTTCAAACAACAATGTATTATGGTCGGAAGTTCCGGGTCTCAATGCATGGAAATAAAGATATAAAAGAGGAATGCACAGAGACCCGGGATTCTCTTTTGCTGTAAGTTATGTTGGAGGAAGAATAAAGTTTCTGTGTTGTCCAGCTCGTTGCCTCGCCTGCCTCCTTTCTCCACGACCTCCTGTTTTCTGACCAATAAAAGAAGCATGCAAAGGGGAGAAAAACAACAAAAATGTGTTGTATTATGAGAGCAGCAGATGAACCAGAGGACTATTAATTATTTCCCCCTGGGCTGTCTTTGAAAACAATGACGTCAGTTACGTGAGTCAAAGTTTGTAGTTTTTCAATTTATGTATTTTCACAACCTTATACTTTAAAAGTTAGATGGCAACTTACAGCATTATTTATGTGGAAAAGCTTTTGAATTGACAAACATAATATGTGCATTCATTCATTCATTCATTCATTCATCTTCTTCCGCTTAATCCTTTTCGGGTCGCGGGGGGGCTGGAACCTTTCCCAGCATCTTTGGGTGAGAGGCAGGGTACACCCTGGATAGATCGCCAGTCCATCGCAGGGCCAACACAGAGAGACAGACAACCATTCACTCTCACAGTCATACCTAAGGACAATTTAGAATCCCCAGTTTGATGCCAATTAACCTAACTTGCATATTTTTGGTATGTGGGAGGAAACCGGAGAAATCCCGGAGTAAACCCATGCAGACACGGGGAGAACATGCAAACTCTACACAGATCACTATTGGTCGGGGGCTGGGATCGAACCCAGGATCCCCCGGCCAAGGGTGAGTTGCTGTGCTGCTGCAGTGCTAACCACTCCGCCACCGCACCACCATCATATGTGCAACCCGTGGCAAAATCGATCAGGATCAAAAGATAATTTCTCTCTTGCCATTCACTTCAGTGGAGATTTTTTTTCCAAAGTAAGGTCCCATATGTGGAAGTAGAGGGGGCGTGACAGGCTCTCTATTCAGACTCCATGTCTCCAGTCTCCCTCGGAATGTGGTCAAAGTTATTCCAGAGGTAGGAGTTGAAAACCTCTCGGACAGGGGCCTCAGTCAGATGTTTCCAGTACATCCTCACTATACATTTAGGTCTGCAGGATCTGAATGCAGGGCTGTACAGTGCGACAGACGTGGACAAAATTGTTGGTACCCCTCTGTTAATGAAACAAAAACCCACAATGGTCACAGAAATAACTTGAATCTGACAAAAATGGTAATAAATAAAAATTCTATGAAAATTAACCAATGAAAATCAAACAATGCTTTTGAATTGTGGTTCAACAGAATTATTTTAAAAAACAAACTCATGAAACAGGCCTGGACAAAAATGCTGGTACCCCTAGAAAAGATTGAAAATAATGTGACCATAGGGACATGTTCAACCAAGATGTGTCTTCTAATTAACATCACAGGTGTCTACAAACTTGTAATCAGTCAGTTGGCCTATTTAAAGGGTGACAAGTAGTCACTGTGTTGTTTGTTGACATGGTGTTTACCACACTAAACATGGACCAGAGGAAGCAAAGGAGAGAGTTGTCTCAGGAGATTAGAAAGAAAATTATAGACAAGCATGTTAAAGGTAAAGGCTATAAGACCATCTCCAAGCAGCTTGATGTTCCTGTGACTACAGTTGCACATATTATTCAGAAATTTAAGATCCACAGGACTGTAGCCAACCTCCCTGGACGTGGCCGCGGGAGGAGACGGATAATACGAATGGTAACAAAAGAGCCCAGAACAACGTCTAAACACATTCATGGTGAACTCCAAGGTCAAGGTACATCAATGTCAGATTGCACCATCCGTCATTGTTTGAGCCAAAGTGGACTTCATGGGAGACGACCAAGGAGGACACCACTGTTGAAAACAAATCATAAAAAGGCCAGACTGGAATTTGCCAAACTGCATGTTGACAAGCCACAAAGCTTCTGGGAGAATGTCCTATGGACAGACGAGACAAAACTGGAACTTTTTGGCAAGGCACATCAGCTCTATGTTCACAGACGCAAAAATGAAGCATACGAAGAAAAGAACACAGTCCCTACTGTGAAACATGGAGGAGGTTCTGTTATGTTCTGGGGCTGCTTTGCTGCATCTGGCACAGGGTGTGTTGAATCTGTGCAGGGTACAATGAAATCTCAAGACTATCAAGGTATTCTAGAGAGAAATGTGCTGCCTGGTGTCAGACAGCTTGGTCTCAGTCACAGGTCATGGGTCTTGCAACAGGATAATGACCCAAAACACACAGCTAAAAACACCCAAGAATGGCTAAGAGTGAAACAGTGGACTATTCTAAAGTAGCCTTCTATGAGCCCTGATCTAAATCCTGTTGAACATATGTGGAAGGAGCTGAAACATGCCGTCTGGAGAAGGCACCCTTCAAACCTGAGACAACTGGAGCAGTTTGCTCATGGGGAGTGGGCCAAAATACCTGCTGAGAGGTGCAGAAGTCTCACTGACAGTTACAGAAATCATTTGATTGCAGTGATTGCCTCAAAAGGTTGTGTAACAAAATATTAAGTTAAGGGTACCATCATTTTTGTCCAGGCCTGTTTCATGAGTTTGTTTTTTAAAATAATTGTGTTGAACCACAATTCAAAAGCATTGTCTGATTTTCATTGGTTAATTTTCATAGAATTTTTATTTATTACCACTTTTGTCAGATTCAAGTTATTTCTGTGACCATTGTGGGTTTTTCTTTCATTAACGGAGGGGTACCAACAATTTTGTCCCAAGTCTGTATGTCTCACGTGTGATGTGAAAATTGGTCTATGTGAAGAATGAAGGAACTGAGGTAGCACCAGTGTGATGAGAAGCTGCTTTCAAACTACAATTAAACCACTTTCAAACTGCAAGTAGCGAGCTGTAGTCGTGAGTTCCAGCAGCATAAATTCTCACCTCAACAGTCTCCTGCAAATAACAGCGCATTACTCCGGGATATCAAGTTTCATGTCTTCACATCGCTGATCGCACCTGTCAGCCTGGAAGTTGGTCATGCAGGTCGCTATTGACAGTCACCAGCATTTTTATAAGTCTTTAAATTTTGTCACCCCGTATCAAACTTAGTGCATATCAGTGGTGGAATACACCGTTCTCCGTTACAACGAAGAGGACTGAAAAATGCACCCAACATTTTTTTTCATATTGGCGCTGAATAGCTTTCATTTTTACAAGAACAGACACTGTGTGTTTGTGTGCTCAGACTGCACTTTGGTTTGTGTGTCACCTTTATCACCACACAAAGCGGGATATGTTTTATTTCGGAGGGGGCTGTCACGGGGGGAAAAAAGAAAAGCGGAGTAGAGGATATGCAATGTGAACCAGGATGCATAGATTGCCCCTCACCCACAGGACAGGCTGGTCTCATCTCCACAGTAGTTGGGCGATGATCAGAGCTACTGCAGGCTCCGAGAGTGACTGAAAAAATGCTGTTATTAAAGAAAAAATAAATTTCTGTTTCTTCCAGCTTCTTTTGGGACCACAGCAGGTCTGTGGAGTTGGAGTGCAACGGAGAAAGAGGAAGCTCCATAAGGTGGCGTAGACTAGCCCAGAGGTGTCAAACATACGGCCAGTGGGCCAAAGCTGGCTCGTTAGTTTGTATGGTGCTCTGAGTCTGTTTAGGTGGTTAGGATTGCTGACTGATGTGGAAATGTATGTAAATTTAAAATAATTTCTAGATTTTGACAAGTTGTTTTTATCATAAAGCAAAATACTATATTTTTAATAATTAAACTGTGGTACTTGCACAGTTGTACAGGGCAGCACGGTGGTACAGGGGTTAGCACTGTTGCCTAATAGCAAGAAGCTTCCAGGTTCCAATCCCAAGGCTGGCAGGGATGGGAATCTTTCTGTGTGGAGTTTGCATGTTCTCCCTGTGCTTTGTGGGTTTACTCCAGGTGCTCTGGTTTCCTCCCACAATCCAAAGACATGCATGTTAGGTTAATTGGTGATTCTAAATGGTCCTTAGGTATCTGTCTCTGATAGGCCCTTAGAATAGAGGATTAGTACTAGCGAAGCACTTTCAGTGGTCTTTGAGATTAGAAAAGTGCTTGGTCCTTATCCTTGCAGTCAGTTTTAGGGCACATTCAGACGGCCACTGTTTGATCCAGACCAAAGGACCAAGCAGTGGCTTCCACGGATAGTTTGGTTCATTTGGTGCCATCTGAATGTGCATTGGAACTCTGGTGTGCACCCAACAAGACAAGTCTGGTCCCCCTGAAAACTGGAGGTCTCGGTTCACTTGCAAACAAGTTTGGTACACTTCGCTTGCAGTGTGAATCCAAACGGACTATCTGGCAGACCAAAGGGCGGAAGTGGCCCTCGCCGTTTGTGTAACCATAGCAACACATAGTCTGAGAAGAGGAAGTGTAGAAGAGCTTGGAATAACGAGGCAATGTGACTTATAAACCAAAGTTTATTATCAGCTTCGCTCCTCTAACAAGTCTCATCTCAGTGCAGAAGCAGAAGTAGAATAGAGGAAGAACACATTCAGCTCTACATACTTATACCTACACATAACAAAAGACATGCATATCCAAGCTGACATCCCGCATTATCTTAATCCCCCTCCTTTGTCTTCGTATCCCTCCACCTGGCCCTGGGAGGTCAGGGCGATCGATCTGGTCTCCACCGCAGCGCCTCGGATGCTCTTTGATCTCCGCTGACGGTTGAGACCTCTTTGTCCTGTTCTGAGGTGTGAAGTCGCTTTACATATGTAATCACCAAACATTCTCACATGCTTATACATATGTAGGTTATGGGATATATGATTAATATAGACCACAGGAAGTAACATTTACCGTAGTATATTTTGGGTCGAAAATAACAATAAAGACAACCATGTGAATCCAAGAAACCCTTTTACCGGAGGAAGCCGAGGAGAAAAGTTAAAAAAATGTCTTGTTTGTGGCGGACAAGCAACCCACCCGAAGGGAACAGATTTCTGTTTTCGGTCCTAGCCTATCGAGGAGCCAGATTTTTCTTCTTCACTAAGATTTTTTCTTCCTTGTCAGTGGTGGTTTCAGCTACGGTTCCCCAAACGAGCAGTTGTTGTAACTGCATGACATTGCCCAGGCAGTTTGGTCCGCTGCAGTGTGAATGCAAACCAAAGCAACTCAATTCATCCATCCATCCATCTTCTTTTGCTTAATCCAGCGACATTTCACAACAACAATCATCTCATAGCACTTTCAACTGTAGGGAAACACCCACAATTGCAGAAAGACCCCAACAATCAGGCGATCCCCTGTGAACAAGTACTTGGCAATGGTGGAGAGGAAAAACTCCCTTATAGCAGGAAGAAACCTCCAGCAGAACCAGGCTCAGGGAGGGGCAGTCATCTGCTGTGACTGGCTGGGGGGTGAGGGGCTAGAGAAGAAGAAGAAAAGAACAGACATGTAGAGAGCAAACAGCACAATGGGGACTCAATCTATGGGTGAGAACAAACAGATGTTAATGACCAGCAAAAATATTTCATTGAGAGTGAAGAAAGGAGTGAAGCCCAGTGCATTATTGGAGGTCCCCTGGCTGTCTAAACCTATTAGCAGCATAACTAAAGGAGGGTTCAGGGGCACATGATCCCACCCTAATTATAGGCTATATCAAAAAGGAAGGTTTTAACCCTATTCTTAGAAACAGAGATCGAGTTTGACTCCTGAATCCAGATTGGCAGCTGGTTCCACAGGAGAAGAGCTTGATAACTGAAGACTCTGCCTCCCATTGTACTTTTGGAGATTCTAGGTATTACAAGTAATCCTGAATTTTGGGAGTGTAATGCTCTGTTAGGATAATAGGGTAGTATCGGATCTTTTAAATAAAAAGGGGCTTGATTATTTAGAGCTTTGTAAGTGAGAAGAAGGATTTTAAACTTAATTCTAAACTCTATGGGAAGCCAATGAAGGGAGGCCAGAACCGGAGAGATATGATCTCTCTTTCTAGTACCTGTTAAAACTGTTGCTGCAGCATTTTGGATCAGCTGAAGACTTTTTAAAGATGTTTTAGGACAACCTGATAATAAAGAGTTACAATAATCTTATCTAGAGCAAACAAAAGCGTGGATTAGTTTCTTAGCATCACTCTGAGATTAGATGCTCCCAATCTTGGCAATATTATGCAAATGATAGAAGGCAGTCTTAGAAACAAGTTTAATATGTGAATTAAAAAACAGATCTTGATCAAAAATAACTCCAAGGTTCCTCACAGAACTATTAAGAGAAAGAGTAACCATATCCAAACTAAGAGTTTGATTTGGAAAGGTGTTTCTAAGGTTTTTTGGACCAACAAGAATGACTTCAGTGTTATCTAAATTTAATAGCAGGAAATTACAAGTCATCCAAGCTTTGATTTCCTTAAGACTGTTACGACCCGAGTGCTGGGTGCTCGGGCGTAACATCGCTCGGGCGATGCTCAACTCGCTGCAGGCCTTGACAGCGGTGGGCTGTATTCTGGCCTCACCGGGCTCTTATTGTGAAGGTGCTCGGTGGGGCTTACGCCTGTCAAGGCTGGTCAGCTGTGCGTCATTACTGCTCGTTAGTGTTCGCCTTTAAAAGCGAGCGCTGGCGACGGTAATGTCGCAGGAGTATTGGTCAACATCGTGTCAGATTGTCTACATCTTGTCAAGTTATGGTCTACGCCTCGTCATGCTTTGTCAGAGCATCGTAAGACCTTCATGTCAGGTTCGTGTTCCATAGTTATGTCACAGTTTAGCTCGTAGTGGCTGGGGGCAGCCCTGCAAGCCCAAGTATTAGTTTTTGTGTGTTTGTGCTGAGAACGGCTCACAGCCTTGTCCTGTCTTGTCTTGTATAAATAAAATATCATCGCCAAACTCACTGATGGACTCTTGGCATCTCATGGTGATCCGCGAGGATCACCGCATGACAGTATACTCCTGCCAGGACGTCCGAACGGAGACGCCACACCGAGACGCCTTTTCACCGTGAGTTTGTGCCTTAATTAGACTGTTGTTCTTTCCTGTTTGGGTGTCAATGTCTGGGAGAATGCCGTCATCCAGGGGCCGCGGTCGGCGACTGGGCAAGGAGCTAGCGAGCGTGCTGGAGTACGCCGACGGGGTGCTCCTCGCCGCTACTTTCGACGACACCTCCAGCGACATGCGCTGGCATCTGAACTGCGCTGAGGAATTCCTGGACAACCTCCCCCTCTTTTATGACGATCACCCGGAGGTGATAATGAGGAGGGAGGAACTCGCTGTGCAGCACGGGATACTTCGTGGGCTGGAGGAGAAAGAGAGCAGGAAGCAGAGGAAGAGGCATCCTCTCTCCCCGGGTTGGAGTCCTGTTCCCGTCCTGGAGCTGGTCCAGGAGTGCGCGCCGTCTGGGGGCCGACGACGATGTCGGCGCAACGGCGCAGGCAACCCTCAGCAGAATCCCCAGCTGGACTCGCTGCCGGCGAATCCCGCCAGCGAATCTCTGAGAGCGGCTCCACCTCGTCTTTCCAGGGGGCCCTCTGTCGCCATCCAGCGGGGAGGAGGAGGAACAACGTCCCCTACAGCAGAAACCATCTCGACCCTGGGAGGAAGGCAAGTGCACGATTATTTGTCACATCTTAATAATGGTCTGCCTTGTCTGACTCCTAGGGGCGGAGTTCAGGGTTCGCAGCCCCCCGAGCTTCCTCCACCTGCTGTGGAAAAAATTATTAAACCTGCTGCCTCTGTGTTCTCCCCCGTCGAGCGGTCTGCGACACCAGGTCAGCGTCGTCAGATGAAGAGGGCCCCTGCAGTGCTGGAAAGCCTGGATCCGGCCCTGCAGCCACGTCTTGGACGGAGGAGAGGAGCGGACTGCAGCCCGGAGCCTGAGCCGACGAAGAAGCGTCCCCAGGTCTCCTCGCCGGAGCAGTCCGAGCCAGTGGGTCGAGGGTCCCCTGCCCCCACGCCATACGGGTCATCGGCGTGGACAGCAGCGTGGGAGGAACCTCAGGCTGCAGATGACATCTTGCCAGCTGCGGAGCCCGAGCCAGCTGACGAGAGTCGCCGCCCTGAACCTGGATCGTCGGAGTCCTGGGTGGCAACGGAACCCGAGTGCAGGCAAGTGCTCCCTCTTTTGTCTCTGTCCCCTGTTTTGGAGCATTTTTGCCTGCCTCTCGGGGAGGCGAGTGAGGAGCAGCCGTCTGCTGCGCCCGAGCTCGTCTCGCTGGGTTCCGTTGCTACCGGTGATTCTGATCCCGGTTTTCCTGTCCCTGAGCTTTGTTGCAGTGTCGCCGGCGTGGAGCGGGTCGGAGTCACTGGGTTGGAAGTCCCAGGTTCGGGGGTGGAGATCGTCAGCGGAGCTGCACCGACCCAGTCGGGTTCCATCGTGGAGGCTGCTGTGGCCCAATCGGGGTCTGACGTGGGTGCACCGGAGGCCCAATCGGGGTCCACCGCAGGTATGGTTCCGGCCCAATCGGGGTCCAACAGGGGTGCACCGGAGGCTCAATCGGGGTCCACCGCGGGTGCGGTTCTGGCCCAATCGGGGTCCACCGCGGGTGCGGGTCTGGCCCAATCGGGGTCCAACGTGGGTGCACCAGAAGCTCGATCAGGGTCCACCGCGGGTGCGGTTCTGGCCCAATCGGGCCCGACGTGGGTGCAGCTGGGACCCAATCGGGGTCCAGCAGAGATGCAGCGCCAGCATGGTCCACGGACAGAGGAGGAGCTGCAGACCTTTCTCTGTCGAGCGGATTTCAGGCTCGCCCTGCTCATCTGTCCCGTCAGAGTCACCGCCCCTATGCATCATCGCCGGGGGCCGTGGGGGCTCCTGTTCGCTCGCCCCATCTCTCCCGAGTTTTGTCCTCATTAGGGAGGCCGCCTCGGGTTGTTGTTGCCCAGGACTGGTGGCTGAGGAACACGGGTCGGCCGCCGGAGGAACTGTTTCGCCGGTTCGGCGCCTCGGGTCGGCCACCCGACCTGTTGTGTGTGTCTTAGGGCGACCTGGTTCGACCACCGGAGGAGTGGACGTGCTGGGCATTGGACTCTGGTGATCCGCCTGGTCATGTTCCGCCTCCTGTGACCACCCGCCGGCTGTTGGACGCGGGGAGACCACCTGAACTGTTCCTGTGGCACTTGGTCTCCGCCGGTCGGCACAAACTGTCGGGGGGGTAGTGGTCTCTGAGTTTATCCGTCAGTGATTGTTTTGTTCTGTTTTTTTTTTTCTCGTCCTGGCTGTTCTATGTATTTTGTGTTTTATGCCTTGCAAGTTGCCTTAGTTTGTATTGTGTATTGTCAGGTATGAGCCAGTAGTGCTCTGTTTTCTGTATTTGGGTTTTTTGGAAACTCTCATGAGAATTCACACAGGTGGGAAGTCATTTTTCTTGTGTAACATGTGGGCCAAGACTTTTTTTTTTTTTCTCTCGTACTGTCCTGTGTTCTCGGTAACTTAGTTGGGGATTTTTGGCAAATTGTGTTATGTTCTATGTTGCCTTATTTTCCTCTGAGTATTTTTTCTGATTTGAATATTTGGTATTTTGTCATAGTCCTGTATTTAGTTTTTCTGACCCTGTAGTTCTGGTCCTTTGGTCTTCCCCATGTGCATTTTCTTGAGTTAATCTGAGTAATTTTTCTAGTCATTGTCCTGTTTTGAATATTTGGTATGTTGTCATAGCCTTGCGTTTGGTATTTCTGATCCGGTAGTCTGGTTTTTTTTGTTTTCCTCCATGTGTATTTTTTTGATTTTGTCTGAGTAGTTGCTCTTGTCATTGTCCTGTATGTTTTTTTTTTTTCTTGTCTCTGTTTTGTTTCTGGGTTTGGATTCTCTCCCTCCGCACCTATCCCCAGCCTTCCACCCTGAGGGGGGGGGGGGCAGGGTGGTTTCTTGGGGTGTTCTGAGCCCGCCCGTGGAGGGAGGGTACTGTTACGACCCGAGCGCTGGGTTCTGATAGCGCTGGGGTGATGCTCAACTCGCTGCCGGCCTTGACAGCGGTGGGCTGTATTCTGGCCTCACCGGGCTCTTATTGTGAAGGTGCTCGGTGGGGCTTCCGCCTGTCAAGGCTGGTCAGCTGTGCGTCATTACTGCTCGTTAGTGTTCGCCTTTAAAAGCGAGCGCTGGCGACGGTAATGTCGCAGGAGTATTGGTCAACATCGTGTCAGATTGTCTACATCTTGTCAAGTTATGGTCTACGCCTCGTCATGCTTTGTCAGAGCATCGTAAGACCTTCATGTCAGGTTCGTGTTCCATAGTTATGTCACAGTTTAGCTCGTAGTGGCTGGGGGCAGCCCTGCAAGCCGAAGTATTAGTTTTTGTGTGTTTGTGCTGAGAACGGCTCACAGCCTTGTCCTGTCTTGTCTTGTATAAATAAAACATCATCGCCAAACTCACTGATGGACTCTTGGCGTCTCATGGTGATCCGCGAGGATCACCGCATGACAAAGACAGGCCTCTAACTTGGCTAATTGATTACTATCATCTGGATTCACTGGCAGGTATAATTGAGTGCCATCTGCATAACAATGAAAATGTATACAGTGCTTTCTAATAATGTTGCTTAGCGGAAGCATATATAAACTAAAAAGAATAGGGAAAGGGCCTGTAGGGCCTATAGGGCCTAGCACAGATCCCTGTGGAACTCAGTGACTGAACTTCGAGTTGGAAGAAAATTCATTATTGACATGAACAAACTGGAACCTATCAGATAAATAAGATCTAAACCACTGCAATGAAGTTCCATTAAGTTCAGCATGGTGTTCTAATCTATCTAGTACAATATTATGATCGATAGTATCAAAAGCTGCACTAAGGTCTAAAAGGACAAGTATAGAAACAAGTCCATTATCAGATGTGGTAAGGAGGTCATTAGTGACCTTCAATAAAGCTGTTTCAGTACTATGATGGATTCTAAACTCAGATTGAAACTCTTTAAATAAACTATTTCCCTGCAAGTGGTCAAATAATTGCATAGCAACAACTCTTTCTATGATTTTTGAAATGAAAGGCAGATTAGAGATTGGTCTATAGTTTGCTAAAACTCCTGGATCCAGCATTGGCTTTTTGAGTAAGGGTTTAATTACAGCAGTTTCAAAAGCTTGCGGTACATGGCCTAATGTTAATGAAGAATTGATTATTTGAAGAATAGAGCTACCAATAAATGGGAAGACTTCTTTAAATAACCTGGTAGGAATAGGGTCTAAAAGACAAGTTGAAGGGTTGGATGAGGAAATTATTTGATCTAACTCTAAAAGGTCAATTGGAGTAAACTCATCCAAACAGATATCATTTGAAGGAGTTGTAGTAGTTACTGTATTTAAATTAACGGTAGGAAGAATCTGACTGATTTTATCTATGATAGATGAAATTTTATTATTGAAAAAAGTTCATAAAGTCCTGACTAGTAAGCTCTCAGGGAATGCTAGGATTGACAGAGTCCTGACTCTGTCAGCCTGCCTACAGTGCTGAAAAGAAACCTAGGATTATTCTTGTTCTCGTCTATTAATACGGAATAATAACTTGTTCTAGCTTTCCTAAGAGATTTTTTTGTAAATTAGAAGTTGATTTCTCCAAGCTAAATCGTCGTTGGCCTCCGTCGGTCTATGATCACCATGGAAGAGAATCCTAAACGTCTACTCTGCTGGAACAGCACTGCCTGCGGCTGAACAGGCCGATGTGCACCGGTGTTCTACCTTCCAGTGTTGGGCGTTGGTAGGATTCAAGTCTGGGCAGGAAGATATGGAGGACAAGATGTTACCCATGCAGCATGTCCCCCCTCTCCACGTCACTGATGAATCCAAAGGAACAGCAGGACTGCTATAGTTTGGCACCAGCGCCGTCGCAGGAGCTGCCAGAACGATGTTGAACACAACAGAGAACTGCCTTAGGGGCTCCGACTCCGGATTTTTCCTCAGGGTTGACTCCCGAAGCCTTTCCCGTGACCGGGTGTGCCGCAAGGCAGCGGAGGTTTGAAATCAGGGTCTACCTTCCCCTAGATGAGCTACCTTCCCAGGTTAACGAGCCACCATCTACCCGAAGCATCCGGTTTTAAGGCGCCAGAGATCCGCCCTCGCCCCTTCTCCTATTAGTAAAAGCAGTTCCGCCGGGCTTAGAGACTAAACCACATGGGCAGGCTAGGAGTTGGACTTAGTTGTCAGAGGCTTTTCGAGACTCACGCCATAAGGAGCATTTTATGAGCAATGGGAGCTTAACCCCAGTGCCGGTCCTGGCTATGACAACCTTGGAACCAAGCTAAATAGATTTCATCTAATTTTGTGGAGCACCATTTTCTTTCTAATTGACGAGTCTTCTGTTTTAAGCTACGAGTTTTTGAGTTGAACCAAGGAGTTAGAAATCTCTGATAAGACTTTTTCTTTTTTACGGGGGCCACCATGTCTAGAGTCTGATGCAGAGAAGCTGGAACACTATCTGCCATGCTATCAAATACAGAAGGAGCAAGCTCTCCTTAGCTTATCTTCGTTGTGTTGACACATGGCATAGAGGAAACAATCTGCTTAAGTTTGGTAACAGCATTATCTGAGAGGTATCTACTGGAGTAATATTTTTCTTTAGGAGCCAAATAGTCAGAAATAGTAAAATCAAAGGTTAACAGACAATGGTCTGACAGTACAGGGTTATGAGGAGACATTACCAGATTTTCTATTTTTATGCCATATATCAGAACAAGGTCCAACGTGTGGTGGAGCTAATGGGTAGAATTTCATACTTTCTGAAAAAAAAAAAAACCATTGAGTCTAATATTGAATTAAATGCCATATTAAGGCAATCACTGTGATATAAGGGAATTGGGCCTTGGGGCTTGCCGTAGCCTGGCTGGGGCGGGGTTAGAGTGACGTCAGGTGGGCTACGGCTGGGGATATATATATATTTGTGAACTTGGTTCAATAAAGTGAAAATGTTCAGACCAGCTCCTTCTCGACTCTCCATTATTGAGATGCAACATTTTGGCGACGAGGAGAACAATGGCAGCGGGCGTGGGAGAGATGCCTGTGTTCCTGCAACACCAGGGCTCGCCGGCGATTTCATGGGCTCAGTGGAAACAGAGCTTTGATATATATCTGACAGCGGCAGGCCTGGAATTGATCAGCGAAGAGAGACGGAGGAGTATAATGATTCAGTGTCTTGGTGCCAAGTGACACTTCTTCAGGCTGTGCCAGGGTGGCTCACTGGAGGATGATCTGAAGGCCATGGACAGCACTTTTGACAACACCTCCACGGTCACGGGCAGTCAGTGTGAGTTCTTAAAGCGATGGCAACGGAAGGGTGCGTCGCTGCAGTTGTTTCTACTGGAGCTACTTAGCTTAGCACGGAAGTGCGATTTCGGAGCAGGAACGCAGAGCAGAGTAAGCGACAAGCTAGTGCACGGCACCAATTGCACATGGTTAACGACCAAGCTGAGAGTAGGTAAAGAGCCATCGTCACTGGAGGAATGCTGGACTTAATAAAAAGAGAAGAGTCAGTGGCCCAGCTGGAGCTAACGGCTAAGGTTAGCGAGAGGCCGACTGAGAGCAATTTCCCACTGCGTGTGGAGGTTTGCGCACAGTAAGACGTAGAGAGACTAGAAAGAAGAGAAAGAAGAGGCGAACAAGAAAGAGGGCGGCAGTATGGGTGAGATGACTCGGGGGCCCAGCCCAAGTTCACACGGCACGCATGGGGAAAGGCCTGTTGAAGTGGTACATGCTCCAGCTTGATGGAGTTGACGTGCCGCTCATGGTGGATTCAGGGGCCGGGAAATCTATCCTGAGCCTGCCCACACTGCGGAGGCTGTTCCCCGCGAAATGAATTAAAGATGGAACGATGAGACTATTCGGCTATGGATATGCAGAAATTGAAATGGCGGGCACAGCAGACTTTGAGGTAACCTGCAGGTCAAAGAGGGTCCCCAGCTTTACCTTCCAGGTGGCGCGCTGGGGAACCAACCTGTTGGACGTTGACCTGATAGGAGAGCTGGGTTTCTCCATAATGGTCCCGGGAGGGTCAAAAGTACTGTCCATGGGCTCAGACTGGCACCTCCACTGGCCTGCATTGTTTGAGGGCCTGGGCCATATCAAAGAGTTTTACCATCGTCTTCTTGTCAATGAGGCTGTCACACCAAAAATACAGCCTTTGAGATGTCTCCCGCTGGCACTGCGGGACGAGGTATCAGCAGAACTGACCAAACTACTGGAGTCAGGGGTCATCGAATGGGCTGAGGCATCACCGTGGATTTCCAATCTGGTAGTGGCCAGAAAGAAAGGAGGGGGCATCAGACCGTGCATCGACCTTCGAGCAGTGAACAAGGCGGTCATCCCAGACAAGTATCCGCTGCCGACTATGGAGGAACTCATTGCGGCGTTCAGGGGGGAGAAGGTCTTCTCAAAATTGGATCTGCGTCAAGGTTACCTGCAGGTACTGCTACACCCGGACAGCAGGAATCTGACGGCCTTCGTGACCCACATGGGGGTTTTCCGCTACACCAGGATGCCCTTTGGGTTGAGCTCGGTGCCAAGCTGTTTCCAGAAGGTCATGGCGACCATGCTGACCGGCCTGAAGGGGGTAGTCGTGTACCTGGATGAAATTGTGGTGCATGGGGCATCAAGAGAGGAACACGATGAGAGGCTGGAAAGGGTTTTGGAAATGCTGCAGGAACATGGGGTCACGTTGAACGGTGAAAAGTGTGTCTTTGCGGCAGATGCAGTGGTCTTTGTTGGGTTTCGGCTGTCCAGAGATGGAGTGAAACTGCTGGTTTCAAATGTGTAGGCTGTGCTTCCACTCGCAGACCCCTCCTCGCCAGCTGAGATTTCTTCGTTCCTGGGAATGGTTAACTTTTATGGATGGTTTATTCCCCGGTACTCGGAGACGATCGAGCCGCTCCGGGCGCTGCTGAAGCAGGATGCACCTTGGAACTGGACTCCGGCCTGTTCGGCGGCAGTGGAAAAGTTGAAGCGGAAGCTCACCTCCCCACCAGTTTTGGCCCATTTTGACCAGAACTGCCCCGCTATTGTGACTTGTGACGCGTCCAGTTCCACCCTGGGGGCAGTTATGTCACAGGTACAGGATGGTACAGAGCATCCAGTGGCTTTTGCGTTGAGGTCTCTGTCGGCGGCAGAAAAGAAGTATGCCATGGGCGAAAGGGAGGCACTGGCCTGTGTCTGGGCCTGTGAGAGGTGGCATATCTACCTCTACAGGTGACACTTCACATTGAGAACAGATCACCGAGTGCTCACAACTCTGCTTGAGACATCATGGTCGGGACACAGGCCACTGAGAATCCACAGATGGCCTGAGAGACTGAGGGCCTACAATTTTGAGACAAGGTACACACCAGGCAGAGACAATGTCGTGGTGGACCTTCTATCTAGGGCCCCAACGTGCACTCTGGTGCCAGACTTAGGGGCGGCAGACCCAGATGAGACAGAGCTGGTCCACGCTCTGCATGGGGCACTCCAAGAAATCGTGTCCCCTCAGAAACTCAGGGAGGTTTCGGAGAGTGACCAGGTGATGAGAGGACTACGCTCGACAATCAGAGACAGCTGGCCAATGGGTGAACTGGCCCTGTTTTATCAATTTAGGGATGAGCTCAGCTGCTGGAACGATGTGTGCATGGCTACAGGGCAGTGTGCCGTCATCCCAGCAGCTCTGAGAGGACGTGTACTGGAAATGCTGCATGAGGGGCACCTAGGGGTGGTCAAGGTCAAACAATGCAGCAGGGATTTGGTTTGGTGACCGGGAATTGACAAGGACATAGAGGCGATGGTGAATTACTGTGGGCCATGCTTGGAGAGCGGGAAGACCGGAGGATCACCACCCCCTCCCCTACGACCGGTCACGTTCTCTACCGGACCCTGGGAACACGTTGAGTTGGACATTTGTGGAGAACTGCACACAGCCCCTTCTAGTAGCAGGTTTCTCGTGGTGGCCTATGATTTGTTCTCTAAGTGGCCAGAGGTGCTCCCGACTGGCTCAGTGACAGCAGAGGTGATCACGGGGTTCCTGGCATCGTTGTTTGCCAGGTGGGGGGCCCCAAGCTCCATCACCACTGACAATGGCCGGCAATTCATTTCTGGGGCTTTCGAGGAGTTCCTGAGAGTCAGATGGTTCGAACATATTAAGACAGTGGTGTATCACCCGCAGGTCAAGAGAATCAACAGGACTCTTAAGAATGGACTAAGGGCCCACTTAGCGGACGGGTTTACACTTGCCGATGCCCTGAACAACACCCTACTCCATTATAGAGCATCAGTGCATGCCACCACAGGGCGCTCCCCACCTACCCTGATGCTGGGATGCGGGTTGCCACTACCGGTGAGACGAATGGGGCCAGCACAGACGGAGTGAGGGGAAGACTCGAGGACACTGAGGCGCCGGGTCACAGGGTGCCAATGGAAAATGAAGGAATGGTTCGACAGGAAACATCGGGCGAGAGATCACGGCCTTGGGGTGGCAGATTGGGTCTGGATCAAGCACCCCGTCCGTGCCCACAAGCTCCAGCCACTGTGGGTTGGGGCGCGGACGATCGTCAGACAGAGAGGACCTGATACGTTTGAACTGGATGATGGGTCCCGGTGGCATGCGAGTAGGCTGAGGAGGTCCCCACCGGAGGTGGCGAGTGAGCTGGCCGTGGACTGTTTTGATGATAGTTGGGACTGGAGGGTCCGGGTGGACGCCGACCCACAGCTAGAACCAGTGGTGCCGGAGGCAGTTTGCCTTCATGAGGGACGCCCGGCTAGGGAACATCAGAGACCCAGATATTTGGACAACTTTGTGACAGGAATGGTTGAGGATGGTTCTAGTGTCTAGAGAAGTGAAAGGTGGACTGCATTGTTGGGTTCTGTGTTCATATGTGTTTATAGTTACTTTATTTGTTCGGATGTGCCATTTGTGTTCTTGACTTTCCAAGGGGTGGGGGGGAGTGTGATATAAGGGAATAGGGCCTTGGGGCTTGCAGTAGCCTGGCCAGGGCAGGGTTAGAGTGATGTCAGGCGGGCTACAGCTAGGGATATATATATATTTGTGAACTTGATTCAATAAAGTGAGAATGTTCAGACCAGCTCCTTCTCGACTCGTCGTTATTGAGATGTAACAATCACTATTTACATCTACATGTATATTAAAGTCCCCTACTAAAATTATTCTATCTAAAGCACTAAATCTGCTAAGAATTTGGCAAATTTGGATAAAAACTGAGTAGGCTGAGGGAAATAAAATTGGGTTTAACCTAAAATTGCGTAAATGCCCAATACTGAGGACCAGGCCCTCAAAGGAATTAAAACATGTTTTTTTGCTTTACGTTAACTAGTAATTTGGAATGGTAAATTGTTGCTACTCCTCATCCAGGACCAGAACTTCTGGGATTTTGACCGTTTAAATAACCAGAGGGAGTTGATTCATTTAAACCAACATAATCCTCTTGCCCTAACCAAGTCTCTGTAAGGGAGAGTAAATCAATCTGATGATCAATTAACAGATCATGGACTAGCAGAGACTTGGGAGTTAGAGACCTAATATTTAACAAAGCGCATTTAATTTTTAAATTATGAGGAGGAACAGAGGCCAAGTCATTAAATTTAGAGGCTTCATGTTTAATTTGAGTTTTACCAACTTTTTGTTTAATCACTTTGGGATGCTTATACATTATATTTTTATTTACTTTGGAGGGAGCAGACAATGATTCTCTGATGGGGAAGTCAGGGGCTAAGTTGAGGGGTGGCGGATGAAGAGGAGCTACAGAGAGGCGTGTAAAACTGCAACTGTTTCCTGGTCCCAACTCTGAGTTGTCAAGGTTTTGGAAATTCGGATAAAAATGATGCCAAATTGTTAGATAAAAAAGACACACCATCCAAAGTGGGATGGACGCCGTCTCGTCTAATAAGACCAGGTTTTCCCCAAAATGAGTTCCAATTGTCTATGTAGCCCACATCGTTTGCAGATCACCACACAGACAGCCAGCAGTTGAAGGATGACATGCGGCTAAACATGTCATCACTGGTCAGATTGGGGAGGGGCCCAGAGAATACTACAGAGGCAGACATCGTTTTGGCAAAGTTACACACCAGTTCCACACTAAGTTTTGTAACTTCTGACTGCCGGAGTCAGATGTCGTTAATGCCGGCGTGGATAGCAATTGTGGAGTATTTACAGTTGACTCGATGTTGCCTGCTCTGGCCCCGGGAATGCATTTGACTATGGCCGCTGGAGTCTCTAGGTTCACGTTTCTGACTATAGAGTCACTAATGATCAGAGTTTTTTCCTCAGCGGGTGTGTTGCTGAGTGGGGAAAAGCGACTGGAAACATCAACAGGTTGGTGGTGAACCAGGGGCTTGCGACTATGCTTCCTTCTCAACGTCACCTACCCATTCTCTCCTGCCTGCTCAGGAGAGGTGGAAGCCGGGGGCTAGCAGGCCCTATGCTACGGTACGCCACTCCAGCTAAGGGGAGTCTGTCATTATTAACGGGCGCTGATGGAGTTTCAATGCAGCGGAGCCGGGATTCCAAATCGCACAACCTCACCTCGAGCACCTCAAAAAGACAACATTTATTACATTTACCATTATCACTAAAAGAGGCAGAGGTGTAGCTAAACATCTGACACAGAGAGCACACCAGAGGAGGAGGGGAAGGAGAACTAGTAGCCATAGCTAGTGGCTAACCCGAAGCTAACACAAACACTGATGAAAGGTGAACAGAAGGCTAAAGAAGGTGATTAGGTGACAGTGAGTGCTCACACAGGTGCAAGAGGCTTGTTAAACAGAAGTGAGAGGTGACAGTAGATGGAAAAAAAAGTGATTAAATACAATTAAAGGCAATAATCCTCAGGAGAGTAAGGACAGCTAACCACAGAGCAAACCACACCGACAGCCAGCAACACAGGAAGTGACAAAACATTATCACAGGAAGCCAAATGATCCCATAGGACACCCTGTGAAGGTGTGAAAATTCTCGACATTCCTCGCCCAGTTGAACCGAGACCCCCAGACTATCTTGGTCTGAATGCAGCCTTAGAGAAGTAACAGATGTTTTTATCATACTACAAGCTTTTGTCTTGTGCTACATGACTATGAACCTCTGTAGCACCATTGCCATGGCCAAAAAAGTTTTTTTTTTCTCTCCCTTGTCCTATCAGGCAGCTAGATAAGCAGAACAGAGACCTGTTACCCTTATTGCGCCAAAACACATTTACTTCACCAAAAGGAGTTTTATACAGTACCTAACTATGTACTGTATATTGTTGTAAACTCCTCCTGCAATAATTTTTAATACTTTATTTAAATTATTCTACCCATGGAGGACCCGACAGGATGGGGAATAGGGAAAGGAAGTGTGTGTAAGGGGAAAGAAAAGGGAGGGGAACAGACAAAAAGGCAAACAAACCAACAACTGTCATATCCACGTGAGCGTGCGCCCCCTCCGTCCTGTTTCCCCGGCTCCGCAGGTGATTACTGCACCTGTGTGATTAGATGCACCTGTTGTTTCCTCCTCACCAGCGCTTATAAAGACCATCTAGTGGAAGCCTCAGCGCTGGCTCGTTGGGGTAACTGCCTTGTGTTCAACGAGTATGTCATGATTAAGCTGACAGCTCACGTGCACGATGCTAGCACAGGTTGGAACCACACAAGGGGGGAACGTTCAGCAGTTTATTAAATATAGAAAACAGCGCACAGTTAGATAAACAGCCACTCGCCAGAAGATCAATCCACCTGTGGAGAGAAAGCGAGAGCTGTCAGCGGAGAAGTGGAGTAGGGTGTATGGAAGTGCCAAATTATCACTTACTCGGGGCTCCGGGAAAGGACCGGCAGGACTCCAGCGAAGAATAAACAAACCAGAAGGGTAAGTGGGAATGAGCTAGTAGTGCCTGACTGGATGAAGATCCGTTGCTGAGGTTATGGTGAGGTGGCAGGACAGCGCGCGCAGTCCTGAGACTGCCCGCACGATGGCAGCAACCTGTAAGGAGAAAAAAAGGCGAAGGTTAGACAGCGTGCCTAATCTTTGCAAAATACGACCTGCTTGCCTGAATTTAGGGCAGTATACCCAGACAAGCCAGCATTGACTGCGCGGAGGAAGCTTCCTTAAATATGCTGGCTGATGAGCAGGTGCAGGTGTGTCCTCTGCCTCAGGTGCAGTGATGAATTGACGAAGGTGCGGCACGAGGGGAGGGGCGCACTCTCGCTGCCCATGACAGGGCCCCTCCTTCTAGGAGCACCTCCTGGCAGTCCAGAGGGCTTCTCTGGGTGAGTTCGGTGGAAGGCCCAGAGCATCTCCTTGTCCAGAACCCGCAACGAGGGGGTCCAAGATAGTTCCTCCGAGCCGTAGCCCTCCCGGTCCACCAAGTACTGCAACCCCCGGCCCCTATGGCGAACATCCAGAATCCGGCGGACTGCGTAGTTGGTGTGGCCATCGATGATTCGGGGAGGAGGATGCAGCTTCGGGGGAGGGGGGCAGAGAGGACTGACCAAGACGGGTTTAATGCAGGAAATGTGGAAAGTGGGTTTCACCCTTAGAGTAGATGGAAGTTTCAGCTGAACCGACACGTCGTTGACGATCCACGAGATGGGAAACGGACCCAGAAAGTGGGGGGACAGCTTCTTGGATTTCTCCTTCAGCAGAATCTGACTCGCCACCAGCCAGACTTGCTGTTCCACAGCGTACTTAGCGGCCGGGACCCGCTTCCTGTCAGCTGTGGCCGGGGTGCATTCTGTGGTGCGTGCCAGGGCAGCCCGGGTAGACCTCCAGATGTATCAGCAGCGACAGGCATGGGCCTTTACGGATGGAACCACCACCTCCCTCTCGGTCATGGAAAGAAGAGGCGGGGTGTAGCCCAGGGACACCTCGAAGCGGGTGAGTCCGGTGGCTGTGGAAACGGCCAAGTTGAGAAAATACTCCACCCAGGTCAGGTGTGTGCTCCATGAAGCCGGGTTTTCGGCTGCTATGCACCGCAGGGTGGCCTCCAGGGACTAATTGGCACGCTCCGCCTGCCCATTGCTCTGAGGATGGTTCCCGGAAGAGAGACTCTCTGTTGTGCCCAGTGTTGGACAAAAGGCCCTCCAGACCTGGGACATAAACTGTGGATCCTGGTCAGACACAATGTCAATGGGGATGCCGTGGACCTTGATCATGTGGTCTGTCAATAGGACCACCGTCTCCAAGGCACAGGGGAGCTTCAGGAGGGCCACCAAATGCACCGCCTTGGAGAAGCGATCCACGATAGTAAGAAAAACAGTCTTCCCATGGGAGGGGAGGAGTCCAGTCACAAAGTCGACGGTGATATGAGACCAGGGACAACCCAGGGTGGGAAGGGGGTGGAGGAGTCCCGAGGGGGGAGAGGAGTCAGATTTCCCCCTGACTCCTCTCCCTTACGTCTGACAAGCCCTGACGTAATCCCATGTATCCTGCCGCACCGTGGGCCACCAGAATGCCCGCTGGATGAAGTCCACAGTGCGGGCAATGCCAGGATGGCAGGCGAAATGGCTGGTATGGACCCACTGGAGAACTTTACTGCGGAGGGTGGCCGGGATGTAGAGGCGATTCCGGGGACACCCTACTGGCACGGGGTCCCGGGACTTGGCCTGCCGGACCCTCTGCTCGATGTCCTAAGTAAGGGCACCAAGAATGCACGAAGGCAGGATGATGGTTTGGGAGGGGGGGCAAAGGGGGGGGGGTCTACCTCCCCAGAATCAAACTGGCACGATAACGCATCCGGTTTGACATTCCAGGCACCAGGCCGGTAAGTGATAGTGAAATTAAACCACTGAAAGAATAAAGACCAGCAAGCCTGCCTGACGTTTAATCGGCGGGCCGACCGCAAGTATTCAAGATTCTTGTGATCAGTCCACACGATGATAGTGTGAATTGCACCCTCCAACCAATGTCTCCACTCCGCCAGTGCCAACTTAATGGCCAGCAGCTCTCTGTCCCCCATGTCATAATTTCTCTCGTCTGGCAAAAGCCAAAGAGAGAAAAATGCGCACGGGTGGAGCTTCTGATCTGAGGACATGCGCTATGACAGCACAGCGCCAACCCCCGTGTCAGATGCGTCCACCTCGAGGACGAACTGGAGCTGTGTGTCGACCTGTGTCAAGATGCGTGTGTCCGTGAACAGGCATTTTAATTTGTTAAATGCCTGTTCTGCTGCCTCGGTCCAGCGAAAGGGGACCTTAATGGAGGTCAGCTGAGTCAAAGGCAGTGCCACCCCACTATAGTTCCTTATGAACTGGCGATAAAAGTTTGCAAACCCGAGGAAGTGCTGGAGCTCCCCACAGGCGTGGGGAGTTGGCCAATCCAGCACTGCTTTCACCTTGGCCGGGTTGTCAATCAGTCTCCTGTCAGCTTCTATGAAGCCCAAGAAGGTGGTGGATGGTGTCAAAAATTCACACTTCTCGGCTTTAATGTAGAGCTGGTTCTCCAGGAGCCATTGCAGAATGGCCCTTACATGGGCTTCATGTTCTTCTGGCGAGCGGGAGAAAATTAAAATGTCATCCAAATACACAAACAAATTGATATAGCATATCGTGGAGGATAGCGTTAATTAACCGCTGGAAGACGGTGGGGTGTTAGTGAGCCCAAAGGACATCACCAGATACTCAAACTGCCCCTGATGTGTCTTAAATGCCGTCTTCCACTCATCGCCCTCGCGAATGTGGACCAAATGATACGCGTTCCTGAGATCCAATTTGGTGAACACCCATGAGCGCTGAAGGAGCTCGACTGCTGAATTGAATAAGGGTAGAGGGTACTTGTCCTTAATGATAATTACGTTAAGCTCCCGGTAGTCGATGCAAGGGCACAGCGAGCCATCCTTCTTTCCAATGAAGAAGAACCGGCTCTGAGAGGAGCAGAAGTTGGCGGAATTACGCCAGCGTTCAGGGACTCCTTTATATAGCTCTCCATTGCCTCCCTCTCCGGCCCAGAAATTCTGTACAGCCAGCTGGACCGCAGCCTCACCCCTGGGATGAGGTCTATGACATAGTCATAGAGAGGGGGAGCATTCCGCTGAGCGCATACAGTGGGCCATGCAAAAGGGGCTCCAGGAGGAGATGGTGTTTTGGACCCAATTTATCATAGGGTTATGCCTCCGGAGCCATGGATACCCAAGGACTACCAGGGAAGAAGAAAAAGGGAGAACTAAGAAAGTGAGTTCCTCCTGTGGTTCCCGGAAAGGAAGATGGAGACTGGCACCATGCTATGTGTGACTACCGCGACCTCCCAGCCAGATATGGATGTGATTCTCTGATCACGGGGCAATTTACGTGTGGGAATACCCACCTGCTTAACGAATTCAGCAGACATGAAATTACCCTCCAACCCCGAGTCAACCAGCTCCTTAACCCTCCTCTCGGCCCCCCGGCAGCTGCACGAGGGCTGAGATAGACAAATTACCGGGGGGAGTGTTTTTAGTCCTGACCGCCAGACCCCCCATGGTTACTGACGGGCTGCGTCTTTTGGCCGCTGGCGGCATTCGTCCCGGCCATTGTTCAGCGAACCACTGTGCGGGCACATGCTGGCCCTTCATTGGTGAGGTGCCAAGAGAGCTCCATGAGCTTGGGCAAAGAGACGGCGCTGCCAGTGTCAGCAGTCATGGTGGGTCCGCGCGTGGTGCGCGGAGGCCTCGCCCCCCCTAGTGCACTCACGGTGCTGGTTGTCCAAACCGACAGCTTGAGCTAAAAGATTGTCAAGAGTCTTTGGGATAGGATGAACTGCCAGTTTGTCCCGAAGCTGTTCATTCAACCCGTGGAGGAACGCACTGCGCAAGGCAATTTTGTTCCACCCCGAGTCTGCAGCAACAATTCGGAACTCCACCAAGTACTTGGCTGCTGACCGGGTACCCTGGAGGAGCGTCATAAGGTGGCTCGTTATATTGCCCTTGCTCTCGGACCGATTGAACATGCAAGTGAAGGCATCAGTAAATTGGCTGAATGTATAACGCCGCCCTTCAGGGTTGTCTAGTGTGGAGTGTGCCCAGTCGAGGGCTTGGTCCTTCAGGAACAGTGTGAAAAACTGAGTCTTAGCCGTATCGCCCGGGGACTCCTCCCCGACCTGCTCCAAATACATATGCACCTGGATTAAAAAACTCTTACATCTCCCCACCTCCCCCGTGTATGGGGTAGGTGTGGGGATGGAAGTGGTACACCGCACCATAGTGCGGGGAGCAGGCTGAGGAGGTGGAGCCGGGGGAGACGACTGAGACCAAAGCTGAATAAGGTTTGACACCTGTTGCATCAGCACAGTGAGCTGATGCTTGGTCGCTGACAAGCGCTCCAGAGCTGACAGCTCCTGTGACGAGGCACTGGCTGAGCTGCCGTCCAGGCTGGCTCATTCTGTCATGATTAAGCTGACAGCTCACGTGCACGATGCTAGCACAGAACAGAACTACACAAGGGGGGGAACGTTCAACAGTATATTAAATATAGAAAACAGTGCACAGATAGATAAACAGCCACTCGCCAGAAGATCAATCCACCTGTGGAGAGAAAGCAAGAACTGTCAGCGGAGAAGTGGAGTAGGGAATTTGGAAGAGCCAAATTACCACTTACTCGGGACTCCGGGAAAGGACCGGCAGGACTCCAGCGAGGAATAGACGAACCAGAAGGGTAAGGGGGAATGAGCTAGTAGTGCCTGACCGGGTGAAGATCCGTTGCTGAGGATATGGTGAGGTGGCAGGAGAGCACGCACAGTCCTGAGACACACCCGCATGATGGCAGCAACCTGTAAGGTGAGAAAAAGGTGAAGGTTAGACAGCGTGCCTAATCTTTGCAAAATACAACCAGCTTGCCTGAATTTAGAGCAGTATACCCAGACGAGCCAGCGTTGACTGCGCGGAGGGAGCCTCCTTAAATACGCTGGCTGATGAGCGGGCACAGGTGTGTCCTCTGCCTCAGGTGCAGTGATGAATTGACGAAGGTGTGGGAGGAGGGGAAGGGCGCGCTCCCGCTGCCCATGACAGAGTAAGTGTAGTTTGTTTTGAGAAGTTTTCATAAAGTTAAAATCTTGTCTCTTCACCTTCCAGGTTGCTGCCATCTGTAGTGGTGTGTCTATTTGGTGTGTCAATTTGTGTTTTCCACTTCCCAGTCTCCCTTCTCCCACTAACAGCTCAGTCTCTCTCCGCATGCCGCGTTTTCCTCTGGCGAGTGACGTTTTCTGTAGCTGTGCTCCACTTTTTGAGATTCAATAAAAACTGTTTAAGTGTGCTTCTCAGTGTCGTGAGTGTGTTTCCTGGTGTTGCATTCTGCTCATGGGCTGACTATTTAGTAAACATGACAACAACTAAAACAAACAGAAGACAAACTGCTTCTTCCACCTAAGATGTCTCAACACGAATCTGGTATCCGCACCTGTTAAAGGAGAGACATTTGTATGCGTGCGTCTGTATGCTTACATATGAGAGTGAGCACAAAATAAGTGTGTGCATGTGAGTGGTTTGTCAGGAAACATATGAAAAGTGGGGCCAGTCACAGCAGCTCTCCCCCCGGGAACCCCGAACAGGCAAGGCAGTGCGGCCAACCCCCACAGGGCACAAATGCCTGAGGTCAGCAAGCCCCAGGAAAGCCAGGCATCTGCCCCCGGAGGGACAATCAAGGGAGGCCAGGCTGCCAGGCAGTCGGCACGATGAGTCCACACCCCCAGGCCCACCAACCCTATCCCCCCAGTGGGGCCAACGCCAGTCCCTGGGCCCCAGGTGCCAGGAGGCCAGTGCCCCCACCCCCCAGGCCGGAGACTGGCTTGCTCCGCCAGACACCCCCGCAGCGCCCCCCCCCAAGTGCCACCGCCTCACACCCCAGGGACCCCCCATGTCCCAAAAAGTCCCCCCCCCCTGCCCAGAGGAGTCCACATAGCTGAGAGGCACTACCCCCCTCAATCCAGCACCTCCCGACTCGCAGACACACCCATCCCCACACCTTCAAAAAACAGTCTCTCCAGGATTTTGCGATGTTGCAATCGTATCAATTTACGCAATATCAGCCAATAACGCAACTATTGCATGACCTTGGAACTTTGTCCAATCACCGCAACTTTCCCGCAATTGTGGCCAATCCTCGTCAACTTACGCCAATTTCACCAATCAAATTTGTCTCCAACTGGCGCTGAAACGCTCAGTCTAACCAATCAAATGCATCGTTGCACCGCATTCACTTCCATGTTTACAGTGAGTAGTGAGTTTATAGTTTACAGTGAGTGACGGAACACATTTACAAACAGAGTGTGTGATTTAAAAAAACACTCACCCACGAGGTTTTCAAAATCGTCCCTTCCGCCGTCTCCCCGCCACCTGCCCGTGGATGCCTCGCCACATCTCCGTCTTGACCGCGTTTGCGAAGTGCTAGGTTTGTGTTGAAAAACATGTGCCTGCCCCAAAAGCACCCTGTCGCGGGAGCGCATGTGAGAGCCAGTGTTTGAACATTTATACATCTTTAGAGGTACAATCATTACTACATCTGCTCAGTGAGCTTTAAAACCCTCTAACTGTCCCAGGCGCCATTTAGCACCATAACCCTTAGTGGTCAAGAGTGGTATAGATTTTTTGTCAAGAAAATATTCACATCCTCTGGTGAGATTTCCAAGGCCATAACTTGAAAGTTGCAAGAGATAATGGCTTATTGTCAATTAGAAAGATGAAGAATATGATCCAAACTTTCAGATATTAATAAATTTATGCATCTAATTTGCATAATGCCGCAGAAGCTATATCAAATTACATAACTCAGTTTAAAGTGGACTTTGGACATACTTACAGAAAGAATGGTTCTGTTTTTTGACACCGTTTTTTCTACAGGGGTATGTTGTTATCTTATCTTCAAAGTATATGAACCAGAAAATCAGTACAACGTAAAGAAACAAAGAAATTTGTCACTTACTGTTGGCGAAGGGGGGTCGCTCGCTGTCATGGTCGCTCCATTTTCCTCCATCATTGTCATTATTTTGCATTCTGTCAGTCATTTGCACTCTCTCCCACATCTACAAACTCTTATGATTTTGTACACGTCAATTTCATTTGTATCCCACGGCAATTTTTCATGTATGACGCCGTTTTATGTGACAATCCATGACGATGACGGCGGCCATATCAGTACTCTAAGCTCAAAGAAGGAAAAAGACAAAGAAGAATAAGGATTTCTTCTTCTTTGGTGTATTCCGTGTCAGCCATGATTCCTCCAATGCGTGTCTGCCACCTTCTGAACTGGCAGATCAGTACAAATTCTCAGTACAGCTGGGGAGTTGAAGGGACATCGGATTCAGCTGACAGGTGCAGTTGCTGCGCTGTACCACTAGGGGCGCGTGAAATCTGACAGTTAAAAGGTTAAAACTGTGAATCTCTGGTGTAGACTCTGGACAGACAAACATACCCACCCATCCATCCCCCCCCCGCCGTCCCGCTGTAAATGAAAGGTGTGTGTGTGTGTGTGTGTGTGTGTGTGTGTGTGTGTGTGTGTGTGTGTGTGTGTGAAGACCGACATGCAGCAGACAGACAGGTAGGCATGGAAAGAGAGAGAATATTCTCTGTATTTTTTTTTTTTCAGAAAAACACAGACTCCAATAGCCAATACAGAGCAACAGAATAATTTATTTTTTCCTCTCCTCTCGGTACCGAGTGGTTGGGGACCGTAGGGAGTTTTCAAATGAAGGTGCTGCCAATAATTTCCAAATTTCTACTCTTTAACATGCATTCAATGCAATTTAGCTGTTGTAATGGATATTGTGTTAACATTTGTATTTGCTGTTGCACAAGAGTTTTTCTGTATATCAGAAGTTTCTGCTTAATTTACAAATCACTATAATAGGAAATGTTTGACAATCCTGTGCTTTTCTTGTATTGTTATATAGAATATTACTGCAGTAAATCAGAAAAAAGCATCTGCTTTAAAATTTGGAATCCTTCCCACAACTTTTAGTGCAGAAAACACTCTAAAAACATTGCAACTTTTATCGCAACTTTTTAAAAAAGCTCCAGCAAATTCAGGCTTTTTGGCCCGCAACAATCATAAAAACATCCCGCAAAATCCTGGAGGGACTGAAAAAAGGTGTGGGGAGCAAATAAATTAACGTACAGCCCTGGAATGGCATCCTCCCTTGCCATCTGATCTACCTCACCATCAGGTGGTGATCAGTTAACAGCTCTGCACCTCTCTTCACCTGAGTGTCCCACACGTCGCAGTTCTGATGACACTGATATGAAAGGGTTAATAACAGGTAGTGGCATGATGACGCAGCCGGCTGGTGCCGTCATCATGCCAGCCTATATAGGGAGTTAGCCAGCCATCTTAGGTCTCTCTCCATCGATAGCAACATAGGAGCTCAGTGCTCAGCAGATCTGTCTGTATCTCATGTTACTGTGTGTAATAAAGGTCGTGTTCAAAGCAGCACCACTCTATGAATCTCTCTGGGTTTCCAGACATAACATTTGACAATGAAAGTAAACCATGGAGGTGTACTTGAGCCCACCACGACCGTTTCTGGAGACCCCAGGTGAGCCGTTCGTCCCGTGGCGCCGCTGGTTTGACATATTTAAAAATGATGTCAGCGCGGTTGGCCTGAGTAACGCTGACAGTGAGAAGCTGAAGGGTGTACTGGTTCTCAGTCAAGGCGAAGAAGGGCAACATGTGCTCCGTACTCTGAGCCGGACAGAATCTTTCGGCGACTGTGTGAGCTTAATGGAGAAATTCTATGGCGAAAAGTGTTATGTGACGGTGCAAAGATTCAAATTCTTCAGCCGCTTTCAAAGAGTGGGTGAGTCAACTCAGCGCTATGCTACGGAGCTCCAAAGCTTAGCAAGCACATGCGCCTTCAGGCCTTTGGAGGACGAGCTAGTCTGTGGCCAGCTAATGTACGGCACAAACAACGAGTGGCTAAAGGAAAAGCTATTGCTAACCACAGAGTTAATCAGTGACAAGCTAACCAGAGAGCACAACACAGAGAGTGGCCACAGCACAGAGGGTGAACACGACATAGAGAATGAGCACAACACGGACAGAGAACAGAGACCGGACTCGCCTCAGCTCCTCACCCAGCGTGAGCTTCAGGGTGCCACTGTGGAGTTGCAGGAGAGGAAGCCCACGTCTATTGGGAACGGTGACGATGTGAGCACAGCCGTCCTGTGCACATAGGAGGAGCGCTGCCCAGCGAGCTGACAGCGGCCAGACTCACCTCAGATCCTTGCCAGGCATGAGCTTCAGATAGCCACCGTGGAGCTGCAGGAGAGGGAGTTTGTGGAGAAAGGGGACCCCAGTGACTGAGGACGGCCCGGTGCGCGTCCTCAGGAGCTCAGTGCTCAGCAGACCTGTATGTATCTTATGTTACTGTGTGTAATAAAGGTCGTGTTCAAAGCAGCACCACTCTCTGTGAGTCTCTCTGGGTTTCCAGACATAACAGACGCAATAACAAACTGGCCTGTGACCTAGGGTATCCTGGTGCCAAGTGCACATATGGACACCCTTAAGCTTGAACATGATGTTTGTTATAGATAAGCTGTGGTTAGCACAGAAGTCCAACAACTGAACACTCCTTGTGGTCAGATCGGGCAGGCCATTCCTCCTAGTCACACCCCTCCAGGTTTCACTGTCATTGCCCTTGTGTAAAGTCAGCCAGTAGGACAGTGGAGTCTCTAAGATGCGTACTTTCCAGCACGACTGTCAGAGATTCCAAAAAGGGTGGGTACTCTGAACCATTGTTCAGACTTAGCCCTGCTGGGTGCCATAGGCAAAGACTTGGCCACCCGGCACCTGCTGTCGAGCCCCTCCTCCAGCCCTGGTTCCAGGGTGGGTCCCCAGCAGCCCCATACCAAGTGGGGTACACTGAACCCTTGATTATGCAGCTATCCTGAGTGTCTATTGGATCACTCTTAGCGTGGCCCTTCACCCAGGACCAGTTTGTCTTGGAAGACCCTGCCAGGAGCAGATTGCCCTGGACAGCATAGCTCCTGGGATTACTAGGCTGCACAAACCCGCAACCATGCTAAAGTGGCAATCCACTGGGGCAGGATTAGTTAGGAATTACTTATTTTAAATTATGTTTGGGATTATTTTAGAGGATATATACAGTGCTGTGAAAAAGTATTTTCCACCTTACTGACTTTTTTTTTTGCATAGTTGTCACATAGTTGTTGATGTTTTAGATCATCAAACACATTTTAATATTAGACAAAGATAATCTTAGTAAATACAAAATGCAGTTTTAAATGATGATTTCATTTAAGGGAAAATAAAAACCTATCCAAACCTACCTGGCCCTATGTGAAAAAGCAACTGCCCCCAAAACCTGATTACTGATTCTGCCACCCTTGGAGGAAACAACTGCAATCAAGCATTTGCAATAACTGGCATTGAGTCTTACATTGCTACTGAAGAATTTTGGTCCACTCTTATTTGCAGAATTGTTTTAATTCAACGACATTGGAGGGCTTGAGCTTGAGGTCACAAACTGATGACCGGACATTCTCCTTCAGGATTTTCTGGCAGAGAACAGAATTCATAGTTCCATCAATTACTGCAAGTCATTCATGTCCTGAAGCATCAAAGCAGCCCCAGATCATCACACTACCACCACCATGTTTGACTGTTGGTATGATGTTCTTTTAATGAAATGCTGTGTTAGTTTTATGCCAGATGTAACGGCACGCATGCCTTTCAAGAAGTTCAACTTTTGTCTCATCAGTCCACATAAATATTTTCCCAAAGTTCTCCGGGATCATCAAGACTTTTTTTTTGGCAAATGTGAGATGTGCCTTTGTGTTCTTTTTGGTCAGCAGTGGTTTTCACCTTGGAACTGTCCCATGGATGCCATTTTTGCCCAGTCTTTTTCTTATTGTCGAATAATGCACCAGTGAGGCAAGTGAGGCCTGCAGTTCTTTAGATGTTGTTCAGGGTTTTTGTTTCTCATCTGCTCTTGAATTTCTTTAGATCTCAGCATGATGTGTTGCTTTTGAGATCTTTTAGCCTACTTCAGTTTGTCAGAAAGTTTCTATTTAAGTGCTTTCTGGACTTAACAAGTCTGGCGGTAATCAGGATTGGGTATGGCTAGTGAAACTGAACTCACCTTCCAAAAAATGTGGTTAATCACAGTTAATTCATGATATAACAATAGGGTGTGACAATTTTTTTTAGCATAGGGCCAAGTAGGTTTAGATAGCTTTTTTCTCTCAATAAATGAAATGATTATTTAAAAATTGCATTATGTATTTACTCGGGTTATGTTTGTCTAATATTGAAAGGAAAACACATTCAAAGGAATAAATCTGACCAACATTACTCTCTAGTAATATTTTAATATTTTACTCAAGTCATTTTTGGGTGAGTTCCCATACTTATAATCAAGTATTTGTTGCCATAAAATAAAGAAACAGTAGTTTTATTTGGCTACTCTACTCACCTCTGGGTTTTAACTGTCAGTATATTCTCAAAGGTTTTAAATTTTAAATTAGATTAGGGGAATTTATGTGACATGTGTGGATGTGTCCACACAGGTGGGTGTGCCTGCCCTGTTGATCCACACTTGCCTACAGAGATGGAGAATGTTGCTGTTGACTGTCATTCGATCACACATCCCTGACACTTTTACACCAGCACCAGAGGACAGAGTGGTTTTCATCTGCAGCATTTGCACCATTACTGCTAGCAGTCCAGTGGTGTTAACTTCACGTGATAATTTTTTTTTTTTATCATTCTGCTACTGAATGCATGTTCAGTTATTTGAATGGTTTTTCAAGAGCTCACTGAACATCACAGATGTCATTTTTTAAATTTTCTTCTGTATTAATGTGGTTGCTCAGCACGCTAACTTAGACCAGCTATTTCAGAAGCCAGTCATTCTCAGAAGCACATACACTCATGCCTGACGTGCAGCATTTAGGCTTAATGTGAGAGCAGCTTATGACAGGTGGAGCTGTCAGAGCAGTGATCAACTTCACAAATGTATGTATAGCTGAGATTTGAGAGTCAAGATCAGTGGCTTACATGCACATGCTTATTCCTGTTACCCAACTCTCATTTATTTTGTCAGCATCAGAAATTTTACATAAGAACTAACAGTTTCTCCACTGGAGCAAAAAAAAACAAAACAAAACAAAACAAACTGCATCATCTTAAAATTAAGCAGACTGTCACAACAACAGTTAATAAAATGTCTCTTTTTTTACCTGTGCTCCACATTGACTACTCCTCTGTTGCGCCTGCTCTCACTAATGTAGTCCAGTCTCCAACCCCAGCTCCAGCACTGGGGAACTGTTTCCTCTGGTAAATGGTCCCACGTTAGAACTGGTCAGAGTTCCTCCAGAAGATGAAAATGAATTCTCTCTAATTAGAAAATACCCCAAGGCCACCATATGCAAACTGTATAAGCAAGTGGGAAATAAAGTACAAGTGGTCACATATACACTGCATACAGATTGCCTCCCCCCTGTCACCACCTTCACTCCACCTCTTTACATAATCTCTCCTCCCTCGCTTGTCTCTCCTCTCTCTTGCAGCATTGTGCTAAAACAAAGTTAGAGAAGGGAAGTCTGGCAGATAATATTTGCAAGAGGGCAGCCATGTCTGAAGAAGGGGAGAGTTGACTCAAGCGCTGTAGGAGAGACTGTGATCTGCCAGTGACTGCCCAAGAAATAACAAGTACAAATGTGAGAGAATCAAACTACATTAAGTGGATTTGTGGCATGGGTTATAAAGTTAGTTCTTAATCAGTAAGCAAAGCCCCTTTCAAAGACAATATAAGGGAATGGGAAGAAAAAATGGTATGAATAAATCAACAGGGACTTTATCTTACACCTACAGAAAAAAAAAGAGATAAAATGTTGAATTTGAATATATGAAAAAATGCAAGGTGGCAGCAGTCACACCCACATGGGGAAATTCAGAGGCAAATGCTATTCTGCACTTTAGTAAGTAGCCACCCAAAATACAGGTCAACTGGAGCCGTCAGATTCTAGCCTTAGATATACAGCAACTGTCCAGCTCACTACAGGAGTCTGGTTTAATAAGTCCTTACACAGCATCACCGCTCAACAACACTTAGTTTGTGTACAGAGAACACACACACACACACACACACACACACACATAAATAGGCATGCTGGATCTCAGCACCCTCCTAGGCTGTCTGCAGAAAGATAAGGTTAGAAGGGGAAAAGGACAGCAGTTTACAACTGTAAGCATTTTTCAGCACCCAGGGGCCTCAGGGGTAATGTTACAGAGACACACTGCAGATGAGGACTGTCTCTCTCTCTCTCTCTCTCTCTCTCTCTCTCTCTCTCTCCCTCCCCCTCACACACACACACACACACACACACACACACACACACACACACACACACACACACACACACACAAACTTGCTGTTAAAGCTTACACTACAAACCACTTCTGGCTGCTATCTCCAAATATATGTTCACATTCCATAAATGTATGCATCAATAAAAATTTTACAAAAGTCTATATGAGAATAAATGCTTTTTTTGTCACTGCAAATTAAAATGATAAGCAAATCATGCTGCAATAATTAAACAATTAAAGAAAAGTTGAAATATGTCACAAACATTTCATTAAGATGTGTGTGAGCTGTTAAGATGTGGAAAATGTGCAGTCAATGACCTCTTTAAGTAATGACTATTCTAAGTACCATGCCTGTTTTAAGGCCATGAAATGACGTTATTGTTATTGTTATAGTTTATTGATTTAGTTATCGTGGACTATGTACAGAAAAAAGCATTAGGCACAGGGTAAAGATGCTCTGTACCAGATTATAGCATTCTCACTAATTTCCATCTGTAGTCTCTGAGGCAGGCAAGAAGATTTTAAAAGAAAAGTTGCACATATAGAAAGCAATTCAAGTCTGATTTCAAAATCTGTTGTCACTGAAACAAGCAGGGAGTAAGTTTAGAAAATATAAAGGTAAGAAAACAACACTGTCATGGTTGGTGAGGGCGCGCTCCCTCCTTCCCATTGTTTTTCCCAGGTCATCAATGCACCTGGGTGAGGAGACGCACCTGCTACTTCTCATCAGCCAGCGTTTAAAAGGATCAACTCTTCAGTGCGTTAATGCTGCCTCGTCTGGGTATACTGCCTTAGCAGACTGGATCTCAGCAAGCTCAATTGTACATTCAGGTGTATTGTTACTCACCTGTTCTTTTCCTCTTCTCTCCTCAGGTTGCTGCCATCGTGCGGGTGCGTCTCTGGGGGCTGCGTGCGCTCACTGCCCCATCATCATCACTCAGCTGCAACTATTCTCCACCCAGTCAGACACCACCGACTCCATTCCCTTCACCCTGCTGGTTCGTCTCTTCCCGAGTTTGGGGTTCTGCTGGTTCTCTCTTATCTCCCACATAAGTGGTTATTTGGCCAGTCCATTTCCCCTATCGCCATTCTTCAGCTCACGGCTCTCATATTCTCTCCACAGGCTGCTCCTCTGGCGAGTGACGTTTTCTCTAGCATTGCTGTGGTTCTTGAAATTTAATAAAATTCCTAAACGTGTTCCCATGTCAAGTGTTCCTTTGCTGTTGTACTGTGCATGTGGGCAGTTCTGGGTTTGAATCATGACAGAATGAGCCAGCCAGAATCTCAGCCCAGCCGGTGCAGCCACATCGGGACCATCCCCGTTGGAGCGCTTGGACGCAACCAAAAGACAGGTGGTTGAGTTAACCCAGCAGCTGGGAACAAGTACACAGTAGCTGGGTACGATCACCGAGCATTTGATTAACTGGCCTCCTTTGGAGCCTTCCGCAATGCCTGCTCTGGTTGTTCAATCTGTGGTGAGCCATACTACTTCCATCCCCACTCCTGCCCCGTATGCGGGGGAGGTGGGGGATGCAAGGAGTTTCTGTTGCATGTACGGCTGTATTTTGAGCAGGTGGGGGGAGCACCCGGGGGACGCTGCCGAGATTCAGTTTTTGACTCTTCTACTCTGGGGCTGGGCCCTCAGCTGGGCTCGGTCAATCTTCGATAGTTCCGAGGGTCATGTTACACGTTTGAGCAATTTGTGGCTGAATTCACTCACGCCTTTCACCATTCAGAGAGGCAGGGGAACATGATCAGCCGTGTACTGACGCTCCGCCAAGGGCCTCTGTCCGCGGCCGATTATGCAGTGGAGTTCTGGGTCAAAGCAGCAGAGTTGGGTTGAAATGAGGTTGCCGTATGCAGCGCGTTCCTCCTTGGCCTGAACACGAACCTCCATGACAACTTGGCAGTTCACACTGTCCCCGAAACTCTAGTTGGCTTTATCGATCAGACAGTCGGTTTGGATAACCGCTACTGTGAACGCGTGAAGGAGCGACAATCCTCCTTTTGCCCGTTTGCCACAGGTGGACCCACCATGGCTACTGACACTGGGGGCACTAGCACTCCTTCCGAGCCAACGGAGCTCAGTTGGACCAATCTGTCCGACAAAGAGCGTCAGCGGAGGAGGAGGGCAGGCGTGTGCATGTACGACTGGCCCGGAGGTTAAAAGACGATGCCCGTCAGTAACCACGGGGGGTCTGGCAGGTGGGACGGATTCTACTCCCCCCGGTAATTTCTCTGTTTTGACCCTTGTTCAATTACTGGAGGTCGAGAGGAGGATTATGGTGCTTATTGACTCAGGGTCAGAGAGGAATTTCATCTTGTTCCAACTCCTACGGGACATGGGTATTCCCACTCTCAAACTGTCCAACAATCAAACAGTTAATTCCATTTCTGGCCAGCAGGTCGTGGTAGTCACCCTTGCCACAGCGCCTATTGCCATCCCTCTTTCCAGTAACCATCGGGAGGAACTCACGTTCCTAGTTCTCCCAAATTCATCTTCCCCGATGGTTCTAGGTCATCCGTGCCTCCAGAGGCATAATCCCATTATTAATAGGGAGCGTAATTCCATCTCCTCCTGGAGCCCGTTTTGTTTGGCTCACTGTCTATGGTCAGCCGAGTGCTCGCTGTCTCTCCCCATCCCCCCCCCCCCCCCCCAGCCGAGCCGCCAGACCTCACCCTCGTTCCCTGGGCTTACCATGATTTGGGTGAGGTTTTCAGCAAGTCAAGAGTGCTGTCGCTTCCGCCTCACCGCTCTTACGACTGTGCTGTGGACCTCATCCCGGGGGCGAGGCTGTCATCCAGCCAGCTTTATAACATTTCTGGCCCGGAGAGGGAGGCTATGGGGCGTTACATAAAAGACTCGCTGAACGCCAGCCATCTTCCGCTCCTCTTGGAGCTGGGTTCTTTTTTGTTGGAAAGAAGGATGGTTCTCTGCGCCCGTGTATTGACTACAGGGAGTTGAACTCTATTACCATGAAGGATAAATATCCTCTGCCCTTGATGAACTCCGCGTTTGAACTCCTTCAGCGCTCACGGGTATTCACCAAATTAGATCTTAGGAATGCATACCACCTGATTCGCATTCGTGAGGGAGATGAGTGGAAGATGGTTTTTAGAACAAATCTGGGGCAATATGAATTTTTGGTCATGCCGTTTGGGCTCACTATCGCCCCTGCCGTCTTCCAGCGGCTCATCAATGACGTCCTTCGCGATATGCTGAATCAGTTTGTTTTTGTCTATTTGGATGACATCTTAATTTTCTCCCACTCGCCAGAGGAACATGAGGTCCATGTAAGAGCCATCCCACAGAGGCTCTTGGAGAACCAGCTCTACGTTAAGGCCAAGAAGTATGAGTTCTCCACCAGTTCTACCACTTTCTTGGGCTTCATAGTGGCTGAAGGGAGACTGATTGCCGACCTGGCCAAGGTAAGGGTAGTGCTTAATTGGCCAACTCCCCCCTCCCGTAGGGAGCTCCAACGCTTCCTCGGGTTTGCGAATTTCTACTGCAGGTTTATCAGGAACTATAGAGGGATAGCACTGCCCCTTACACAGCTGACCTTTGTTAAGGTCCCTTTCCACTGGACTGAGGCAGCAGAACAGGCTTTTGTTAAATTAAAGGGTCTGTTCTCTGAAACACCTATTTTGGCTCAGGTTGACACCCAGCTCCAATTTGTCCTCAAGGTGGATGCTTCTGATTCGGGGGTGGGTGCTGTCCTTTTACAGCGCACACCCTCCAACCAGAAGCTCCACCCATGTGCATATTTCTCTCAGCGGCTCTCGCCGGCCGAGCAGAATTACAACGTAAGGGACAGAGAGCTCCTTGCCATTAAGTTGGCATTAGAGGAATGGAGACATTGGTTAGAGGGGGCTACTCACCCCATAGTTGTGTGGACCAACCACAAGAACTTGGAGTACTTGCGGTCGGCCCGCCGACTCAATGCCAGGCAAGCTCGTTGGGCCTTATTCTTTCAAAGGTTCAACTTAACTATCACCTACTGGCCTGGTGCCCGGAATACCAAACCAGACACGCTATCACGCCAGTTTGATTCTGGGCAGGTAGTGCCCCCATCCCACCCTACTCTCCCCTCTTCATGTATCCTCGGAGCTCTTACCTGGGATATCGAGCAGAGGGTCCGCCAGGCCCAGTCCTGGGAGCCCGAACCAGCGGGGTGCCCCCGGAACTGCCTGTACATCCCTGCCTCCCTCCGTAGTGATGTAATCCAGTGGGGTCACACCAGCCACTTTGCCTGCCACCCTGGCATCACCCTCACCACCGACCTCATTTGGTGGACGTTCTGGTGGTCCACGCTGCGGCGAGATGTGCAGGAGTATGTGTGGGCCTGCCAAACCTATGTCCGGGGGAAGTCCAATTCCTCTCCCCTGCTACATTTCTCCACCCCCTACCCATCCCAGGTCGTTCATGGTCGCACATCGCCTTGGACTTCGTCATTGGCCTTCCCCCCTCCCACGGGAAGTTGGTCATCCTGACCATTGTTGACCACTTCTCGAAGGCTGTCCACTTGGCTGCCCTTCCCAAACTTCTCTCCGCCATGGAGACCGCCGACCTTCTCTCCACTCATGTCATCCATCTCCATGGCATCCCTTTAGACATTGTGTCTGACCAGGGCCCCCAATTCACGTCCTTGGTCTGGAGGGCCTTCTGCCGTACACTCAGGACTACAGTCAGCCTCTCCTCCGGCAACCATCCACAGAGCAACGGGCAGGCTGAGTGTGCCAATCAGTCCTTGGAGGCCACTCTTCGGTATGTAGCAGCCAAAAACCCCTCCTCCTGGAGCACGCGTTTGACTTGGGTGGAGTATGCTCTGAATTCAGCTATCTCCTCTGCTACGGGGGTTACCCCTTTTGAGGTTTCAATGGGGTATACCCCACCATTACCTATGGCTGAGAGGGAGGTCGCGGTGCCATCTGTGGGGGCTCATGCTCTCCGTTGCCGAAGGGTCTGGAGGTCCATCCGTGCTGCTCTCGCCCGCTCATCTGAGCGTAATCGCCTGAGGGCTGACAGGAAGCGGGTTCCTGCACCTAAGTATACCATGGGTCAGCAGGTCTGGCTGGCAGCAGACCAGATTCCATTGAAAACCGACTCCAAGAAGCTGTCGCCTTGCTTCCTGGGACCTTATCCCATCTCCAGGCTGGTCAATGATGTCACGGTCTGGCTGAAGCTTCCTCCGTCCATGCGGGTGAACCCGACTTTTCATGTCTCCCACATCAAGCCCCTCTCGGTCAACCCCCTCTGCCCTCCCCCGAAGCCGCCTCCTCCCCCCCGGATGATCGATGGCCACGCTGCCTAGATGGTTCAACGCATCCTGGATGTTCGTTGTCGGAGCTGGGGGCTACAGTATCTTGTCCATTGGCAGGGTTACGGCCCGGAGGAGCATTCCTGGATCCCCAGATCTCTCATCCTCAACAAGGGGATGCTCTAGGCCTACCACTGAGCCCATCCTGAGAAGCCTAATGTACCGCCAGGAGGCGTTCCTTGAGGGGGAGGCACGGTCATGGTTGGTGAGCACACGCCCCCTCCTTCCCGTTGTTTTTCCCAGGTCATCAACGCACCTGGGTGAGGAGACGCACCTGCTACTTTTCATCAGCCAGCGTTTAAAAGGATCAACTCTTCAGTGCGTTAATGCTGGCCCATGTGGGTATACTGCCTTAGCAGACTGGATCTCAGCAAGCTCAATTGTACATTCAGGTGTATTGTTACTCACCTGTTCTTTTCCTCTTCTCTCCTCAGGCTGCTACCATCGTGCGGGTGCGTCTCTGGGGACTGCGTGCGCTCACTGCCCCATCATTATCGCTCAGCTGCAGCTATTCTCCACCCAGTCAGACACCACCAACTCCATTCCCTTCACCCTCCTGGTTCGTCTCTTCCCGAGTTCGGGGTTCTGCAGGTTCTCCCTTATCTCCCACGTAAGTGGTTATTTGGCTCGTCCATTTCCCCTGTCTCCATTCCTCAGCTCACGGCTCTCGTATTCTCTCCACAGGCTGCTCCTCTGGTGAGTGATGTTTTCTCTAGCCGTGCTGTGGTTTTTGAAATTTAATAAAATTCCCAAACGTGTTCCCGTGTGTAACCCAGCTGAGAAAATGACCCTTTTTCTCAGATTTCATTCGTATTAATGAAAGTGTGTGATTTTATTTTGAAAACCGACTATCTTGGGGAAGAGGAAGTGCGATCCTCGTCATCCAACTTTTAAATTTCCGTTTCATGGTCACGTTGGGTGATCTGGGTCTTTCCATTTGTTAAGAGCGATATTAGCCCCGCCTTCCGAGTAGAGGCAGCAAGCACGCACTCGGAATTCGGTCTTTCACGATATGAAAGCGGACGAGAGAGAGGCTGTGAGCGATCTGGTTCACACTAATACCTCTTCTTGTTGACGGGAGCACGAGCGTGAGGGGCATTGTGGCTGTGTCCTTTGCTGTATTCACACTGATACCTCATCTTGGCTAGGTTTTTTTGGTTGCCGATCAAGAACCTTCTGGATCCTGGATTCTCTCCGAATGGAGATGGCGAGCCTGACCCGAGACTGAACCGAGATTGATTTGAGATCTAACCAAGATCTCGATTGAAGAGCACCCTTCCTCTCTCCAGTGCCCAGGATTCAAAGTGGTAACAACCCAAGTCGCCGCTTTAAAAGAGGAAAAGAAACCTGAGTCTGGAGATACAAGATATCTTAACTGGTCAGATGACTAACCCGAAAGGACAAACAAACACTGAGCTCAGTAGGACATCTTTGGGGTTTTATTTCATACCGGCCGTTGTATATTTGTATAGTGGTAAATTGTCTGTATATATTGCTCACTTTTTCCCTATAAATAACAACCATTATTGCTTATTTCTTGCCTCCAGCTATTTCATTCCACACTCACTTTAATTCCCTATTGTAACCCTTATGAACCTAGCAACTGGTCTACACTAATTATTTCCCTTACCTAATTAACATAAGGCAGGGGTTACAATAAGAAGTGGCGAGCCCAGCCAGGAGCCTTTTTTTTTCTCTCCCTTACGTTATTTCAAGCCTATACGTACCCAAAATGGATATTGTTGAACGTGAATCTGTGAAAATTCCAAATGCAGTAATAGTGAATGAAATCGCTGGAGATGAGCAACTTGATGAAGTGACTGAGTTTTTGAAACTGTATGGATCGATTTCAAGAGTCATAAAAGTAACAGATAGTAAGTCCGAGTTTTTCCAGAGTGCTATTTTTGAGTATCACTCGGGTGTTGCTTTTGAAACTTTTGACCCATTGCCATGTACTCATGTATCTGATAGTGGAGCCAGCTATATGATACAATCTCTTGCCAGTGTTTATACGCACCATGTAGGGAGCGAAATGACCAAGTCATTTCTCACTAACATTAAAAACCTAGCGAAGATGAGGAGCAGAGATTTTGCAGATGTCCTGAAATACGTGATGTTACGGATGTCTGAGGAAATCAAAGAATCTGAAAATGATCAGTCAGAGCAAGTTAAGTTACCTGATAACTTACCTGAAGCTTTCTTAGATGAACCTCAACCTCAGCCTTCTGCAGCTGAGCCCAGTATTCAAGGTGCACAGCCAACTAACCAGTCGAATCACACGGCGAGCACCCCAGCTCAAAGTATGCCCACCATTTCTGCTCATGATTTAAATCCCCCAGAAGTGCAACGTGTGGTAGTTGAGCACATTGTAAAAAGGGAAGATTTTTCTGTGCAGCCGTTTTCACAAAAGCTCGGAGCTTTTTCTGGCAAAGACCCCCGACCAACTTATGAGCTAGATTATGACACTTGGCGCTCCAGTGTAGAATTAATCTTGACTGATTCTGCTATGTCCAAATTGCAGCAATCCCGAAAGATCATTGAGTCTCTTTTACCCCCAGCAGCTGATGTAGTCAAGTACTTGAACCCCAACAGCTCACCATCAGAATACCTTCAGCTGTTAGATTCTGCTTATGGTACAGTTCAAGATGGCGGAGAGCTTTACGCCAGGTTTATTGACACCTTCCAAAACACAGGTGAGAAACCCTCGTCATATCTACAACGTCTTCACGTAGCTTTGACTCACACTGTGAAGCGTGGTGGCGCTTCAAGCCAGGATTTTGACAGGCTGCTTGTCACGCAGTTTTGTCGAGGTTGTTGGGATGATTCCTTTTTAACTGCACTCCAGTTAAAACAAAAATGAACAAGTCCCCCAACTTTTCCTGATTTGCTTCTCTTGCTACGCACTGAAGAGGACCAAATTGCTGCCAAAAACTTAAGGATGAGACAACATTTGAGCAGTTCAAACCAAAAAGTGATCTCCCACGTGCAAACTGTGCAATGCAGTTCAGATGAAGATGAGGAAAATATCACGCTAAACTCACTCCAAGAACTCTCAAAACAACTAGTAAAACTAACTGCAGAACCAAAAGCTCAAAACTCACAAAGTACACTCAGTACAAAGTCAAAAGAGAAACGAAAGTCGGGGGTTCGAAGACGACCAGATACCGTCGTAGTTCCGCCCATAAATGATACCGGATGGAGACAATACTGAAAATGATCACATTACAACTCAACCAGTACTGACAATGGACAGTCTTGGTTGCACGTGCAACGGGACGTGCATGATATTTAGCGCGGGAGAGTGTAACCCAGCTGAGAAAATGACCCTTTTTCTCAGATTTCATTCGTATTAATGAAAGTGTGTGATTTTATTTTGAAAACCGACTATCTTGGGGAAGAGGAAGTGCGATCCTCGTCATCCAACTTTTAAATTTCCGTTCCATGGTCACGTTGGGTGATCTGGGTCTTTCCATTCGTTAAGAGCGATATTAGCCCCGCCTTCCGAGTAGAGGCAGCAAGCACGCACTCGGAATTCGGTCTTTCACGATATGAGAGCAGACGAGAGAGAGGCTGTGAGCGATCTGGCTCACACTGATACCTCTTCTTGTTGACGGGAGCACGAGCGTGAGGGGCACTGTGGCTGTGTCCTTTGCTGTATTCACACTGATACCTCATCTTGGCTAGGTTTTTTTTGGTTGCCAATCAAGAACCTTCTGGATCCTGGATTCTCTCCGAATGGAGATGGCGAGCCTGACCCGAGACTGAACCGAGATTGATCTGAGATCTAACCAAGATCTCAATTGAAGAGCACCCTTCCTCTCTCCAGTGCCCAGGATTCAAAGTGGTAACAACCCAAGTCGCCGCTTTAAAAGAGGAAAAGAAACCTGAGTCTGGAGATACAAGATATCTTGACTGGTCAGACGACTAACCCGAAAGGACAAACAAACACTGAGCTCAGTAGGACATCTTTGGGGTTTTATTTCATACCGGCCGTTGTATATTTGTATAGTGGTAAATTGTCTGTATATATTGCTCACTTTTTCCCTATAAATAACAACTATTATTGCTCATTTCTTCCCCATCAGAGAATCGTTGTCTGCTCCCTCCAAAGTGAATAAAAATATAATGTATAAGCATCCCAAAGTGATAAAGCAAAATATTGGTAAAACTCAAATTAAACATAAAGCCTCTAAATTGAATGATTTGGCCTCTGTTCCTCCTCATAATTTAAAAATTAAATGTGGTTTGTTAAATATTAGGTCTCTAACTCCCAAGTCTCTGTTAGTCCATGATCTGTTAATTGATCATCAGATTGATTTAATTTCCCTTACAGAGACTTGGTTAGGACAAGAGGATTATGTTGGTTTGAATGAATCAACCCCCTCTGGTTATTTAAACTGTCAAAATCCCAGAAGTTCTGGTCGTGGAGGAGGAGTAGCAACAATTTACCATTCCAAATTACTAGTTAATGTAAAGCAAAAAACATGTTATAATTCCTTTGAGGGCCTGGTCCTCCATATTGGGCACTTTAGCAATTTCAGGTTAAACCCAATTTTATTTGCCATTGTTTATCGTCCCCCATCAACCTATTCAGAATTTTTATCCGAATTTGCTGATTTCTTAGCTGATTTAGTGTTGAAATCTGATAGAATAATTATAGTAGGGGACTTTAATATACATGTGGATGTAGATAGTGACTGCCTTAATGTGGCTTTTAATTCAATATTAGACTCGATTGGGTTTTCTCAGAAAGTAGGAAATTCTACTCATTACCTCCACCATACATTGGACCTTGTTCTGACATATGGCATAGAAATAGAAAATCTTGTAGTGTCTCCTCATAACCCTGTACTGTCAGACCATTGTCTGTTAACCTTTGATTTTACTATTTCTGACTATTTGGCTCCTAAAGAAAAATATTATCACAGTAGATGCCTCTCAGATGATGCTGTTTCCAAATTTATGCAGATTGTTTCCTCTATGCCATGTGTCAACACAACGGAAATAAGCTATAGACAGCTTGCTCCTTCTGTAATTGATAACATGGTGGATAGTGTTTCAGCTTCTCTGCATCAGGCTCTAGACTTGGTGGCCCCCTTAAAAAAGAAAAAGTCTAATCAGAGATTTTTAACTCCTTGGTTCAACACAGAAACTCGTAGCTTAAAACAGAAGACTCGTCAATTAGAAAGAAAATGGTGCTCTACTAATTTAGATGAAATCTATTTAGCTTGGAGAAATCATCTTTTAATTTATAAAAAATCTCTTAGAAAAGCTAGAACGAGTTATTACTCTGCATTAATAGAAGAGAACAAGAATAATCCCAGGTTTCTTTTCAGTACTGTAGCCAGGTTGACAAAGAGTCAGGACTCTGTCAATCCTAGCATCCCCTTAGAGCTTACTAGTCAGGACTTTATGAACTTTTTCAATAATAAAATTTCATCCATCAGAGATAAAATCAATCAGATTCTTCCCACAGTTAACTTAAATACTGTAACTACTACAACTCCTTCTATTGATGTCTGTCTTGATGAGTTTACTCCAATCGACCTTTGTGAGTTAGACAAAGTAATTTCCTCATCCAAACCTTCAACTTGTCTTTTAGATCCTATTCCTACCAGGTTATTTAAAGAAGTCTTCCCACTTATTGGTAGCTTTATTCTTCATATAATCAATTCTTCATTAACTTTAGGCCATGTACCGCAGGCTTTTAAAACGGCTGTAATTAAACCCTTACTCAAAAAGCCAATGCTAGATCCAGGAGCTTTAGCTAACTATAGACCAATCTCTAATCTCCCTTTCATTTCAAAAATCTTAGAAAGAGTTGTTGCTACGCAATTATTTGACCACCTGCAGGGAAATGGTTTACTTGAAGAGTTTCAATCTGGGTTTAGAATCCATCATAGTACTGAAACAGCCTTAGCGAAGGTCACTAACGACCTCCTCATTGCATCTGATAATGGACTAGTTTCTGTACTTGTCCTTTTAGATCTTAGTGCAGCTTTTGATACTATTGATCATAATATTCTACTTGATAGATTAGAACACTATGTTGGACTTAATGGAACTTCGTTGCAGTGGTTTAGATCTTATTTATCTGATAGGTTCCAGTTTGTTCATGTAAATGATGAGTTTTCTTTCAGCTCAAAGCTTAGTCATGGAGTTCCACAGGGATCTGTGCTAGGCCCTACTCTTTTGAGTTTATATATGCTTCCGTTAGGCAACATTATTAGAAAGCACTGTATACATTTTCATTGTTATGCAGATGACACACAATTATACCTGTCAATGAAGCCAGATGATACTAATCAATCAGCCAAGTTAGAAGCCTGTCTTAAGGAAATCAAAGCTTGGATGACTTGTAATTTCCTGCTATTAAATTCAGATAAGACTGAAGTCATTCTTGTTGGTCCAAAAAACCTTAGAAATTCCTTTCCAAATCAAACTTTCAGTTTGGACGCAGTTACTCTTTCTCTTAATAGCTCTGTGAGGAACCTTGGAGTTATTTTTGATCAGGATTTGTCCTTCAATTCACATATTAAATTTGTTTCTAAGACTGCCTTCTATCATTTGCGTAATATTGCCAAGATTAGGAGCATCTTGTCTCAGAGTGATGCTGAGAAGCTGATCCACGCTTTTGTTAGCTCGAGATTAGATTATTGTAATTCTTTATTATCAGGCTGTCCTAAAACATCTTTAAAAAGTCTTCAGCTGATCCAAAATGCTGCAGCAAGAGTTTTAACAGGTACTAGAAAGAGAGATCATATCTCTCCGGTTCTGGCCTCCCTTCATTGGCTTCCCATAGAGTTTAGAATTAAGTTTAAAATCCTTCTTCTCACTTACAAAGCTCTAAACAATCAGGCTCCTTTTTATTTAAAAGATCTGATACTACCGTATTATCCTAACAGAGCACTACGCTCCCAAAATGCAGGATTACTTGTAATACCTAGAATCTCCAAAAGTACAATGGGAGGCAGAGCCTTCAGTTATCAAGCTCCTCTCCTGTGGAATCAGCTGCCAATCTGGATTCGGGAGTCAGACTCGATCTCTGTTTTTAAGAATAGGGCTAAAACCTACCTTTTTGATCTAGCCTACAATTAGGGAGGGATCATGTGTTTCTGAACCCTCCCTTAGTTATGCTGCTAATAGGTTTAGTCAGCCGGGGGACCTCCAGTAATGCACTGGGCCTCACTCCTTTCCTCACTCTCTATGAAATATTTTTTTTTTGCTGGTCATTAACATTTGTTTGTTCTCTCCCATAGATTGAGTCCCCATCGTGCTGTTTGCTCTCTACATGTCTGTTCTTTTCTTCTTCTCTATCCCCTCACCCCCCAGCCAGTCGCAGCAGATGACTGCCCCTCCCTGAGCCTGGTTCTGCTGGAGGTTTCTTCCTGTTAAAAGGGAGTTTTTCCTCTCCACCGTCGCCACGCGCTTGCTCACAGGGGATCGCCTGATTGCTGGGGTCTTTCTGCAACTGTGGGGGTCCCCCCTACAGTTGATAGTGCTATGAGATGACTGTTGTTGTGAAATGGCGCTATATAAATAAAGTTGAATTGAATTGAATTTCTTGCCTCCAGCTATTTCATTCCACACTCACTTTAATTCCCTATTGTAACCCTTACAAACCTAGCAACTGGTCTACACTAATTATTTCCCTTACCTAATTAACATAAGGCATGGGTTACACATGTCCAAGTGTTCCTTTGCTGTTGTACCGTGCGTGTGGGCTGTTCTGGGTTTGAATCATGACAAACACACATAAAAAAAAATTAAGAGTACAATTTCAAATCCCATTTAAGGGATAGAGTCAATGCTGACAGGCTTGATTACTTAAAAACTATTTTTTTAGACTCTGTGGAAAAGTCTCTGTAATTTGTTCTGGTCTTCAAAGCAGTGGGGAGCTTGTTCCATTCTGTTATAGCTTTGTATGGGAATGCTGATTGTCCAAAAGTCGTTTTACGTAGGGGGATGCAACAATGCCACCTAGAGGAAGTCCTTGTTATTCTGGTGTTTTGTTCAGAAGTTAACTACACAAAACAGATAGAGTGATGATGTAGAGTGAAGTACATGGAGGTAATGCACCTGTAAGCTGGTTGCCAACCGCCAATCAAATGTAAGAGAAGCAGAAGAAGAAGTACACAAAAGTCTAAAGAGGTGGGGGTGCAGAACCATGGATAATTTTAAAGACCAACTGTATATTTGTATACATGATCAGTTTTCAAAGCTTAACATCTTGTGTCTGGCGATACTGTTGTGTCTTCTTATCCAGAATTTTGATGGATTGTTTATACAGGGATTTCAAGGGTTTCAGAGTCGTACTATTGGCTTGTGGCCAGCAAGAGATGCAAAAGGAGAAATGTGTCAGAATCATGGCATCCAGAAAGGTTTCTGATGCTTCTCAAGCAAGTGAGTTTCTGATGCATCGAAAGTTTGCAAGGTTATATATCAGAGTGTGGCTCATCTGTTTAATATGTATGCTTTTTTAAAGCATACATAAAGCAGACTTGAGCTTTTCCATCAAAATGGTTCATATCAATGAAGCCTCATGTGAAACTTCATTTTCTCTACTAGGCCATGTAGTCAACAAAAAGTATACAGCGTGCAGATTTTTACAAGGGCAGTATTGGTTTAGTGTGTATTTTTTCAATTTCAATAAATGTGCTGTCTTTTAAGAAATATCAATGATAATAAGGGAAAAAAGAAATAATAAAACTGGGATGACTACAGTGAATGTACCTGTGTTTGTCATGAGATCCCCGTGCGCTTCTCCACAGCGCACGGAGGAGGAGAAAAAGGACGAATGGATTTACAGCCGTAGACAAAATTGTTGGTCCCCCTCTGTTAATGACAGTTTGTTTTTTAAAATAATTCTGTTGAACCACAATTCAAAAGCATTGTCTGATTTTCATTGGTTAATTTTCATAGAATTTTTATTTATTACCACTTTTGTCAGATTCAAGTTATTTCTGTGACCATTGTGGGTTTTTCTTTCATTAACAGAGGGGTACCAACAATTTTGTCCACGTGTGTAAGTGCTGAGTTACACCAAACACACATTTATTAACACAACGTGAATATACAAAAAGACAGACAGCTGGGGTGCACTTAAGAGTCCTTCAGGACGCCCATCACACACAGGAGGAAACTACTGGGCAATCAGCCAAAGTGTAAAGGCTGTACTACGCACAGAAACGCTGACTGTTACTCACAGTGACGGAGCAGTCCGGGTAGTCCAAGTCTCCCAGCGAGCGCATACATAAAGAGTCCTTGGAGATGTGATGGTCACACAGGGGAGAACAGCTGTGTGAACACGTACAAATGGTCCAGCAGTGTTTGTGTATCAAAGAGCTGCTTAAATACAAATACCGCTGGCCTCACAAATTGGGAACACTTGGGCGAGGCAGGGGAAAGATAATTACGGGAGCGAACAGCTGACTGTCAGAGAAAGAGGGGGCATGGCCGGACAGGCCAGAGCAGCAGCTACAGGCAGGAACAGAAACAGTACACAGACATGAAAACGACAAGAAATCAAAGCATAACACCACATAATAAACACACTGCCTGAGCCACCAGGAACTATCAGAACCGAGCCCACAGGAAACACGGGCTCGGTTCATGACAGTGTTACTTGGTGTGCTTGTACTGCTTATCCATTGTTATTAAGAAATAATAAATTTTCAACAGTCTTATACTGTCTTTCCCAGTATATTCAACTCTGGCCTTATTCTCATGCAGGGCACAATACCAATAGTGCCTCAGCATAATGATGTGTAATAATGATCCAAGCTCTGTTAAACACAACAGACACTTCACCTTGCAAACAAAAATGAAATTACAAGAATGACATAACTGGGATTCAAACCCAGGCCTCTCACTTGTAGAGCAGATGCTTTACCAGTAAGCCATCACCTCAGTTACAACAAATATCCAATATTTGTGGAAAATACATCAATGGGAGAAATGTGCTCAAAATGTTCCCAGACGGGGGAAGTCCATGTTTTTGGTGCTGCCTCCATCTGAAAATTGGCTGTGACAAATCCTGTGGTGCCGCAAAGGACATCACTAGCACACGGGTAAAGCAGAAGCCGAGACTCCCGTTAACCGGGCTGGACTTGGCTCCCTGTGAAGGACTGCAATCCGCCGGTTCAACTGCTGCTTCTCCAACCCCGATGTCCAACCGGGCGCTCCACAATCATTTGCGGGGAGGCACGCCCAGCCTGCCCAGTCAGCGGTAGACGGCACTCTGGACTGCTGCTTCATTGTGGAGCAAAATGGTCAGATCAACTGCATATCATATACGGACACATATACATGCCTTAACTAAACAACAAGACGCAAAAATGCCCAAATAACGAAATAAATCATTTGGATGCCCTGTTTGGTGTTTTGTACTTATAATATTGCTAAAATATGAAAGGATACACTACAATGGGTCTTAAATATTTGTAAATGTGTTCTGTTATAGTACTGCATGAGTTTATTGACGATAGACTATAAAATACACATATAAACTAAAACATTTATAATGGTGACTGAACAACTCCCATTCCCCAAAGTGCAAGATACACTATTATGAATATGACTCATAAAAGATCATACAAATAAGTGATCTAACAAAAAAATAATCAGGTGGTTCTTAAGCAGTGGCTAATATTGGATGTCCCATTATTATTTATTTATTTAGCGAATGCAAAGTCCTTAAGCCAAGCAGTTGCCTCCTGGTTTGCTGTATGGAGGGTGTGTAATCCTCCTTCCAGTCTTTGGAGCGGGCAAGCCTCTATGATGTGTTCCATTGTTTGCTCCTCTCCACATGCGCACAGTGGGCTAGGGCTACTGCCCCATCTGTAAAGGCTGGCCAAGCAGGGGCCATGTCCAGTCCTGAAGCGATTGAGTGTAGACCACTGTCTCCTTGGGAGGTTGGTGCCCGGGACCTGTTGGTTGGGGTTTATCACCAGCTGTTTGTTTGGGACCTCCTTGGTCTCCCATTCCTCTTGCCAAGCTGTCTGGATGGTAAAGTCAGCTGGGGGAGGGTTTTTCCAAATCGGCCGTCTGGATGAAAGTCGGGCAGTGGGTGGAGTGTAGATATCTGCATGGATTGGTAAGTGAGGAGAATCTTTAACTTTTTGGAGCATCCTTTGAGTTAATGCTGCTCGCCGGATGTGTGGAGGGGCTATGTTTGACAGTACAGAGAGCCAGGGGAGTGGTGTTGAGCGGATTGTTCCAGTTATAGTTCTCATGGTTGTGTTGAGCTGGGTGTCTACATGGTGTGTGTAAGATGACCTGGACCAGACAGGGGCACAATATTCTGCTACAGAGTATGAAAGGGCCAGTGCTGAGGTGCGCAGGGTGGAGACTGCCGCCCCCCATTTTGCACCAGCGAGCTTGCAGAGCAGGTTGTTTCGTACCTTCACCTTAGCAGCCGTCCCCTTTAGATGTTCCTTGAAGGATAAGGTCCTATCAAGGGTCACTCCAAGATAAGTTGGATTTGGGGCATGCTTAAGCTTGAGTCCGCTCAGGTGGATGTTTAGTTCTCTGGCAGCTTTTGCATTGTGGAGATGGAATACACTGGAGACGGTTTTTGCTGGGCTTGGTTTTAGGCGCCAGATTTTGCAGAACTGGTCCAGTTTGGCAAGATCTTCCGTGAGCACCCGTTCCAGTGGTTCAAAGTCTGGTGCTTGGAATGCCAAACAGATGTCGTCTGCATAGGTGAATTTGCGGGATTTTGTAGTAGGCAGGTCGTTTATGTAGAGGTTGAACAGAGTTGGAGCTAGAACTGAGCCTTGTGGGAGTCCGTTTTTCTGCATTCTCCATGCACTTGTCTTCTGACTGAGGTGGACTCTGAACCTTCGGTTGGTCAGCAGGGTTTTTATAATTTCTGTTGCCCAAGCAGGGATCGCCTTTATAAGTTTCAGGAGGAGGCCTTTGTGCCAGACCGTATCATAGGCGGCTGTAAGGTCGAGAAACACAGCCCCTGTCTTCAGTCTGCTCTCGAAGCCATTTTCGATGAAGGTGGTTAGGGCCAGTACTTGTTCTCCTGTACTGTGGTCCTTGCGGAAACCTGCTTGATCCACACTTAGAATATCCTCTACCTCTGGGGAAATGCGTTGCAGAATTAGGCGCTCCATGATTTTGTAAGGAACGCTGAGTAGGGAGATTGGGCGGTAGCTTGCTGGTAATTTGTGGTCTTTGCCAGGTTTTGGGATGGCAATGACCTTTGCTGTCCGCCATTTCTTTGGGATCGAGTTTGTTTGTGTGATCCTTGTGTAGAATTGTGTCAACCAGGTTAGGGCTCGGGGGCCAAGATTTTTCATGAATTCTGGGAAGATGTTATCGTATCCTGCTGCCTTTCCACATTTCAGGCTCTGTAGGACTTTCTCCAGTTCAGCAGCCTCGAAGGGTTCAGGGTTCGTTTCCTCTACAGGCATTTTTTGGTGTTTTTTTAGCTCAGTTGTAACTGCTCTTTTGGTGTCTTTGTCTTGGGGTGCTTTGGCGATGACATAACGCACGGCTCAGGAGACGCACACACACAGGCTTAGAGTAGTTCAAAGAGTTTATTAACAGCAGGAGTGAATGAGTGCGTGTCTGCGGGATGTAAATGTGTTGGTGATGGTGTCTGCTCCAGGCACAGAGGCAGGTGACCGTACAGCCGAGCAACCCTATGGAGAGAGCACAGGGAGAGGGTGACGGGCATACACCAACACAGGAGGGATTTATGGCGAGAGAAGGACTTACTTGGTGGGTCAGGACAGCTGGCACAACAAGGGGGCGAAGCCCGGAAGACAGCCACCTGGAGAGCTCCGTACAGCAGCGAGGATTGGGCGATGGAGTGGAGATGTCCGCCGCTGGGGAATCCACCTGTGCACAGGGGAGAAGACTGAAGAAAAGAGGTAAGCGATCTTCTTACCAAAATGGTGACGCTGAAGGGAAGTATGCTCACAACGGTGAGGGACGAAGTCTGACGGCTTCAGGCCGAGCCTCCGGGCGAGACGGCCTTTATCCCTCGCCGCTGATGATTGTCAGGTGCGTGAGCAGGTGGCGCCGCTGATGAATGGCGCGGCGTGACAGTACTCCCCCCTCTAGCAGCGCCTCCTGGCGATGGCTTATCCGGGTGCGCTCGGTGGAAGTCCGCGATGAGCGATGGGTCCAACACAAACGACGGGGGCACCCATTGTCGATGCTCGGGCCCATAGCCCTCCCAGTCCACCAGGTATTGCAACCCACGACCTCGGCGCCGGGAGTCCAGGATGGAGGAGACGGACCAGGCCGGATGGCCACCAATCATCCGGGGCGCGGGTTGCGCTGCAGGAGGAGGGCAAAGGGGGTCAGTGACTGCCAGTTTCACCTTCGACACATGGAAAGTGGAATGGATGCGGAGGGAGGGGGGAATAGCCACGCGCACAGCCACCGGGTTGATGATCCGGGTGATGGGAAAGGGACCCATGAATCGCTGTGCCAGCTTCCTCCTCTCGCCTTTTAATGTGACGTCCTGGGTAGACACATACACGAGTTGCCCAACTCTGTACGCCGGGGCAGGTCTTCTGTGCCGGTCCGCCACGGTCCTGTTGCGCTCTGCCGTGCGTAAAAGCGCATGACGCGCGGCAGCCCAGGTGGAGCGGAACTGCCTAAGGTGCGCCCTAACAGAGGGGACAGTCACCTCGTTCTCCTGCGCTGGAAACAGCGGGGGGTCGTAACCCAGGGACGCCTTGAAGGGGGACATCCCCGTTGCAGAAGAGCGGGCGGTGTTGTGGGCATACTCCACCCAGGCGAGATGGTTGCTCCAGGACGTCGGCTTGGATCTAGTAACACAGCAGAGCACAGCCTCCAGCTCCTGATTGGTCCTCTCACACTGCCCGTTAGACTGGGGGTGATGGCCGGAGGAGAGGCTCACCTTGGCTCCGATGGCGTTACAAAAGGATCTCCAAACCTCGGATGAAAATTGGGGACCCCGGTCCGAGACCACGTCCACCGGAATCCCGTGCAGCCTGACCACGTGTTGGACGAGGAGGCCCGCCGTCTCCAGGGCAGTAGGGAGACCTCGCAGGGGAATGAAGTGCGCAGCCTTGGAGAAACGGTCCACAATGGTCAGGACGGTGTCAAAGGAGTTGGAAACGGGGAGTCCGGTGACGAAGTCCAGTGCGATGTGCGACCAGGGCCTGCCGGGGACGGGCAGAGGCTGGAGCAGACCCGCTGGGGGGGCATTTCCCGACTTGCTGGTGGCACAGATTGGGCAAGCCCGGGCGTAGCGGGCTGCATCCCTCCGCAGGCTTGGCCACCAAAAGGACCGTTGGAGGAGGCTGATCATCCGAGAGGTGCCGGGATGACAGGTGAGCCGGGAGGTGTGGAGCCAGTGGATGACCTCTCCTCGGACCGCAGATGGGACGAACAGTCTTCCCTCCGGTCCGCCGCCAGGATCAGGTTCCACCTCCTGCGCCTTCCGGATCTTGTCTTCAATGTCCCAAGAGATGGCACCGAGGACGCACGACCTGGGCAGGATAGTGTGGGGCGTCTCCTCAGCCTCCACGGGGGTGAACTGCCTAGAGAGGGCGTCAGGCAGGCCGTTTTTGGAGCCCGGCCTGAAGGTGATCGAGAAGCGGAACCTGGCGAAGAACAAAGACCAGCGCGCCTGGCGGGCATTCAGGCACTTGGCAGATCGTAAATACTCTAAGTTCTTGTGGTCCGTCAGGACCACAAACGGCAGGTCCGCCCCCTCTAGCCAGTGGCGCCACTCCTGTAAGGCGAGTTTAATGGCCAGGAGCTCTCTGTCCCCCACATCGTAGTTCCTCTCCGCCGGGGACAGGCGCCGGGAGAAGAAGGCGCACGGCCGTTTGGCGCCATCGTCAGGTGACCGCTGGGATAACACTGCTCCCACTCCCGTGTCCGATGCGTCCACCTCCACAATGCACTGCAGCGCGGGGTCGACCTGGCGAAGGACCCGGGAGGAGGAGAACTCCGCCTTCAGCGCCCTAAAGGCAGCAGCGACCTCTTCAGTCCACCGGAACGGGACCTTCGGGGACGTGAGGCGGGTCAGCGGTCCGACGATCGAGCTGAAATTTGGGACAAAGCGGCGGTAAAAATTGGCGAAGCCAACAAACTGTTGCACCTGCTTCCGGGATGCGGGAGTAGGCCACTCCACCACCGCCTTCACCTTCTCTGGGTCTGGGAGCACCTGATCTTGAGCGATGATGAATCCCAGGAAGGATGTGGTCCTAGCGTAGAATTCGCATTTCTCAGCCTTCACGTACAGACGATTCTCCAGCAGTCTTTGGAGAACCCGCCTCACATGGACCTGGTGCTCGTCCCTGGACCTGGAGAAGATAAGGATGTCATCCAGGTAGACGAACACAAAAAGGCCGATGAAATCCCGGAGGACGTCATTAATGAGGCGCTGAAAGACGGCAGGAGCGTTGGTCAGCCCGAACGGCATGACGAGATACTCAAAGTGGCCGTTCGGGGTACGGAAGGCTGTCTTCCATTCATCTCCCTCCCGGATCCGGACGAGGTGGTAAGCGCTGCGTAAATCCAGCTTGGTAAACCAGGTCGCCCCCTGGAGGGAGTGAAAGGCAGTGTCCATGAGGGGCAGGGTGTAACGGTCCCTCTCAGTGATGTCATTCAGCGCTCGGTAGTCTATGCAGGGGCGGAGGGATCCGTCCTTTTTCCCGACAAAGAAAAACCCTGCCCCCACGGGTGACGACGATGGGCGAATAATCCCAGCGCTCAGAGATTCCTTCAGGTATGTATTCATGGTCTCCTTCTCTGGCGCCGACAGGCTGTAGAGCCGACCAGATGGCAGGGGAGCCCCCTGGCGGAGGTTGATGGCACAGTCATATGGTCGATGCGGGGGAAGAGACATAGCTTTCGATTTGCTAAATACCATACCCAGGTCGTGAAATTCTGGAGGCACCAGTGACAGGTCCGGAGGTGCTGTATCCGCCACAGGGGGAGCCGCGGATGGGGAGCAGGCAGCGGACTGAAGGCAGGTGCCCATACAGAAGGTACTCCATGCCGATACCCCACCGGACCTCCAGTCCAAGACAGGGTTGTGGAGGCGTAGCCAGGGATACCCCAGGATGACGGGCGACACAGAGTTGGGCAGGACGTAAAATACCATCTCCTCCCGGTGGTTCCCTGAGATGATGACTGGGACAGGCATGGTTTGGTGAGAAACTCTCCCAAGGGAGGCACGGGAGAGATGGACCAGGGAGATGGGGTGTTTTAATGCCTGACAGCGGATGCCCAATCGGGTTGCCAGGCCTTGTGAAATGAAGCTGCCCTCTGCGCCTGAATCCACCAGTGCGTGGGTGAGGTGCCCAGTGGGATTGTGGCAAAAACGGATGGGCAGCTTTAATTGAGTGAGAGAGTCTAACCGGTTGGGATCCGCGAGGCTCCCTACAGCGATTCGCGGACCCCGCCGACTGGCTTTCCGCGGGCAACGCTCCACAGTGTGTTGGTCACCTCCGCAATACATGCAGAGGCCCAACTCACGGCGGCGTTGTTTCTCCGCAGGGGAAAGCTTGGTCCAGCCCGTCACCATCGGCTCCGACTCCTCGGGGCACAATGCTGGCGGCGCCGCCAGGGGGCGAGCTTGGAACAGGTGCGGCGAGACTCCACGAGGGCGAGAAGAAGAAGACTTCCGCCCCGAGGAGCGCTCGCGCAGCCTGTTATCCAAACTTATCGCTAAGGATGTCAGCTCCGCTAGCGTCCCAGGGATATCCCGTCCAGCCAGTTCATCCCTCAGATCACTATTGAGGCTGCGGAGGAACAGGCCACAGAGGGAGCGTTCCTCCCAGCCCAATTCCTCCGCCGCTACCCGGAAGTCGACCGAGTAGTCCGCTGCCGACCGGCCTCCCTGCTGGAGAGCGAGGAGCCGATCGACCTGGACCGTCTCGGTTTGAGAATGGTCAAAGACCTCCAGAAAGCGCCTCACGAACTGGTCATAGGTGAGGGTGGCATAACTGGGCCTCGCCATTACGGCGTAGGTCCAAGTTAACGCACGCCCCTCCAGAAGATTCCCTATGTAACCAATCCGACTGTGATCCGAGGGAAAATCTCCGGGCACACGGTGGAACACGGACTCACACTGCATAATGAACCCCCGCGCTCCGCCGAGCTTACCGCTAAAGCGGGCGGGGGTCGGAATCGGTGTGAGCCGAACCGGTGCCACCGGAGCCGGCTGGACGGCCGCTGGAACAGCAGGAGCCGCGCCACCCTGACGAGCCGGGGGGAATGGCTGTTGAGGATCCAAGCGGCCCAACCGGTTAGTTAAATTCAATAATTGATTAAAGATCACCTGTTGTTGATAAGCTATTTGATCCACTCTAGCCTCGAGAGTGGAAAACCGGTGTGCGAGCCCGCCGTCCGCCGAGCCGCTCTGCTGAAGCCGTACTGACATAACGCACGGCTCAGGAGACGCACACACACAGGCTTAGAGTAGTTCAAAGAGTTTATTAACAGCAGGAGTGAATGAGTGCGTGTCTGCGGGATGTAAATGTGTTGGTGATGGTGTCTGCTCCAGGCACAGAGGCAGGTGACCGTACAGCCGAGCAACCCTATGGAGAGAGCACAGGGAGAGGGTGACGGGCATACACCAACACAGGAGGGATTTATGGCGAGAGAAGGACTTACTTGGTGGGTCAGGACAGCTGGCACAACAAGGGGGCGAAGCCCGGAAGACAGCCACCTGGAGAGCTCCGTACAGCAGCGAGGATTGGGCGATGGAGTGGAGATGTCCGCCGCTGGGGAATCCACCTGTGCACAGGGGAGAAGACTGAAGAAAAGAGGTAAGCGATCTTCTTACCAAAATGGTGACGCTGAAGGGAAGTATGCTCACAACGGTGAGGGACGAAGTCTGACGGCTTCAGGCCGAGCCTCCGGGCGAGACGGCCTTTATCCCTCGCCGCTGATGATTGTCAGGTGCGTGAGCAGGTGGCGCCGCTGATGAATGGCGCGGCGTGACAGGCGATAGTCAGTAGGTGGGATGCAACTTGGTTGGGTGTGACGGATGCTCGGCTTTGGCTAGGGGGCTTCTGTGCAGCTCCTAGGCGACGGATGAGGCTCCAACATTTCCTGCTAGAGTGGGTAAAGCTCCGGTCAGCAACTGTCTCCTCCCATTTCTTTCGCCGAGCTGTATTTAGCGATTCAATGAGATGGTCTGCTATCTCTGGGTCCCCTGATGTTTGATAGGATTGTAGGAGGGCAGCACTTTCTCCGTCCAAACATGGGACATAGAGGGGTCGGTAGCCTCGTGGGATTGCAGTATGGGCAGCCTTGAAGATTGCGCTGCAGAAGCGGTTGTATGCTTCATCTACAGTGATGGTGTGGAGTGGGATGGTAACAACGCTCCGGTCCAGAGTTTCACTGAATTTCTTCCAGTTGGCTTTGCGGAAGTTCCAGCGCATCTTCCTTGGGCTGTATATGACTGGAAGTTGTAGGCCAATGTGTACAAGCAGGGGCCGGTGTTGGCTGTGTGGAAAATCATCAAGAATGAGGATCTGTGTAGGATATGGCTCCCCATTCAAAGAGCTGACCCAACACAGGTCAGGAGAATAGTCCTTCTTCCACCTAGCAGAGTGGAAGGTTCCTCTTTGTTTGGGGTCGTATATCAAAGCGAGGTCATTTCTGGATGCCCAGTCTGAAAGTGCCTTCCCATCACTGTCCACTGCTGGGTACCCCCAGTCAGGGTGATGGCTGTTAAAGTCCCCCACATAGATGGCAGGGTGGGGTAGGGTGGGTAAGACCTGCAGATCCCAGTTGGCATTAGGGGGCTTGTACACATTGACAATATGGAAGCCACCAATGATTATGGTGTCTGAGAAATGTGTTGTTATCAGGTGATTTGCTTCAACTATGTCAGAACGCACATAGGTGGCACGTCCATGTTTAGCATGTAGAACATAGCACAGGAGGTCAAAGCCTTTGATGGTGAAGCGGCCAGCTTCCTCTGTGCCAATATGAGTCTCTTGGAGGCAGATTACATCAATCGAATGTTGGAAGGCGAGGACTTCGATAAGGTTTCGCTTGGCTGCAGATAGGCCTTCAACGTTTAGTTGTAATATGCGAAGGGCCGATCCTACCACAAAGTGCTCTTGGGGCTGTTTGCTTTCGGCTTTAGGACTGTGACTAGGATTCTTCTTTGACTTGGCACAGAGGCGTCGTCTCTTCGAATTTAGTCTGCTGGTAGGATCATTAGCTTCCCCAGGCGAGCCCGGGTACTGGCGGAGGGCGCGACGAGAACGCTGATCCATTGCCCCCCGATGTCCCATTCATTTTCAGTTATTCTGTAATTAATATTCACACAATCAAATAAATCTCAGTTCAGTCCCTTTCATATTTGTCAAATTCTATCATGTGTGACTGCCTACATATAGGCTACACCTCTGTATTCCACGTTCAAACACAGCCTACATTTGGGCCTATAAAGCCTGATTGGGCTACCTGTTTCAGACAGGAATACTTGCTTTCTACGGGCATGCACTAGTCTATAAATGCAAAGAATCTCTGTGTGTGTGTGTGTGTGTGTGTGTCTGTTCCACAGATATCTCCCAAACTGTTAGTCAGACTGACCTCAGGTTTTATAAATGTATTGCTGAGGTTTCGAGGGTATGCATCCCTGAGTATGGAGTCGCTCAGTCAAAATATATAATTTTTATCAATAGAAGTTTACCCACTGCTATGTCTCATGCCCAGGCTTCTAGAAGTGTGGGCGGGATTCCGGATTGACTCCGTACTGATTGGATAATACGCGGCATTACGGCATCAGTAACCACAGTGCTCCCTGAGCAAAACAAGGAAGCGAAAAGTGACAAATTTAACTATAAAAAGATAATACTTAAGATTTAATGCTTTAAAAATTATACCATAAAGTTGCCATGATTGCGTAGGTCTAATGGATAATTCTGCATGGAGAATACGAGGTGTGCGGGTGCGTGGGGGGGGGGTGCAAAGGACATCACTGGCACACGGGTAAAACAGCAGCTGAGACTCCCGTTAACCGGACAGGCTGGGCTTGGCTCCCTATGAAGGACTGTGATCCATTGGTTCAGCTGCTGCTTCTCCACCACCGGTCCGTTGGGTGAGATGGTTCGCCACATTCCAAAATTACTTGGTGGCTCTAAACCTTGGTGAACTGAAGAAGATACGGGCTCGGGCAATATTGGTTCATAATTTGGCTATGGAAGGACAGCGTATCCTTGCTACCTTGGGTGCTAGCGATAGCTTTGAGGACGTTGTTGAGCTAATGACGTGACATTTTTGTACCCCTGAGAACGTCATCATCCGGAGGATCCAGTTTCGGCAGTGCCACCAGTGGATCGGTGAGTCAGTACAACAATATGTTGCGGACCTGCGTCAGCTGCGCCGGGGACTGCCGGTTTGGAACACTGGAGGAAGAGATGGTCCGTGACCAGTTGGCGAAGCACACGCTTTGCTCGACAGTGAGGTCGAGGCTCCTCACGCTCTCTGGTGAATTATCATTAGCCATGGCTAACTAGATAGTACAGCGGTGTGAAGCAGTGGATAGACTGTTACATGACCTCGGTGAGAGAGCTACGCTGCACCGCTCTGAATCACAATCAACGGCGCAGGCTGTGGACCCAGACAGCGATGATAGTGAGCAGGAGAAGGAGGAATGCGCTACGGCAGTGAAGATAAGGTCTGCCCTGGGATCGTCCAGGTGTTTGGGTTGTGGGTCCACTAAGCACCACTATAAGGTAAGAGAGTGTCCGGCAAAAGGAAAATGCTGCGGCAAGTGCAGACTTCTGCATCATTTTGCCAGGGCCTGTAATAGGTTCGAGCGAGAGGAGCGGCGACACAAAGCGGACACCCCTGCTCCAACTCCTACGGTTATCCACACCGTCTCTCCGAACACCGATGGCCGTACATACTGTATGGTGAAGCTGGACGGAGTGGAGGTGCCGCTGCTGACTGACATGGGCACAGTGAGGTCCGTGTTGAATTGGCCTACCGTGAGGAGTTTCTTCCCATACTACCATGTGAGAGGTCATTCAGTGCCATTGTGTGGGTATGGAGGAAAAAGGCTATCCATTGTGGGTTCAGTGAAACTGACGGCTAGGTACAAATCGGCAGAGGAGTCCAACCTGCAGTTTGTGGTGACCGCCGATGGTGAGAATATTATGGGCTGTGATCTTTTTTATGGACTGGGCTTTTCGATCACCAGCGGTGTTGGAGAAGAGTGGTCGGGCTGTGGCTTGTGGGATCGGCCGGTTCTGCGAGTGGTGGACGATGCTGTATGTGACGAACCTTGGCCTAGTATTCTGGAAAATGAGCAGAACCAACCCTACCCAGAGCCATCGCGGGAGGGTCCCAGTGTCAGTGCCCCAGTAGCCGTAGTTGAGGGAACTGGGTGACACAGTGGGACACCCGTGATGGCAGGTGGGGCCAAGTCGCTGGCCCATTCTGCTTCCAGAGTTCGGCTGGGAGGTACCGAGAAGCAAGGGGTCACATGGTTTCGCCAGCGTCTGAAATGAAGGAGAACGGGGCAGGACCGGTTGGCACGGCAAAACAACGTGCCACTCAGGGACACTGGAAGCTGAGTCGGGCTCCTCTAGGGGTTGCTGATGTGGTCCGACCCAGAGAGGAGGCCCAGTCGAGGTGGGTTTGTAGAACGCACAAGCGACAGGAGGACCAGGGGCGGCTGCAGGTGGTGGCCGTTCGGGAGGATGGCTACCTCCAGCTGTCTGATGGCTCATGGCGGCATCCCAACGAGCTGCGGCGCGTCAAGCTGGAGAAGGAGGTGTTTGGACAGTGTCATGGGCCATCCCTGGGCGTGAAGAGAAGAAGGTGCTCTGGAGGGGAACCGTCTGATGGTTTTCCGGGGGGTGGTTCCTCTACTGGGGCAGAATGATATTTGGGGTGATGTGTTTATTGCATGGTGTTGGTATGAATAGTAACTAAGTTGTTTATTGGATTTATTAATGGAGGTATAACCTGTTTGTATATATGTTTGTTCTAATAAGGGGATTATTTTGGATTATTTATTTTAGGAACACGGCAGTTTTCTGTTTAATGGACTGTGCTTTAGCAATGACGGCAGAATAATTCGTCTAGCAATGTGGGGGTGGGACAGTAGTCCACCTGTCTCCCCCTAGCCTTAGTTGTTTTATATGAATGTGGTAGGCCATGATATTTCTGTTCACTTTTAGTGCGTGATTCAGGTTCTAAATTGGGGAGGGTCTTGATTGTATGTGTGTGTTTTGGACCTTTTTGAAAGGGGGGGAAAATGTGATGCTGCTCATAGGACATATTGTGTGACACGGGTGGTGGCTCCACCTTTCCGGTTTCACCATCACCCGGGGTATAAGAGGGCTGTGAGGAAGAGAGGCGGTCTCTTTGACCAACGCTTAGCCTAGCGGGAGCGCTTCTGTACAGCCAATGAGTCTATAATAAAGTCTTGTTCAGTTTCACCTTAAGTCTCGTCATTCCCCCTGAGTTACAGACATAACACCCAGCCTGCCCGGTCAGTGGTAGACATCAGTCCCGACTGCTGCTTCACCTGTGTGGTACCACTGTCCTTTGCAGGACCGCGAGTCCCCCCTCCCGCGTGAGTATCTAAAAATTAAAAACTTAATAATAATGCCGCCATGATTGTGGAGTGGAATGGCCAGATCAATTGCATATCATATGCGGACAAATATGCATGCTTTGACTAAATGACAAGACACAAAAAAGCCCAAATAATGAAATAAATCATTTTTATTTAAATATTGATGAATGGGCAACACTGATGCAACAGTTGCAGCCAAACGGGCCATTCTGCTGTGTATAATAATGGTGGTTGCTTTGTACTTATAATATTGCTAAAATATAAAAGGATGCACTACAGCGGGTCTCAAATATTTGTAAACATGTCCTGTTATAGTACTGCATGAGTTTGTTGACGATGTCATGGTTGGCCCTCACGAGCCATCAAAAGACGCCACGTATCACCGGTGAGTTTGCACAGTTTATTAAAGGAAAAGGATAATGATAAAGTAATGAGCCACGAGGGGCTAAAACACACTACAACGATACACAGTCCATGACAAGGAGGAACAAAATCACAATGGAATAAACTTACAATAACAGATGAAGGGTTTGTCTGACGAGAAATCTGACGGTGTCAGATGAGAAAGGTCTGACGAGACTGCCGCACATTTCGCCCTCAGCTGCCCTCTTAAGTAGGGAACAGATGATGAGGCGAAATGCAGCTCAGTTGTCAGCGCCTCAGCTCTGACAGCCGGAAGCCCCTCCAAGCGCTGTCATAATAAAAGCTCAGAGAGCCCTAAGGAAACACACATCAGCTGGGAGGAAAATACTGCACAGCCCGAGTGCAGACAAGATCGGCGCTCGAACCACGACAGTACCTCCCCCCGAAGCGGCGAACTCCGGGCACTGTATGACACCCAAGCCCCCACCACCACCACCCAGGGTGGGAGGATGGGGGAAAGGCCTGGAGGGTGAGAACCAGAAAAGACGAAAAACACTAAGACGATGACAGGGAACAAACGAAGCAATTACAGAGCACGGTAGGGGAAAAAACACAATACTCCATAAAATGCAGCTGAAACATAAACAGAACCCAAAAAATGCAACAATAGTAGGAGACCTAAAACTAAAACACACAGGCCTGTAAGACATAATGTGGAAAATACAAGTCATCCCTCAGACAGGGGAGAGGAAAAAAAAACACGCTAAACAGCGGTAATACACAGATCAACATAAGGCACATGACAACACACCAAAGATGACCTTAACATCAAGAGAAAAACGAAACATACGGGGATGACGGCAGGCAGAGTCCCATAATACACACAGTTGTGGTGGTCTCCCTGCGTCCAATGCCCAAATAGAGGATAGACGGAAAAAGGAGCATTCGGGTGGCCTGTTCTCACAGGATCTCTGGCGGCCTGACCAGGTCGCCAAGCAAACAGTCCAGTTGGTCGGGCGGCCGACCCAGAACGCCAAACGGGCAAGGCAGTCTTTCAGGCGGCCGACCCACATTGCTCAGCCACCAGGACCGCAGGGGAGAGAACGGCAATGGCTTCCCTGTAGAGGGGGATAGTATGGGAGAGCTGGGCCGAATATGACGAGCCCAAACGGCACCCGGTGGAGAAGGTTTAGGGGAAAGATGAGGGACCAGTCCGGCGCTGCTCGGCTGAAGATCTGCAGCTCCACCTCCAAACATTACCAGCATAGGCGCTGTCCTCCTGTTGGACCCAGGGTGAGCCCATGCTGCACCCACGTCGGACCCCGATTGGGTCGGAACAGCTCCATAGAAGGCCTTCACCCCCGAACCCGGAACCTCCAGAACAGCAACCGGGGTTGACTCCACACCAGCGACCCTGGGAGAAGGCTCAGGAGAAGAAGAAGAACCGGGATCAGGATCACCGGTAGCAACAGAGCCCAGTGAGACGAGCTTGGGTGCAGCAGACGGCTGCCCCTGGCTCGTCTCCCAGAGAGACAGGCAAAAATGCTCCAAAATAGAAAGAAGGAAAACAGAGTAGAGCACTTGCCTGCACTTGAGTTCTGTCGCCGTCCAAGACTTCAACAATCCAGGCTCAGGACAAAGAAGGACGTCTTCTGGCTCCCACTTGGCTACAGCGGGTTCTGCAGCCGGCATGATGTTCTCCGCAGCCTGAGGACCCTCCAGCACTGACGTCCACGCCGACGACCCCCACGGCGTGGTGGCAGGGGATCCTCGACCCGCTGGATTGAACCGCTCATCGGTGGAGACCCGGGGACATTTCGTCGTCAGCGCAGGCTCCACGCTGCAGTCCACTCTCCTCCTCTGCCCATGACGTGGCTGCAGGGCTGGAACCAGGCTCTCCAGGACTGCAGGCCCCCTCCTCATCCGGCGATGTAAGCCTGGCGTCGTGGACCGCTCAGCGGATGGAGACACAGAGGCAGCAGGTTCAATGTCAGAGGCTGCAGCAGGTGGTGGGAGCTCGGGGGACTGCGAACCCCGAACTCCACCCCCAGGAGTCAGACAAGGCAAATCACAACAACGAGGAGAAGAATGAACTTGCACTTGCCTGTTTCCCGGAGGGCCGATGGTGCCTGCTGTAGTGGGCATCGTTCCCCCCTTTCCCCGCTGGATGGTGACGGAGGGACTCCTGGGAGGACGAGGAGGAGCCACTCGCGATGGTCCGATAACGGGCTTCGCTGGAGCAGGACTCATGGCACTCACAGCAGCCGGGGAAGACGTCGAGAAGGAGGGGTCGACAGCCTAGGCAATCCGGGCATGAGGAGCTGACGGGACAGCAGGGAAAGATGACCTGGGGGGAGAGGCTGCGGGAATTCCCTCCTGACAAAACGCCGAAGAGGCAGCTGACTGGGAGGTAGAGTTCCTCCGACGACCCGGAACAGGATCTGGACGGGGTTCTCGCTGAGTCTTAGTGTAGGCTGTGCGACGACGGTTACCGGCAGAGGACGAGGCGAAGGAGAGGTTCGGGAAGCGCCGCTCCTGCGTGGAAACAGAGGCGAGCAGGTCAGCATACTCTGGATAATCAGTTAATGCTGGATTCCTCTCCCCCAGCCTGACTGCCGCCGTCACATGCTTAATAATCTGCATGGGGTGGACAGCGGAGCGCGCTGCCGCCACTCGGTCCCGGATGGAAACAGCTGACTGTTGTAGTTTCTCCGGGGGAATTCCAACTGACGTGTCACTCCTTCGGGGATCACCCCTGGGCAGTGCGACCTCCTGGCCTGGAGCGGGGACAGGAATGGGAGCCCGAAGCGTGGAGCGAGGATGCCTCCTCTTCGGCTTCCTGCCGGAGCTTCCCTCCTGCCCATGGAGTATCTCCCGTTGCGCAGCGATGTCTGCCTTCCTCACAATGACTTCAGGGTGGTTGGAGTAGCGAGGAAGGCGATTAATGATGTCCTCAGCGAGGTCCGGGTGCTGGCGTACATGGCTGGGAGAGTCGTAGAGGCTAGCAGTGACGAGAGTTCCATCAACGTAGTCCAGGGCCTCCGCCAGCTCGTAGCCCAGGCTCCGAGCGCGGCCCCTGAATGACGACATGACCTCTCAGCATACAGGTACCCAGACAGGGAAAAACAAGTCCAATTCAGGCAAAACTCACGGCAACAGGCGTCTCAGACTGGCGGCAGTCTACTGTCATGGTTGGCCCTCACGAGCCATCATAGGACGCCACATATCACTGGTGAGTTTGCAGTTTATTAAAGGAAAACGATAATGATAAAGTAATGAGCCACGAGGGGCTAAAACACACTACAAAGATACACAGTCCATGACAAGGAGGAACAAAATCACAATGGAATAAACTTACAATAACAGATGAAGGGTTTGTCCGACAAGAAATCTGACGGTGTCAGATGAGGAAGGTCTGACGAGACTGCCGCACATTTCGCCCTCAGCTGCCCTCTTAAGTAGGGAACAGCTGATGATTCGAAATGCAGCTCAGCTGTCAGGGCCTCAGCTCTGACAGCCGGAAGCCCCTCCGAGCGCTGTCATAATAAAAGCTCGGAGAGCCCTAAGGAAACGCACATCAGCTGGGAGGAAAATACTGCACGGCCCGAGCGCGGATGAGATCGGCGCTCGAACCACGACAGACGATACTGTTATGTATGTAAATAGGCTGTATTACGAAGATGGCGGCCGGGTTGGACATGGGTTAGACTGGGGTGGCTAACTACCGGTTTCCGGTGGTGACGCCACTCGGGGTATAAAGGAAGTGGGCGGAAGAGGCTCTGCCTTTTTCATCATGGGAGCCACCTGGCAAGCAGACGAGTGCCGAAAGCCTATTCACTGTATGTAAATGACCAGTATTGTAATAAAGCTCCGTTAACTGCATCGGTTGTGTATTCGTCTTTACCCAATTATGGACACAACATTTGGTGACAAGGTAAAAGCGGGAATGGAGAAGAACCTGTCAAACGACTGAGAGTGCTGTTTTGTATTTATTTTCTGTTTATTTATATGTGCTTTTACTTTATTCCTGATGTGTTTATTTTACTGCTGATGTGGTACCCCGGTTTAACTGAAAAAAAAAAAAAAAGAAGAATGAAGAGTGAAATGTACTGAACAGGGTAGTTAATGATACATGTGAGCAAAATTTTAAAGATTTATATTGTGAATGTGGGATTTTATTGGCTCAGTGTGTCATGGGATGGCCCTCGCGGGCAATCAATGAGATGCTGTAGGCAGCCAATGAGTTTGCATATTTATTATTGAAGGATAACGATCACAAAATAATAAGCCACGTGGGGCAAAACACGAGTAAAGACTTCAGCAAGGCACAGTAATAATACACGCAGGTACAGGAGTAAACTTACTGGGAATACCAAGGAAGAAGAGAGTGACTGGAGCCGGGGTTAGGGACTCCAGTAGAACGCTGTGGAAAACCAACATTGTAAGAGTGAGGTTGCAGCCCGGAGTAACCTCGGCTGCTCCCTTAAATAGGGCTTAGAGGAATCAGACAATGAAGACTAATTAGTGGGATATAATCCAGCTGTCACTGCACAGCTCGACTTTGACAACCGGAAGCCCCGCAGAGATGCTGTCAATATAAGAGCCCGGAAAGCCATAAGAAAAACAGAACGGGAGGAAAATACTGCATGACCCGAGCGCAGACAAGATCAGCGCTCAGACCATGACACAATTAAATCATTAAATCACACTTTGTCATTCAACTGTACAACCAATCATGTACAGTAGAACGAGATTGTGTTTTACCTATCTACTGTGTTAATCACACACACCCCAAGTGTAGAATGACAGTGGTTGGATGATATGTAGAACTGATATGCTGAAATTGGATTTTACTGGCATGTTAGTCTTAATGCCCGAGTTTGGGGTGGTGGGGTGTGCTTACCTTGTTTAAAGTGTCCATTTGTATAAATTTACATACCCAACGTCAAGTGTAATATGATGTACCCATTATGGGGTGAGTGTTGGGGTGGGGAGGCCGCCAGAAGTTTGGATGTGTTTTGTGGTTTGTATTGTAAAGGGTGCAAAGGAAAGGATGTGGAGGCGAGGCACGAGCGTAGGTCAGCACAGGTTCTTTTTTACCCTCTAACATGAGTACAGCCTGTTGGCCCCAGCGTGGCCGCTGGGGCCCGGTTGAGTAGTGATGAGAGTAGAGTGTAAGAGCAAAGAGCTAAGAGACAGAGATGAGGGAGAGCAGCTCTTTTATACTGTCATACATACAGAGAGAATGCGTGGAACATATGCATATCAATTGTCATCAACTACCATTGGTTAAAGGGGACCTGTGGTGGTCGTCTAAACGCATTCAACTTGAAAACATTAGGCAAAGTATTCGTTATTTGGTTAAATAATTATTGCCAGCCATCTACCACCAGAGAAATATGCAAATACGACCGCCGGCATGGCCAGCCAATGAAAACTATGCGCGCAGCCATGACACATGCGGATGTGATGTCACCACGTTGCTATTGAAAAGTCAATACTCCGCCTGTACCAGCGATTAGGGTGCTTTTGTCAGTGTTTTTGTTCTGAATTGTCGGACTCTGAGGAAGAATTCGGTCAACATGGCTACAGGTTTGAGCCAGAAAGGTCTTCTGAGGGTGAAAGTGACGAAGTGGTCCTCACACACAACGGAATTTTGTCCGAAAGGAAACGTCTGTGCCCTGTTCCGAGATTGCGCAACCACTTTTCCGCTACGATCTTCCGAAAAGGTGTGTTGGGTTTGGGGACACAAAAGAAGTGTTTATCTTTGTTTTTTCGCTTATTATTGAGACATCCAAAGGCTTTACATTCCGCCATGTTGCAATATCCATATTGCATTGTATGTTTTTGTTGTTACAAGAGCGCCGAGTGTCTGCTGATCTGTATATAGTTTTAGCGGCGAGGGAAGAGCACAGTGCCGAATCCCCGGCCGTCTGGCGGCCGTTACGACCTCAGATCAGACGAGACGACCCGCTGAATTTAAGCATTTATTTATTTATTTTCTACTCGTTTTAGTTCTGCATTTAATATGAACCCTGAGTTTGAAATAAACGTTTGAATTTGAATTTGAATATCCCGAAAGCCACTGCTCATCCGGGCACTCCAGGCTCAGCCAATATTGATCCAGATCGCGGTATCCACAACATTACGTCACAGGAAGCGTCCTGGCAGGCCATGTAGCCACCAGTATGGCTGCGCGCATGTTTTGCTGACATAACTGAACCAGCACATCAGCAATGGATTTATATCGCATTGCTATGAACTTGAACTTGAACTTAAACTTGAACTAGAACGTGAGACAGGGGCTCAATACAATATCTTTTTTTTCACGACCACCACAGGTCCCCTTTAATACACATGATTAGCATGACATTGGTTGATACAAAGACACATGCATTCAGTCCCGTCTGACTGTCTCCTGTGGTTCTTTTGGTCGTGTGTCAATTGTCCTCTGCTTCCTCCAAGCCCCTGCTGGGTGACTGCTGGGTGTGAGGAATGCTTCAGAGAAATGTCCCAGAGGAATGTCTCCCCGCTGTGTTTAGTGTTGCCACACCAGCCCCCCCCCCCCCAACACCCAGAAAGGGCTGTGACCCCCCCCCCCCTTGTCGTTTGGCTCCAGCTCCAGGTTCCAGCACGTTGAACGGCCGTGGATGAGAAACCCATACAAACAATGGAGCTGGTTTGTCCCTGGTGCGTAGCATGCGCTGCAGCCACATAGCTTCCAGTTGCACTGTCCTCATAATCCTGCAATGTGCACGCATGGCTTCTGTGCGTGGAAGGTCCGTTGCCGAGAGGTGAGTCAGGGTCAGGAAGCTTGATGGAAATCAACGCAGTCGGCGCTGATGGTCTTCCCTGTTCAGGCTGTTTCTGTGTGTTACTCGTGTCGCTGATCCTCGTGCGTCTCGGTCCCAGCGCCGCGCTCTCCGTCCGGCCCTGGAGGTCGCCATCGTGGAGAGATGACAAGGCGCGCGCACTCCCGTGTGGATGCGAAGCATGTAGGCGATCCCCGGTCTCTGGAATCCACAGCACGGTGAGAGGGAGAGATAGTCCATTTCACGTTAGGTCACCAATGTAGAGGGAATAGATCAGGCGAGGGGCACACCATGACGCGTGCTGGGGCTTCCCGTCCGGGTGATCTCCAGGATGTTCGCCTCGTGTTCCATTCTTCGTCAAGGGTCACCAGTGTGGAGGAAAAATAAGTTCAGGCGAGATGCGACAAGCTGGCAGGTTGCAGAGTTTTATTTTCTTCCAACATCATGAGACACACTTGTAGCGCTGTGTGCTGTGTTTGGCTGCGTGTGCTGCTGAGGCATGTATAGTAAGCTCTTTTATACATGTTATACACACAGAGAGAATGCATGGAACATTTGCATATTGATATACATATCAGTCAATACATAGCATTCGTGTGACCAACTGGCGCCTGGACGTCCTCTCCTTAATCCGGGGATGTATAACAATAGTCCATTGTTCTGATTGTCTCCCAGGGGCTCTCTGTCCATATGCAAATTGTCCTCTGCTTAGTGCAGGCTGGCTGAGTGTGAGGATTGAATGTCCATGTAGATTGTGGTGAGTCACCACAGTATGTATTTTATGTGGAGCTGTTCTAGGATTGCTTTAGCGGAGAGACACAGCTTTGTTTTGAATTTTGGCGGCAGAATAATCCGCTCAGCCGTGTGGGGGTGCTGGTAGTCTACCTGGCCCCCAGCCTTAGTTGTGTGCATGGATAGGAGGTTTATTACCTCCGCCAAGGAGGTAATGTTTTTACCGGCATTTGTCTGTTTGTCTGTTACCAACATAACTCAAAACGTTATGAACGGATTTTGACGAAATTTTCAGGAAAGGTGTGTAATGGCACGGGGAACAGATGATTAGATTTTGGTGATGATCTGAGAGTGCATACCTCCGCCAAGGGCTTTGTTTGTGTTTGTGCAGCAGGATTACACAAAAACTACTGGATGGATTTGGATGAAATTTTCACCAGAGGTGGTTCTTGGGCTAGAGAGGAACCCATTACATTTTGGTGATGATCTGGGAATGCATATCTCAGCCAAGGCTCTTCTCACAGTGTGTCAGCCACAATACTCCAAAACTAATGGACACACTTTGATGCAATTTTCACCACAAGTGGCTCTAGGCCTACCCACAAACCCTTTACATTTTGGAGGTGATCCATGACAGACTGAAGGAGCCTTGGCAGAGGTATGCGCTCTCTGAGTGTTTTTCTAGTTTGTTTCTGTGATTTTTTGTTTTAGAGTGTGAGTCGGGAAGCAAATTTGGGTGGGCTATCTGTGCGCTTGGCATTTTTTGAAGGGGGAGAATGTTGTGTATGTAAATAGGCTGTATTATGAAGATGGCGGCCGGGTTGGACATGGGTTAGACCGGGGTGGCTAACTACCAGTTTGCGGTGGTGACGCCACTCGGGGTATAAAGGAAGTGGGCTGAAGGGGCTCTGCCTTTTTCTTCGTGGGAGCCACCTGGCAAGCAGGCGAGTGCCAAAAGCCTATTTATGTAAATGACCAGTATTGTAATAAAGCTCCGTTAACTGCATCAGTTGTGTATTCGTCTTTACCCAATTATGGACACAACAGATACACTATAAACTACAGATATAAACTAAAACAATTATAATGGTGACTGAACAACTCCCATTCCCCAAAGTGTAAGATACAACACTTATGAATATAACTGCTAAAACATCACACAAATAAGTGATCTGAAAAATAAACAAGCGGTTCTTAAACAGTCACAAATATTGGATGTCCCATTCATTTTCAATTATTCTGTGGAGAAGTGTGGAAGGACGAGGCTGAGTTTATTTCTCAAGTCCAGTTTTATTCACATTCACATTCTCCAACATCCAAAAACAGAAAGAGAGTGAATCCCCCAACATCTGTCCCTTTTATACCCCAGGACATCAAAGCACACAGTCACATTGTCTTTTAATCCCAAATCACAATGCATCACCCTCCAGGTCTTCTCGCCTCCACCTAAAGTCCTGGTGGTCAGGAAATCCCTCAAGGCCATCTCTTTGCATACAAAAGGGCAGATTTCACATCCTCCTGTTACCCTTAGGAGGTTCAGTCCTTTTGTTCCTCTGAGACGTGAAGCATACAATAAGCATACAGTAATATACATGTGAAGCATATGAAACCCACATATGTGCACCACATGACCCCCCCCCCAAATGTCTAAGATGGAACAACATAACCACAGATTGCATGTCATAATAAAATCACTACATATCAGTCCACGTGCCGCTTGGGCCTCAGCCTTCTCCCGTATTTGCTGTAAGCAGGCTGTACCACCTCCGCGGCATCTTCCTGCTGTGGAGCTGCTGCCTGAGGATGAGAACTGTTAGTCAACCTCTGTGGGTGTTCTGGGGAATGCTCTCTAGGGGGTCTGCCGCGCCGAGGAGCCTTAGCCAACTGCACAACTTCGTCAGCTACCTCAAAAGCGGGTTTGAGCCTGTTTATGCCAATCATTTCTTTTCTGCCCCCCAAATCTAGCAAAAAATGCTTATCCCCTGTTTCCAGCACTCTATATGGTCCATCATAAGGTGGGCGTAAAGGTGGACGATGGGCATCATGTCTGACAAAAACAAACTCCGCATTTTTTAAAGCCTTAGGCACAAAAACACGCGGAAAAATGTGATGAACGGGGCCAAGTAGCGTGCTCGGGCCCGTGCTATTCTGTAACCGCTGAGCCGGGGAGCACTCTGGCACTGGATTATCTGGGAGAAATTCCTCGGGCAGCCGAAGTGGCTGTGCGAAAACTAGCTCAGCTGGGGAGGCTTCTAAATCCTCTTTAGGTGCAGAATGCAACCCCAATAAAACCCATGGTAGCTTGTCCCCCCAATTTGCATCCGTAAGCGACGCTCTGAGAGCCGCCTTCAATGACCTGTGAAAACGTTCGCATAACTCGTTAGCCTGCGGGTTGTACGCGGTTGTGAGGTGGATCGTTGCCCCCAGGCTGCAGGCCATTGCTGACCAAAGTTCGGAAACAAATTGAGGGCCTCTGTCGGACGTAATGTCCGACGGGACTCCAAAACGCGCTACCCATGCCGTTAAAAACGTGCGCGCCACCTCCTCGGCTGTGGTTGACGACAGCGGAACCACTTCCGGCCAGCGCACGGTGCGGTCAACCATTGTCAGAAGATGTGTGCACCCTTGTGAGGGCGGGAGGGGGCCTACGAGGTCCACGTGGACATGATCAAACCTTTTAGCTGGGATGTGAAATGGCTCCAAGGGAGCTCTCGTGTGTCTATGAACCTTGGCCCGCTGGCAAGCCATGCAGGCTGCCACCCACTCTCTAACTTGTTTGCGCAGGCTCGGCCATACAAATTTCTCTCCTACCATTTTGACCGAAGCGCGCACTCCCGGGTGCGCCAGAGAATGGATCGAGTCAAAAACGCGGCGGCGCCACGCGGCTGGAACCACAGGACGTGGCCGCCCAGTGGAGACATCGCAGATTAGGGGGGGCATACCGTCTTGCAGCACCCTGTTCTCCAGCCTTAACCCTGTTGGCCCAGACTAGAGCGCACGCACATCCGCGTCGCTAACCTGCTCCACGGCCATGGCTGCATAATCTATCCCCACGCGGACCGGGGCCGCGCGCACTTCCGCGTCGCTAACCTGCTCCGCGGCCATGGCTGCAGAATCTACCTCTACGCGGGCTGGAGCCGCCACGGCGCGCGAGAGGCAGTCCGCCACTACATTAAGTTTACCCGCCACATGCTGGATATCGGTAGTAAACTCCGATATCACGGCCAGCTGTCTCTGCTGCCGGCCCGACCAAGGTTCTGAAATCTTGGCCATCGCGAAAGTCAGCGGCTTGTGGTCAACGAACGCGGTGAAACGGCGTCCTTCCAGCCAGAACTGGAAGTGGCGAATGGCCAAGTGGAGAGCCAGCAACTCCCTGTCGAATGCGCTGTATTTTCGTTCGCTGTCGCGCAGGGTCTTGCTGAAAAAGGCGAGTGGTTGCCAGGCTCCGGCTACATACTGTTCCACGACCGCCCCTATGGCCACATGTGACGCGTCACTATTGAGCGCCATGCGGGCCGCTGGGACTGGATGTGCCAACAACGCAGCGTTTGCCAGGGCTGTTTTGACTTCAGAGAATGCGCGCTCTCGCTCCGGAGACCATTCGACTTTATTTGTGGGTTTTTGTTTTTTTAATGCAGCATACAATGGTTGCATGAGCTGTGCTGTGCGGGGGTGGAAACGGTTATAAAAATTCACCATTCCCAAAAACTCCTGTAACGCTTTGACCGTTTGTGGTTGGGGAAAATTTGTTACTGCGCGCATTTTGTCAGGCAGAGGAACCGCTCCTTCTGGGGAGATGCAATGCCCCAAAAAATCAATCTGCGTCACCCTGAACTGACACTTCGCTGGGTTGATTATTAACCCGTGCTCTGCCAACCTCCGGAAAACTGCCGTGAGGTGGTTTTCATGTTCGTCTTCGGACGCGCTGGCTACCAATATGTCGTCCAGGTAGACGAACACGAAAGGGAGATCGCGCAAAACCGCGTCCATCATGCGTTGGAACGTCTGCGCCGCGCCTTTAAGCCCAAACAGCATGCGCAAAAACTCGAAAAGCCCGAAAGGAGTTATTACCGCTGTTTTGGGTATGTCCTCAGCGCGCACTGGGACCTGGTGGTAACCGCGTACCAAGTCTATTTTAGAAAAAACGCACGCCCCCGCCAAATGAACTGAAAAATCTTGGATGTGCGGGATCGGGTAGCGGTCGTGCGATGTAGCGTTGTTCAGCCTGCGGAAATCACCGCAAGGTCGCCACGAGCCATCAGCTTTCGGGACCATGTGAAGCGGTGAAGCACATGGGCTCTTCGAACGCCTGATGATGCCCAACCTTTCCAGGTTGGCAAACTCCTTGCGCACTATGGTCAGTTTAGCTGAATCCAAGCGCCAAGCTTTTGCAAAAACGGGCGGTCTGGTGGTAGTAACAAAATGTTCCACCCCGTGTTTAGCCACGGTCGCCGAAAATGTGGGAACCGTGAGTGCTTGGAACTGAGTGAGGAGTGTGTGGAACTTACCACCTGCAGCTGTGACGTTGGCTTGTGCTGTAGGCGGGGCCACTCGAGCTGTACAGGGAATAGAATAAAAAGAGAGTGCATTAACCAGGCATCTGTTAGCAAGATCGACCAACAAACCATGTGAGCACAAAAAATCATCCCCTAACACGTTGAAATTGACTGCCGCTATGACAAAAGTCCACTCGAATGTACGGCCGTGTAAAGACAGAAGCAGAGTCCTCTCACCGAAGGTCTTAATCGCTGAGCCGTTCGCTGCTGACACCCTGGGACCACTGGAAGGCGCCAGCCGGTCAGCGTAGGAAGGTGTGATGAATCTCAGCTGGGAGCCTGTGTCCACGAGGAAATGCCTCCCCGAGCGCGCATCCCTCAAGTAGAGCAGCTTGTTCTCCTCTCCGAGGGCCGCAGCTGCTACCGACTCCCGGTCTTGGCGTTTCCCGAGCGCTTGAAATGGCACGGTGGAATGCACTTGCATGCCCTCTCTGCGAAGCGGCGATGGTAGAAGCAAAGGACGTCGTCTGCTCCGTGTTTCCTGGCCCCTGCCGCCGCCGTCGTCAGTGAGTCTGGTGCTGCAGCTTCTGGCCCCCTGCCATCTCCAGACGTTGCGCCTAGCTCCGCTGCCGCAGCCGTAGCCGCGCGCCGTTTATTGGCGTCGACGAGTCGTTGCACCTCCTGGCCCAGCTCGTGGTATTCTCGTTGGGCCAACAGTGGTGAACTGGCCAGGGTCACTCTCACCGCTGATGGTAGGGTCCTGAGGAAAAGGTGGGTGAAGATGAAGTTATCATCTTCAAAGTCTCTCAAACTCAACATCTTCCCCATCAGGTCTGCAGGTCTGTCGCTCTCAAATTCAGTCAGCACCAGGAGCCTCTCTGCTCTCTCCTCCACCGAGGGGGTGAAGTAACGGATGAGTGCAGCCTTCAACATGCTGTACTTGTCGCTGTCCGGCGGGTGGTTGATCAGGCTCTCCACTCGCTGGGCTGTGTGGTTGTCCAGCTTTGCAACCACATGGTAGAACTTTGTGGCGTCTACCGAAATCCTCCGGAGGTGGAACTGTGCCTCGACTGCATTAAACCAGGAGCGCGGATTGTTCTGCCAGAAGTCCGGTAGCTGAACTGTGGCTGCATTCGTTTGGCTGGCTCCTGACAAGTCTGGCTCGGGAGAGTCGCCTCCACTCATGATACGTCTTAGGGTCACCAGTGTGGAGAAGTGTGGAAGGACGAGGCTGAGTTTATTTCTCAAGTCCAGTTTTATTCACATTCACATTCTCCAACATCCAAAAACAGAAAGAGAGTGAATCCCCCAACATCTGTCCCTTTTATACCCCAGGACATCAAAGCACACAGTCACATTGTCTTTTAATCCCAAATCACAATGCATCGCCCTCCAGGTCTTCTCGCCTCCACCTAAAGCCCTGGTGGTCAGGAAATCCCTCAAGGCCACCTCTTTGCATACAAAAGGCCAGATTTCACATCCTCCTGTTACCCCTAGGAGGTTCAGTCCTTTTGTTCCTCTGAGACGTGAAGCATACGATAAGCATACAGTAATACACATGTGAAGCATATGAAACCCACATATGTGCACCACAATTCTGCAATTAATATTCACACAATCAATAAATCACAGTGCTGTTCAGTCCCTTTCATATTTGTCAGAGTCTAACATGTGTGAGTTCCTACATATAGGCTACACCTCTGTGTTCCACTTTCAAACACAGCCTACATTTGGGTCTGTAAAGCCTGATGGGCCTACCTGTTTCAGACAGGAATACTTGCTTTCTACGGGCATGCACTAATGTTAATTGAAATTCAACAAAGATTATTCAGAATTCAAATGATGGGAATTATAGTAAATAAAAAAAATCATGGATACTGGCACATATTGGCATCACTGGAAATGAAATGGCTGATAAAGTGGCCAAAGGTGCCACAGAACATGGGGGGGGGGGGGGGGGGGGGAGAATGGAACATTGTAAGATGGCCCATCCGATCCAGTAGATGGCGGTAATGCACAAAGCCCATGTTTGCCAATCGCCAAAAAAAAAAAAAGTCCAAATAATAATAGGAAGAAGAAGTGGTCCACCACCGGCTTCACTGACACTGTGCATCATGCACTGAGCGTATTTTTTGCTGTAGCTATGGCAAGCATAAGTGTTCTTACAAAAAGGTTTTTCTCATATGATGCAATGTACAGTCATGAAGCACGTGAGCAAAGCTTTGCAGACTGGCCGTTCAGGGAGGACTGCAGCTGCACACCTGCAAAGGTAAGGGGCGCACAAGGCTGGCATGGTTTGGTTGCATAGTTGCGTCAGCGCAAGCACGTTTTAAGAAGTGTTTGACCCGCAATAGTTAACTTAGAGAGGGACGTGGCTTCTTTTAGACGTTAATCTTAACACGACAATTATTACTTCTTGAGCCAAGAGGAGGACAGCCTCTCATTTCATTCTTGTCGAAGTCGTTCCTATTTATAAAAAGAAAGAAAGTTTGCCACTTTCTCATATTATTGAATGTCTTGTGTGTCTCTACAGATGGCCACGGCTGGGTTTGTTCACTGCCCCAGTGAGAATGAGCCAGATGTTACATGTTGTTTCTTCTGTCTGATCGAGCTGGAGGGCTGGGAGCCAGACGATGAGCCCTGGTGAGAAAGAGCTCATCTTTCTCAAGGTCTTGCTTATACCTAAAGAATATAATACAAATAGCATAGGTGTGTGTAGTGGTTCTATATCAGATTGTTTTTGTGTTTCTGACTCAGAGGGGTGGCCCACAACGCCCGCTACAGAGAGTGAAAGAGGAGCAGTTCATACATTGTGAACTTGGTCAAACTAATAGATTTTTTTTTTTCAAAGATGTGTGTGCTGATTGAGCAGGATTGCTGGATAATACAGCAGTCCCTTGCAGAGATTTAAGGATTCCATATTACGCAAAGTTGTTTTATTTAGGTTTAAACTAGTGTTGTACTCAAGATCGGTCTTGAGGCCACATTTTGAAGGTCTCATCTGGGAATCAGAATCATTTTTACTCGGTCTTGTCTCGGACAAAATGAACTTTGGATTTTAACTCAAGACCATTTAATACCAGGACTTATTTGTCCACATAATTAGTATGACTGCAAAGAAATATTCCTCTTAAATGTAACGGGAAAGTTATTTGCAGGTTTCCTTTTAATAATAATAAATAATAATGGATTAGATTTATATGGCACTTAACATGTCAAATGACATCTCAAAGTGCTTACAGTGAATCCATTATTCATTCACTCCACACAGACATTGATAGTGGTAAGCTACCTCTGTAGCCACAGCTGCCCTGGGGCAGACTGATGGAAACATGGCTGCCAATCCACGCCAACGGCCTCTCCGACCTCTACCAAACATTTATACACATTCATACCCAGTGTCATGGACACTGGAGGCAAGGTGGGTAAAGTGTCTTGCCCAGGGACATAACGGCAGGATGGCTGGAGAAAACAGGATTCGAACCACCAACCCTCTGGTTATCGGATGACCTGCTCTACCTCCAGAGCCACTGCTGCCCCAGTGGTTACAATGACTGCAGGTACAGAACCATACCCATAGAATGCTTTCTTCAAATACAGCTCAAAGCTGATTGGCCAGTTGGTGCATTAATGCCGTATCTTAAAGAGCAGCAGCTACAGGTACGGAAATCTGAAGCATTTATCAACAATTGAAGAAACTATATTTCTCATATTAACCCATAATTTGTTTCAATTTTTAAATAAATATCTATTTTTTACCTTTTTTAACCTTACCCTTTCCCAAATCCTAAGGCTAACCTCTTAAATTGAATTTAGGATTTTAAATGGTAAAATGTCATGAGCATGGCAGCAAGAGCAGGAAGCAAACCACCAACTCTCCATTCAGAGGTCATTGTGATTGTGGTGGTAGAGCATCCGCCCCATAACCAGGACGCCAGGGTTCAAATTCCAGCCAGGTCATGCCAAAGACCATGTAAAAATGGAACTTCCTGCTGTCCAGCTTGGTGCTCAGCAATAATGGAACGGAGGAGGGAAATGTTGGTTACCCAGCCACAGTGAGTGCTCAAGTCAAGTGTACTCCCTGCGCCGTTCCCAAGACCGGATAAAATGGGCAGGGTTGCGTCAGGAAGGGCATCCGGCGTAAAAACTCAGCTTCAGCTGTAAGAGGACCCACCCCAACTGAGGGACTAATTGTGTCCTGTCAGAATAAATATGGATGATGATGATGATGACCTACACCATAGCCGCAGTGAGCTTGAGTTGATCTGAAAAGGTATTGTCGCATTGGCTGACACACTCCCTTCATTTCATGTTACTGCTAATGGTTGCAAGCCTGCTCCATTTACACAGACAGGAAAAGATGGAAGGAAACAATCAGTACTCTCGTTTAAACATTTTTCTTTTGGTGGGACTTTTGAGAACATGTGGGCATTTCATGTTTGCATTCACTGCAGAAAGATGAGGAAGAAAAGGTTATTTTGATTTCAGCTCCCTTGTATATACAGTGGGGCAAAAAAGTATTTAGTCAGCCACCAATTGTGCAAGTTCTCCCACTTAAAAGATGAGAGAGGTCTCCAATTTTCATCATAGGTATACCTCAACTATGAGAGACAAAATGAGAAAAAAAATCCAGAAAATCACATTGAAGGATTTTTAATGAATTAATTGGTAAATTGCTCAGTAAAGTAATTATTTGGTCACCTACAAACAAGCAAGATTTCTGGCTCTCACAGACCTGTAACTTCTTCTTTAAGAGGCTCCTCTGTCCTCCACTCGGTACCTGTATTAATGGCACCTGTTTGAACTTGTTATCAGTATAAAAGACACCTGTCCACAACCTCAAACAATCAGACTCCAAACTCCACTATGGCCAAGACCAAAGAGTTGTCAAAGGACACCAGAAACAAAATTGTAGACCTGCACCAGGCTGGGAAGATTTAATCTGCAATAGGTAAGCAGCTTGGTGTGAAGAAATCAACTGTGGGAGCAATTATTAGAAAATGGAAGACATACAAGACCATTGATAATCTCCCTCGATCTGGGGCTCCATGCAAGATCTCACCCCGTGGGGTCAAAATTATCACGAGAACGGTGAGCAAAAATCCCAGAACCACATGGGGGGACCTAGTGAATGACCTGCAGAGAGCTGGGACCAAAGTAACAAAGGCTACATCAGAAACACACTACGCTGCCAGGGACTCAAATCCTGCAGTGCCAGACGTGTTCCCCTGCTTAAGCCAGTACATGTCCAGGCCCGTCTGAAGTTTGCTAGAGAGCATTTGGATGATCCAGAAGAGGAATGGGAGAATGTCATATGGTCAGATGAAACCAAAATAGAACTTTTTGGTAAAAACTCAACTTGTCGTGTTTGGAGGAGAAAGAACACCATACCTACTGTGAAGCATGGGGGTGGGAACATCATGTTTTGGGGCTGTTTTTCTGCAAAGGGACCAGGACAACTGATCCGTGTAAAGGAAAGAATGAATGGGACCATGTATCGTGAGATTTTGAGTGAAAACCTCCTTCCACCAGCAAGGGCATTGAAGATGAAACGTGGCTGGGTCTTTCAGCATGACGATGATCCCAAACACACCGCCCGGGCAACGAAGGAGTGGCTTCGTAAGAAGCATTTCAAGGTCCTGGAGTGGCCTAGCCAGTCTCCAGATCTCAACCCCATAGAAAATCTTTGGAGGGAGTTGAAAGTCTGTGTTGCCCAGCAACAGCCCCAAAACATCACTGCTCTAGAGGAGATCTGCATGGAGGAATGGGCCAAAATACCAGCAACAGTGTGTGAAAACCTTGTGAAGACTTACAGAAAACGTTTGACCTCTGTCATTGCCAACAAAGGGTATATAACAAAGTACTGAGATGAACTTTTGTTATTGACCAAATACTTATTTTACCGAGGAATTTACCAATTAATTCATTAAAAATCCTTCAATGTGATTTTCTGGATTTTTTTTTTTTATTATTTTGTCTCTCATAGTTGAGGTATACCTATGATGAAAATTGGAGACCTCTCTCATCTTTTAAGTGGGAGAACTTGCACAATTGGTGGCTGACTAAATACTGTTTTACCCCACTGTATTCAGAGAAGGAACTATTATATATGGTCTCAGTCTCTCTTGGTCCTGTCTTCATCTCAAACCCTTAAAATCTTGGTCTTGTTTCAGTACACTCTGGTCTTGATCATGTATTGGTCAGTGTGGTCTTGACTACAACACTAGTTTAAACCTTATAAAAATATAGCCATGGGTCACATGCAGAATGATAAAATACTAAAATGCTCACTTGACAAAAAATACAGTTAAAGTAGTGGATTGCACTTTGAGTTTTATGATGTCCCAAACCAACTCACCCTACCTTCAGTACTCCAAGGCTGCACTCACACTGGGCCCAGTTGCTCTGCTGCATGTAGACATGCCTTCTCCCTCTCCATTGCTGAAACACAGATGTGAATTTTGCCCATATACAGTACCTCACTGTTTCTATGGTTTTGATCAAATTGGCTATTTACAGGTGCATCTCACTAAATCAGAATATCATCAAAAAGTTGGGTTATTTCAGTGATTCAATTCATAAAATGAAACTCGTATAGATTAATTACACACAGAGTGATATATTTCAAGTGTTTATTTCTTTTAATTTTGATGGTTATGGCTTGCAACTCATGAAAACCCGAAAATCAGTTTCTCAAAAAATTAGAATATTACATAAGATCAATTTTTAAAAATTCATTTTTTTAATAGAAATGTTGGCCGACTAAAAGTACTTCCATGCACACACTCAATACTTAGTCAGGGCCCCTTTTCATGAATTAATACTGCATCACTGTGGCGTGGCATGAAGGTGATCAGGCTGTGTTACTGCTGAGGTGTTATGAAGGCCCAGGTTGTTTTGATAGCGACCTTCAGCTCATCTGCATTGTTGGGTCTGGTGTCTCTCACTTCCCTGTTGTCGATACTTCATAGATTCTATATGGGGTTTCGGTCAGGAGAGTTTGCTGGCCAGTAAAATATGGTGATACCATGGTCATTAAACCAGGTTTTGGTACTTTGGCAGCAGTGTGGGCAGATGCCAAGTCCTGCTGAAAAATGAAATCAGCATCTCCATAAACCTTGCCAGCAGAGGGAAACATGAAGTGCTCTAAAATGTCCTGGTAGGCAGCTGCATTGACTTTGGACTTGATAAAAACGTGAACGAACACCAGCAGATGACATGGCTCCCCAAATCAGGTGCCAAGTCTTGTCACTTGGAAACCAAGGTCCCAGACTTTGGAGGAAGAGTGAACAGGCACAGAATCCAAGTTGCTTGAGGTCCAGTGTGAAGTTTCCACACTCAGTGATGGTATGGGGAGCCATGTCATCTGCTGGTGTTTTTCCACTGTGTTTAATCAAGTCCAATGTCAGTGCAGTCATCTAACAGGACATTTTAGAGCACTTCATGCTTCCCTCTGCTGACAAGCTTTATGGAGATGCTGATTTCATTTTCCAGCAGGACATGGCACCTGCCCACATTGCCAAAAGTACTAATACCTGGTTTAATGGCCATGGTATCACTGTGCTTGATCAGCCAGCAAACTCTCCTGACCTAAATCCCGTAGAGAATCTATGGTGTATTGTCAAGAGGAAGATGAGAGACACCAGACCCAATAATACAGACGAGCTGAAGGCCGCTGTCAAAGCAACCTGGGCTTCCATAACACCTCAGCAGTAACACAGGCTGATCACCTCCATGCCATGCTGCATTGATACAGTAATTATGCAAAAGGAGCCCCGACCAAGTATTGTGTGTACATGGACATACTTTTCAATCGGCCAACATTTCTATTAAAAATCTTTTTTTTTAATTAAGTTTATATAATATTCTAATTTTTTGAGAAACTGAATTTGAGGTTTTCATTTGTTGCAAGTCATAACCATCAAAATTAAAAGAAATAAACGCTTGAAATATATCACTCTGTGTAATGAATATATATAATATGAGTTTCACTTTTTGAATTGAATTATTGAAATAAATCAACTTTGCGATGACATTCTAATTTATTGAGATGCACCTGTATTTTTAGACACTCTATTGATCCAATTTGCTGCAGTGTAGCGAGAAATTGAACTGATAAAGCAGCATATTCTTGCTGCAGGGGGAAGCAAAGCAAGCAGTGGGAGGTTCAGAGTCTTTGCATTTGTCCCATGCCTCAGCAAACCCCTTTCATTTGTTCCTAAACTGAGAAAGTGTTCCGTACTTGAGCACTGTACAGATTGTTCACAAATTTCTCATCAATTTTTCTGACCAGGTCAGAGCATGAAAAGCGCAATCCAAACTGTGGATTCTTAACCATGAAGAAAGACTTGACCGAGCTTACTGTGGCTGAATTCTTTCACTTGGAAAAGGAAAGGCTAGAGATCTACCTGGCAAGTAGTCACTGTTGAATGTGTGCAAAACGGGCTTACTTCAGATACTTGGCAGTTATTGTTCTTGTTTTGTTTTTTTTTCCATCCTCTTTCTCCAGAGAAAAATTTGTCATAAGAAGATGGCCCAAATGCGGGATCACTTAGACCGTATTCTTGAAGATCTTAAATCTTATTTGGAATCAATTGAACAATAAAATTATTTCTCTATCAGTATTTTATTGTGAATAGTCTTAAGGGCTCAGCGTGAGCTTGTAATATTTGTCCATTAGTTATGTATTGTCATGTTTCACTAATGTCAATAAACGTCTTTTAAAGAGTAATCCCTTCTTTGTAGTTCGTTGATTGACCACAAGATGACGCCTTTGCACTAAACCTGTTTGCCTCCCCACACAGACACTTATTGTGGAATTCCCAATCCCCCTCAGAACCTTCACAAATACAATCTGGAATGAAAGCACACGTTGAGCTGGATTACAATGTGTGCTATATTCCCTTTTTTTTTTCCCAAATACTTACCATTTTCCTGAACGTGCCACCATCTCCACCACCCCTTTTCAAACCTTGACCCTGGACAGATGGCCTGAAGCCCCTCCTTTTCAATACCAACTGTTGCCCCAGTAACATCTGTTACATATAGAGGGACAGTGTGCGGTGTGAGGGCTTGGCAGCACCCTTGTCTAGCCTCGCGAGGAGGGGTGAAATTTGAGAAATTTTGCCGGATGCTCCAGCTGACAACGTGGAAGTGTGGGAAAAGTTCTTTTGCTGTAAACCCTCGGGCCATGGCGTAAACAAAATGCTGATTTTTGTGTGATTCAGTGCAGGATTAAAAGATGGTATCCCTTCTCCAGCCTTCCTCTATTCTGGATTAATGTCTAATGTAACACTCTGGCCACTGAGCCCAGATCAGCTGCTTAATTCTTTTTATCCGCTCACTGCTGAGCAAATTGAAGAGAATATTTTTAGACAGAAAAAACGTAAAATGCCCATAGGTGACGTAACAATTCTAACAGACAAGGCTGTGTTCATAATCTGTTTTAAACCACGCTGTTCTTGTGAAGTATGTTACCTAATGGTATTCTTCTACAAACACATCAAGTATTAATTTTAGATGGACCCCTTTGAGTTGAGGTGAAGGAAAAAAATAAAATTATTACTGAAATGCAATTAATGAAATGGCTACTTTGTTTATGTAAGCGACGCGGCTTTGCATAAATGCACAGATCATAAGGGGGTGTGAGCAGTAATTGCTAATGTAACTCTAATCAGGGTTTATAGCCACATCCCTTGTCAATCCACTTATTTTTGTACTCCAGAAAATGAACAAAGAGAAAAGCCTGGTGTGACTTCTATGTCTGGGAGGCACAGATGTGATAGATGAGCTTATGTGTGAATGGCAAAAAAGCTTTAATGTTATTATACTGGAGGTTAAATTGATTAATTTTTCCCACATTTTTAAAAAAAAATAATCTAAGGACACTGAGCTGACTTTTTTAAAGGCAACTCTATAGCAAAACATTTCACTGATTTCCCCCCCCCCCCCAATCTAATCAAACTGCAACAAAATGATTGCTGCAATGACTTTGCAGTTTCTTAATGGGTTCGCTCTAAATAAACGGTAAATAGCTAGTATGGCAGATGGACAGATGTTGCCAACAGAAACTTTACAACCAGCTTTCCATTAGACTCCATCTGTTGCTCGTCCAACCAGAGCCTCTGTTCTCCCTCCTCCGGTCTTTTCCTTCTCTCCTCATCAGCGTGTATCACAGAACCTTCTTCTCTGATGCGCCACGTTGCCCCAGTGAATGACATCAGCAGCTGGCCCCTGAAATGACCCGGTTAAACCTTTTGGCAAATAAAGGCTAATTGAGGCATGTTATCACATCTGAACCATAAAGAAAAAGCTTTCTTACTGTAACATTTCAAACCCAGCTTGTTCTTTTTTTTTCCTCCACTGATGATTAGTTGAGCAAGGCAGATGACATGCATGCACAGTGCTGCGGAAGAGTATTTGCCCTGTTCCTGATTTCTTACACATTTTGCATATTTGTCACACTTAAATGCTTCAGATCATCAAACAAATTTAAATATTAGACAAAGATAACACAAGTAAACACAACATGCAGTTTTTAGATGAAGATGTTTATTACTGGGGGGGGGGGGGGGGGAGGAATCCAAACCTACATGGCCCTGTGTGAAAAAGTGATTGCCCCCTAAACCTAATAACTGGTTGGGCCACCCTTAACAGCAACAACTGCAATCAAGCGTTTGCGATAACTGGCACTGAGTCTTTTACAGCGCTATGGAGGAATTTTGGCCCACTCATCTTTGCAGAATTGTTGTAATTCAGCCACATTGGAGGGTTTTCAAGCATGAACCGCCTTTTTAAGGTCATGCCACAGCATCTCAGTCAGATTCAGGTCAGGACTTCGGCTACGGTCACACTACCGGTTTTAATGCTCAATTCTGATTTTTTTGCACAAATGTGACTCATACCTGATTTTTTTTTTTTTTAACCCTAGAGCACTATCGCCGGGTGATTTTCACCCGAGCAAATGTATTTATTTACATGATTTTCAATATGTTGCATTTTTCTGAGTGTCATGGGTCCCAGGGTAGCTTCACCATTGTTTTTGACATCTTTGGAGGTGTGGGTGTTTCCCTACCCCTAAGCCCACTTTTTTCCTGCAGGCATGGTTTTGGGTGATTTTCACCCGGCAATAGTGAAAGAGGGTAAAGTACGTTTTGGGTGGATTTCACCCGGTGATAGTGTTAGTGTATAAAATCAGAACACTTTCGCTATAAAAAGTAACACCATCACTTTCGCCGGGTAATTTTTACCCGATATAATATATCCAACAAAAAGTACTTGTCATGAAAAATAGATCAAAATATGACAACACATGATAAATTAGAGTGGTTTTCTTTTATTTTCAACTGTGGCATGTGTAACAAAATGAAAAAAAAAATGTCAGGACATGCTTTACTGAAAAATTAGGAATTCATGAACAAAAAATTCCTAAAAAAAAAAATAAAATAATGATACTGGAGACTTGGTCTTTGGTCCACCCATTCCTGGGACATGTGAGACTGTTTGTAAGGAGTAGGTAAGTAAAAGTGGTCCTGGAATTTGCATGCTATCCTTATTTAGTGCAGTGGTTATGAATAAATATCACAAAGTGATGATTTCAAAGAGAATTCATATGGTGAAAACAATATTTTAGTCAATTGGTCATTTTTACCCACTCAAAAAATACAATTTTTTGTTCCTTTCTCCTGCAGCTGTTTGCGTGTCAAAGAGTCTGTGCCTTCACCAGGGAAGTCTCACATGTCCCAGGAATGGGTGGACCAAAGACCAAGTTTCCAGTATCATTATTTTTTTTTTTTTTTTAGGAATTTTTTGTTCATGAATTCCTAATTTTTCAGTAATTTTGGAGCATTTTATGGGGGTCCTCCTATGACATTGTTTTTCATTTTGTTACACATGCCACAGTTGAAAATAAAAGAAAACCAGTCTAATTTATCATGTGTTGTCATATTTTGATCTATTTTTTATGACAAGTACTTTTTGTTGGATATATTATATCGGGTAAAAATTACCCCGGCGAAAGTTGTTACTTAACGGTGTTACTTTTTATAGCGAAAGTGTTCTGATAGTCTGAATGGCACATATCCGATTTTTTTTTTCACACCAGATCCAGGTCACTTTCATATGTGGTCCTAATTCGGATACGTGTCTAATATTTTCCAAAGCAACCTCAGTCTGAAAGGTCATGTGGCATTTCATCTGACTTTTTCCTCACTGAAGTGAGACGGATGTGACAATTCTGTGGTGGAGGATTCAGCAAGCATGGCAGACAGCTGATTTGTGCTCTCTTTTTAATCAGTCTTCTTCCCTTTATCACTGGATTGTAATTTTGTCAGTTCTGACTGCACAATAACTTAATTTTTTTTGGGGGGAGTGGGGGCTGAAACTGTCAGACAAGCAGGCTCACAGTAACGGCACATTAAAAAAAGTAACGGCGCATTTACTGGACGCTGCAAATTCCTTTTCCCTGTAAAAGGCACACTGTGAGTCCCGGCCACTGTAATATCTAAAATGTAAAGTTAATACCGACATGACTGTGAAGCGGAATGGTCAAATAGGGGGATACAGGAGAGGGGAGTCTGTGGCAGCTTCTCCTTCCTGTGCGGGACCACTGGTGCTGGTACGAGCTGCTGACAACGTCAGTGGGCGAGAGCCCTGTAATCGCTAGGATTATTCATTTTTAACCTTATCTATCCTCTTAAAATTCCGGTGTTCCACCCATGGAATGTTTTACATTGGCTGGAAATTGGTTGGAATGCTAAGGGGTTAAACAGGTAATCCAACTGAGACTCAGGGTCTCATTTCCAAGAGAGATGTTTAATCGATCAGTTCTGTTAAAGCAGAGCTGATCACGCCAATCATCTGGCGTGTAGAGGAATGAAGCTGGTCTCATATTTATTTTGTGCATAATCATTTCTGAATGATTTTAACATTTATTTTGCTGCGCTGCATCAGGGTGAAGAAGTTCTGGCCCCCTCAGTCGTTTGGGGCTCATATTTACTTCCATAAACACAACGCTGTGTCTGACGTTACGTTTTCATCTGCGCAAGAAGGTCACTTCATAGCTGTAGACCGTTCATTCTGGAGTCTGATGGGGGTCTCATTTAAATTGTAATGTGAATGCATACACAAAAAAAATCAGATCTCAGCAAAAAATCGGAATTGAGCATTAAGACCTGCAGTGTGACTGTAGCCTTTGACTAGGCCACTCCAAAGTCTTCATTTTGTTTTTCTTAAGCCATTCAGAGGTGGACTTGCTGGTGCATTTTGAATTATTGTCCTACTGCAGAACCCAAGTGTGCTTCAGCTTGAGGTCACGAACAGATGGCCTGAAATTCTCCTTCAGGTTTTTTTTTTTTTTTTGGTAGACAGCAGAATTCATGGTTCCATTTCCCACAGCAAGTCTTCTAGGTCCTGAAGCAGCAAAACAGCCCCAGATCATCACACTACCACCACCATATTTTACTGTTGGTATGGTGTTCCTTTTCTGAAATGCTGTTACTTTTACACCGGATGTAATGGGACACATACCTTCCAAAAAACTTTTGTCTCGTTAGTCCACAGAGTATTTTCCCAAAAGTCTTGGGGATCATCAAGCTGTTTTCTGGCAAAACTGAGATGAGCCTTTGTTCTTTTTGTGCAGCAGTGGTTTTTATCTTGGAACTCTGCCATGCAGGCCATTTTTGCCCAGTCTCTTTCTTATGGTGGAGTCATGAACACTGACCTTAACTGAGGCAAGTGAGGCCTGCAGTTCTTTGGATGTTGTTGTGGGGCCTTTTGTGACCTCTTAGATGAGTCATCGCTGCACTCTTGGGGTTATTTTGGTCAGCCGGCCACTCCTGGGAAGGTTCACCACTGTTCAGTGTTTTTGCTATTTGTGGATAATGGCTCTCACTGTGGTTCGCTGCAGTCCCAAAGCTTTAGAAATGGCTTTATAACTTTTTCCATAGTTATAGTTCTCAATTACTTTTTCTCAGTTGTTCCTGAATTTCTTTGGATCGCGGCATGATGTCTAGCTTTTGAGGATCTTTTGGTCTACTTCACTTTGTCAGGCAGGTCCTGTTTAAGTGATTTCTTGATTGAGAACAGGTGTGGCAATAATCAGGTCTGGGTGTGGCTGGAGAAATTGATATCAGCTTTCCAAAGATGTGATAAACCACAGTTAATTTATGTTTTAACAGAGGGGGCAATCACTTTTTCACACAGGGCCATGTAGGTTTGGATTTTTTTTTACCCTTAATAATAAACACCTTAATTTAAAAACTGCATTTTGTATTTACTTGTGTTGTCTTTGTCTAATATTTAAATTTGTTTGATGATCTGAAACATTTAAGTGTGACAAAAAATGAGAAATCAGGAAGGGGGCAAACAGTTTTTCACACTGCTGTAACTAGTTGTGCCATCTTCGGCGGCAACTGCATTCAAGCATTTGCGGTAACTGGCAATTGGTCTTTTATATCTCTGTTAAGGAATATTGGTCCACTCTTCTTTGCAGAATTGTTTTAATTCAACCACATTGGAGGGCTTGAGTTCATGAACTGATGGCCTAACATTCTCCTTCAGGATTTTCTGATAGAGAGCAGAATTCATGGTTCCATCAATTACGACAATTCATCCAGGTCCTGAAGCTGAAAAGCGGCCCCAGACCATGACACTACCACCACCATGTTTGATGTTCTTTTAATGAAATACTGTTAGTTTTACACCAGCTGTAGTGGGACATACGCCTTCCAAAAAGTTGAACTTTTGTCTCGTCAGTCCACAGAATTTTTTCCCCAAAGTCTTGGAGATCATCAAGATGTTTTTTGGCAAATATGAGGTGAGCCTTTGGTCAGCAGTGATTTTGGCCCTGGAAATCTCCCATGGATGCCATTTTTGCCCAGTCACTTTCTTATTGTTGAATCATCGACCAGTGTCCAAACTGAGAAGAGTGAGGACTGCAGCAGTTTAGATGATGATCTGGGTTTTTGTTTCTCATCTGTTTTTGAATTTCTTTAGATCGTGGCATGATGTATTTGTTTTTAAAGATCTTTTAATTTTGCCAGAAAGGCTCTATTTAAATGACTTCTGAATTCACCAGATGTGGCAGTTATCAGACCTGGGTTTGGCTAAGTGAGTAATAAGCAAAATTGAACTCTGCTTTCCAGAAGAGTGTGGCTAATGTAACAAGGGGGCAATTACTTTTTCCACACAAGTCCAGTTAGGTTTGGATAGCTTTTTTCCCTTTAATAAATGAAATTGCTTAAAACCTACATTTTTTATTTACTCTGGATATCTTTGCCAATATTAAAATTTGTTTGATCTGAAACATTTAAGTGTGACATTCTGGAGAAAGGGATAGGCGAGGCAACGAGCTGAACGACACAAGGCTTTATTCTTTCTCCAACGACATAACAGCAACTGCGAACAGCGCAGCAGCGCTACAGAGCTGAAGCCTCTAGGTCTCCGTGCATTCCCCTTTTTATATCTTGATTCCCATGCATGGAGACCAGGAGCTTCCGACCATCATACATCGTTGTTTAACAAAGGATTGTGTGGCGCATTAACATAACATAACGCTGGCGCCGCTTTCACATCTTTTCTTCTTTGAGTGGCCACAGCGGCTCTTACTCTCCCCGAGGGGCGCATAGTCCTTACTGTTGCGTATGAACTTCCCAGTGACACCTCCTCTTTTGGTCCATGGTTCCCTGGGTGGAGAGTGGAGAAGTCCAACACCGTGCCCCCACACAGCCCCCCCCCCCCAAACACACAGAATGGGCCTTAACCCCCCCCATCCTTTGGGCTTGAGCTGGCATCCATAGTGGCTGTAGCAGGGGGTCGTCGATCCAGTCGAACTGCTCTACTGGCGGGTTGTACCGGAGGGCACGTCAATCGGGGGAGGGGGGAAACACATAAGCTCTGTGAACGCAGGTCCCTGCTGAGGGATCACCAACTTGCGGAGCCAATAACGGTGGGCGTCCACACCAGGGTCTGATGTGCATTGTGCCTGCCGGAAACAAAACCGGCTTTCTGCAAGCTTCTTGGGACGAACGTGCGGGAAAAACAATGGTGGGCTGGGCCGGGTCGCTCCCAGCCTCCGTCTGTGTAAAAATTGTGCAGGCGGCTCAGCCTCGGTGCAGGGTTTTTTTTGGAAAAAAAACTCTCCAGGGATCAGCATCGGCTGAGAAAAAATGAGTTCTGCCAGGGCAAATGCCACATCCTCCTTAGGTGCAGTGCGCAGCCCTAAAAGGACCCAGGGCCAGCGGCTCCTGGAGCAGGTTTGTCGCCTATTGCGTGGCATGCGTGTCTGGCGCCGTGACCACGTAATAGCGTTTTGTGTCATCCATTGTTATCCCGTGGAGTGCGAACTGGGCTTCTCTGTGCGAAACCCTTGCTGCCGGGTTGGGAAGTCAGAAGTCCGGCAGCTTGACTCTGGTGCTTTCCCTCCGGGTAGTCTCTGGGGCAGTGCTTGGCTTGCTCTCAGTGGCACGTCTTGGGTCACCAGTGTGGCTCGCTCTCCATGGTCATCAGGGTCACCAGTGTGGAGAAACGGATAGGCGAGGCAACGAGCTGAACAACACAAGGCTTTATTCCTTCTCCAACGACATAACAGCAACTGCGAACAGCACTACAGAGCTGAAGCCTCTAGGTCTCCGTGCGTTCCCCTTTTTATATCTTTATTCCCATGCATGGAGACCAGGAGCTTCCGACCATCATACATTGTTGTTTAACAAAGGATTGTGTGGCGCATTAGAAATAACATAACGCCGGCGCCAGTTTCACACCTTTCCTCTGCTGAGCGACCACAGTGGCTCTTACTCTCCCTGGGGGGGGGGGGGGCATAGTCCTTACTGTCCCGTATGAACCCCCCGGTGACACCTCCTCTTTTGGTCCATGATTCCCTGGGTGGAGAAGTCCAACGCCGTAAGAAATCAAGATGGGGGCAAATATTTTTTCACAGCACTGTATAGACCAGAATACATTTGTCATCCAAAGGAATGTCATGCATGTTAGTTAATTTACAAGACCATGCTCCATTGCATCATACTGATATAAAAAACTCCTAATCCTTTTCCCTCCATGTTTAATGTTCTCCCATATCCCTGGCAGAGGAGAGTTTAGGCTGGCAGCTCGCTCAGATGCCATGGCCCTCCTACCTTTGCTGGGTTTTTTTGTGTGTGTGTCCTCTCCCAATGGGACCTCCATCTGTCCCTATACTCAGCCCATTGTGGTGTCCCTAAGCCCAGAAACTTCCACAATGCAGTGGGCGTGCAGAGGGGGGCCAGGGTAAACACGACAGCATCCAGATCCCATTAGAAGCTCTTTAACTCCAACACCCAATGCTCTGAGAGAAGTCTGGGAGGGGAAGGTCCACCCCTCATCCGCATGCACACAATGTCACCTTTTACACCCGACTCTATGAAGTGGCGAGCAGCTCTTCCCTCCATTCCATGTCTATGATTTCAATCATCTGACCATTTTGCTGTCTATAATTTGCCCACTAGATATAATCTGATGAATAAAACCGGAGGCGAATCGGCATGCTGACCACGATGATATTTGGTTATGATTTTGATTATTTTAAATGATACCAATTCTCCAGTTCTGCCATCCGCTTCCTTATGATTCCTTGTTCCCCACACCCCTCTCTCAAATCATCTTTTGGGTCTTTCTTCTCCCAGCTGCTACTCCTAGTCTGGGGCGGTACCGTTTTGAGGTGCTCCACCTCTCAACCTGAGCATCCCATATCCCTTGTTTGTGCGCAGTCTGTGCGTGTGCAGAACGGGCGGGGGGGGGGGGGTCACTGTGTTGGCCCCAGCTTAAAGGCAGAGGGATTATCGGCACACAGACACTGATTAAAGCCTTCCAGCGTCCTATGGCCCCATTAATACAATCTTAGTCACAATGCTTTATCCCTCCATCTAGGTCCTATGGATCAGGACCTTTTCATTTTAGTGTGAGCCACTGTTGTTTAGTCAGTGGATTAAATTGCTGTACACAAAAACTGAAATATAAGCACAAGAGAATGGGAGGAAGATGCCAAGCAGGCTTCCTACTACAACTCAAAAACTCTCCTGTGTCCTGGGTTAAAAGGCCATTTTTTTATGTATTGTTAGCCTCTAGTCGTATAGAAGTACAACTAAGTTTATGATTCGAGTGTTGGAGTGTAACGCTTGTCACTTCTATGTGTATGATCTCTAACTTGACCTCACATCCCAAGGGGTTGATCTACAGGTTGTGCTTCCCTGCCTGCTGTGTCAGCCAAGATGGCATTACAGAGCATGTGTTCATTTCCCATTAAGAGCCCCCCCACCCCGCCCCCCATGTGTTTAGAACAGTTGAGAGCCACTTGATACTACTCAACCCCTGCTGTAAAGGTACATTCTTGAATGCTTTCAAAAATTTTAAGAATTACTTTTTAAAAATGATTTTAACATCATTCACATTAAATGTCAAGGTCTTCTGAAATTGTTGAGTGTCGCTTTAAAACTCCCCACTGTGCTCCAATATCCGAGACTATCCTGAGTTTTGTAATCTTGCAACCAAAGTCAATTTATGGGGATTATTCCATATCCACCCACTCATCTATTTGGACTCAGGCGAATAATTCACAGCCCCCCCCCCCCACCACCACCACCAACAAAACGGCAAAGATACAAAGAGAGTGTGCGCCAGCAAACTCCGCCAGCACTTTCTCACAGGCTGCAAGTGTATAGCTATGTGTCATTCCCGTGCCAAGATTGACACTCAAGATCAGCGGGGACAAACTTGTAAATGGCGATCTTGCGCCTCTGTCACCTCGACTGCCCTTTCCTCCTCTGCCCTCAAATGCGCTGTCCCCGTACCTCTCTCTCGCACCCTCACTCCCTTCTCTCTCGCTCTTTCCCTCTTTCTCCACCAAATTGGCCCAGCTGTCCGTCAGCCCCCTGCAGTTCGCCCAGCTGTCTGACCTCCCTGAACGAGAAGCCCAGCAACAATACGGGTCACAGGTCAAGAGAAAGAACAGGCTGTGTTCACAATAGACCAGTGGCGCCCACTAAAACAATCATTCCCCTTTTCTCTTCCAGTCTTTCTGCACTGCTGGGGGGGGGACTGGAAAAGACAAGCCTTTGGAGTGGGAGCTGAAGAGCAGGGACATCCTCTTAGACTACAGCATCCCCATCACCTTCCCCTATTAACCTTTGTGTAACGGACCACGAGTACAAACACGCTTGTGCAAACCAGCTCTTGCCCTGCATCCACCCAGTACATTGTTTATTTCAAGAGCCATCATGTCCTTCAACCTGATCGTTAAAGTTAAAACGCATACTTTCAGTGATTAGTCGAGTGATATTGTGTTGAAGTTAAAACTCTCATGATCATTTTTTTTTTTTATTGTATGGGTGTCTTGTTTCAATATTTCTCAATTATGACAGTGTTGTTCGCCGCCATCTGCTCCGTCTTTAAACAGAAATCCCAGGCTTCTCTCTCTTTTAGAAAAAGCGGATAAATTATTTGAAAACGAGTTCTTTGCCCTACAGTGTTTTGGCATGAGCGAGATGGGAAAACGGGACACATGGGGGAGCAGGCAGAGGCTCAGAACACAGGCTCTGTGACACATTCACCTGTTCCCCGATGCCTTTTTCCCAGGGCCCACAACAGCCTCCCGCCTGACCTGATGGAAACCCCGCAACAACCCTTTGAATGACATCAGACTCACACAGGCACACACAGTCCTGCTACAGCTCTTTACGCAGAGCCACAAAATGCTCCTTTATCCAGCAACTTTGTGTACATTTTCGACTGATATCTTATTGAGCTACTGTGAAACGACGCAAAGCCTCAGTGGTCAGAACATTAATAATCTTTAGTGTAAGACCCTCTGTTCGGTACTTATTGCTGTTTGTGTACTGTAGGGTTTTTCCAATACAATACATCATTCAAATGTAAGAAGTTTGCTAGAAGTAAAAAAAAAAAAAAGGTTTGCAGCTCTTGAAATTACTACATTGATCCCAGTGTGTTTCAGGTCAATCAGGTAATTCTATCCTACCTTAACAATATGGCAAGTGCAATGTAAAAATGGGGGAAAGGGCTAATATTTACCTATGACATGAGGCATTTTTAGTGCTGCGGTATTCTATAAGATGACAGCAGGGCATCAGAAAACACATGGCACACATTGTGTCTATTGAAATGCCATATAATATAAGAATATTTATTCAGTGAAGAGCGAAACAGCAAAATATTAACAGTACAGTGAGAAAAAACTGTGAAGACAAATGAACAGGATCCTGAAAGACCGTGAATAAATAAATTAAATACAGTACAACTAGCAGTGACTGGCAACAAACCAAAAGACAGCAAAACAAAAACTGTCTTGAGAAAGATATAAAAAGGACAAGACATTATCAAAATAAATATTAAATACAGATATAAATAAATGTATTGAATAAATGTATTGCTCTTTTTCTCAAAATGGGGAGGCCATTGGCTGTAGGCCTCAGTGCACAGTGAAGATTTTTTTTAATTGAATTTCATTGTAATATGTAGATGAGCAGATTGCAACGGTTTGAACCACAGTTTTTTTATAACGGTGTTTGATGTGGCTATCTAATTTGGTATACGTGTTTATTTGTACTATTTATAAACTGGGGAATGGCATGTTCAAAAGAATAACATCCAATCATAACCAGAAAAGAATAATTAAAATGACAAATGTGATGGGTTTGTTTCAGGTAGACTGAGTTGAGGTGAGGAGTCCTCTCTATGAGGATTCAGTGCTCTCCCAGAGTGCTACATAACATAAATGTGAACCATCTTCTCTATACAGTCATTACCGTGGCCATAATTTTACAGTAGTTTATACAGGAGCAGTGATTCTCCTCTGCCCGGGCTGGTGAAGTCACACGCTGGTCCTTTTACAGTTCAGAGGGTGCCCATCTGAGAGACGACGAGGTGGGAGGGAGTGAAGGAGTCAAAGGCCACATCCAGGGGTAGCTCATAGCGAGAAGCTTGAAAGAGTGGGTGGGCCTGAGGGCCTCCTGGTAGGCTACCAGTCGTAGAAGTGGGGTAACGATGCGATGAGAGGTAGTGGGCATGGTGGCCCGGGTGGGGTGCGTAGCTCCTCTCGGACTCATGGGGAGAGGGTTCCTGCTTCAGGGCAAAGTTGCCACTGATGCTAAGGGGGGGAGTCAGCGGCCCATCGTATGGTGGAGTGCCACTGCTGCACTCGTTAGGGGAGGCGTTGTCATACACAGGCCCCTTGAATCCTTTCAGTTGAAGGACATGGGATGCCTCCAAGGAGCCATAGGGTGGGCTGGGAAGTCCTGGGGATGGGTAGCTGAGGGAATGGCCAGCCACCACACCACCCACTTCTGGGCCTCCACACTTGTCCTCCAGTTTGTTAAGAATCATTGGAGAGGGTCCCAGCTGCAGGCAGCCAGCCACAAGGTTACTAGTTGGCTGGGACAGACCTTTGCACAGCATCTCCACAAACCCATGGCTCTCTGGGGACTGGCCACTCTCGAGCACCTCGGACAACGCCCAGATGTAATTGCGGGCCAGACGTAGAGTCTCAATCTTTGATAGCTTCTGAGTCTTTGAGTAACAAGGCATCACTTTGCGCAGATTATCCAGGGCGTCATTCAGCCCGTGCATTCGGGAACGTTCTCTGGCGTTCGCTTTTATCCGCCGGGCACGAAACCTCTCCTGTCTTGCTTTGGTCATCTTCTTCTTTTTAGGACCTCTCCTTTTGGGACCATTTTCTCCATTTACTCCACTTTCATCGTCCTCTTCCTCCTCTTCGTCCATATCCTCACTGCCCAGTTCTGTGCAGGAATGAATCCGGCCTCCTATAGTCAGGCCATAGCGCCCTCTCATCTCCGGGCTTTCATCTCCATCCTGTGAACTGCCGTCCTCCTCAAGCCAGCCGAGGGAACTCACCAGCTCACTCACATCCCCACTCTTCCCGAATGGTTTGGTCATCATTTCAATCTGAGGAGAACGCACACATCTGGTCAGTAACTAGATACTCCATTAAGTGTGAAAGAAGTAGACAAAAATGATAAATGTGCAGTAAAAAAAAAAAAAAAGAAGTCACAAGTGACTGACAATGCACAGACCATGAAATCCAGACTGGGTGTTCTAGTTTCAGCACTGCAGTGTGGACAGCTCGTTTTCACTTTTAGGAGCCAGTCTGTCATATCAAATGTTTACATTTTTAAAGCTGTAAATATATCATATATTGTGTTATCATTTGTTTTGTGTTGGGTTTTTTTTAATTAAAGGATGCATTTACTGTTTTCAGAAGGATGAATTGTTCCTTCTGTTATGCTTTGGTCGTTTCAGAGACTCTACCAATCTGGGACAGGATGGGATTTACTCAGCATATAAAGATCAAAGATTAAATGGGGAACATGCAAATCAACAAACATGACGACGAGCTGCCCGAACGCCGTTTTACAGAGTTACAGACACTGCATTCTGTCATTACACAATATACTATATATTTAAAACTTTAAAAAAATGAGTTTATATAGCCAATTGATTCTAATAAAAAGATTGGATATATTTTGCTGTGCTTCGTTTACTCTTTTTGTTCAAAAAAAAAAAATTACACCTGTTATGAAAAAAATGCATCCTTACTTTGTGGTAGCTAGATAATAAATAAACCAGAACCCAGCAATACATCTGAGGATAAGCATATGACTGTAAATATGAAACTTTATCCCAAATAGTTAAAATATAAATCAGCTTGATCTGAATGAAATGGGTCTACCAAACCTGGCTTGGCTATCTGACATCAAACTAAAACTTACCTTTTTTTTTTTTTTTTGATTCAAAGCTTCTTCTGTGCAAAATGACAAGTAGACAAGTGAGGCCAGCGGTGTGAGTCCGGAAGAGCTGCTTTTCTTTCTCTGAGCATCCGCCACTGTCCCCGCTTCTCTGCTCCTTCACAGATCCATGTGTGTGTTTGGAACTTTCTTCTCCAAATGACAGCAGCGGGAGGGTTCCTCCGCCTTTAGCCTGCTGCTCCCTCCCTCCCTCCATACCCCACCCCACCCACCCACCAGACGCGCGTGGCGGGCTCAGGACTGACGGCGCAGCACCCGGCGCACTGACGGCCATTTACAAAAATAAGGGAGGGAGGGTTCAATTTATTTATTTATTTATTTTAATTTTTTTTTTGGGGGGGGGGGGGTCAAAGGTCCTGCAGGTGAGAAACGGAGTGGAAAATTATAACAGCTCTTGATCCTCACTGAAATTAATACACTGGAGATTTCAGTTAGAGAATTATTAAATGCCAGCATTCATAACTCCTAACAGCTTTTTTTCAACACAGTAATGATAGAAAAGTAAAATCGAAGCAGCAAAACGCAAAAAAGTGATAAGCAACAACAAAATATATCATGCAAATCTTAAAATATACACAAGAAACAGCAAAAAAAAAAAAAAAAAAAAATCTTTATTCCGAGCCAGCAGGACGCCACAACTTGAACTGATAAGCACGAATATGCAACTTTTATTTTAGTTAATTTAACTTCTGTGGCCGAACTCGCGCCATGTTGGCGCTGGTGTGGGAGTTTGGTGACTGGCCCGCGTCACACCATTGCACTTAATGATAAAAAAAAAAAAAGATTAGATCGCCTTATTTTACTGTGAAAATCGGATTTTTCACTTGGGCTTCTTAGGCTTCAGAAGATTTGCCGAAACCCAGTAAATTATTAGGCTTTTATAATGATTTACTAAACACACCAGTTTAGTCCCCAAACGAGTAAAGGCAAAGTTTAAAAACGCCCGCGTTCTGATTTGCTGCAGTGCGTGATAACGATCTTGATCGATTGAACATCTCTTCATTAGTCGGTTGGATCAGGAATGTTCCACTTCATTAAACACAGCGTGCACTTGTTTTTTGCGGAGTTAAGAGACGCTCGTCCATGCGCGCGTCCGTAACTGATTTTGACAGCTTGGTGCGCTGAGAGCAGGTGTGTGCCTTGTTCACCGTTTATTCAATTGTTAGCTTCAATTTAAGCGTCATATTTGCCCCCAGAGGACTACAGCAATCTGATTATTGAATCGATTGCTTTTGATGAAATGAATGGGTATTCTGCTGCTTCAGAACAGAATGCATTATTATCCATAACGGTTATCACAAGTGGTAATCGACCACAATATTAAGTAGCTAATTAACTATAGAACGCTTTTCTTAAGATACGCTAAGCTGATCCATTTTGTTTAGCGGCGCGTTTGTTGTTAAGGGTTCTCGGGGTCTCACGTCTTCAGATCAAAAGAGCTTATTTTGATTTTTTTTGACGCACCGATCATCTGCCAGTGTTGACCATTTCGCGCACTTGTGACAACAAATGCCGCGGCATAACAAACGCTCGCCGGTCCTCGTGCGTGGCGAGCCGCAGCTCCGCGGGGGTCCATTGTCATCACTGGCCATTGACAGCCGGGGGCTCGCGAGTCGCACGTGGCCCCGCATTGATCCCATTGTGCACGCGACTGAGCTTTGGCAACAGCGCCGTGGGCCTCGGCTTGTTTTCAAATGTGCGGCGTGTATACGATTTCAGCGGCTAGGAAATAAGAGTCACGCGAGTGATTGCGCAAAAACAGGCAACTTGCCTAACTAACGATTTACTGGACGCAGCCTGACAGATGGCTGGGTGTGGGTGTGGGTGTGGGTGGGGGCGTCTGTTGCTTGGATGCTGAGGCGTCACTCACTTCACCCCAAGATCTTGCCTCGTGCTGAAACATCAATCATCCAGTCGGTCGGTGGTCATCAGCGGTGTGCGATACTGCAAGATTTGGTATCGTTCCGATACCAAGTAAATACAGGGCCAGTATCGCCGATACCGATACTTTTTTAATAATTAAGGTGGATGCATCATCAAATTAGTAAATCTGAATGAATTTTCATTACCTTTAAGTGTTTTGTGAGTTTTCCTTTAGATTGTTAATTAGCTGAAACCCAGGACAGAATTTGGCCAAAGTTTATAGGTAAACAGAAAACGCTTTATTATAAAAGAAACTTTTTGTTCAGAAACAATAGACCAGTAACAATTTTTTTTTCTTAAATAAAGTCTACAGAATGAGCACTCCGCAACAAATGATACAAAATATTTAAAACAAATTCGTTTGTCCCAGTAGAATGCGTGTTCAGGGAACGCAATACAAAAATAAAACTAAACTTCTCCCCTTTATTGCACTTCTTTGAAAAATAAAAACCAGTAGTGAAAATACAATGAAAATACAATGAATAAAGTGTAAATAACTAAACAACCCCCAAAGCCTTAAGTTTAAAGAAATATTCCCCAAACCCCAGTGGAGGATTTCTTTCCTCGTCTCTCCATTTCTGTAGCTTAGCGTTTTCTTTTGGGTGATTTTTCATATGTTTGTATAAATGAGTTGTGTTACCACTGTATTTCACAGCCTTTTTACATATTGTACAGCTTGCCGTTGTCTCATCCTGAGCCACACCGAGCTCTGCTTCCTTGCTGCCATTCTTCTGCTCTGTGTGTATGGAATAACGTTTGCGCCAACAGGAACTGAATTTATATTTTAATTATTTGAATAACTGAATTTGAAACTGAATTAGTTTGAATAATTGCTTTTAAAATTTAAATCTGAATTGCCTAATTTGAAATTGAATTGTTACATATGGGAATTGTACTTTGGGGCTTGCCATAGTTCAGCCAAGGTTGGGGGGGGGGGTAGTGACGTCAGGTGGGCTACGGCTGGAATATATATTGAGATGTGAAGTTCAAAAAAGGTTGTTCGGTGTTCAACAGAGCAAGCTCTCCATCCTCCATTATTCAGACGTTACATTTGGCGATGAGGAAAATGGGCGCATGTGTCAGGGAGCCACCTCCATTCCTTCAGTGCCAGGGTACACCGGCTATATCGTGGGCTCGCTGGAGGAACATGTTCGAGGTGTATGTGACAGCGGCCGGATTTGGTAACATCAGCGAGGAGAGATAGAGGAGTCTGTTGGTGCATTACCTCGGTACAGAAGGACAGCATATCTTCTTCAGGCTGTGTGGTGACGGCTCGCTGGAAGACGGGTTGACATTAATGGACAGTACCTTTGGTGACCACTCCACTCCACTATCTGGCGGAGCTGGGTTTCTCCATAAGGGATCCGGAGGGCTCGACCGTGTTAACGGTGTACCCTGATTGGCAACTCCGCTGGCCTGCATTGTTTAGGGGCCTGGGTCGTATAGAAGCTTCTCACCATCGCCATCTCATCAACAAAAACGTGACACCAAAGATTCAGCCACTGCGGCGACTCCTCCTTGCACTGTGGGATGAAGTCTCGGCAGAGCTGTCCAAGCTGCTGGAGTCCGGCATCATTGAGAAAGTGGACACATTGCCGTGGATACCCAACCTGGTGGTGGCCAAGAAGGAGGGGGGGGGGGGCATCAGACCATGTATAGACCTCCAGATGGTGAACAAGGGGGTCATTCCGGACAGGTACCCCCTCCCTACCATGGAGGAGCTCACGGCAATGTTCAGTAGGTCTCAAGTTTTCACGAAGTTGGACCTCCACCAAGTCACCAAGGCTACCTGCAGGTGCCACTCCACCCGGACAGCAGGAACCTGACGGCGTTTGTGACCCACATGGGGGTTTTGAGGTATACCCGGATGCCTTTCGGTCTGAGCTCTGCACCCAGTTGTTTCCAAAAGGTGATGTCAACGATGCTGGCCGGTCTCAAGAGCGTGGTGGCTTACTTAGACAACATCGTGGTGCATGGCGCGTTGCAGGAACTACACTACGAGAGGCTGGAGAGGGTCCTAACGACACTTCAGAAACATGGAGTCACTTTGAATGGTGAGAAGTGTATCTTCGCAGCGGACTCTGTGGAGTTCGTAGGGTTCTGGCTGACCAGAAGAGGACTCCAACCACTACATTCAAACACAGAGGTGGTTCTGCGCATCCCGGATCCCTCAACGCCAGCTCAGATCTCATCATTTCTGGGCATGGTTAACTTCTATGGACGGTTCATCCCTCACTTTTCGGAGACGATTGAGCCCCTCTGGGCTCTGTTGAAGCAGGATGCGCTATGAGAGTGGATTCCAGCCTGCTCGGTGGCAGTCGCCAAACTAAAACAGCAACTCACCACTCCACCAGTGCTCGCCCATTTTAACCCCAATCAGGAGACCATCATGACCTGCAATGCGTCCGGTTCGGCACTGGGGGTGGTCATGTTGCAGGTGTAGGATGGCACGGAGCGCCCGGTGGTGTTCGCGTCAAGGTCCTTCTCGGCGGCGGAACAGAAGTATGCTGTGGGTGAGAGGGACGCGCTGGCCTGTGTCTGGGTGTGTGAGAGGTGGCACATTTACCTCTACGGGCGCCACTTCACCCTGTGGACTGACCGCTGGGCACTCACAACATTACTGGAGATGTCGGGGTCAGGGCACAGGCCGCTGGGGATCCATAGGTAGTCTGAAAGGTTGAGGGCTTATAATTTCACCACCAAGTTCACCCCGGGCAAAGACAACATCGTGGTGGACCTTTTGTCCTGCACCACAGTTAATTCCTCCCTACCGAATGATGGTGACGATGACTCAGCTGAGGCGGACCTGATTCACGCACTACACGGAACCCTCCAGAAGACAGTATCTACTCAGGAACTCAGGGAGGAGTCGGAACGGGATTCGGTACTGGCGGAGCTGCGCTCAGCAATGAGGGAAGGCTGGCCAGCGATGGCACAAGGCGAGCTAGCACCTTACCACCGGTTCAAGGATGAACTGAGCTGCTGGAATGAGGTGTGTGTGGCCAGAGGGCAATGCGCCCTGATCCCGTCGTCCCTGAGGGCACGTGTCCTGACAATGCTGCACAAGGGTCATCTGGGGGTGGTCAAGGTCAAGCAATACAGTAGGGACTCTGTCTGGTGACCGGATATTGATAAGGATATCGAGGCCATGGTGAAACACTGCATGCCATGTCTGGAGAGCAGCAAGACTGGCGGACCTCCTCCACCACCACTGCGGGCATTGCTGTATCCAGAAGGACCTTGGCGACATGTTGAATTGGACATTTGTGGTGAACTGCATGCGGCGTCTTCTAATAGCCGGTTCTTGCTCGTGGTGTATGATGTGTTCTCGAAGTGTCCGGAGGTACTGTACTTCCAACCAACTCTGTCACGACGGAAGTGGTCATGGGGTTCCTGACTTCCCTGTTTGCTAGTTAGGGGATCCCGAGCACAGGTACAATGGACAACAGCCCGCAGTTTGTCTCTGGGGTGTTTGAGGAGTTTTTGGGTAGCAGAGGCGTGGAACATGTGAAGACGGCTACCACCCTCAGGCCAATGGAGGTGTGGAGCAGTTCAATAAGACATTGAAGAATGGACTGAGAGCCCATTTGGCGGACGGCTTCACATTCTCGGATGCTCTGCAAAGCACATTACTGCACTATAGAGTGTATAGGCTCTCATACTGGGGCGCGAATTGCCCTTGCCGGTGAGCCGGCTGAGGCCACCAACGACAGATTCTCAAGAAGGCACGGAAGCAGTGCGGAGCTGGGTCACCAGACAGCAACACAAAATGAAACGAAGATTCAACAGGAAGCACAAGGCAAGGGACCATGGACTGAGGGAAATGGACCGGGAATGGATTAAACACCCTGTCCACACCCACAAGCTACAGCCACTGTGGACAGGGCCATGGCAGATCGCGAGGCTATGGAGCCCGGACACATTTGAGCTTGAGGCGGGTCTCGGTGGCACGCCAGTAGGCTGAGAGGGTCGCCACCAGAGCAGAGGGCTGAAGCTGCAGTTGGACATTTCAGAGAGAGCTGAAACTGGGGGGTCCTGATGGATGAGGGCCCACAGGCTAGGCCGACGGTGCCAGGTGCAGGGTCCCTGCCTAGGTGACGCCCGGCTAGAATTCATCGGAGGCCTAGGTACCTGGAGGACTTTGTTATGAAGACTGTTACATTTAACACCGGTTGGAACTAGCGGTAGAATAATCCGCTCCAACTAGGCGGGGGGGGGGGGCATTCTGGCAGTCTACCCAGATGCCTGTAGAGGTTATCTGTTTATAGTTATATATATATACACTACCGTTCAAAAGTTTGGGGTCACCCAGACAATTATTTTGTGTTTTCCATGAAAAGTCATACTTATTTACCACCATGAGTTGTAAAATGAATAGAAAATATACTGTAGTCAACACATTGACAAGGTTAGAAATAATGATTTGTATTTGAAATAATAATTTTTTCCTTCAAACTTTGCTTTCGTCAAAGAATCCTCCATTTGCAGCAATTACAGCATTGCAGACCTAACATGATTGCACAAGGGTTTTCTAATCATCCATTAGCCTTCTGACGCAATGAGCAAACACATTGTACCATTAGAACACTGGAGTGATAGTTGCTGGAAATGGGCCTCTATACACCTATGTAGATATTGCACCAAAAACCAGACATTTGCAGCTAGAATAGTCATTTACCACATTAGCAATGTATAGAGTGTATTTCTGATTAGTTTAAAGTTATCTTCATTGAAAAAAAGTGCTTTTCTTTCAAAAATAAGGAAATTTCTAAGTGACCCCAAACTTTTGAACGGTAGTGTATATAAATATAAATTTTTTGTTTTGGTCATGTTGATGTGTTAAGGTTGATGTTTATTGGTTTGTTGCAATGGGGTGGGGGTCTGGAACTTTGTAAAGGGGGGGTGTTACATGTGGGAAATGTACTTTGGGGCCTGCCGTAGCTCAGCCAAGGTTGTGGGGGGGAGGGGGGTGTTAGTGACGTCAGGCAGGCTACGGCTGGAATATATATTGCGATGTGAAGTTCAGTTTTTTGTGCCACACATCCGGAACCTAGCCTCAGTCAAAACTAGTCAAGCACAGATAGAAAGAACTCTGTTTTACGTCCGCAACTCTCGCTTTACGTGCTGTTTACCTGTTAATGCCTGCACAGACTTCAGTGGTTAATTCAAAGTGATGTCCAGCAGCCACACGCCAGGTTTGTAAAAATAAGAATAATGATGTCATGTATGAGAAGAGGTGTCATGTATGCATACAAAAATTTAGCCAGGGCAACAGATTAGCAGAGATTAACAGCAGAGCTTCCATTCAGGTGTTGGAGGTGTAGCAGCCCAGGAAGTGGTGACTGTGCTGTCAGGACACTGCTCTTTCAAAAACCAGAGGCTTTCTGTGAGAGATGTTTCTTCTACACAAAGTTCAGTGGAGTCAGAAAGTGGACAAAGGTCAGTAACTTGTGTTAATATTGGCTATTTAGCATCATAGAAGATATAATTATGAAATGATAATAAGAATGAAGCATTCTGCCTTCTCTGAGTTACTAAGAGGATGGAGACTGTAGTTACAGTGGTTGTCTGTCCTTTAAAATTAGATTTCAAACTAATAAAGCTGTTAGTAGGTTGTCAAGTAAATTAATAGTGTTGTTAGCTTGATAACTAGCCAGTCAGCTGGTGAGATGCTAACATCAGAAATCAGCATTTAAAAATGACTTTAGATATAATCTATAGATTATCCATCTAAACTGCCACACTTTAGATTTGTAACAGCCTAATATTACATTTAATGTATTGATAAAAACCATTGCCATAAAACTTACTGTCATACTTGCCATGTGACAGCAGATGATCAATAACTGTCCAGTTTTGTCTGTTTCATTATTAACTGCACAGAGCTCATCCACAATATTAGTGCAATATTGATTGCATGATAATTTATAATCTGTAACATATTACATGATGTACAGAACCAGCACTGTATTGACATGATGAGCATATTCAGAGCATACTTAGTGCTTAATCAGAATAAATTATTCTATAATTTCATGTCAGGTGAGTAAATCTCACTAAACATAAGCAAAAATCTGTGACATGTATACTGCATTTTATTTTTTCAACAAATGTGTAGTACATGTGTAGAGTATACTGCTGTGGTAAAGTTTTAGCCATAAACACATTGACTTAATTATTTTTTTTTTACATATTTTGAAAAGAGAAGAACCAGGTTTATGAGACTTTAATTGAATTTATAATTATATCTAATATAAATCAGTGTTCACATCATTGTCAACTCAGGCTCAGGAAATATGCATTTCTTTTTACCATTTCCTATATGACAGGGGTCACTAAATAAAACTGCAAAAGGGCCGATAAGTCGATCCTCCTCCCCAGCTGAGGTCCGAACTAGGTGTGGGAATCTTTAGGCACTTTATGATTCGATTATGGTTCAGAACTCCGATTTGATTCTAAAACAATTCTCAGTGCATCTTGACACATTTTTTTTTTCTATTCAAGATTTTTCTCTCCCACTGTGTGATAACTTGGCCCTTTTAAAGCAAAGTATTTGCTTCCAACATCTTTTATTAAAACAAATGGAAGAGAAGCCTGACACATGGGCAGTGGTGGCCTAATGGTCAGGGATGTGGACTGGTGAGCAGAGGGTCACAGGTTCGATCCCTGGACTGGCAGGATTAGATCTGGGTGGGACAGATAACATAGCAGTGTTTGCCCCACCCTCCTTAACACCACTGTGGTGCCCTTGAGCAAGGCCCTTAACCCCAACTGGAGTTGCTCAGTGGTCACAGGTCAGTCTGTGGTTGTACTGGGCAGCTTCCTGGTGTGAGTGTGAACAGAGCATCCTTGAAAAAGAGAAGTTGTCTCTCAATGGAACTACTCTGTATAAACAAAGGTTAAATAATAAAATAAACATGGACAAATTTATCTCAAAATGTGCTTTTAAGAACTGTTATCCTTTCATGGACATTCTTTCAGAAGACCACAGCTGTCTCCAGACAGGCCAGGATCATTTAACTTGCTTTCACACATTTTTTTTTTATTAAGCTCATGTTTTAGCTGGTTTTAGCTCTATATTAATTTTTAAACAAAAAAATATTAAAATGAATTCTTTGTTCAATTTCAAACAAAACGTAATATAAAATTTTATTATACATGAGAACACTAAATGTGTTTGTTAACTCCAAATAAATAGGTCTAAAATTCTAAAATCTACAACTAAAATCCCAAAAATGTTTGACAGGAGAATGCAAGCTAAATTGTATTGCATTTTATAAAAAGATTAATATCTGAAAAACTAAATTTCACAAAGAGTCCACCTCAATACAATATTTTCATTGCTGAAAAAACTGTTTCAAATTAAGACAAAAAAAAAACGGACACAAAATGTAATTCCACAGGACAGAATTCCTCAACATTTTTTTTAAAATCTCAATAGTAAACTCTGTTACAGCATGGATGGAGCTGTAACCCCATGGTTACAGGGAGAGGGGAGGTGGAACTTTTTATGTTCAGTAACACATGTAGCTTTTGCAGAGTTTTTCCATGTCGGCCTTGTGTGTGTGGGGGTGGGGGGTGGGGGGTGGGGGGCAGCAGTGAACCTGCCTGCCTTTTGCAACCCGCTGCATACTCTCTGGGGTAGCTGGAGCCGCAGTCTCTACAGAGAGTGGCGTTCATGGGGCAGCGAAGAAGGCAGTCTGCAGCAGGAGGAGAGTGCCCAAGGGCCCGTGCCATAATCTGTCGGGCAGTCGCTGATGCAGCAGTTCAGTTCCACTTTTTTCCCACCAAAATAAAACAGTCTTCCTTTTCCCCAAATTGCATCAAAGGGCTTCGGGGTCCAAATCTGGACTGGAGTCCGCCAGTTGGTGACCCCTGGTATATGATTTTCTTAGAAGTCAGCAAGTCCTCCACCAGTAAGATAATAGAGGTTGTTTGTTCCAATACATTTTACTGCAAATCCATAAACCATCTAGGTCAGACCCTGGAACATACTGTAGATATGAGTGTAATACTCCCTTTACACAGAGGTGCAGATCTGGCCAATTTTTTTTAAATCTATCAATGACATTTAATGATTTCCACACTCTCCACAGTGTCCTCAGACTTTTGACTCAGTCCAAAACACACACGGATTTCCTAAATGATCCCTAAGATCAAAAATTGGTCCAACATCTCAAAGATCTCCATGATGTATTAAGGGGCCCCAAGAGCATGTTGGTACAAGGTGTAGAAGACTGTAGACAGGTTCCTGTTTGATGCCATCATGTGACTGAATTATTTCACTATAAAAACTCCTAACTTCACTTCTGGCAGGGAGGAGATGACCATCAGGATCCTGCTGCTCTTTTTCCTGACCATATGTGTCAGCTTCCACCTTCACTTTATCAACTCAAGCACACCTGAACAGATCTGTTCTAGTTCTCAGTGTGTTTGTTGCGCTCTTTTCCAACATGACAGACCTCCTACCAGGCAGAGGAGAACATCAGCATCAGACTGGAATGAATGGACCTTCACCTCTAAACATGAGAGACTGAACAGGAGAAATAACTACAGTCCCAGTTTATGGCTGTTGGAGGGGTGGCTGATGAAAAAGTACCCAACATTTAAAATGAGTGATATAAAATCATATGTGGGTCAGGTGGCAGTCAAAGGCGGAGACCTTGGCAGACTGATCCCAGGCTTCCTAAACTGGCTTTTGGGACATGGAATGCCACCTCTTTGGTGGGAAGGAGCCTGAGCTCTTGCATGAGGTTGAGAGATACCGGCTAGATATAGTCGGCCTCACCTCAACACACAGCTCCGGTTCCAGAACCAGTCTCCTGGACAGGGGCTGGAGCTTGGCCTACTCTGGAGTCACCCCGGGTGAGAGGCAATGAGCAGGGGTGGGTTTTCTTGTATCCCCCCACCTTGCTATATCTATATTGGAGTTTTCCCCTGTGGACGAAAGGGTTGCTTCCCTGCACCTTTGGGTTGGGAAACGGGTCCTGACCATCATTTGTGCCTATGCACCAAATGATGGTTCAGAGTACCCACCCTTTTTGGAGTGTCTGACTGGGGTGCTGGAGGGTGCTTCTCTTGGAGACTCCATTGTTCTACTGGGGGACTTCAATGCGCACGTGGGCAACGACAGTGAAACCTGGAAGGAGGTGATTGGGAGGAACGGCCTGCCCGATCTGAACCCGAGTGGTGTTCAGTTATTGGACTTCTGTGCTAACCACAGTTTGTCCATAACGAACACCATGTTCAAGCATAAGGGTGTCCACATGTGCACCTGGCGCCAGGACACCCTAGGTCGCAGGTCGATGATCGATTTTGTTATCGTGTCATCAGACCTGCAACCGTATGTCTTGGACACTCGGGTAAAGAGAGGTGCAGAGCTGTCAACTGATCACCACCTGGTGGTGAGTTGGATCCGATGGCAGGGGAGGATGCCATTCCGACCTGGTAGACCCAAACGTATAGTGAGGGTGTGCTGAGAATGTCTGGCTGAGGCCCCTGTCCGGGAGGTCTTCAACTCCCACCTCCGGAAGAACTTGAACCACATTCCGAGGGAGTCTGGAGACATGGAGTCTGAATGGGCCATGTTCTCCACCTCCATTGTTGAAGCAGTGGCCCAGAGCTGCGGCCGCAAGGTCATTGGGGCATCTCGTGGTGGCAACCCCCGAACCAAGTGGTTGACACCAGTGAGTGAAGGGGGCCATTAAGCTGAAGAAGGAGACCTATCAGGCTTGGTTGGCTTGTGGGACTCCCGAAGCAGCTGAGGTGTACTGGCAGGCCAAGCGGAGTGCAGCTCGGGTGGTTGCTGAAGCAAAAAGTTGGGTATGGGAGGAGTTCGGTGAGGCCATGGAACAAGACTTTCGGTCGGCCTCGAAGAGATTCTGGCAAACTGTCCGGTGGCTCAGGAGGGGGAAGCAGCTCCCTGTCCACACTGTGTATGGTGCGGATGGGGCACTGTTGACTTTGGGGATATCGTCGGGCGGTGGAAGGAATACTTCGAGGATCTCCTCAACCCCACTGATATGCCTTCCACAGAGGAAGCAGGGCTTGTGGACGAGGGGACGACTCGCCTATCACAGGGACTGAGGTCACCAAGGTGGTTAAAAATCTCTTTGGTGGCCGGGCCCCGGGGGTGGACGAGATTTGCCCTGAGTACCTCAAGCCCCTGGATGTCATGGTTGACACGCCTCTGCAACATTGCGTGGAGGTCGGGGGCAGTGCCTTTGGCATGGCAAACCGGGGTGGTGGTTCCTCACTTCAAAAAAGGGGACCGGAGGGTGTGCTCCAACTTTAGAGGGATCACACTCCTCAGCCTCCCTGGAAAGGTCTATGCCAAGGTACTGGAGAGGAGAGTCCGGCCATTGGTAGAACCTCAGATTCAGGAGGAGCAATGTGGTTTTCGTCCTGGCCGTGGCACATCGGACCAGCTCTTTACCCTCTCAAGAATCCTCAAGGGTTCGTGGGAGTTTGCCCAACCAGTTTACGTGTGTTTTGTGGACTTGGAGAAGGCATTTGACCGCGTCCCTTGTAGTTTTTTGTGGGGGGTACATTGGGAGTATGGGGTATCAGGCTTGTTGTTATGAGCTCTTTGGTCTCTGTACGACCGCTGTGAGAGTTTGGTTCATATTGCCAACACTCAATCGGACTCATTCCCAGTGAGAGTTGGACTCCGCCAGGGCTGCCCTTTGTCACCGATCCTGTTCATAATTTTTATGGACAGGATTTATAGGTGCAGCCAGGGAACGGAGGGTGTCATGCTTGGTGACCACAGGATCTCATCTGTCGTTTGCAGATGATGATGTCCTGTTGGCTTCATCCAGCAATGACCTACAGTTCTTGCTGGGATGGTTTGCCGTTGAGTGTGAAGCGGCTGGGATGAGAATCAGCACCTCCAACTCCAAGTCCATGGTCCTCAGTTGGAAAGAGGTGGATTGTCCTCTTCAGGTTGGGGACAAGCTTCTGCCCCCAAGTGGAGGAGTTTAAGTATCTTGGGGTCTTATTCATGAGTGAGGGGAGAATGGAGCGAAAGACTGACAGACGGATCGGAGCAGCATCTGCAGTGATGCGGACGTTGTACCGGTCTGTCGTGGTGAAGAGGGAGCTTAGTTTTAAGGCAAAGCTGTCGATTTACCGGTCAATCTACGTTCCTACTCTCACCTATGGTCACGAGCTTTGGGTAATGACCGAAAGAACGAGATCGCAGATACAAGCGGCTGAAATGAGCTTTTTTTGTAAGATTGCTGGACTCACCCTTGGAGATAGGGAGAGGAGCTCAGTCATCCGGGAGAGGCTCAGAGTAGAACTGCTGCTCCTCCACATTGAAAGGAGCCAGCTGAGATAGTATGGGCATCTGATCAGGATGGTCCGGCCGAGTGTTGGCAATATGAACCAAACTCTCACAACAGTCATATAGAGACCAGATAGCTTGCAACAACAAGCCCAATAAGATAAGATAAGATAAGATAAGCCTTTATTAGTCCCACAACGGGGAAATTCCAGGATTGCAACAGCACAGGGATAGCAACACTCAGAGCAACAATCAGAAGGCAAGAAAAAAAAACAAGCAAGCAAGAGCAGCTAATATACATATGTACGTATTACTATAAAATATATATATATACACACACACACACAGACACACAGTGCAGAGCATTGTAGCTGGATGGAATAAATATATGAATATATGAACACAGTGCAGAGCATTGTAGCTAGATGGAATAAATATGTAAATATATAAACACCCACAGTACGGAGCATTGCAGCTAGGTGGAATAAATATGCAAGTATATAAACACACACAGTGTGGAGCAATGTAGCTAGATGGAATAATATGTAGATATATAAATATATAAACACACCCAGTGCTGAGCATTGTAGCTAGATGGAATAAATATGTAAATATATAAACACACACAGTGCAGAGCATTGTTGCTAGATGGAATGAAACAGCATAACCGTCTACTTAGTTATCCTACATGGTATGATTATGTGCCCATACATATTCTCACCCTCCATAGCGACCGGTATGTTCCTAGTTGTATGCCGGAGGGGACCATTGTGTAAGTCTATTGCATCTTTTGCATTCAAAAAACTATTAGTTTGTTACGTCTTTTTGCTATCTCTGCGAGCAGCCCTGCTTAGGTTGTACAGTCTGACAGCCGTTGGTAGGAAGGACCTACGAAACCTCTCGGTTGTGCACCTGGGATGATGTAGTCTGCTGCTAAATGAGCTCCTCAGTGCATTCAGTATGTCCTGCATAGGGTGGAACTCGGACTCCAGCAGAGATGACAGTTTAGCCACCGTCCTTCTCTCTCCTATCTCCTCCATCGGATCAAGGCGCTGCCCCAGGACAGAACTAGCTTTCTTAATCAGTTTGTTCAGTCTCTTCCTATCGGCTGCAGTAATGCCACTGCCCCAGCAGACCACTCCAAAAGTGATGGCTGATGCCACCACCGTGTCATAGAATGACTTCAGCAGCGCCCCTTGTACACCAAAAGATCTGAGTCTCCTCAGCAGGAACAGCCTGCGCTGTCCCTTCTTGTAGAGTGCATCAGTATTGTGTGACCAGTCTAGTTTATTGTTCAGATGAATACCCAGGTACTTATAGGATGTCACCATCTCGATGTCTGTTCCCTGTATATTTACTGGTACTGTGAGGGGCTGCCCATGCCTGCGGCAGTCCACCACCAGCTCCTTAGTTTTCCTCGCGTTGATCTGGAGGCAGTTCCGATGGCACCAGTCCACGAAGTCCTGGATAAGCCCTCTGTACTCAGCTTCATCTCCATTGGAGATGAGGCCAACGATCGCAGAGTCATCAGAGAACTTCTGTAGATGGCAGTGTGTTGTGTTGTGTGAGAAGTCCGCAGTATAAAGAGTGAACAGGAAGGGAGCCAGCACCGTTCCCTGGGGGGCCCCCGTGCTACTGATGATCGTGTCGGACACACAGTCCCGGGTTCTCACAAACTGAGGCCGGTTCGTGAGGTAGTCCAGGATCCATGATGACAGGTGCTGGTCCACCCCTGCGCGCAGCAGCTTGTCCTTCAGGATCATCGGTTGGATGGTGTTGAAAGCACTGGAGAAGTCAAAGAACATGATCCTCACCATATTCCCGGGCTTCTCCAGGTGGGACAGAGAACGGTGAAGGAGGAAGATCACCGCATCCTCCACCCCAATGCCATGCTGGTAGGCGAACTGGAGTGGATCCATCGCTGGTTCCACCAGGGGGCGGAGGTGAGCAAGGAGCAGTCTCTCCAGGGTCTTCATCAAGTGGGACGTCAAGGCCACCGGTCTGTAGCTGTTCAGGTCTTTGGGGTGGGAAGTTTTTGGTACAGGTACCACACAAGATGTTTTCCACAGCTGTGGTACCCTCCCCAGTTTCAGGCTCATGTTGAAGATATACGTCACAATCCCACACAGCTGGTCTGCACAGGACTTGAGGAGCTTTGCGCTGATGCCGTCCGGTCCCGGCGCCTTCCTCGCCTTGATCTTCCTCAGCTCCGTCCTCACCTGGGTCCTGGTCAGGGTCAGGATGGGGGGCTGTGTTTTGGGAGTGGGGGGGTGTTGGTGGAGTGGGGAGTGGGCAGCAGGACTTGATTTCTTTAGAGGCAGCAGTGGTTGTTGTGCAGTCAGGGGGGAGGGCGGTTGGTCAAATCTATTGAAAAACAGATTCAGGTTGTTCGCCCACTCCCTGCCCCCTGTGGCCTGGGGGGAGGTATTCTGGAGCCCCGAGATGGTTTTGAGGTTTCTCCAGACCCCGCTGATGTCGCTCTGTTGCAGCTTGTCCTCCATCTTCTTCCTGAAGCTGTCCTTGCCTTCTCTGATCTTTCTCCTCAGCTCCCTCTGTACGGACTTCAGCATCTCCCTGTTCCCTGACCTGAAGATCCTCTTCTTCTCTCTCAGAAGTGTTTTTATCTCAGGGTTGATCCAGGGTTTGTTGTTTGAGTGACGCCGTATGGTCTTGGTGGGAACGGATTTGTCCACACAGAAGCTGAGGTAGCCCGTGAAGGTGTGAATGAGGCCATCAATGTCCTCACCATGTGGATCGCAGAGCTGCTTCCAGGCGGTGGCTTCAAAACAGCCCTTTAGAGTGTCCATTGTCTCCTCAGACCATAACTCCACAGTGTGCATGGCCGGAGGTTGTCTGTGCACTAGGGGTTTGTACACCGGCCGGAGATGAACCAAGTTGTGATCCGATCTCCCGAGTGGGGGGAGTTGTGATGAGGTGTACGCCTCCTTAGTGTTTGCGTAGAATAAATCCAGTGTTTTATTGTCTCTAGTGTGGCATGTGACATACTGGGTGAACGTGGGTAGAATGGGAGACAGTGAAACATGGTTGAAATCGCCTGAGATGAGGAGAAGAGCATCTGGGTGTTCTGTCTGCAGCCTGCTGGTTACTGAATGGATGACGTCACGTGCTGTCCCAGCGTTCGCCGTCGGATTTGCATAAACAACAATGCAGATCACGTGTGAGTGTTCTCTCGGGAGATATGTAGGCCTCATGCTAACAGCTAGCAACTCAATGTCTTTGCTGCAGTGTCGTTGTTTAACAGTGATATGTCCCGGTCTGCACCAGTTGTTGTTAACATACATTATCACTCCACCGCCCCTAGCCTTGCCACTGTCTGGTGTTCGGTCAGCTCGTATCATGTGAAAACCCTCCAGCTCAATGTTAGCATCTGCTGCTAGTTCAGTTAGCCACGTCTCAGTAAACAAAAGGAGAGAGCACTCCCGGTATGTGCTATCATAACGGGAGATAGCCGCTAGCTCATCTAACTTTCCCAGTATCGACCGTACATTTCCCATGACAACAGATGGAAGGGAGGGTCTGTACCTTATATTTTTTGTCCTCCGCCTTACTCCAGCCCGGCAGCCGCGGCGTTTTCGCCTCAGTTCTCTCGGTATGTCGAGTTTTTCCAATGGGACCGGGTGGCGGTTGAATGCTAGCAGCTGTTCCCTGCTGTATCGTATCCTGCTATAGACAGTGGCTCCGTCCACCGGCTCAGGAGACATTTAGGACGATCTGTGTGTCCGTGATATAAGTGGGGTGAAAAAAAAAAAAAAGACGGATCAAAAGAGAGAGGAAGGGAAAAAGACTCGGAATCGAGCCGCTGTTGCAAAAGGCAGCCTACTCGTGTGGCGCCGAGAGAAAAAAAAAAAAAAATAACCCATACTCTCGAAGCACCCCCCCCCCACACACACAAAAAGCCACAAGGAATGCGGTCGAATGCCTTCTCCAAGTCCACAAAACACATGTAAACTGGTTGGGCAAACTCCCACGAACCCTCGAGGATTCTTGAGAGGGTAAAGAGCTGGTCCGATGTGCCACGACCAGGACGAAAACCACATTGCTCCTCCTGAATCTGAGGTTCAACCAACAGCCAGACCAACCCTTAAAATGTGTGATTAAATTGTTCTTAATATTAATGTAAACTTATTTTGGGATCATGTCTAACCATACTAACTATCAGTATTCAGTAGATCCAACTCAAGAAGTTATTTAAAGAAAATGTAGTAAACAAGTGATCCCTCAAATTTACTTGATATACTTAATTTAATTAATTAAATAACAGTAATAAGTATTCACTAAGCCAAAAAAGAAAAACAATTAGAATAAAATCCTGATGCTTTAACTCAAGTACAAGTGACTGTACTCTTTCAGTATCTTGATTTCACTGATTTTAAATAAGTGGGAGCGAAGTTTTTCTCATTATATGTGAAATTATTTTCTAATTGCTTGTATATTCTGGCTTAGTGAATACTGTTTCTACATATGATTTTATTATATTGGAGGGCAAATGTCGGTAGTTTATATTTTAGTCTTTAGAAACAGAAAACACTTGTAAAATTGCAAAGCTGCAAAATTTAAAACATGAGTGTGCAAACTTATTAAAACAGTTGGAAATGTAGATGAAAAAAGTTAAGCAAGAGTGAAGGCGTTACACACTAATACTTTCTTACTGAAGTAGTTTTTTTAGGGGACTACTCTTGTATGTATGCAAGGGAGACATATAAGGTAATGCTACTTTTACTTGAGTACATTTTTAGCTATTCTACCCACCTCTGTAAACAAGATGTTTTTGGAGTCACATGGTTCACATAAGTGCCAATGGGAGCTAAGTTTTAGCACCCTTAATACCCTCACATCTCCTTAGAAGCTAAAGTGCTTACTGTCTTTCTCCTAGTAAAAAGTAATAATTTCAACATGAACTTGCAACTTCTATGCAGATAAATGGATTAGATTATTTTAAATATTTGAATCAAATCCAGTGTTGTACAGCTGAATTATTTTCACTGTACAAAGTTTGTTGCTCCTTTTAATAAAGGACTTTTACAGATAATACACTCTCCATGTTCTTCCATACAGACATTTTTCAAAGGTAATAATAATAATGCATCAGATTTATATAGCGCTTTTCATAGACACTCAAAGACACTGTACAATGGATACATTATTCATTCACTCCACAATGGTAAGCTACTACTGTAGCCACAGACGTCACTGCCAGTCCACATCAACGGTCTCTCCAACCACTACTGAAGATTTATACACATTCATACCCAGTGTCATAGACACTGGAGGCAAGGTGGGTAAAGTGCCTTGCTCAGGGACACAGCAGCAGAATGGCTGGGGAGAGCAGGATTCGAACCACCAACCCTCTGGTTTTTGGACGACCCGCTCTACTTCCTGAGCCACTGCTGAGGTATATTGCTACTTTCAACTACAACTCCCACAATCCACTGGCAAATCCTATATAGAGGGGACACATTGGAACAGAATTCTTGGCAGTTACAGGACAGTTACCATAGCAACACAGCACTGAGGGACAATCACATGTGACAGCTTTATTTTTACAGAATAGGCTTTATTGTCATTGTACAGTTGTACAGTATAACAAAATTGTTTGTGCTCCACCAGGCTACTGCGCAATAAAACAAAATGCAGCAAAACAAAACAAAACAAAAAAAAATCACAAAATATTTAGTCACAGCAGTGCACAGAGTATCTTTTTTTAAACTTTAGATGTTAATACCACACCATTTATTTGACTGTAGTGATGTGTGGGTAAAACCAAGGAGCACATGAAGTGAAGAATTGATTCCGAACCTTTATTTATTTAATGTTTTGCAAATTAATACAAGATGGAATGATAAGATTAGCTCACCACAATGCAAGCAGGTACTCTGTGTATTGCTGTGATTGAATACTGTGTGTATTTATTGTGTTGTATTCCATACATCCTATTTCTGCCACTCATTTTTGCCACTCAGTGTTTTTTGACTGTCAAGAGTTCTGTTTGGTGACATAAAATGCCACCATGTGGGCAAAAGGTGCAACAACATGTTTGTATTTACAGATAATAACTTCATTATAATCTGCAGACAAATAAGATTCCAAAACAATTTTTAAAAAAAATATTGTGGGGTGTCTCATTTAAAGCAACATACATTCCCTCACAGCAGTTTACCAAAAACAAAGTCTGAGCCAGTTTCTGTGATACTAGCAATGTATAGAGCAGTGAAGCTGTATTTAAACAGCACTTTTCAGAACAAATCTCATTGATTGAATGGGAACTGTATAAAGGTTTAAAAAAAATAAATTCAAAGACTTATTGGACTGGATAAGATTAAATGGATAGCTTAAAAAAAACTACAGATATTTGAAATAAAAAATCATAGTAAAATATGCTAAAAGTGTTAAAATGTGTAAAAAAAAAAAAAAAAAGAATTATGCTATGAGATTTAGAAAAAACGACCCCCATAAGAATTTATTAGCCATCTAATATTTCCAATTCCCAGACTGCTTATAGGTCATAATGCTCAAATCATTAATAATAAAGCTGAACTTCCTCCAGGAGCAGATGCTCTTCTCTCCTCGTTACTTCATCACCAATTCTTCTGAAGACCAGGATGTTAAAACAGGAGATTAAGCTCATCTTTGGACTTTTCCTGTTTAAAAAATAGACATAAATAAATATAAGACACAATACAAATATGGTATTTACTAAACTAAATACAATCACTTGGTACACAATGAAAGATGTTTCATTTTTTCCTGTTTTACAAACTGTTGAATTTTCCTGATCTACTGACACTGACTCTGCTCCTGTACCTGGAAATCAGTGCTAGGTTTAAAAAAAAAAAAAAAAAAAAAATCACACAAATAAGTTGATTGATGTTATCTTTTAAAAATAATTATGTTTAATGTATTTATGGCTGAAACTTTACCACAGCAGTCTACTCTAAACATGTGCTACACATTTGTTGAAAAAATAAAATGCAGTATACATGTCACAGATTTTTGCTTATGTTTAGTGAGAATTACTCACTTGACATGAAAATATAGAATAATTTATTCTGATCAAGCTCTAAGTATGCTCTGAATATGCTCATCATGTTAATACAATCATGTTTTTGTGCATCATTTGATATGTTACAGATTATAAATTTTCATGCAAACAATACTGCACTAATATTGTGGATGAGATCTGTGTAGTTAATAATGAAACGGACAAAACTGGACCGTTATTGATCATCTGCTGTCACATGGCAAATATGACAATACATTTTATGGCAATGGTTTTTATCAGTATATTAAATGTAATATTAGGCTGTTACAAATCTAAAGTGTGGCAGTTTTGATGGATAACAAGGTTACAATAAATTTTTTTGTAAGTTGTCTGTGTTTTTTCAGCTGATTTAAGGCAAGTTTGCACCGCTGAATCCAAAAATGATGTCTGTTTCTCTCGATCAGGTGCTAAGTAAAAACCTGTACTTACTTAGTACTTACTTAGTACTGTGCATGTACTTACCTTTATATAAAGGTAAGTACATGTAAATTGAATGTTATGTCATCATTGTTCAAAATTCAGAGAATTTCAAGACATAAAAAAGAATTTTGCATCATATAAAGCAAAAATACTCGTACATGTAAACAAAAACGTATAAAACAACATGTGGCCATAATTCAAAAAGTTGACCTGACTGAGCAAAACCAATGTGATTTTTGGATTCAGCACATCAAAATTGTCCTAAATCAGCTAAAAAAAACCCTTTGACAATAAATTTGGTGTTGACCAGTGTAATCAGACAAAACTAATGACAGTTGTGACAGCCCGTGAACTTGAATGAAGGAGGAAGTAAATAAAGCACACTGTCAAAATAAGAGCACAGACCAGAAAGAAAATAAATCATGATTAATATATCAATACAAAGAGAGAACTAAGGTGAGGACAAGGAAAATACAATTCTAATAAATACCACAGAGAACTGAAAGGAAAAGGCGAGAGTGGACTCATGTCACAACACAGGGAGATAATAATTTAAAATACAAGATGATTCATAAATATAAAAAGTGAATAAACAAGACTACAATAATAAACTAAGAAAACAAGAACTCCCAAAACAGAGAGCAAATGACAAACTCAAATAGCCACATACAGACAAAAGCAAAACTCAAATTCAATAATAAAACTGAGATGGAGAAAATACAAAAAACAACTAGAAATAACTGAAAGCGTGCGCACGGTACTCCCACTGTGCTCCGCATCGTGACATATGCTTTGGGCCTTTTGGGAGGGTGGCATGTCGGCATGACAGGTGGCGTTGAAACTGGGCTTTAATGCATCAATCATTGTTCGGCTGCAACAATGCAAGGTCAAAATTAGGTCCCTGACCGATAGACCACATCCAGGACGAGCATGTGTCACCACTCCGGAGCAAGACCAGTACGTTGTGCTGCAGCACCTCTGAGATCGGTTCTGCATAGCTACCCAGACAGCCCAGGAAACTCCAGGGAGACACCAGCCAAGTATCTCAGCCATTGCCATGAGAAGACGCCTCAGGACCTGTGAGCCTGAAGACCCTTTTGAGGGAGGATCCTGACAGCAGAGCGACAATAAAATCGCAAAGATGCTATGCAAATAAAATTTGATTAAACAGGTGGACCCTAAGGCAGTGGAACGCTATTTGTTTTTCTCTGACAAATCCCGATTTTGCCAGTCCAGGATTAGGGTTAGGGTTAAGGTCAGCGGCGCTGGAGTCATGGTGTGGGCCGGTATTTCAGGTAACTACTGGACAGAGTTGGTCATCTTTGATGGGAGTTTAACCACCCAACAGTACATTAACATGTAAAAGATGAAGCAGCTCACAATTTATTTTCCTGTTAAAACAGTCTACTAGTGCATCTCAGTAAATTAGAATGTGAATGGGTTTTTTTGTAATGTAACAAAAAAAGATAAATTTTATATTGGTAATAGTTTTTAAAATAAATTAAATCATGACATTTGTAATTTGTCAAAAAAAATTACAAATGTTTGTAATTTCCCCTCATAGATCGTCACCTTATCGTGGTGGGAGGTTTGCGTGCCCTAGTGATCCCAGGAGCTATGTTGTCCGGGGCAATTTGCCTCGAGTAGGGTCACCCAAGACAAACTGGTCCTGGGTAAAGGGCCAGACTAAAAATGATCCAACAGACTCTCATGATGAATACTAGAACAAGGATTCATATGATGGGGTTACCGGGGCCCCACCCTGGAGTCAGGCCTGGGGGAGGGGCTTGATGGCTAGCGTCTGGTGGCCAGGTTCCCGCCCATGGGACCCGGCCGAGTTCAGACCAAAGGAATTACATGGGTCCGTTCTCCAGTGGGCTCACCACCTGCAGGAGGGACCTCTGCTGAATCCAAAAATGACATCAGTTTCTCACGATCAGGTGCTAAGTAAAAACCTGTACTTACTTAATAAGCTACTTACTCAGTACTATGCATGTACTTACCTTTATATAAAGGTAAGTACATGTAAATTGAACGTTATGTCATCATTGCTCAAAATTCAGAGAATTTCAAGACATAAAAAAGAATTTTGGATCATATAAAGTGAAAATAACAAGGTTATTTTTGTAAACAAAAACGTATAAAACAACATGTGGCCATAATTCAAAAAGTTGACCTGATTGAGCAAAACCAATGTGATTTTTGGATTCAGCACATCAAAATTGTCCCAAATCAGCTAAAAAAAAAAAACAAACTTGGATAATAAATTTGGTGTTGACCTGTGTAATATATAGATTATATCTAAAGTCATTTTTAAGTGCTAATAATTGACATTAGCATCTTACCAGCTGACTGTGGCTAGTTATCAAGCTAACAACACTATTAATTTACTTGCCAACCTACTAACAGCTTTATTAGTTTGAAATCAAATTTTCAAGGACAGACAACCACTGTAACTACAGTCTCCATCCTCTTAGTAACTCAGAGAAGGCAGAATGTTTCATTCTTATCATTTCATATTTATGTCTTCTATGATGCTAAATAGTCATGACAGATTGGCACAAGTTACTGACCTTTGTCCACTTTCTGACTCTACTGAACTTTGTGTAGAAGAAACGTCTCTCACAGAAAGTCTCTGGTTTTTGAAAGAGCAGTGTCCTGACAGCACAGTCACCACTTCCTGGGCTGCTACACCTCCAACACCTGAATGGAGGCTCTGCTGTTAATCTCTGCTAATTTGTTGCCCTGGCTAATAATGTTTGGTATGCATACATGACACCTCTTCTCATACATGACATCATTATTATTATTATTTTTACAAACCTGGCGTGTGGCTGCTGGACATCACTTTGAATTAACCATTCAAGTCCGTGCAGGTTCTAACAGGTAAACAGCATGTAAAGCGAGAGTTGCAGACGTAAAACATTCAGAAACAGTTCTATCTGTGCTCGACTAGTTTTGACTGAGGCTAGGTCCCGGATGTGTGGCACAAAAACCTGAAATAAAAAACTGAATTTGTATGACAAGAAGTGAAACTGAACTCTGATAAGAATTAGGGAGACAAATTTTTCAAGTAAATGAAATACAGTTTCAATTTTATTGCAATACACATTCAAACCAATAGATTCAATTTCAAATTAGGCAATTCAGATTCAAATTTTATAAGCAATTATTCAAACTAATTAATTCAGGTTCATATTCAGTTATTCAAATTCAAATAATTCAAATTCAGTTTCTGCTGGCGCAAACATTATTCCATACATGTAGCGTGTGCTGCTGCTTGTGCGCGCGTGCAGACTGTGCACGGCACGCTGCCGGCTGCTGCTTGCTAGCTTAGCTTGCTGCTGAGTTACGTGATAGTAAAACAAGAGGGAGGAGGAGGAATTAAGGAGTTGGTAAGTGGCGGTAATGCACATAAACGCTGGTTGCCAACTGCCGTAAAACCACAAGAAGGAGAGCAAAGTGTGCCTTCTCCATGCTGAGACGGGACAGACACAGAGTATCGATCCCATTACACGAGTATTGATTAATATCAATACCCATGTTGTATCAATCTTATCGATATTTGATCGATCCACCCACCACTACTAGTCATAAAGGCACGTGGACAGAGAGAAACAGGAACGTTGTGCCCTTTGTGTACAAATGGCTAATATATGGTGGTCAGAGATCCCCATAGATCCACGCACCTCTACCCCTCAAATGCATACACTCCCCTTCCGTCCCATGAGTGCGACTTTGGCCTCAGCACACCTGCAGCCTGCACTGGGAATTGAGGCCTCGCAATCTCCTACAATCCCCACCGGTGTCTCCAGTGACTGACTGGCTAACGGAAAGGGAATTGCCCTGCTCCCATTCAAGCAGTAACACAGATAGTCAGCCTTCCGGAAGAGGTCGTGGTTAGTATCTGATCTCGACTAACTTTTGATGATTGTGCATGGTTTGAGGTTGTCCAAACTGTTAGATTTAAGAGATTTTTTTTTGTCTGATAAGATTCAAAAACACGATTCCAAGTGGTTATTTTGAATAGGGTAACTTTGTGGTTTAATGAGAACATAAGGACCCCAGACATCATAACAAGATTCTTATTTAAAACCCAAGTACTATTCTTGCATCAATTATTTAAATGCTGTTGTTCCTAGTAATAGAGATAACCACTTTCCTCAGGAAAAAAAAAACACTGCCACAAGTGAGTTGTCTCACACTCTTGTCCCCTGGGAGAGTGAAATGGGAGGGATTGGTGCACTGTGCTGACAGATGGGTCCTTGTTCCTGTCTTTTTCTTCATCTCCATCTCCTTCTTTCGCTAAAACACAGACACACTCACACAAACCAAGACTGTGCAAATAGAATGGGAATTAAAGCTCAGCACACATGCTCCCTGGCCCCCTCCTGAAAGCTGAACCTCCTTGTACTAATTATTACAGAAGGTGAGAGAGCCTGGGTTGGGAGGGCTGTTGGCACAAGGAGTGGGGGTGATGTGGCATGAGAAAGGCTCTAAGTATGAAACTGCATTGTAATGTAACTTAAAATCAATAGTAAAAATTGTAACAATTGTTATGCTTTGAGAATTTCAGAGGACCCCCCCCCCCTTCCCCCAACAAAAGTGTGCTGTGTTCCTATGAACTTCTGTCTGTTCTGGGTTAGTGTATATGACTGAAAATTATGCTGTCATGCTTTCACACTTATTCCATGAAAAATCAACCCACTCTTTCTACCAGACCTCATCAGATTCACTTGATAGTTGAACAGTATTTTCAGAATATTTAATGTCTTTGTGCTGTGAATATTTTTTGAGTTGGAGGCCATTTTGCATGCTTTTGATTTTCAGCTTTATATTTGTTCTTTCATGACGTCATAACCATCTGATATTTTTAGCCATTAAAAACAGATGTAAACAATCTAACAAGCTGCCATCAAATCATTTACACATCCGAGGGCAGCTCATTAGAATTCCCCTGACACACTTATGGTTATTGTAGGAGGCTAAAATTGCACATGTTTAATAATACCACAGTGGCTATACACATGATGGTCGTGCATATTGATTATGTACGTGACATGGTTCATGCATGTTGATTGGTTAGGTGTCATGCATATTACAAATAATGTACACAATGAGAAGAACACCTGTCATTCACATAGTGCAATATACACAATGTCATGTACAAAGGATCTTTATATATGCAATGTTGTGTATATAGCCCTTTCCATAAGGTGAAGTAAGGTGTGATAATGGAGCTAGTTGAGTGCAGAGCAGTCATCAGGTTCCTGTACTTGAGAGGCCGCACATGAGATGAGAATCTTATGGTGAGGATGCCCCATTGTATCACATATTCAAGCGCTGGTATCAACAGTTCAAGTATGGTCAGACATTGCTGGAAATGGCACCTGGGCAGCCACAGTGCACCATGAATGAAGACACCATTTGGCAACTGGAGGCCACCACTTTGGAATACTTCCACATAATCGTCAGGAATTAGCCCAAGATGTCAAGATCACTGTGTGGTCTGTGGGGGGGGGGAAAAAAAAATCACCCATGACCATTTGCACATGCGGAAGCTGTCTGCACAATGGATTCCCCAGTTGCTTACACTGGGCAGGAACAAGTCACATGTTTCCAGGTTCTTTTGGCCATGTGCCAAGAAAACCAGGAGGACTTCTTCAACAGACTAATTACACAGAAACATGGGTCCACCACTGTGATCCAGAGACTAAAGACTTGTCGAAGCAATGGAATCATTATGACTCACCACGTCCAACGAAGGCACGTGTCCAACCCTTAGCAGGCAATGTCATGCTCGGAGTCTTTTTGGACCAGTATGGCGTATTGATGATGAATTTCCTGGCAAAGGGTACCACAATTATAGGGACTTACTACGCTTCACTGCTGCAGAAATTGCGAAAGGCCATCAAAGCCAAGAGGAGTGGCATGCTGACCAAAGCTGTTGGCCTCCTGCAAGACAACACCCTGGTTCACAACTTGCATGTTATCCAAACAGAAGCACAGTCTGCAGCTATGAAATCCTTCCTCACCCCCCCCTCCCCTTTACTCTCCCAACCTTGCACCGTCTGACTTCCACCTCTTTCCAACCATGAAGTCATTTTTGAAGGGTAAGCACTTCCAAGATGATGAAACACAGATTTCCAAGGTCAAGCTGTGGCTTCTGACACAACCTGCAGACTTCTACAGGCGAGGTCTCCACAGCTGCATGAAGCGATGGGAGAGGTGTGGTATCAGTGTAGAGAGGTTCCTCTTAGGCCATAGGAAATGAATCAGGGTGAATCTTTAATGAACAGCCCTTGTACAGTACAAACATCACAGTTTAAAACCAAATTCTCTTATCATGGTTTCTATAGCAAAACTGCTCCAGATTTGTAGCCCAGGGGTGTTAACAGTTTTCCCATAAGTCAACCAAGTATGTTATGATTGATTGGGGGAAATTTTCAAGGGCCATATCATCATGTCCGATTGGTAGCAACTTTATGGTATGAAATGCCATTTTTACATGCACTTTGATACCAGACCCATTTCATTACCCGTGATTCTTTGTTTCAAAATATTTTTCAATATTTTCACAATTGTAAATGTAGCTAAGAAAGGGAGAAACAACCATCCATCCATCCATCCATCCATCTTCTACCGCTTTTCCGGAGGTCCGGGTCGCGGACCTCCGGAGGTTGTTTCTCCCGACCCGGGAGAAACAACCTTGATTTTTAAATAATTCTTTGGACAGTTATGGTACATCGATCAGTGCTTGTTTTAAGACTTTTTCACATGTTACTTAGAAGGTGTTCAGTTCTTGTACCAGTCAGCCAGTTTAGGGTGATGGAAGTCTATCTCATGATGAACTTGTAATTACAATATCAACAACTTCAGAGGCTCATGGATAACAAAGGGAATCTTGATAAGATATAGCAGCATTTTATGTCTTTTCATCTCGACAGCATGAGCAGATTGTTATTTCTCTTCCTTTGGGCTAATGGATTTGGAAAACATTCCAGTTGAGCAGAGATGTGGCTGCAGAATGGGAATCAGGCCCGGGGGCAGTTCTCACTAAGTGGGGAGAGAGCCATTAAACAAAGGTGGCTGTGGTTTCATATTCAGGATACTTTACAACCTCCATCCCGGGACATCAACAGTGTTTTTGGGTGTGCTGTTAGAGGGGGGATGACGAAGGGGGAGGAGGATCCATCTGCCACGCTGTCGGTCCTCGGGGAGATGGGCATATCCCAGGGGTGTTTTGGAGAGAGAGGGTCTGAAAGGATTACACCCAACCACTAATCAACGACGATAATCTGTGGGCCCCCAAACAAATCCCCTCCAATCCAAGCCACTATTTGGGGATAGAAGACAAAATCTCTCTGTGACATTCAGCCGGCACTGACAAATGCCAGCCCGACAAAGACGAGGACTGATACAGGTGAATTTTTAATTGGGATAATCAACTGTGAAGGTGTGATTGGCAGGGAGCCATGGTGTCTCTGTGATCAGGTGCAGTGTCCCACAAGTGGCCCAGTCTGAATCCCATTGTGACCATTATGCAAATACGGCAACCAGACGAACCTCCAACACAAAATTGTCTAACGGATAAAAGCACTTGTCTAATCAAATTTGATCGTAAAGGATTTTTTTTTTTTTTTTTTAAATATGGCATTTGTTGATCATAGAAGGTGACAAAGTTGTGGTCAGTTTCATTTAAAAAATAAGAAGCTTTGATATTTTAGTAGGTTTAATTTATTATGATTTTCCTTATGTTCTTGAAGATGAACTTCTAACAGCAGATTTCACAGCTTCATTATGTGACCAGTTGCCTTCGAGCTCTACACAAGGTGCAGCTGCTAAATTTTTGTTGGCAGCTCTCTCTATATGGTGGGGGGGGGAAAGGCAGTAGCCACTAGTGTCATTGTCCCCTGTCAATACGGTTTTGATGTCTTGGGTTTGGGTGGGGAGGATTTGGTGGTGATAGGTTTAAATCTCCACAGGACTATAGAAGATGCCGACTAATGATGGTGCCAGTCCTCTAGGGCATAGGGAATGGGAGCATCCTGGCCTGCACCTCCTCTGCCTCCTGCAGAATACCCACTGGCTAAGCAGCCTCTAAGCTGCCTATCCCGTAGCCTCATTGTTTAGTTTGCCTGGCACTGTCAATAGTAAGCCCGGCTAATGTGATCTAGAGGCAGCTGGAGCAGGCCCGATTATTACCATGACACAGCTGACAGAGGGCTGTAATATCATTAAAAATAAATCAGGTGGTTTGGAGATTTGCTCTTGCAGGGGGAGACTTTGAATGGTATTAAGTGGGAGAACTGCCATAATTTCATTAGTCAGTTGGGGCACCTCGAGGATCTGTTGAACATTTCCTTTAGGTTGGGCTGATTGAATTTGCTTTCACAACACTCCACACAAAGTGGGAAATAAGGAAATTGATGTCCCCCCCACCCCCCAACAGTGTCCTATAATTAAGAAAATTGCCAATACTGTATATATATATACAGTACCTGTATTTCATCACTCTGTTCAAAGCAGACATAGGATATTCCTGCAGTTATTGGCCTCTTGGAGTGGATTATTGATGGGAATGATGAGGAAAACGTGATTCCCTGGTAATCTTCTTAAACTGTTTGACACTGAGCTGTCTGCTCGCCAGACTCATCAGCAATCAGCTGGCCTCTGAATAGCCTGCAGGATGGCATATTCTATAGAATTAACATTTTGAAAGAAAACTATAATAAATTATCATAGTAAAGATACATGATGTGCTATAATGGTTGGTTTAATTTCTTGTTATTCTGATAAAGGTCTGAATATTTCTTTTGTTGTTCTCCTTATTTTCCTCATTGATCCAAAGAACCAGAAGTGCCGTTGTTTTGAGGCACAGTACGCATAAACGATGATTTCAAGGCCCATTGAGCGTGAGATGGATGGATTGTGTCTAAAAGTGACTGAATAGTGCAGAGCAAAGATTATTGGATGAGTGGGCAGAATAACGCCCAAATTTGTAAATCTGGATTTTGATCATGCACATTACACAACGACGTCAGATTTAATATCCTACAGCAAAAGTGTTTCTTCTTGGCGCAGATTAAATGTTAAAGATGCACTGCATGTGGTTAGATTGGGTCAAGAGCGTCAGGGGTTGGCCTGTTTTCCTATTGCGCAATAAGGACATCTAGTGGTAAATTACAAGAGTACATTTGATTTCAGTTTCTGACAAATTTTCAGAATTGTTTTATGTTTTAAACAATGTAAAAAAAACAAACAAAAAAACAACTATAAAAACGAATTTCACGAAAAAACTTAATAGTTACTTAAATTTTAAATATTTATAACTTTGCATCTAAAATGTTTTACTGTCAACAAATAAAAGTTTGTCAAGTTAGGTTAATTGGAGACTCTAAAGTGGCCCTAGGTGTGAATATGTGAATGGTGAAGGGATTGGCGTTGCACCGTGGCTGCCTTATCCATCCACATGGATGCCTTGAATTTCCCTTGGGGCTTAATAAAGTAGCCTATACAAAATAAAATCATAATTTCAATTTTGCACCACTGATATTGCTATAATAGGAAATGAATGATGCACCTTACAATAACCACGATGGCACATACTGTAATATGTTTGTTGAATGGACAAAATACAAGACTCTGTGTGTGCGTGTGTGTGTGCGTGCACGCGTGTGTGATATATATACTAACTCCCAATGAAAACGCAACACAGTTTTTGTATAAATGTTTTTGGGTCCATCCTATCTGAGCTTGAGTAATAGTCTTTGACTCAAAATACATCTAGAACTCATTTTCGATGGTTGTACTCACTGTCATGACTTACTGTCTTTGAGCTCTAGCTCTGTAGTCTTTTTGAGCTCGTTGTTTGTTTTGGGTACTCAAAAGTCAAAAATGGGTGATTTTAAGGAGTGGTCATCTTCCCTATATAAAGACGAACAAAAATGAATAACACTGTGTTGTAAAATCGTCACGATGCCACAACTGTCATGTGACAAATATAAATATGCTGTCATAAATGCCCCTCAGGGTAGGAACGAAGAGCCAAATGCTGGAGCTGTGAGTTTGCAGGGATTTTAATAAAAACACAAAAATATAACAAAGGACAAAAACTTACAAGACTTGAGGCAGGAAACTGGAGGAAAAAAGCGTATGGAAATGCTGGCGCAGTCGTGGGGCTCATGTCTGGAGAAAAGCGTGGAGCACACGCAGGATAATACAGAGAAAAGACATAGAACTAATGTCTAAACTTCGTGAAGGGCACTGCACTGAGCAGCGGCCCTTAAATAGGGCAAAAGGGAATAATGACAAATGATGACAGGTGTGGGAAACAGAAGCGAGGATAGTCAGACAAAACTAATGACAGCTGTGGGAGCCCGCAAACATGAGCTAAGGAGGAAGTAAATAAAGTACACTGTCAAAATAAGAGCACAGACTGGAAGGAAAATAAATCAGAATATATCAATACAAAAAGAGAACTAAGGTGAGGATAAGAAAAATACAATTCTAATAAATACCACAGAGAACTGAAAACAAAAGGCGAGAGTGGACTCATGTCACAACACAGGGAGATAATAATTTAAAATACAAGATGATTCATAAATGTATAAACTGAATAAACAAGACTACAATAATAAACTAAGAAAACAGGAATTCCCAAAACACAGAGCAAATGGCAAACTCAAATAACCACATACAGACAAAAGCAAAACTCAAATTCAATAATAAAACTGAGATGGAGAAAATACAGAAAACAACTAGAAATAACTGAAAGCGTGAGCACGGTACTCCCACCGTGCTCCGCATCGTGACAGAGCCCCCCCCGTCCAAGGTAACATAAAAAAAGAACAGGAAAACACAAAACCCCCCACCAACAAGAATAGAACAATAACCCAACCCGGGAGGGCGGTGGGGGAAACCAGGCTAGGAGGGACCAAACAAAAATACTCGCTCATGACCCACAAAACAGAACAGATCAGGTGGCAACAGACGCCTAGGACCACCGGGCAAAAAAGTAAGGCAGTTCAGGTGGCCTACAGGAGTCCTAAGACCACCAGATCATGCGGTGGAATGAGTGAGGTGGCCTCCCGGAGTTCCTGAGCCACCCATGTGCTGGTGCACTGACTGTGAAGTGCAGTGTGGTGACGCCAATTTCCTGTCGCGTCACCGTACTGCCTTATATAGCGGGGTGTGCCATCATTGGCACTTCCTCTTGTGCTGGGTTAGCTCATGGAGGCATGCATTACACCACTCCGTCCCTTCCTTGAGCTCCCAGGCGAGCCACCGGTGTCATGGCTGCATTGGTCGGAGGCCTATCAAATGTACATTACGGTGCTGGACCTCGGGAAGCTTGATAAGGTGAGGGCACGTGCGCTTCTCGTCCACAACCTGGGTATTGAAGGCCGGAGGGTCCTATGGATGCACTGCGGGTCGGATTCATATGAGGACATCGTGGAGCTGCTAGCTAACCATTTCTCCACCCCAGACAGCGTGACTGTTTGGAGAATTCACTTTTGCCAGAGACGCTAGCGTGTCAGTGAGCCTATCCGCCAGTATGTCATTGATTTGAAGCAGCTAGCTAGTGAGTGTCGTTTTGGGCCACTTGAAGACGAGATGGTATGTGACCAACTAGCAGAGCACACGTGCAATGCTGAGCTGCGTGCTAGGCTATTAATTGCACCTAATGACTTGACATTAGCTAGAGCCGTCATAGCTCTCTGGTTGGAGGTCTTCGATAAGCTACCTCTGGAGCTAAATTGGCGCAAGTCACAGAAGCCTGTTGTTGTGATGACTGTCATTCTGAAATGGTGCTATATAAATAAAGTTGAATTGAATTGGAAAGCTGCTGGAGCCGCCCACCTCAGCTAATGTTGCGGACCCTGATAGTGAAGATAGCTTGGATGAAAATTATTTGGAAACCAGTGCTACCAGCTGAAGGTCTGCCCCGGGAAACCCCAGTGGCAGGGGCTGTGGGTCTGTGACGCACTGCCATAAAGCGAAAGAGTGCCCGGCAAGAAGAAAATGTTGTAGTAGATGTGGACGCTTGAATCACGATGCCAGGGTGTGCCGTTTGTCTTACTCGGGGAACCCGCGGGAGAAATCACCCCGTCCGCACCCAACGGACAACACTGGAAATGAATGATCTGGTTGTGGTCGCTGGGGCTCGCAGGCTCCGGTGATCGAAAAGAAAGTGGTTTGGGAGGAAGAGCTAATGGACACCCTCGCTTTCAAGTCAGCCAGTTCTTGCTCAGTGTTGGTACCCATGCCGATGAGCGACACCATACTAGCCCCAGATGCCTCCGGTACTTGGCCGCAGTTGAGTAGGCGGCCTGCAGCTACGACGGTGAACATTGCAACATTTATAGAAAAGGACGGGGCCAGACTGACGAGCATGGAGTTACCGCATGCTCAGCAGCAGTACATCACGCCGAGTAAGGTTCCACTTTGGGTTATGGACTTGGTTTGGGGTGATGAATGACCACTCGAAGATGGGCCAGATGACAGCCAGAAAAGTATCAAGCACATCTGCGGATAGTGGTGAAGTTGGGAGCGGCATACTTCCGCTTGTCTGACGGCTCAATGAGGCATGCCAACCAGCTATAGCGTGTCCAGGAGGACGCTCCAGGTGGTGGGGCTGGATGGGAGTTGGTGATGGCAGTGTGGGATACAGTGTTCTATGGTCCAGAAGATCAGCCATCGCTCCGGGGGTCTGCTGCCTCCAGGGGCACGCCTGCTGAGGGGCTGCCCTGGGCCCCCCCATGCCGGTTCCACCTTTCCCACCCAAGTGACTGTGTTGCTGCAGTTTTGTTTATAGTTTGGTGTGTTCTGATGTTTATTGTGTTTAGTTAGGAGCACGGCAGATATTTTTTTAGTTTGAATAAAGACATTTTAGTTTAATTCGGTGGCAGAATAATCCACCGTGCCATGCAGGTCGTGTTGTAGACCACCCACTATTTTAGATTTTGTGAGTGTGCTAGGTCTTCTAGTACTTTAGTTTACGTTTTTTTTTTTTTTTTTAAGAGTGTGATTTGGGTTCCAAATTGGTATGGGCTCAAATTGTGTGTGTGTTTTTGGACTTTGTAAAGGGGGAAGGAATGTGCTGGTGCACTTATTGTGAAGTGCAGTGTGGTGACGCCGACTTCCTGTCGTGTCACCGTACTGCCCTATATAGCAGGATGCACCATCATTGGCACTTCCTCTTATGCCATATGACCGCGCTAGGTGCTTGCCGTGTACTGCTATCATACAGACGTGGACAAAATTGCTGGTACTCCTCTGTTAATGAAAGAAAAACCCTCATTGGTCACAGAAATAACTTGAATCTGACTAAAGTGGTAATAAATAAAAATTCTATGAAAATTAACCAATGAAAATCAGACAATGCTTTTGAATTGTGGTTCAACAGAATTACTTTAAAAAAACAAACTCATGAAACAGGCCTGGACAAAAATGATGGTACCCCTAGAAAAGATTGAAAATAATGTGACCATAGGGACATGTTTAACCAAGATGTGTCCTCTAATTAACATCACAGGTGTCTGTCTACAAACTTGTAATCAGTCAGTCGGCCTATTTAAAGGTGACAAGTAGTCACTGTGCTGTTTGTTGACATGGTGTGTACCACACTAAACATGGACCAGAGGAAGCAAAGGAGAGAGTTTTCTCAGGAGATTAGAAAGAAAATTATAGACAAGCATTTTAAAGGTAAAGGCTATAAGACCATCTCCAAGCAGCTTGATGTTCCTGTGACTACAGTTGCACATATTATTCAGAAATTTAAGATCCACGGGACTGTAGCCAACCTCCCTGGACATGGCCGTAGAAGGAGACGGCTAATACGAATGGTAACAAAAGGGCCCAGAACAACCTCTAAACACATTCATGGTGAACTCCAAGGTTAAGGTACATCAGTGTCAGATCGCACCATCTGTCGTTGTTTGATCCAAAGTGGACTTCATGGGAGACGACCAAGGAGGACACCACTGTTGAAAACAAATCATAAAAAAGCCAGACTGGAATTTGCCAAACTGCATGTTGACAAGCCACAAAGCTTCTGGGAGAATGTCCTATGGACAGACGAGACAAAACTGGAACTTTTTGGCAAGGCACATCAGCGCTATGTTCACAGACGCAAAAATGAAGTGTTGCTCCCCTGGGTAGCGGCCCAGGAGGAGGCAATGCGTATGTGGAAGTCAACTCTCCTGTGATAGAAGAATAGATAGAACACACATTTCGTGCCATTACTTCACACAGAGGAGTTTATTCTTCGTCCTCCAGTGCGCGAGTCTACTCTCTATCATTGTGCGACATGCGCCATCTATTGGTCGGCGTACGGAACTGCACTCAACTCACATGAGTTATAATGGAACCAGATGAATTACAAATGCATTGTAGAAAAATAAAACAATGAAAGAATAACATAAAAATTGTAGGGGTGCCTATTTTTTTATTTTTTTATCCAGATGTCTTTTTAGCACCTTTTACATAACTATTAAGTATTTCCAAGCCTCTACACTCTCCCCCACTTCAAATAAATGTCTCCCGACATTTCATGTTCTAGGGTGACTTAATGCATGAGAGTGTACCAGTTATAACCATAGGACTGAGGTTGGGTGGGGTATGGGAATGGCATATAGTTTTGAGTTAGCGGCACAGGGGTAGGGAGTAAGAGAGGTCTTACGTCTGCAGTCCAAGGCTGGTACGATGGCTGTCCCAGGGCATCGTAGGTAAGTCTCTCTACTGGCCTTGCTCTCCGCTGTGACCTTCTCGGTTCCTCCTGTTCTCCATTATCTCCATCCATCACCTCCACTTGTCGTTGACGTTCTTCCTGCAGCAAAGCTGGTCCATCCATTTGCTCCTCAGCATCCCGCTGAACTGGGACCGGTTCCTGTCTTAGTGGTGGACAGAACTGTCTAGCTGTCGCACAAAGCCTTTGCTGATTTTGAGGATTTTGCTCTGGCATGACAGGTACTGGTTGCTGAGTGTTTTGGTCTGGGAGATTTGAGGCATTTTGCTGAGGATTTACGAGTCTGTAACATGGGATTTGGCTACGGAGGTTGTAGCGGTAAGTATTTTCCTCTTCTTCCTCCGAGCTGTCATTGTCTGTGTTGTCAGTGTTAGGATTTGTCTCTGTCCTCTTCTTTCGTTTCTGTTTTGTCTTTTCTTTTGCAGGCAGTTCTTCTTCTAAAGGTAAGTCATTTACAGGCAACAGCAGGTTTCTGTGTAACACTCACATCACTTTGCTGCCTCTCTCTGCTTGTACTTTATAGACTGGTCCATCTCCCACTCTCTCAATTACGCGATGTACTGCTGACTCCCAGTAAGCGCGCAGTTTCCGTGGGCCTCCTCTTTCAGAGAGGTTTCTGACCAACACCCTGTCGCCTGGTTGGAGTGTGACACCTTTTAAGCGTTTGTCGTACTGCTTTTTGCCTTTATCTGAAGACTTTTGACTGTTGTCTGCAGCGATTTTGTAAGCAACACGCATCCTATCAGCCCACTTTTTAGCGTAGGTTTGATGGTTGTGTGTGTCAGTGTCTTTTGTCTGGTTCAATAGTAGATCTACAGGCAACCTTGGGACTCTGCCATATAAAAGGAAAAATGGAGAATAGCCTGTTGACTCGTGTCTTGTACAATTGTAAGCATGTACAATTTGGGGTAGGTGATCCTTCCATTCACTTTTTTTCTCCTCCTGTAGGGTACGAAGCATTTGGAGTAGTGTACGATTCAGGCGCTCCACGGGGTTGCACTGCGGATGGTATGGAGTGGTTCGTGAGTGAGAAATTCCAGACAGGTGTTGTAATCTGTGGAAGAGACTGTTTTCAAACTCACGTCCCTGATCGTGATGCAACTTCTCAGGGTACCCGAAACGAGGAATAAAATCCTGAAATATCTTTTCTGCAGCTGTTTTGCCTGACTTATTCCTTGTAGGGTATGCCTGTGTGAAACGAGTGAAATGGTCCACTAGTACAAGGATGTACTCATACCCTCCTTTACTTGGCTCAAGGTGTAAGTAGTCGATGGAGATTAACTCAAAGGGAGTACTGGTTGTGATAGATCCCATTGGAGCTCTCTGGGGAACATTTGGGCATTTTTGTTTGATGCACAGACATTTTTTTGTTACATAATCTTCAACATCTTATTGCATATATGGCCAATAGAAACGCTCACGGGCCAGATGTATCACCTTATCACACCCTATGTGACCCATGTCATTGTGTAAACTCTTTAACACCATCGGCCTTAGCTGTTCAGGTAGGACAAGTTGTTTGTTGTGCTCTGTTTTTCTGTACAATAATCCATTGTCAACTTCCAACTTGTTCCACTCATACAGTAGTCTCTGTGCTTGTTTACTCATTGTCCGTTTATCTTTATCGTTTGGTGTCCATCCTTTGAGTTTGAGTGAGATTACTTCTCTAATTGACTCATTATCTTGTTGAGCAGCATTGATGTCTTTAGGTGTCATGCTCAAAACACTGTCAGTTGGCACATTGTTGTCATTAGAACTCGGTTGTAACGCAGCTATCCATGGTACATCACTGTTTTGTGCTGCCTTACTCCCTTGCCACACTGCGGACACTACTTCCGGTAAAACTGTCTCTGTGAACTCATTCATTTGCTCTTGCAGATCTAATGGGTGTCTGGACAACATATCTGCATCTGCATTCCTTTTCCCTGGCCTATACTTGATATCAAAATGAAAGTCAGCCAACTCCCCAACCCACCTATGACCCACTGCATTCAACCTGGCTGAACTAAGGACATAGGTTAAAGGATTGCTATCCGTATAGACAGTAAAAGTCGGTGCATAATACAGATAGTCGCAGAATTTGTCGCAGATGGCCCACTTGAGAGCTAGAAACTCTAATTTACCGGAATGTAAGTGAATAATTTTTCTCGGCAGGTGTGAGAGTTCTGGATCCATAGCCAACCACCTTAAGTTTGTTTTCTTGTTTTTGATATAAGATGGCTCCCAGGCCTTTGTTTGACACATCTGTATGCAATACAAATGGAAGGTCCAAATTGGGATAGGCTAGAATGGGAGGATTAGTCAGAATGTCCACATATCTTGACACAACTTCCTGATGTTCACTGGTCCATATTATTGGTGTGCAAGAAGGAAGCTGGTTTTTGTCTCCTTTCTTTGTTTGTCCTTTACTCCCTTTTGGTGCTGGTTTATTGTCATTGCTTGTTTCATTAGTGCTCTGGAGGAGATTGAACAAGGGTCTCGCCAGACGTGAAAAATCTTGAATAAATGATCGGTAATAACTGAGAAAACCCAGTAACGTTCTGAGTTCTTTGACTGTGCGAGATTTCTTGTCTTTCAGAGCGAAAACAGCATCCAAGTCTTTTGGGTCAATCTGGACTCCTTCTCCTGACACTAGTCTACCCAGGTAACGTACTTGGTTTTTGAACAGTTCACATTTGGCTGGCCAAAGTTTTATACCGTGTTGTCGAATTTTGTACAAGACCTGTTTAAGGTGTTCTACGTGCTCATCAAAGGTTTTGGAGTAACACAGTACATCGTCCAAGTAAGGCATGCAACACTCGTCTCTGATCCCTTCTAACATGCCCTCCATACACCTTTGGAATGCAGCCGGTGCGTTTGACAACCCAAATGGAACCCGCACCCACTCGTATAGTCCCCAGGGTGTGCTAAAAGCAGTTAAATGTCTTGACTCCTCACTTGCAAAACCCTGATGGTAGGCACTTCCCTGATCCAATATGGAAAACCAGGAGTTACCCCCAAGACTGTCCAGTAGATCTTGTATCCACGGTAACGGATGCCTGTCAGGTATGGTTTTTCGGTTCAGCTCATGAAAATCAACACACAAGCGCAAAGTATTGTCCTTTTTATGCACACACACTACTGGCGACGAGTTGTTTGACACTGATTTTCTGATCCAGCCCCTGCTTAAAAGGTTTTGAACATACTCCTTCACCTCTTTATACAGTGGTCTTGGAATGGAGTTGTAACTTTTCTGCACAGGTGTGTTGTCAGTGGTGTTGATTTTTAGCTGTAGTCTAGGAATACATCCAATGTCTCCTTCATCATGAGCAAACACATCAGACTGTTCACAGAGCATCTGCCAAACCACCTCCCGATCACCCTCTGAGAGATGGTTTAAATTGACATTAGGGTGCCATCTCAGGTGTGAGGGAGCAGTGCTTAATGTTTCTTCACCCTCACCTTGACTGTCACATGTCACTTGAGCAGAGTAACAAAATGGCTTGTCTGTAGTTTTGGTTGCATTTTCAGCACTGGAACAAGCATTTACAGGTTTGTATTCAGTGATCTCTGAAATAAGTCCTAAAACAGTCTTTGGATTTCGAAAAATGTTGTGCTTTGTTGAGTTTTGGATTGGGATTTTGACAGTTTTTGAAACACCAGTGGGTACATCAATAAGAGCTGGGAATAACTCCAATCCATCCGGTAAGTTACATTCCACAGCTGGCTCACACAACATTTCTCCTCCTCCAGGAAATGCTCTGATGTGACATTTTACCATACAGATTTGGTTACTGTGAACAGTGTCCTTTTTTTCCAACTCTCACCACTAGGCTTTCTGGTTCATTTTCTATTGACTTGGCGTGGACAACAGAGATGAGTGATTCAACGTTACCTTTCTGGACCTTTAAAGTCTCTGACAGTAAGCCCACTAAGCTAATATTGTCACTTTGTGCACTGTTTGCCATTATTATCTCTTGGATCACATTAAAGCCCAGCAGCAGAGTGCTTAAACACTGCTGACTGACAAGCATTGGAACATACAAGGATACAGAACCATACTGTGAACTTGTGATCTCGAGCAGGACATCTATCCACCCCTTGAACGGAACATCCGTTCCATTGGCTGTGGTGATTTCAAGTGGATGGTCTGGGAGTAGGCTCTCGAGTGGCTGTATTTTCACATTTGGTAAGGCTGCTTGTACCCATGGCTTTTCAACAATGCTTACTTGTGCCCCACTGTCCAATAACATCTGTAGGTTTACTCCATTTAACTGGCAACTGATCATACACCTACCGCCAATGAGCTGTGCCACACGCTTTGTGTTGGGTAACTTTTGGGACTTGGCAGTGGTCTGTTCGGAGTTCAGTCTTGTAGTGTTGTGGGATTCTGCTGGTGGTTCAGTCACTGGTGGTCCCTCCCCAGCGACCTCCTCCAGTTTCCCAACACATTGCTTTTCTGAAGGCAACCTATAGCTCTGTGCCCCTCCTTTCCACATCAAAAACGATGTGTGCAGCGCTCAGTCTCTTGGGCGATACACTTTTGGCACTTTCCTTTCACTGCAGGTTTCAGTGCTGGCTGTTTAGGGACAGGTGCTGTGGGACTGGTGTTTACTGTATTTACCATTGGGGTTAGGGCCTTTTCTAAACTCTTGGTTAGGGAGGAGACCTGTGCCGTCAGCTCCTGGATAGCTACACGATTAGCTTGGACTTCAGTGTGCATTTTAATAGAGCTTTGATCTGTCTCTACCTGTGCCGCATTAACACTGGTGACTTTCTGTTTGTGACTTTGTCCCAACCTATGTAATCTCTCTGTGTCTTCACTAACAGAATTTGCTATGAGCTCCAGGATGGAGTCATCTGTGACACTGGTGTTTGAGATGTGAGTTTTAAGGTCTCTCCTGACATAAGAGTATTTTTCATTCAAACCCTGATACAGTGAATGGATAAACACACCTTGTACCAACTTGTTGTCATAATGAAGCCCACTACTGTTTTTAGATGCAATCAACACACTCTGTTTTAGCCCCATTAGTCTATACATAAACTGTTGTGGTGTTTCTTTTTGTCATTTTGCTTAGCATTACTCAGCTCCTGAAATAATTCAGTGCTGCTTTTCTCACGTAGATGTGTCCTTAAGAAATGTTTTAACTCAACTACAGTAAGGCTATCTTTGGTTACAAGCATATCTTTAAAGGTACAAGGCTTAATTATCTTAAAGACTGTTCTGATAATCTCAGCCTCTGTGAACCCTTCATTTAGCCCTTCATCAAGCTGTTTGCACAAGTTATTGTAACTCAAATCAGAATTAAAATCAGAGATTTGACCACCATGAATCTTGTACTCTCTACGTGGCAACAGTGACGTAAGTTCAGTCAGTCTGACTAACCCTGGGTCAGGAACTACAGATGGTGATGCATCTCCAGTGGTCACAGGAACTACTATGACCGGATCATCGTCGGGTGACACCTCTGCATCCACTTCTCCAGCTGCTGTGGGCGATTGCAGTTCAATGATGAGGTCACGGAAAGCAAGCAGGCGAGACATCCCCTGGTCCTCAAGACTCTTCAGTTGTGGACTTCTCAGCGAGTCAACAATGAAGTCGAAGAGTTCCACTTCGGTCGATTCTGCACCTGGCAAATCTTCTCCCGCCTCATCCTTGAACGACTTGGCCAGCTTGTAAAGAACATTTCTGCAGCGGGCAATGGTCAGCTGGTGAAGCTCTTGCTGGATTTCCCATCTCAGGTCATGTAGAGCAGACATGGCTGTGGTTTCCTGTAGTCAGTCGCTTAGGTCGATGGCTCAGGAACAGGTGGTCAGCATCCCTTGGTTCTTCAATGATTAGTGCCAGACCAGTAGGTGGCGCTAATCCCGGACGAGCCCCCCAAATTGTTGCTCCCCTGGGTAGCGGCCCAGGAGGAGGCAATGTGTATGTGGAAGTCAACTCTCCAGTGATAGAAGAATAGATAGAACACACGTTTCGGGCCGTTACTTCACACAGAGGAGTTTATTCTTCGTCCTCCGGTGCGTGAGTCTACTCTCTATCATTGTGCGACATGCGCCATCTATTGGTCGGCGTACGGAACTGTACCCAACTCACGTGAGTTATAATGGAACCAGATGAATTACAAATGCATTGTAGAAAAATAAAACAATGAAAGAATAACATAAAAATTGTAGGGGTGCCTGTTTTTTTTAAATTTTTTTATCCAAATGTCTTTTTAGCACCTTTTACATAACTATTAACTATTTCCAAGCCTCTACAGAAGCATACCAAGAAAAGAACACTGTCCCTACTGTGAAGCATGGAGGAGGTTCTGTTATGTTCTGGGGTTGCTTTGCTGCATCTGGCACAGGGTGTCTTGAATCTGTGCAGTGTACAATGAAATCTCAAGACTATCAAGGCATTCTAGAGAGAAATGTGCTGCCCAGTGTCACACAGCTTGGTCTCAGTCACAGGTCATGGGTCTTGCAACAGGATAATGACCCAAAACACACAGCTAAAAACACCCAAGAATGGCTAAGAGCGAAACATTGGACTATTCTAAAGTGGCCTTCTATGAGCCCTGATCTAAATCCTATTGAACATCTGTGGAAGGAGCTGAAACATGCCGTCTGGAGAAGGCACCCTTCAAACCTGAGACAACTGGAGCAGTTTGCTCATGAGGAGTGGGCCAAAATACCTGCTGAGAGGTGCAGAAGTCTCATTGACAGTTACAGGAATCGTTTGATTGCAGTGATTGCCTCAAAAGGTTGTGCAACAAAATATTAAGTTAAGGGTACCATCATTTTTGTCCAGGCCTGTTTCATGAGTTTGTTTTTTAAAATTATTCTGTTGAACCACAATTCAAAAGCATTGTCTGATTTTCATTGGTTAATTTTCATAGAATTTTTATTTATTACCACTTTTGTCAGATTCAAGTTATTTCTGTGACCATTGTGGGTTTTTCTTTCATTACCAGAGGGGTACCAACAATTTTGTCCACATCTGTATATACTCAGTAAAGCTGTGTTCGACATTACCACTCTCTTTGCCTCATTCATCACCAGGTTTGTGGACATAACACCAAGCAGACAGCATAGTCCATCGGGTGGTTTCCTAGTATCCCTGAGCCAATGGACCGCGGGGCACAACATGCCCCCTCCTGGAAGCAGCAGCTGAAACCCGTGCCTTTCGCAGACTGCAGAGGCTGAGGCATGGAAACCAGATGACAAGGATGACTGACCAGTGAGGAAACCAGACGAGGAAAATGACTGATCAGTGGGGAGACCAGACGAAGAGAATGGCTGACCAGCGAGCAAACCAGGCGAAAAAGATGACTGATCAGCGGGGAAACCAGATGAAGAGGATGGCTGACCAGCGAGGAAACCAGACGAGGAAGATGACTGATCAGCGGGGAGACCAGATGAGGAAGATGACTGATCAGTGGGGAGACCAGACAAGGAAGATGACTGATCAGTGGGGAAACCAGACGAGGAAGATGACTGATCAGCGGGGAGACCAGATGAGGAAGATGACTGATCAGTGGGGAGACCAGACAAGGAAGATGACTGATCAGTGGGGAGACCAGACGAAGAGGATGGCTGACCAGCGAACAAACCAGGTGAAGAAGATGACTGATCAGCGGGGAAACCAGACAAAGGGGATGGCTGACCAGCGAACAAACCAGACGAAGAAGATTACTGATCAGCGGGGAAACCAGACAAAGAGGATGGCTGACCAGCGAGGAAACCATGCAAAGAAGATGACTGATCAGCAGGGAAACAAGACGAAGAAGAGGGCTGATCAGCGAGGACCTCAGGCGAAGGCAGATGACCATCGGCGACCTCAGGCAGAGGCGGATGACCTTCGGCGACCTTGGGTGAAGACGGATGACCCTTGATGACCTCGGACGAAGGCGGAGGACCCTCAGAGACCTCGGGCAGAGGACCCTCGGAGACCTTAGGGGAAGATTGGCAACCCTTGGTGACCACAGGCAAAGTCTGACGACCCTCGGTGACCTCAGGCAAAGGCTGACGACCCTCAGTGATCTCAGATGAAGATTGATGGCCATCGGCGACCTCAGGCGAAGGTTGATGATCATCGTCTGAAGCAGACGAGGACTCGGACAGAAGAGAAGAAACAGACACCGGGTCAACTTCACCGGCAGCAGTGGAGCCTGGCGAGGAAAACTCAGGAGCAGCTGGTGGCTGCAACTGGTTCTCCCACCAAGAGCAAAGCAAGACTTCTCTAATACTGCCATTGTGAAGACAAAAAAGAGAACTCGCCTTAACTTGAGCTCCACCACTGTCCAGGAATCCGGCGAATCAGGCTGGGGTGTCTCAAGTCCATTCGTCTGGGAATCCATCCCCGACATGGCCACCTCAAACGGGGAGGAAGAAATAATCATCGGATCACTGTTATTGACAGCAGTGGAGCCCGGCGAGGAGAACTCAGCAGCAAAGGCCAGGTGCAACTGGTTCTCCCTGCCATGAACAAGACAAGATCTTTCTGAAACTGATAATGCAGAGACAGGAAAGAGTACTTGCCTTGACTCGAGCTCCAGCGCCATCCAGGACTCTGGCGACTCTGCCGCAGCGGCCCAAGCAGCAGGCATGATGGCAGATGAAGCTGGCGGAACCCCATGCGTGGAAGCTGATGCTGGTAGAACTCCAGATGCGACAGCTGATGCTGGCGGAACCTCAGACATGGTGGCTGAAGAGGGTGGAACCCCAGATGGAGCGGCTGATGCTGGTAGACCTCCAGCCATGGCGGCTGAAGCTGGGATCATCTCACTGATGGCGTTGGGTCCTGCGATGCTGAAACCAGGGGACACTCACTTGTCGGATCAGGTTCCGGGACACAGGGAGCGCTCCTCTCCCGTCCAGGATGCGGCTGCAGGGCTGGAACAGTACCCTCTGGAGCTGCAGGCCCCTCCGTCGTCCGACGGCTCCCTCCCAGGACCGACGGGACACACAGGTAACACAGAGGGGGACATAGGAGAAGCAGGTGAGGATAGGAGGTTCAACTCCAAAGCTGATCCAACGCTGGATCCAGGAGTTTTAGCTAACTATAGACCAATCTCTAATCTGCCTTTCATTTCAAAAATCTTAGAAAGAGTTGTTGCTACGCAATTATTTGACCACTTGCAGGGAAATGGTTTATTTGAAGAGTTTCAATCTGGGTTTAGAATCCATCATAGTACTGAAACAGCCTTAGTGAAGGTCACTAATGACCTCCTTATCGCATCTGATAATGGACTTGTTTCTGTACTTGTCCTTTTAGACCTTAGTGCAGCTTTTGATACTATTGATCATATTTTACTTGATAGATTAGAACACTATGTTGGACTTAATGGAACTTTGTTGCAGTGGTTTAGATCTTATTTATCTGATAGGTTCCAGTTTGTTCATGTCAGTAATGAGTTTTATTTCAACTCAAAGCTCAGTCATGGAGTGCCACAGGGATCTGTGCTAGGCCCTACTCTTTTTTTTTCCACAATATTTTTTATTGAACCTTTTTTTTTTTTTTACAAACATAACACAAACAATCAAACACTAACACTAAAGTAATTTAAAAAAAATGTACTAAAAACATCGACAACCACTAACAAGAACAGGTCTTCAGCAGTGCTCCTCTGTTTAGTCTAGGCAATCCATTACATAAGTATACATATTATACATTCACCAGTTTGGAATTTACAAGGTCCACACACATCATTCACCTTCTTCTTCAGAAGTTATGTTTAAATTCTTTACATAATCAATGAAAGGTCTCCATATATTCTCAAACACAATTTCCTTTGATTTCAGTATGTATGTTATTCTTTCTAGTGGAAGGTTTGTTAACATCTGTCTTAACCACTGAGTCACATCTGGTCTATAAGTTTTTTTCCACAATAGTGCAATACATTTTTTGGCGTTAAGCAAACTGAGGTCTATGAATGCTCTTTCACTTTTATTAAAGTTATGCTTTTCTGGATGCAGACCCAACAAAAACAATTTAGGATTCAATATGATTTGTTTTGAAATTATTTTTTCAATTGTTGCCCTCACCTCTTCCCAAAACATTTTAATTTTTCTACATTCCCATAAACAATAATACTTTCCATACATTTTGTGCACGTATCTGGTATGTTTTTGTTATATCTATTTAACTCCACTGGTGTTACATACATCCACATTAACCATTTAAAATGTATCAATTTAAGAACAACATTTATTGATTTGGTTTGAGCTTCTGTACAAGCCAATTCCCATTGTTCCTCTGTAATTTCAGTTTGCAGGTCTTCTTTCCAATAATTCAATCTTTTCTGTGAGTTTTCACTTGAGGATAGTGTCAATGAGTTATAAAACTCTGAAATAATACCCTTTCTCTTACTATCTTTCATCAAAATTTTTTCCAAGGATGAATAAATAGGTCGGGTGAGAGCATTATTTTGATTTGATCGAATAAAGTTCCTAAGCTGAAGATATTTTAAAAAAATGTGTTCTATTAAGATTAAATTTGATCCTCAGTTCTTCAAAAGACATTATGTTATCTGAACATGACAGATATAAGTCTTGAATCTTTTGAATTGTAGGAGCATGCTCAAATAACGAGGCTGAGTTTCAGTCATAAACCAGCTTTATTTGACAGAACACAAGCTCCTAGCATTCTCAAAGCAGGAAAGAGAAAGAATCATACATCTTCACCCCCAAGCTGCGGGCCATCGATGACCATAGCTCGGAAATAAATTGGGGACCCCTGTCGGACGTTATGTCCGACGGTACACCAAAACGCACAACCCATGCTGTTAAAAATGCTCGCGCAACTTCTTCCGCTGTGGTTGATGTCAGAGGAATCGCCTCTGGCCAGCGCGTGGTGCGGTCTACCATTGTCAAAAGATGTGTGTGCCCGTGTGATAACGGATGCGGGCCGACCAGGTCAACATGCACGTGATCAAAACGCTTAGCGGGGATGTGGAAAGGTTCTAACGGGGCCTTAGTGTGTCTGTGTATTTTAGCTCGCTGACACGCTACGCAGGCTGCTGCCCATTCCTTGACCTGTTTGCGCAACCCGGGCCAAACAAATTTCTCCCCCACCAATTTGATCGATGCGCGCACCCCCGGTGCGCGAGAGAATGGACCAAGTCAAAAACACGGCGTCGCCACGCGGTTGGCACCACAGGGCGGGGCCGTCCCGTGGAGACATCGCAGATTAGCGGGGGCATACCGCTTTGTTGCACCCTGTGCTCCAGCCTTAACCCTGTTGGTCCAGACTGGAGCGCGCGCACGTCCGCGTCGTTAACCTGCTCCGCAGCCATAGCTGCATAATCTAACCCAACACAGACCGGGGCTGCGCGCGCTCCCGCGTCGCTGCCCGGGCCCGCGGCCATGGCTACAGAGTCTGCCCCTATAGGGCTTGGCGGTGCTATTGCACGCGAGAGGCAGTCTGCTACAACATTGTGTTTACCCGCGACATGCTGAATATCAGTAGTAAACTCCGATATTGCGGCTAGTTGCCTTTGTTGCCGGCCTGACCAGGGTTCTGAAATTTTGGCCATCGCAAACGTTAGCGGTTTATGATCCACAAAAGCGGTGAAACGTCGCCCCTCTAACCAGAACTGAAAATGACGGATGGCCAAGTGTAGGGCCAAAAGCTCCCTGTCAGATGCGCTGTATTTCCGTTCACTATCGCGCAAGGTCCTGCTGAAAAACGCGAGGGGTTGCCAGGTACCTGCCACAAACTGTTCAACTACCGCCCCCACCGCTACATCGGAAGCGTCAGTGGTGAGCGCCATGCGGGCCGTTGGAACTGGGTGCGCTAACAAAACTGCATTTGCCAGGGCTGATTTGACCTGGGCAAAAGCGCGCTCCCGCTCCGGAGACCATTCGACTTTATTTGCGGGCTTTTGTTTTTTTAACGCAGTGTACAATGGCTGCATGAGTCGTGCTGCGCTTGGGAGGAAACGGTTGTAAAAATTAACCATCCCTAGAAACTCCTGAAGCGCCTTAACCGTTTGAGGTTGCGGAAAATCTGTTATGGCACACACTTTATTTGGAAGGGGAACTGCTCCCTCTGCCGAAACGCCATGTCCCAAAAAATCAATCTGCGCCACCCCAAACTGGCATTTCGCTGGGTTCACTATTAACCCGTGCTCTGCCAACCTCTGGAAAACTGCTGTGAGGTGTTTTTCATGTTCGCCTTCGGACGTGCTGGCTACCAAAATATCATCCAAATAAACGAACACGAAAGGCAGGTCGCGTAAAACTGCATCCATCATGCGTTGGAAAGTCTGCGCGGCCCCCTTGAGGCCAAAAGGCATGCGCAAGAACTCAAAAAGGCCGAAAGGAGTTATGACCGCTGTTTTGGGTACATCCTGCGCGCGCACTGGAACCTGGTGATAGCCGCGCACCAAGTCTATTTTAGAAAAAATGCGCGCCCCCGCCAAATGAACAGAAAAATCCTGAATGTGCGGAATTGGGTAGCGGTCATGAGCTGAAACGTTGTTCAACCTGCGGAAATCGCCGCAAGGCCGCCACGAGCCGTCAGCCTTTGGGACCATGTGTAACGGCGAAGCCCAAGCGCTCTTGGAGCGTCTAACGATGCCTAGTTTTTCCAGATTAGTGAACTCCTCGCGCGCGATGGCCAGTTTAGCTGGGTCCAAATGCCGAGCCTTTGCAAAAACGGGAGGGCCTGTGGTTGTTATGAAATGTTCTACCCCATGTTTGGCCACCGTTGCTGAAAAAGTGGGGACTGTGAGTGCTGGAAACTGAGCAAGCAGAGTGTGAAACTTACCACCCGCGGCTGAGACGCTGGCATGTGCAGTTGGCGGGGCCACCCGAGCTGTGCAGGGAATAGAATGAAAGGACAGTGCATTAATCAGACGTCTATTAGCAAGATCAACCAATAAACCATGTGAGCACAAAAAATCAGCCCCTAACATGTTGAAACTGACTGCTGCTACAATAAATGTCCACTCAAATGAACGGCCTTGTAAGGACAGAAGCATGGTCCTCTCACCAAACGTTTTAATTGTGGAGCCGTTCGCTGCTGACACTGACACCCAGGGGGCTTTAGAAGGCGACAGCCGTTCCGCGTAGGTGGGCGTGACGAAGCTCAGCTGCGAGCCCGTGTCCACGAGGAACTGTTTCCCCGAGCGTGCATCCGTCAGGTAAAGCAGCCTGTTCTCATTGCCGAGAGTCGCGGCTGCTACCGGCCCTCGGTCCTGGCGTTTAAAATTGCACGGTGGGACACACCTGTGCGCTCTCTCTGCAAAACGGCGGTGGTAGAAGCACGAGCCGTTCTCCGCTCCGCGTCGTCTGGCTCCGGTCGCCGCCGTTGTTGGTGCGTCTGGTGCCGCTGGACCCAAGCAGTCTCCGGACGCCGTTCCCGAACTAGCCGCCGCGGCCGAAACCGCGTTCTGCTTGTGGGCGTCGACCAACTTCTGCGCCTCCTTGCTCAACCCATGGTAGTCTCGCTTGGCCAATCGGGGTGACTCTGCCAGGGCCACTCTCACTGCTGGTGGCAGGGTTCGAAGGAATAGGTGGGCGAAAATGAATTCGCCATCCTCGGAGGCTTTGAACTGCAGCATCTTCACCATCAGGTCCGCAGGTCTATCGTTCTCTGCCTCCGTCAGCGCCAGCAGCCCCTCTGCTCTTTGTTGGACTGAGGGGGTGAAATGGCTGATCAGCGCGTCTTTCAATGCGCTGTACTTGTCGCTGTCTGGTGGATGATTAACCAAATCCTCCACTCTCTGGACCGTGTCGCTGTCCAGTTTCGCTACCACGTGGTAGAATCTTGTGTCGTCGTTGGAGATTCTCCGGAGGTTGAACTGCGCCTCGATTGCGCTAAACCATGAGCGCGGGCTGTGCTGCCAGAAATCGGGCAGCCGGAGCGTGGAGGCGGCCATCAGGCTGGCTTCCACCGAGCCCGGTTCGGAAGAATTCTCATTGCTCATTCTCCGTCGTAGGTCACCAGTGTAGGAGCATGCTCAAATAACGAGGCTGAGTTTCAGTCATAAACCAGCTTTATTTGACAGAACACAAGCTCCTAGCATTCTCAAAGCAGGAAAGAGAAAGAATCATACTTCAACCCCTTTTTATACATTTCCAGCATCAGAATTCAAGCCACATGGTGTCTTCAGTCAACATACAGTTACAAAGCATCCCTTTGAAGCTTCACCATTGTCTCTCATTTCTTGATGAACCGGAATACCCTCCGGGGCGTCTTCTGTGGGACAAAGAGACAAATCTCACACTTCCTTGTTACCTCCTGTAGATTCGAGTCCTTAGTCCTTGCAGACGTGACACTCCACAATACACATTCAGTCCTGTCTCTGTGGCAGCGTGAGCCCACAATGTGTGTCGGCCACAGAATCCCTTTTAAATTCCATACTTTAAATACAGCATCCGCTCTCCCTGGTTTAAAATATTGATTACCCCATATTGGGCTAAATTGTGACAATAAGTGTGGTTCTTTTAAATATTTTTTGGTTTCACACCATATTTTGATCATATGCTTTACAAATGGATTTTTAACTTGTTTCTGTAATTTTTTTGCCGAGTCTGAGTATATGAATATGGGAAGAGGTAAAGGTAAATTGTATGATTCCATTTCAGTCCAGTGAGGGAGATCATTTGATGAAAAATAATATGTCATAGACCTCAGTTGTGCTGGCCAGTAATACAACATAAAGTTTGGACATTTCAGACCTCCACGGTCAAATGGTAAATATAGTAAGGACAGATGTAATATAGCCTTCCTATTGTTCCATATAAATTCCACTAACTTTTTTTTAATTCTTGAGAATAGATTTGAAGGGGGTGGTAAAGGAATGTATTGAAATAAATAAAGTATTTTGGGTAAGATATTACTTTTAAGTATATTGATTCTCCCAATCATCGACATTGGTAGTGACATCCATCTCTGAAGTAACTCATTAATGTCTGTCATTAAGGCTTCATAGTTGGCACTGGCGACTAATTCTAGCTTAGGCACAATTTGAATTCCTAAATATTTAAACTGATTTACAACATTGAATTGATTTACCTCAGGAGCTGGGTGATTTCTCTGGGTCTCATTTAGCATTAATATTGAAGATTTAGTTTTATTTATTTTATATCCTGATATTTCCCCAAAATTCTTTATTAAATTCAACAAGGTCGGAATTGATTTTTTAAGATTCGACATAAACAAAATTATGTCATCGGCATACAGGGAGATTTTATGTTCTGTTGGTCCTACTTTAATTCCATATATTTGTGGATGTAAACGTACTGCCATCGCTAAAGGTTCAGTTGCCATAGTAAACAGTAAAGGTGAAAGTGGACAGCCTTGTCGACATCCTCTATTGATATTTATTGATTTTGAAATATTGCTGTTTGTTAGGATTTCTGCTGTAGCATTATTGTATATTATCTGAACCCATTTTATGAAATTATTTCCAAGTCCACACCTTTGTAAGACTTCAAAAAGAAAGGGCCATTCGACCCTATCAAAGGTTGCACAGTGGCGCAGTGGTTTAGCACTGTGGCAGCACAGTTTTACCCTCGGCCGGGGGACCGCGGGGATCATGAGATCGTGGGTTCGATCCCAGCCCCCGACCAACAGTGAGCTGTGTGGAGTTTGCATGTTCTCCCCGTGTTGCGCGGGTTTACTCCGGGATTTCTCCGGTTTCCTCCCGCACACCAAAAACATGTAGGTTTAGGGCGCTCGCGCACGCAGCGACCAGCAGCCGGTGGCTTGTCACCAGACTGCAAACCAAGTCTACCTACGGGTACAAATAAGTAACAAAAAAAAAAAAGGCCTTTTCGGCATCCAATGATAGGAGAGCTGTATCCGGTGCTTCTTTATTAGAATAGATAATATTAAATAGTCTTCTTACATTATGGAAGCCTTGTCTTCCCTTTATAAAGCCATTCTGATCTCGGTTAATAATATTTGGTAATATTTCTTGTAATGTTCTTGCTAAAATTTTACAGATTATCTTAAGGTCAGCATTTAATAGGCTTATTGGTCTCATATTTTCACATTTATTAGAGGGTTTACCTGGTTTTGGCAACAGTATAATTAAGGCATTATTCATGTATGGTGGTAAATTGCTATTTTGAAATGCTTCTAAAACCATTTCCAAAAATGGTTTTATTAATTTATTCTTAAATTTTTTATAGAGGTCAACCGGAAGATCATCTGGTCCTGCACTTTTTCCTGATTTCATATTATCAATGGCTAGCCCAACTTCTTCTTGACTAATTTTAGACTCCAGTATCTCCCTGTTTACATTTGGAATACACGGTATAGATAATCCGTCCAAAAACCCATTTAGTTTTGTTAAGTCAGTTTCATTTTTTATATCATATAATTTTTCATAGTAATCTCTAAAGGCACTATTAATTTCTAAAGGATCTACAACTGCCTGTCCGTTACTTATAATACTGGTAATTGGTGTTTTAAATTCTAATTGTTTAATCTGCCATGCCAATAATTTTCCTGATTTTTCACCTTGTTCATAAAAAGATTGCTTCAATCTTAGAAGACTCGAGGCAGCTCTATTCGCTGATTTTTTGTCATATTCAGCTCTCAGAATCAGTAATTCGTTCTCTAACTTTGGGTCACTTCCTGCATATGTGGTATATATTACTCATATATTCCATACCTACATTTGTTAGAGCATGTGGAAATGTTTGGGACAGAATATACAAAGGAACTTCACACCTCTGAAAGGACAAAGGAATCTCACCGCCGTGTGAAGACAATGACGTCACAGGACGCAGCGGCAACAGACTTGACACCTTCACCCCCTACGGCGAGGAGAGGTTTTCCCATCACCTCCCAAGACGAAGGGAGGAGTTAACAGGACTAATGGGGGATTTAGATAACGGGGGATTTCAGCTTGTGTTTTGCATGTCTTTGATGTGTGCCTGTATTTAACCAGTGAGCTGGGCAGAATTCCTTCTCTTTGCCTTCTGCCAAGCTCTGCACCAGATGAGACAAGATAGAAGAGTTGTTCATTAAAGACTCTGCTTTTTGTGATACAAAACCGCGTCGTCATTTCCAGCTCTTCTACACTGGTGTCCTTGACGCGAGTATGGACCTGAGGCGTTCTTCAAGCGACTCATCCGCAGCGAATCTGACTTACGCCAGCGACAACGCAGACGAGGGAACAAGCAGACAGCTGTTCCCCCCGGCAGAGGGTACCGAGAGAGCTCAACCGAGCTCCAGCACCACCGTGAGAGCCGAGGCAAGGCACTCTCACCCGGCGGGCACAACAGTGATGATGTGCACAAACGCCGTCGCTGTTAAACTGCCAGATTTCTGGCGAGAAGACCCCGCCTCTTGGTTTCACCAAGCCGAAGCCCAGTTCATACTGGCGGGCATCACGGCAGACGATACTAAGTTCTACCATATCGTCTCCAAACTCGACTCCGCCACTTCGAGGTGTGTGCGAAGCTTGATCCAGCGACCACCGGCCCGGGACAAGTATGAGACACTCAAGGCGACCATCGTGGCGAATTACGTCCTGTCGGCGGAAGAAAGAGCCGAAAAAATCCTGGCAGTCTACGGCCACAGAGGGGGCAATCCAAAGACCCTCATGGAGGATTTACTGCAGCTCAAGGAGGAGGACAATGATAATTTCCTCTTTCAATTTATTTTCCTCAGCACGCTACCACCACACATGAGAGGGACACTCGCCAGTATGAAGTGCAACAATCATCAGGACTTCCGCACGCTGGCCAACGAGGCTTATCGGCTCATCAACGCCTGCAGAGATTGGACACCCACAGCGGCATCCGCAGACCTCAAAACTGACGCCCCGAACCTTGGAGAGTCACAAACCACGGAGCAGGCTCAACCCACGGTGACAGCAGCGCGGCCCAAGCGCAACAAACAGAATGACGTCTGTTATTATCACCACCGCTTCGCCGAGAAAGCCCGGAAATGTGTTCCCCCCCCCCTGCAAGTTTACGATGTCGGGAAACGCCAAAGCCGAGGGCCGTTAACGGCAGCGGTTCTCGGCGAGAAAAATAAGCTGTTATACGTGACGGATGGACACACAGGCAAGCAGTTCCTCATCGACACGGGAGCCCAGCTGAGTTTCGTCATGCCCTCCCACGCAGATCGAGCCATGGGCACCCGGGGCAATGGAGCAGTGGCAGCCAATGGCTCGGACATCGACACGTTCGGGGAAAAGAGCCTGCATCTCCTCATTCACGGCCGCAGCTACAGATGGACATTTGTTGTAGCGGCGGTGAGTTTTAACTTGTTAGGCGCAGATTTTCTGTGTGCACACGGGTTTTTAGTTGATCTAGCAAATAGGCGCCTGGTTAATGCACTGTCTTTTGCTTCTATTCCTTGCTTAGCTCGAGTCTCTCCACCACCTGTGCAGGCCAACGTCACTACGGCAGGAGGTAAGTTTGAGCAACTCCTCACCCAATTTCCAGCACTCACAACCCCCAAATTCTCAGCCACTGTAGCCAAACACGGGGTTAAACACTTCATTCCAACAACGGGACCTCCCGTTTTTGCCAAAGCTCGCCGCTTAGACGCGGCCAAGCTCAACATAGCAAAGGACAAATTTGCAGCTCTTGAAAAATTAGGCATTGTCCGACGTTCAAAGAGCCCTTGGGCTTCACCACTTCACATGGTTCCGAAATCCGACGGTTCTTGGAGACCGTGCGGAGATTACCGCAGATTAAACAACGCCACAGCGCATGACCGCTACCCCATCCCTCATATACAGGATTTTTCACTGCATTTAGCGGGCGCGCGCATTTTTTCAAAGATAGACTTAGTCCGCGGTTATCACCAAGTCCCAGTCCGAGCTGAAGACATTCCTAAAACAGCGGTTATAACCCCGTTCGGCCTTTTTGAATTCCTACGAATGCCGTTTGGTCTCAAAGGCGCTGCTCAAACTTTTCAACGCATGATGGACGCGGTCTTACGCGACCTCCCCTTTGTTTTCGTCTACCTCGACGACATGCTGGTAGCCAGCTCATCAGAAGAGGAGCACGAGCAACACCTTACTACTGTTTTTCAGAGGCTAGAAGAGCACGGGCTAATAATTAATCCAGCCAATTGCAAATTCGGCGTATCGCAAATTGATTTTTTGGGACATAGAGTCTCCCCGAAAGGGGCAGTCCCGCTTCCAGACGAAATTCATGCAATAAAAGGTTTTCCACGGCCCCAAACGGTCAAATCGCTACAGGAATTTTTGGGGATGGTTAATTTTTACAACCGTTTCCTCCCTCATGCAGCTCAGCTCATGCAGCCCCTGTATGATGCGCTCAAAAAAAAGAAAGCTTCCCAAGCGGTCGAATGGACCTCGGAGCGCGAACACGCTTTCGTGGAAGTAAAAAACGCCCTAGCTAACGCAACAATGTTAGTTCACCCAGACCCCTCGGCCCGCATTGCTCTAACCACAGATGCTTCAGACCTGGCCATAGGGGCAGTTGTAGAACAACTTGTCAGCGGGGTCTGGCAACCTTTAGCATTCTTTAGCAAATTGCTAAACCCGACGGAACGCAAATACAGCACTTTTGACAGGGAGCTGCTGGCGCTTCATTTGTCCATCCGCCATTTCCAGTTTTGGTTAGAAGGGCGGAGTTTCACGGCTTTTGTGGACCATAAACCGCTCACTTTTGCGATGGCTAAAATTTCAGAACCTTGGTCGGGCAGACAACAAAGACGGCTAGCTGCGATTTCAGAGTTCACCACAGACATTCGACATGTAGCGGGCAAACTTAACGTAGTAGCGGACTGTCTCTCTCGCGCTGTGGCACCACCAGAGCACGAGGAGACAGATTACACTGCTTCAGCAGCGGAGCTTTTCTCTAACGCAAACACATATGCAGCACCTATCCTCGAAGGGATAGATTATGCAGCCATGGCGGAAGAACAAAGCAGTGATGCGGACGTGCGCGCTCTCCTGTCTGGACCAACAGGGTTAAGGCTGGAGAAAAAAGGGTTGCGCTACGGCGTGCCCCCCCCTAATATGCGATGTTTCAACCAGCCGACCTCGCCCGTTAGTACCAGCTGCTTGGTGCCGCCGTATTTTCGACGCAATTCACTCCCTCGCGCACCCAGGTGTGCGTGCTTCAGTCAAAATGGTTGCCGGAAAGTTTGTGTGGCCAGGCCTGCGTAAAAACGTAAAAGAATGGGCAAAAACTTGCATTCCTTGTCAACGCACCAAAGTACACAGACACACAAAAGCCCCTCTGGAGCCTTTTCCCATCCCTGCTAGAAGGTTCGACCACATTCATGTCGACCTCGTGGGGCCACTGCCTTCCTCCCAAGGTTTCACACACCTGCTAACAATGATAGACCGCACCACGCGCTGGCCAGAGGCAGTCCCTCTAGCAGCAACTACAGCGGAGGAAGTCGCTCGTGTTTTTCTAATGAATTGGGTGGCACGTTTCGGCGTCCCAACAGACATCACGTCAGATAGGGGGCTTCAATTTGTCTCAGAACTCTGGTCAGCTATGTCCAACAGTTTAGGGGCAACCATTCATCGCACCACCGCTTAACACCCTCAGGCTAATGGGTTATGCGAGCGTTTTCACAGGTCCTTAAAGGCCGCCCTCAGAGCCTCATTAACGGACACAAATTGGGTAAACAAACTCCCCTGGGTTTTATTGGGGTTGCGTGCAGCACCTAAAGAGGATTTAGACGCTTCCCCTGCAGAATTAGTCTTTGCCCAACCTATCAGACTCCCAGGTGAATTTTTACCGGAGAACCCGGAACCAGGGCACCTCCCAGTCCCAAGATTTTTAGGCAGTAACGGACCGGACTCTCTCCACGGTCCAGCTCATCACTCTTTTCCGCGAGTTTTTGTTCCTCAATCTTTAAAAAACGCTGAGTTTGTTTTTGTTAAACATGAAGCACTAAAACCAACGTTACGCCCAGTATACGATGGCCCATACAGAGTGCTGGAAAATGGTGACAAACACTTTGTGCTTGATTATGGGGATAGAAATGAAACGGTCAGCATTGACAGACTCAAACCTGCTTTCTTGTTGAGAGACGAACCTGCACAGTTGGCGAGAGCACCTCGGCGAGGCAGACCCCCCAAGGAAAAAGTCTCAGCCCCCAGGCAGGGAACATATAATCTCTCCCCTTCCCACACTGCAGATTCCTCACAACAAGATCCCAGCAGGACGTCTAAACCAACCTACAGCAGCTTTGGGAGAAGATTGAAACCTAGACAGCACAGGGACTGATTCCAACACTCCGCAGTTTTTCGCTAATTGTGCTGCAACAGTTTAGGACTGACTTATGATTATACTATGCTGTTATGTTTTCACTGAACTCTCTTAGGAGCATGGCTGCTTGAAAGTTTCTTCTGTGGCAACAGCTGTAACACGTAGTATGTCTTAGTAATTACCCTAGACTGTGAATCTTTCTGTGTCCTTTCATAGTTGTTTGGGGGGCCTGTGGTATATATTACTCATATATTCCATACCTACATTTGTTAGAGCATGTGGAAATGTTTGGGACAGAATATACAAAGGAACTTCATACCTCTGAAAGGACAAAGGAATCTCGTGTGAAGACAATGACGTCACAGGACGCAGCGGCAACAGACTTGACACCTTCACCCCCTAAGGCGAGGAGAGGTTTTCCCATCACCTCCCAAGACGAAGGGAGGAGTTAACAGGACTAATGAGGGATTTAGATAACGGGGGATTTCAGCTTGTGTTTTGCATGTCTTTGATGTGTGCCTGTATTTAACCAGTGAGCTGGGCAGAATTCCTTCTCTTTGCCTTCTGCCAAGCTCTGCACCAGATGAGACAAGATAGAAGAGTTGTTCATTAAAGACTCTGCTTTTTGTGATACAAAACCGCCTCGTCATTTCCAGCTCTTCTACACATACACTTTTTCTTGAAGAATTTTTATTTTATGTTCCAATTGGACTCTCTCCTCTCAAGTCTTCTTATATTTTGAACCTGTATAACTAATAATATGCCCCCTAATAAAAGCTTTGAAAGCCTCCCACTTTATACATGCTGATGTTTGTGTAGTATTGATATCAAAGAACTCATCTATCTGTTTTTCTATGTACTTAACAAATTCCTCATCCTGAAGCCATTTATGCTGAAATTGCCACCTACCTGGTTCCTTTGTCAATTCCTTATCTACATATATTAGACAGCAGAGTGCATGATCAGAGATCACAATATTATCATAAAAGCAGTTTTGAATCTTGGACCTTAATTCTGTGGAGATCAAAAAATGGCCCTACTCTTTTTAGTTTATATATGCTTCCGTTAGGCAACATTATTAGAAAGCACTGTATACATTTTCATTGTTATGCAGATGACACACAATTATACCTGTCAATGAAGCCAGATGATAGTAATCAGTTAGCCAAGTTAGAAGCCTGTCTTTAGGAAATCAAAGCTTGGATGACTTGTAATTTCCTGCTATTAAATTCAGATAAGACTGAAGTCATTCTTGTTGGTCAAAAAAACCTTAGAAATACCTTTCCAAATCAAAATTTTAGTTTGGATGTGGTTACTATTTCTCTTAATAGTTCTGTGAGGAACCTTGGAGTTATTTTTGATCAAGATCTGTTTTTCAATTCACATACTAAATTCGTTTCTAAGACTGCCTTCTATCATTTGCGTAATATTGCCAAGAATAGGAGCATCTTGTCTCAGAGTGATGCTGAGAAACTGATCCACGCTTGTTAGGTCTAGATTAGATTATTGTAATTCTTTATTATCAGGTTGTCCTAAAACATCTTTAAAAAGTCTTCAGTTGATCCAAAATGCAGCAGCAAGAGTTTTAACAGGTACTAGAAAGAAGAGATCATATCTCACCGGTTCTGGCCTCCCTTCATTGGCTTCCCATAGAGTTTAGAATTAAGTTTAAAATCCTTCTTCTCACTTACAAAGCTCTAAACAATCAGGCCCCTTTTAATTTAAAAGATCTGATACTACCCTATTATCCTAACAGAGCACTACACTCCCAAAATGCTGGATTACTTGTAATACCTAGAATCTCCAAAAGTACAATGTGAGGCAGAGCCTTCAGTTATCAAGCTCCTCTCCTGTGGAACCAGGTGCCTATCTGGATTCGGGAGTCAGACTCGATCTCTGTTTTTAAGAATAGGGTTAAAACCTTCCATTTTGATATAGCCTACAATTAGGGTGGGATCATGTGTCTCTGAACCCTCCCTTAGTTATGCTGCTAATAGGTTTAGACAGCCGGGGGACCTCCAGTAATGCACTAGGCTTCACTCCTTTCTTCACTATCAATGATTTTTTTTTTTTTTTTTCTGGTCATTAACATCTGTTTGTTCTCTCCCATAGATTGAGTCCCTATTGTGCTGTTTTTTCTCTACATGTCTGTTCTTTTCATTTTCTCTATCCCCTCACCCGCCAACCAGTTGCAGCAGATGACTGCCCCTCCTTGAGCCTGGTTTCTTCCTGTTAAAAGGGAGTTTTTCCTCTCCACCGTCGCCAAGCGCTTGCTCACAGGGGATCGCCTGATTGCTGAGGTCTTTCTGCAATTGTGGGGGTTTCTCCTACAGTTGAAAGTGCTATGAGATGACTGGTGTTGTGAAATGGCGCTATATAAATAAAGTTGAATTGAATATTGTTTTGAAGATGTCTAAAAATAATTTGCATTCTTTAATTGATCATTTCCATAGAAAAATTAGTAAAAATATCAAACTTTTCCAGTGATGCATTTTCATTGGCCGTGAGAGTGTATGTACAGTGGGGCAAAAAAGTATTTAGTCAGCCACCAATTGTGCAAGTTCTCCCACTTAAAAGATGAGAGAGGTCTCCAATTTTCATCATAGGTATACCTCAACTATGAGAGACAAAATGAGAAAAAAAAAAAAAATCCAGAAAATCACATTGAAGGATTTTTAATGAATTAATTGGTAAATTCCTCGGTAAAATAAGTATTTGGTCACCTACAAACATGCAAGATTTCTGGCTCTCACAGACATGTAACTTCTTCTTTAAGAGGCTCCTCTGTCCTCCACTCGTTACCTGTATTAATGGCACCTGTTTGAACTCATTATCAGTATAAAAGACACCTGTCCACAACCTCAAACAGTCAGACTCCAAACTCCACTATGGCCAAGACCAAAGAGCTGTCAAAGGACACCAGAAACAAAATTGTAGACCTGCATGAGGCTGGGAAGACTGAATCTGCAATAGGTAAGCAGGTTGGTGTGAAGAAATCAACTGTGGGAGCAATTATTAGAAAATGGAAGACATACAAGACCACTGATAATCTCCCTTGATCTGGGGCTCCACGCAAGATCTCACCCTGTAGGGTCAAAATGATCAAGAGAACGGTGAGCAAAAATCCCAGAACCACACGGGGGGACCTAGTGAATGACCTGCAGAGAGCTGGGACCAAAGTAACAAAGGCTACCATCAGTAACACACTATGCCGCCAGGGACTCAAATCCTGCAGTGCCAGACGTGTCCCCCTGCTTAAGCCAGTACACGTCCAGGCCCGTCTGAAGTTTGCTAGAGAGCATTTGGACGATCCAGAAGAGGACTGGGAGAATGTCATATGGTCAGATGAAACCAAAATAGAACTTTTTGGTAAAAACTCAACTTGTCGTGTTTGGAGGAGAAAGAACACCATACCTACTGTGAAGCATGAGGGTGGAAACATCATACTTTGGGGCTGTTTTTCTGCAAAGGGACCAGGACGACTGATCCGTGTAAAGGAAAGAATGAATGGGGCCATGTGTCGTGAGATCTTGAGTGAAAACCTCCTTCCACCAGCAAGGGCATTGAAGATGAAACATGGCTGGGTCTTTCAGCATGACAATGATCCCAAACACACCGCCCGGGCAACGAAGGAGTGGCTTCGTAAGAAGCATTTCAAGGTCCTGGAGTGGCCTAGCCAGTCTCCAGATCTCAACCCCATAGAAAATCTTTGGAGGAAGTTGAAAGTCTGTGTTGCCCAGCGATAGCCCCAAAACATCACTGCTCTAGAGGAGATCTGCATGGAGGAATGGGCCAAAATACCAGCAACAGTGTGTGAAAACCTTGTAAAGACTTACAGAAAACGTTTGACCTCTGTCATTGCCAACAAAGGGTATATAACAAAGTATTGAGATGAACTTTTGTTATTGACCAAATACTTATTTTACCTAGGAATTTACAAATTAATTCATTAAAAATCCTTCATTGTGATTTTCTGGATTTTTTTTTTCTCATTTTGTCTCTCATAGTTGAGGTATACCTATGATGAAAATTGGAGACCTCTCTCATCTTTTAAGTGGGAGAACGTGCACAATTGGTGGCTGACTAAATACTTTTTTGCCCCACTGTATGTATGTATGTATGTATGTATATACAGTATGTGTGTGTGTGTGTGTGGCCAGTGAATATATATACACTACCGTTCAAAAGTTTGGGGTCACCTCAGACAATTTTGTGTTTTCCATGAAAAGTCACACTTTTATTTACCACCATGAGTTGTAAAATGAATAGAAAATATAGTCAAGACATTGACAAGGTTAGAAATAATGATTTGTATTTGAAATAATAATTTTTTCCTTCAAACTTTGCTTTCATCAAAGAATCCTCCATTTGCAGCAATTACAGCATTGCAGACCTAACATTGCAGACCTAACATGATTGCACAAGGGTTTTCTAATCATCCATTAGCCTTCTGACGCAATGAGCAAACCGAGCACTTACACTCCTTGCATGTTTTCACAGCGGCTCCCCCCCCCCTCGCTACTGTGTGTGTGTGTGGGGGGGGGGACCGTGAACGGACCGTGAATGCCCCCCCCCCTCACTACAGAAGAGGGCCATCGCTACATGATGGAATAGACTCATGTGCTTCCCCCCGCGGACCGGGGGGCGTTCGGACCGTGAACGCACCCCCCCCCCGCTCCTCTTCTGCAGCGGGGGGGGGGGGGGCGTTCACGGTCCAAACACGGCAAATGAACCGTTTATCGCGGCGCACGCACTTCGTACTTCGTGCGCAGTACAGTTGTAATTTACCGATCTGTCAAAAGTCATTTTTGGATTACAGTTTTCAGGGATAAATAATAATTTAGCTTATAACACCTTACCTCTTCAAAGCAGCAGAGTCGTGGCGAACATCTCTTCCCCATTGTCAGACGAACGCGACGCTGCTCCGCTCGTGGATCCCGATCAAAACATAATTCCATTATTGCCGTTTTGGCGAATGATTTACGACTTTTGTCGTCGGCCTCCGTCGGTCTATGATGACGGAAGAGAATCCTAAACGTCTATTCTGCTGGAATGAGTGCAGGTCCCACTTGTGGGTGGTCTCCATGCTGCTGGGTGAGCCTGGGTCTGTAGCAGATTCGTCCAGCTTCCTTTGTTTTCATCTGCTGCAGCAGTAAATCTCTCTTCACCAGCCCGAATTTCTGTGCTTCAATTGGCTCGTGCATTCAAAGTAGGCGGGTCCTCCTTCCTAGGTTTTCATTCATTGGCTCTTCAAGGTTTCAGAAACCCAATTCAAGGCTCTTATTAGTCGAATGAGAGGTCAATCAGATGAACTAATCTGTTCGCGGCTGTGACTGCAGCTTTTTTTTTCAATGGCGCTTGGAGGCCACACCACCTACATCACCACCATCATGCGTCATGTGTCCAAGCGCGCACGAGGGCGCTCTCGTGCGCCCTCGTGCGTCTTAGGACGCAGAGACTTGCCCGCCTGCGGAACAACGGAGTGCAAGTGGTTAAGGGGGAAAAAAATCCAAACCTACATGGCCCTGTGTGAAAAAGTGATTGCCCCCTAAACCTAATCACTGGTTGTGCCACCCTTAGCAGCAACAACTGCAATCAAGCGTTTGCGATAACTGGCAATGAGTCTTTTACAGTGCTGTGAAGGAATTTAGGCCCCCTCATCTTTCCAGAATTGTTGTAATTAAGCCATATTGGAGGGTTTTCGAGCATGTACTGCCTTTTTAAGGTCATGCCACAGCATCTCAATTGGATTCAGGTTAGGACTTTGACTAGGCCACTCTAAAGTCTTCATTTTGTTTTTCTTAAGCCGTTCAGAGGTGGACTTGCTGGTGTGTTTTGGATCATTGTCCTGCTGCAGAACCTAAGTGCGCTTCAGCTTGAGGTCACAAACAGATGGCCAGACATTCTCCTTCAGGATTTTTTGGAAGACAGCAGAATTCATGGTTCCATTTACCACAGCAAGTCTTCCAGGTCCTGAAGCAGCAGAACAGCCCCAGACCATCACACTACCACCACCATATTTTACTGTTGGTATGATGTTCCTTTTCTGAAATGCTGTGTTACTTTTACGCCGGATGTAATGGGACACACACCATTTTATATTTACTTATTTTTGTAGGGTTTTTTTTTTATTTGGGTCCTAAATCTTTTATTGGGTTTTAGACTTTTGAGTTTTTATCCTCTTTGACTAGTCTTTAACTTTTTAATATGAACCTTCTCTCTTATCTCTTTGTTTTTTCTCTTATCTCTTTGTCCTATGTCCTGATTGGTGGAGCCTTGAGTACTTTTATCATGCTTATAGTCAGCTTCATGTGTGCCTGTGTTTGTGTTCATGTTGAATGTAATTGTGGTTTGTAAATATGGATGTCACCTGACTGCAAAACAAATCTACCTACGGGTACATAGGTACATAAATGGAAGAAGTTTGGAACCACCAGAACTCTTCCTAGAGCTGGCCGGCCATCTAAACTGAGCAATCGGGGGGGGGGGGGGGGCCTACGTCAGAGAGGTGACCAAGAACCCGATGGTCACTCTGTCAGAACTCCAGAACTGGGGCGCATGCGCACGCAGCGACCAGCAGCGGGTGAAAAAAGTTAGATGTCTGTGTCTTTGTTTTTATGCACTTTAATGTGTTTCAACGTAATTCTCTGTGTCGTTTTTGTCCTTGAATGCTTGTGGACTATATAACAAAGAGCTCCCTGGTTCCATCAGTATGGATTTCCTTCTTGTTTTTGCACTGTGGTTTCTTTCCTACCGGCTCTTTGTCTTGGAGGTAAGCATGATCGCAGTCACGCCGGGAAGAACGCAGTATTCCAGAGAAATGTTACTGCATTTAAACATGGATAATGCAGCATCTGTGTTTGAGTCTGTGCCGCAACTGCCCGACTTTATTTTAAAAGATTTTCATGGACACAGCAATGAAAAGAGAGACGAGAGGAGGAAACGCGGAAAGCGTGGAGGCGTAAGATCAAGCCTGAGGAGGCGTCAGCTTAACCGCATTCCTCTTCCTTCCATTATTATGGGGAATGTGCAATCCCTGAGAAATAAAATGGATGAAATTCAAGGGAATGTACGATATCAGAAGGATTTCAAGAACTGCTGTCTCATGGCTTACACGGAGATGTGGCTTACGGCGCATGACCGGGATGCGGACTTGTGGATTGACGGCTTTGGAGCCCCACTTCGCTCGGATCAGCAGGAAGAGGTAACGAGGAAATGTCAGGGGGCGGCGTATGTTTATATATTAATAAACAGTACTGTACCTCTGTCACGGTCAGAGAACACATCTGTACACCAGATGTGGAGCTTCTGTCCATGTCACTATGCCCCTTTTATCTGCCCCGCGAGTTCCCCCAACTTTTCATAACGACTGTGTACATTCACCCGAGGGCAGATGCTGACTCCGCCTCCAGCACCATCTTTGATGTGGTACAGCGGTTGCAGTCGATTTCCCCAGAGGCTCCAAATTTTATCCTTGGGGATTTTAACCATGTTTCTTTAAAGAAGACCTCCAGCACCATCTTTGATGTGGTACAGCGGTTGCAGTCGATTTCCCCAGAGGCTCCAAATTTTATCCTTGGGGATTTTAACCATGTTTCTTTAAAGAAGACACTTAAAAACTTTTATCAGTATGTCTCCTGTCCAACCAGGCGGAAAAAAACATTGGACTTGTGCTATGGATCCATTGAGAGGGCCTATAAATCTCTTCCCCTTCCCCCTTTAGGACCCTCAGATCACAACTGTGTACATTTGCTGCCCACATATAAAACTGCTCTCAGAAGAGACAAGGCGAAGACCAGAGACATAAACGTGTGGACAGAGGATTCAGTGCACTGCCTCCAGGAATGCTTTAACTGTATGGACTGGGAGGTGTTCATGCTAGACTGCGGAGAAGATTTGGACTCTTTAGTGGACGTGACATGCTCATACATGGCTTTCTGTAGAGACATGATCGTTCCACGTAAACGTGTCAAAATATATCCCAACAACAGGGTATGGGTTACAAAATCAGTTAAAACCTGCTTACAGAGGAAAGCACTTGCCTTTAAACAGGGGGTTGTTTCTGAGCTGCAGGTTGCCACAAAAGAGCTGAAGGCCGAAATTTTAAGAGCAAAACAGAATTATAAATCAGAGTTGGAAAGCAAGATGGCAACAAAGAGACTTGGTTCAGCCTGGGCCAGTATGAAAACTATTGCAGGCCTTCAGAGCACAGAGCGCAGTAATCATGTGTTTTTAGATGGTTTTAATTCAGACACAGAGCTGGCTAATGCTCTTAATTGTTTTTTATGGTCGTTTTGACTCCTTTGATTTTAGCACAGAAACCCAAGGTTTGAAACAGAAACTCAAAGACAATCAGCACTTTAATATTGAGGTGCAGGATGTTAAAACGGCGTTCTGTGCTGTAAAAGTGAACAAAAGTCAGGGCCCTGATAATATATGTGGGCGCTTGGTAAAGTCCTGTGCACATGAATTGAGTCCTGTATTTCACTACATTTTCAATAAATCCTTACAGACACAACATGTGCCTAAGATCTGGAAAGATGCCGTGATTGTCCCCGTTCCAAAATCCAGCTGTCCTAAAACAGTAAATGATTTTAGATCAGTTGCTTTGACTTCAATTTTAATGAAAATTTTTGAAAAACTGGTCAGATTTGAGGTCCTAAAGCAGACTGAGCATGCATTGGATCATTTGCAGTTTGCCTATAGGCCTCACAGAGGAGTGGAGGATGCCACTGTCACTCTGCTTAACATGCTTTTTGAACATCCGGATTTTAATGGGACACATGCCAGGCTTTTATTTGTGGACTTTTCTTCCGCCTTTAATACAATCCAACCTCATATTTTAGTTGAAAGGCTCCTGCAACAATTTGATTTGAGTAATAATCTGGTGGGTTGGATTCTGGATTTTTTAACCAACAGGACACAGAGAGTAAGGGTCAATGGTACATTGTCTGACCAAAAGTGTTCTTCTACTGGCTCTCCGCAGGGGGGTGTGTTGTCACCCCCGCAGGGGGTTGTGTTGTGTACTCTTCATCCTGTACACAAACATGTGTCGGAGCAAACATAACAGGCACATTATAAAGTATGCTGATGATTCAGTTGTCAGTCTCCTCCAGGATGGTGAGAGTGGCCACGGCCCAGTAGTTGATGATTTTGTTCACTGGTGTGAGATTAGATTAGATTATTTGTTTATTTGACAGGGACAGTGCAATAAACATAGACAATTAATCAAATGACAATCAATCTGATGTGTTGCACAAAGAGTGTATAGCTATTAGCTAATTTGCAACTCTTGTCCCTGGATGGGCTTTAGAAAGGAGAAACAAGTTAAAAGAAAAAAGGATAAGGAAAAGAAAAAGAAAAAATGAAAACAGAATAAACAATAACCACATACATCAATGCAAAAAAGATTATAAATACACAATATAAAAACCTGATTCACATTTGCCTATTTCAGGCCTCCCTCCCTTCGTCACTCACTATAAACAAACACATTCATTCCTTCCCTTCATTCACTCTCACCCTGCAGACAATCATTTCATACATGGGTACATTCTTGTTTATTTTTCAGCCAGTTTTTAACCTTTGTAGTGAATGTTTTAAAGTCCGTTATTATTTTAATTTCATTTGGCATTGTGTTCCAGATGTGACTGCCCTTTATAGAGAAAGCTGTTTGTCCAAATGTGGTTCTGAGGTGGAATATTTTACAGTTATTGTTAACAGAACTCCTGGTGGCTCTGCTGCTGTCCTGTTTTGGATGAAACCAGCAAGTGGCTCAGGCGCTGATTTATGGAAACATTTGAAAATTAATTTCAGAAAACAGAGGTCAATGAAACTCTCAAAACTCAGTAGATTGTATTTTTTTTTAAAATATAACAGTGATGCCACCTAATGGGCTTTTTGTCCAAGATTTTTAGAGTTTGATTATATAATGAACCTATATGTTTTATTGTGGAAGGGGCTACCTGAGCCCAGACTGTCAAACAGTATGATATATGAGAAAAAACCATAGAATGCATATACAGTACAGCTGCTTGGTATGGTATGTAATATCTAATTAATTTAAAGCAGTTCAGATTTTTTTTTACCGTTTTAGAAATTTTCTTTATATGAAGATTAAATTTGAATTGAGGATCTAGTACAATGCCAAGGTATTTGAATTCTGTAACTAAACTGATGTCTTGATCATGTATATTAACTTTAAAACATTGCAGGTTACATTTTTTGATTGAAAAGCACATTGAAACTGTTTTCTGAAGGTTCAGCAATAGATGGTTCTGGAAGAGCCACTCTTGGACATCAACCATACTTGTGGACAGTACATCTGCAGCCTGTGCTGGAGTCTTGGCAGCTGTGTAAATAACTGCATCATCTGCATAAAGTTGACATGTTGCAGCTGAGCAGTGTAGCGGCAAGTCATTAATAAAAATGCTGAAAAGTAAAGGACCAAGAATGGACCCTTGTGGGATACCCATACGGTTGTTTAAAAATGAGGATTTATCCTGGTGAACTTTTACACACTGTTCTCTATTCTGGAGATAAGATGCAAACCATTCTAATGTATCTGGAGAGAAGTTAAAAGATACCATTTTGGATAAAAGCAAACTGTGGTTTACAGTATCGAAAGCCTTTTTGAGATCTAGAAAAACAGCCCCTACCACATTACACCTGTCCAAGGACTGTTTGACATTTTCAATAAGGCAACAATTTGCTGTTTCTGTTGAGTATCCTGGTCTAAAACCAGATTGATCTGGATGAAGAAGTTGACTGTCTTGTAAATAGTCTATCAGCTGTGTAGCTACAACTTTTTCAAGAACCTTAGACAGGACTGGTAAAATAGAGATTGGGCGGTAATTGCATATATCGTCTTTACTGCCTGATTTATGAGGATTCCTACCTGCAGCTGAATACGACAAAAACTAAAGATATGATTATTGACTTTAGGAGGAAAACTCCCAGGCACGAAGTCACTGTACTAAAAGGCCAAACCACTGAATGTGTACAATCCTACAAATATCTTGGGACGATTATTGATAGTAATTTAAATTTTGAAGAGAACTGTGAAAGGGTGTGCAAAAAGGGTCAGCAACATTTGCATTGTTTAAGGAAACTTGCATGCTTCCAAATTGACCGAACCATAATGACAGTGTTTTATCGGGCTTTTATTGAATCTGTTTTTTCCTTTTCTTTAGTGTCATGGTTTGGTCAGATAAAACTGAAACAGAGGAAATCCTTGGATCAGGTAGTTAGATGGTCCAGTCGTTTGCTTGGTGAGTCACAGCTGAGCCTGACATCCTTGTACACCAGACAGGTACAGAGGATTGCTACCTCTGTAGAAGATGCCTTACAAACGAGACTGAGTGTATTTTCTCAGGAAAGCTTTATTGGAAGTCACATCTTCTATCATCAAAGTTCTCAGCAGAAAAAGAGACAGAACCAACTTTCCTCACAGCTTTTATAACCTAGAGATACTAAACCCCCACATCAAGTATCTCACACCTTCAACCCACAGAAGTTTAGTAAACACATGAACCCACAGTCACATATAGCCACCGAGACTTGCTGGTGCCTCGTTCTCTTCTCCACCTCGGGGCTCCTGTTGGGACATTGTCTCTAACCTCCGTCTTCCCCCAGCACCCACCTCCTAGCCGAGGTCCCTGCTGTGGCATTGTTCCTTTGGACGTTTGATCTGTAGGGTCTGCGCCTTCATGCCTACTGGATGCATGTGGGGGAGAATGCGTACCATACAAGCATGCCATATATGTGCCTTAAATATGCACCATATAACCCCCCCCAAACGTTCAAATAAGAACAAGTTACACTTCAAATGCACAGAATCATGACACCCCACACAGAACAAAAGAGAAAAAAAAACTTGGCACAACAGATCACATATCCCGCTGCTTGGGCTTCAACTCTCTGCCATATCTGCTGCGAGCAGGTCTCACTCTGCCTGTGGCTGTCTGCTGCATCTGTGAAGTAGAATCATTAACACATCGTCGTGAAAGCTTAGCAGAGCGTCTCCCGGGTGGCCTGCCGCGGCGGGGGGCTCTGGCCAACTGGACTGGGTCGTCAGCTAACACAAAAGCGGGTTTGAGTCTGTTAATGCAGACTAAGTCCCTCCTGTCTCCCAAATCGAGCAAAAAATGCTTTTCCCCGGTTTCTAACACTCTGAACGGTCCATCGTAAGGTGGCCTTAAACCTAACCTCTGTGCGTCGTGTCTAACAAAGACAAATTCTGCATTCTTTAAGGCTTTGGGCACAAAAACACGTGGAAAACTGTGATGAACGGGACCAGGGAGGGTGTGTGACCCCGCGTCGCTCTGCAGCAGCTGAGCGGGGAGGTGCTCCGGAGCAGGGTTCTCAGGGAGGAAATCTCCCGGTAACCGGAGGGGTTGGGCGAAGACGAGTTCGGCCGGAGAGGCTTGCAAATCCTCTTTAGGTGCTGAACGCAACCCTAATAAAACCCATGGGAGTTTATCAACCCAATTTGTGTCCGTGAGAGCCGCTCTGAGGGCTGCTTTCAATGACCGATGGAAGCGCTCGCACAAACCCTTGGCCTGGGGGTTATACGCGGTCGTGCGATGAATTTTCACCCCCAGGCTGAGTGCCATGGACGACCAGAGCTCAGAAACAAACTGGGGTCCTCTGTCGGACGTTATGTCTGACGGGATACCAAAACGTGCGACCCAAGCTGTTAAAAAGGCACGCGCAACGTCTGCTGCTGTGGTTGCCGCCAGAGGAACCGCCTCTGGCCAGCGCGTGGTGCGGTCTACCATGGTTAAAAGGTGTGTGAAACCCTGGGACAGTGAAAGAGGTCCTACTAAGTCGATATGCACATGATCAAAACGTTTGGCTGGGATGTGAAAAGGTTCTAGAGGGGCTCGTGTGTGTTTGTGTACCTTTGCTCTTTGACACGCAGCGCAGGCTGCAGCCCACTCTTTGACTTGTTTACGCAGCCCCGGCCAAACAAACTTCTCTCCTACCATTTTGATAGACGCGCGGACGCCCGGGTGTGCCAGTGAATGTATTAAGTCAAAAACACGGCGACGCCACGCAGCCGGGACTACAGGACGGGGACGCCCCGTGGAGGTATCGCAGATTAGGGAGGGCATGCCTCTATGAAGCACCCTGTGCTCCAGCCTTAGCCCTGTTGGCCCAGACTGGAGCGCGCGCACGTCCGCGTCGCCAACCTGTTCAGCGGCCATGGCTGCATAATCCAACCCGACGCAGACCGGAGCTGTGAGCGCTTCCGCGCCGCAAGCCTGGCCTAGGTCTGCCGCCGCCGAATCTGCCCCCTGGGGGCCTGTCGCTGCCACTGCACGCGAGAGGCAATCTGCCACTACATTGTGTTTACCCGCTACGTGTTGAATGTCAGTGGTAAACTCCGAAATTGCAGCCAGCTGCCTCTGTTGTCGGCCCGACCAAGGCTCTGAAACCTTAGCCATTGCAAAAGTTAAGGGTTTATGGTCCACGAATGCGGTAAAACGGCGCCCTTCCAACCAGAACTGGAAGTGGCGGATGGCCAAATGTAGGGCCAAAAGCTCCCTGTCAAACGCGCTGTATTTACACTCGCTATCGCGCAATGTTTTGCTGAAAAACGCAAGTGGTTGCCAGCATCCTGCCACCAGTTGCTCAACAACCGCTCCCACTGCCACGTCGGAGGCGTCTGTGGTTAGCGCCATGCGAGCTGCCGGCACCGGGTGTGCCAATAACGCAGCGTTCGCGAGGGCTGATTTGACTTGTGAAAAAGCGCGCTCCCGATCCGGGGACCACTCGACCTTAGATGCAGGTTTTTGCTTCTTTAATGCTGCATACAATGGGTGCATGAGCCGTGTCGCGTTTGGGAGGAAGCAGTTATAAAAATTGACCATCCCCAAAAATTCTTGCAGCGCCTTAACCGTCTGCGGTTGGGGGAAATCCATTATCGCGCGCACTTTATCCGGCAGCGGGACCGCGCCTTCTGGCGACACGCGGTGTCCCAAAAAATCGATTTTCGCTACCCCGAATTGGCACTTCGCTGGGTTAATGATTAGCCCGTGGTCTGTGAGCCTCTGAAAAACGGCTGTGAGATGGCTTTCGTGCTCGGCTTCGGACGCGCTGGCTACCAAAATATCATCCAAATAAGCGAACACGAAAGGGAGGTCGCGCAGCACTGCATCCATCATGCGTTGGAACGTCTGCGCGGCGCCCTTGAGGCCGAAAGGCATGCGCAAAAACTCGAAAAGCCCGAAAGGGGTTATAACTGCCGTTTTGGGTATGTCCTGCGCACGGACTGGAACTTGGTGATAACCACGCACCAAATCTATTTTGGAAAAGATGCGCGCCCCCGCTAAATGCGCCGAAAAATCCTGGATGTGCGGAATCGGATAGCGGTCGTGGGCTGAAGCATTATTTAATCTGCGGAAATCGCCGCAAGGGCGCCACGAGCCGTCAGCTTTGGGTACCATGTGCAGGGGTGACGACCAGGCGCTGTTCGAACGCCGGACTATGCCCAGCTTTTCTAAGTTGGCAAATTCCTCGCGTGCGATGGCCAGTTTAGCTGGGTCCAACCGCCGAGCTTTTGCAAAAACAGGGGGGCCCGAAGTACTTATGAAATGTTCGACCCCGTGTTTGGCAACTGACGCTGAAAATGTAGGGACCGTGAGTGCTGGAAACTGGTTGAGTAATGCATGAAACTTACCACCCGCAGCTGTGACATTGGAATGTGCAGAAGGCAGGGCCACCCGAGCTGTGCAGGAGATAGAGTAGAAAGACAGTGCATTTACAATACGTCTATTAGTAAGATCAACTAACAAACTGTTTGAGCACAAAAAGTCAGCACCTAGCATGTTGTTATTAACTGCGGCGACAACGAAAGTCCACTCGAAGTTGCGCCCGTGGAGGGACAGGAGGAGCATCTTCTCCCCATAGGTTTTGATCGTGGAGCCATTCGCCGCTAACACCAGGGGGCCGCTGGCCGGCGCCAGTGTGTCCGCGTAGGTAGGCTTGACAAAACTCAGCTGGGAGCCCGTGTCCACCAGGAATTCTTTCCCAGAATTCGCGTCCGTCACGAAAAGCAGCCTATTCTTCGTGCCGAGAGTCGCAGCTGCTACCGGCTCCCGGTCTTGGCGTTTCCCTGGCGCTGGTACCGGCACGGTGGAACGCATCTGTGGGCTTTCTCGGCGAAACGTCGATGGTAGAAGCAGAGGGCGTTGTCAGCTCCGCTTCTCCTGGTCTCCGCCGCTGCTGCCGTCAGTGGGTCCGGTGCCGCAGCCTCTGGTCTCCCTCCTTCTCGCAAAGGGGCGGTCATCTCTGCTGCTGCCATCGTGGCTGCGCGCCGTTTATGGGAGTCGACGAGCCGTTGCGCCACCTGTCCCAGCTCGTGGTAGTTACGGTTGACGAGCGGCTGCGAGCTGGCCAGGGTGACTCTCACTGCTGGCGGGAGCGTTCTGAGGAAGAGGTGGGCGAAGATAAAACTGTCGTCGTCCTCGCCTCTCAGGCTCATCATCTTCGCCATCAGATCCGCTGGCCTGTCTGCTTCTCCCTCTGTCAGCGCCAGGAGCTTCTCTGCCCGCTCTTCCAGCGAGGGAGTGAAGGCTCGGATGAGGGCATCTTTCAATGTGCTATACTTGTTGTCTTGGGGTGGGTGGTTGGTCAGGCTCTCCACCCGTTACTCTGTGAGGCTGTCCAGCTTCGCGACGACATGGTAGAACCTCGTTGCATCCGCTGAGATTCCCCGAAGGTGGAATTGCGCCTCCACAGTGGTAAACCAGGAGCGCGGGTTATGCTGCCAGAAGTCAGGCAGCTGTAGCGTGGTAGCCGCGTTAACCCGGTTGGCTCCTGAAGAGTCCGGTGCGGAAATCTCGCCGTCACCGGCCATAGGTAGTCGTAGGTCACCAGTGTAGAAGATGCCTTACAAACGAGACTGAGTGTATTTTCTCAGGAAAGCTTTATTGGAAGTCACATCTTCTATCATCAAAGTTCTCAGCAGAAAAAGAGACAGAACCAACTTTCCTCACAGCTTTTATAACCTAGAGATACTAAACCCCCACATCAAGTATCTCACACCTTCAACCCACAGAAGTTTAGTAAACACATGAACCCACAGTCACATATAGCCACCGAGACTTGCTGGTGCCTCGTTCTCTTCTCCACCTCGGGGCTCCTGTTGGGACATTGTCTCTATCCTCCGTCTTCCCCCAGCACCCACCTCCTAGCCGAGGTCCCTGCTGGGGCATTGTTCCTTTGGACGTTTGATCTGTAGGGTCTGCGCCTTCATGCCTACTGGATGCATGTGGGAGAGAATGCGTACCATACAAGCATGCCATATATGTGCCTTAAATATGCACCATACCTCCATTTTAAATGATGACTCCCACCCTTTGCACTGCCACTTTCAGCTTCTTCCATCCAAACAGAGGTTTGCTGTCCCAAAAAGTAAAACCCAGCACTACAAAAGCAGCTTTGTTCCTGCTGCTGTTAAAGAGTTGAACAAGATGTAACAATATATTGCACATAATTTAGTTACCTATTTATTAATTTTATTTTATATTTACTTATTTTTGTAGGTTTGTTATTTGGGTTCTAAATCTTTTATTGGGTTTTAGACTTTTGAGTTTTTAACCCCTTTGACTAGTCTTTAACTTTTTAATATGACCCTTTTCTCTTATCTCTTTGTTTTTTCACTTATCTCTTTGTCCTATGTCCTGATTGGTGGAGCCTTGAGTACTTTTATTATGTTTATAGTCAGCTTCATGTGTGCCTGTGTTTGTGTTCATGTTGAATGTAATTGTGGTTTGTAAATATGGATGTCACCTGACAGCAAAACAAATCTACTGTCATGCGGTGACCCTCGCGGATCACCATAAGACGCCAAGAGTCCACTAGTGAGTTTTGCGATGATAGTGATTTATTAAAACAACATGACAAGACAAGACTGAGCCGCTCAGGGCAAAAACACACATAAAGCAATACAAGGGCTCGTAGGGCTAACCCCAGCCACTACGAGCTAAACTGTGACATGGCATGAAACACGAACCTGACATGAAGGTCAAACGACGCTTAGACGAGGATAGTTTGACGATACTCCTGCGATTTTACTGCCGCTAGTGCCCGCTTTATAAAGGCGAACACTAACGAGCAGCAATGACAAGCAGCTGACCAACCTTGACAGGCGGAAGCCCCACCGAGCGCCTTCACAATAAGAGCCCGGTGAGGCCAGAATACACCCCGCAGCTGTCAAGGCCGGCAGCGAGCTGTGCTTAGCCCGAGCATGGACAGAACCCAGCGCTCGGGTCGTAACAGTACCCTCCCTCCGAGGGCGGGCTCAGAACGCCCCAAGGACCACCCTGCCCCCCCACCCCCCAGGGTGGGTGGCTGGGGGTAGGTGCGGAGGGAGAGAGACCAAACCCAGAAAAAACAGTGACAAGGATAACTACATACAGGACAATGACAAGAATAACTACTCAGATTAAATCAAAAAGATCCACATGGAGAAAACAAAAAAAACAGAACTACTGAGTCAGGAAAACTAAACACAAGACTATGACAAAATACCGAATATTCAAATCAGATAAAATACACAGAGGAAAATAAGGCAACAGTAGAACATAACACCATTTGCCAAGGATCCCCAAATAAGTTACAGAAAACACAGGACAGCACGAGAAAATTAAATCTTGGCCCACATGTTACACAAGGAAATAACTTCCCACCCTGTGTGAATTCTCATGAGAGTTTTCAAAAAACCAAATACAGAAACAGCACTTACTGGCTCATACCTGACTACCCACGATACAAACTAAGGCAACTGCAGGACATAACCCTAACACAAAGCACACAGGATAGCAGGAAAAAAAAAAACAGAACAATCACTGGGGGAGGTCAACACCAGAAAACGGCCACTACCCCCCCGACAGTTTATGCCGACCGGCGGAGACCAAGCGCCACAGGAACAGTTCAGGTGGTCTCCCCGCGTCCAACGGCCAGCGGGTGGTCATAGGAGGCGGAACATGACCAGGCGGCTCACCACAGTCCAACGCCCAGCACGTCCGCTCCTCTAGTGGTTGAACCAGGTCGCCCGAAGACGCACACAACACGTCGGGTGGCCGACTCCAGGTGCCGAACCGGCGAAACAGTTCCTCAGGCGGCCAACCCGTGTCCCTCAGCCACTAGTCCCGGGGAAAAACAGCCCGCAGCGGCCTCCCTGACGAGGACAAAACTCGGGAGAGCCGGGGCGAGCGAACAGGAACCCCCTCGGCCCCCGGCGATGATGCACAGGGGTGGTGACTCAGCAGAGGGGAAAGATGGCAAGGATGAGCCCGTAGTCCGTCCGACGGCGAGAGGTCTGCAGCTCCTCCCCCGTCCGCGGACCACGCTGGTGCTGCACCTCCGCTGGACCCTGATTGGGTCTCAGCTGCACCCACGTCGGGCCCCGATTGGGCCAGAACCGCACCTGCGGTGGATCCCGATTGGGCCTCTGGCACACCCACATCGGACCCCGATTGGGCCAGAACCACACCTGCGGTGGACCCCGATTGGGCCTCCGGTGCACCCACGTTGGACCCCGATTGGGCCAGAACCGCACCCGCGGTGGACCCCGATTGAGCCACAGCAGCCTCCATGACGGACCCCGTCTGGGTCGGTGCAACTCCGCTGACAATCTCCACCCCTGAACCTGGGACCTCCAACCCAGTGACTCCGACTGGTTCTACGCCGGCGACACTGCAACAAGGCTCACAAACAGGAAGAAAACCGGGATCAGAATCACCGGTAGCAACAGAACCCAGCGAGACGAGCTCGGGCACAGCAGACGGCTGCTCCTCACTCGCCTCCCCGAGAGGCAGGCAAAAATTCTCCGAAACAGGGGACAGAGACACAAGGGGGAGCACTTGCCTGCACTCGGGTTCTGTTGCCACCCAGAACTTCGACGATCCAGGTTCAGGGCGGCGACTCTCGTCAGCAGGCTCCAACTCAGCTGCGTCGGGCTCCGCAGCTGGCAAGATGTCATCTGCAGCCAGAGGTTCCTCCCACGCTGCTGTCCACGCCGATAACCCGTATGGCGTGGGGGCAGGGGACCCTCGACTCACTGGCTCGGACCAGCACCAGCACTGCAGGCCCCCTCTTCATCCAACGATGTTGGCCTGGCGTCGCGGACCGCTCAACGGGGGGGACACAGAGGCAGCAAGTTTAATTGTTATTTCTACAGCAGGTGGAGGGAGCTCGGGCGGCTGCGAACCCCGAATTCCGCCCCCAGGAGTCAGACAAGGCGGGTTACAATTATGATGTAATAAATAAACACGCACTTGCCTTTCTCCCAGGGAAGAGGTGGTTCCTGCTGTAGGAGACGTTGTTCCTCCTTCTCCCCGCTGGATGGCGACAGAGGGTCCCTTGGAAGGACGAGGTGGAGCCCCTCTACGAAGTTCGCTGACGGGCTTTGCCGGCAGCGAGTCCAGCCGGGGATTCTGCTGAGGATCGCCTGGGCCGCGGCGCCGACATCGTCGTCGGCCCCCAGATGGCGCGAACTCCTGGACCAGTTCCAGGACAGGAACGGGACTCCAACGCGGGGAGCGAGGATGCCTCCTCCTCTGCTTCCTGCTTTCTTCCTCCTCCAGCCCACGAAGTATCTCGCGCTGCGTATCGAGTTCATCTCTCCTCATCATCACCTCCGGGTGATCGTCATAATGGAGAGGAAGGTTGTCCAGGAGAACCTCAGCACAGTCCGGGTGCCGACGTATGTCGCTGGGAGTGTCATACAGCGTAGTGGTGAATAGAGTACCTTCCACATACTCCAGAGCCTCCGCTAGCTCTTTGCCCAGGCGCCGACCGCGGCCCCTGGATGATGGCATTCTCCCAGCAATTGACACCCAGACAGGGAAGAACAACAGTTCGATTAAAGCAAAAACTCACGGTGAAAAGGCATCTCGTGTGGCATCTCCGTTTAGACGTCCTGGCAGGAGTATACTGTCAAGCGGTGACCCTCGCGGATCACCATAAGATGCCAAGAGTCCACTAGTGAGTTTTGCAATGATGGTGATTTATTAAAACAACATGACAAGACAAGACTGTGAGCCGCACAGGGCAAAAACACACATAAAGCAATACAAGGGCTCGTAGGGCTAATCCCAGCCACTACGAGCTAAACTGTGACATGGCATGAAACACGAACCTGACATGAAGGTCAAACGACGCTTAGACGAGGATAGTTTGACGATACTCCTGCGATTTTACTGCCGCTAGTGCCCGCTTTATAAAGGCGAACACTAATGAGCAGTAATGACAAGCAGCTGACCAACCTTGACAGGCGGAAGCCCCACCGAGCGCCTTAACAATAAGAGCCCGGTGAGGCCAGAATACACCCGCAGCTGTCAAGGCCGGCAGCGAGCTGTGCTTAGCCCGAGCACGGACAGAACCCAGCGCTCAGGTCGTAACATCTACCTTCGGGTACAAATAAAGTAACCTGAACCTGAACCTGAACACCTTCCAAAAAGTTCAACTTTTGTCTCATCGGTCCACAGAGTATTTTCCCAAAAGTCTTGGGGATCATCAAGATGCTTTCTGGCAAAACTGAGACGACCCTTTATGTTCTTTTTGCTCAGCTGTGGTTTTCGTCTTGGAACTCTGCCATGCAGGCCATTTTGCCCAGTCTCTTTCTTATGGTGGAGTCATGAACACTGACCTTAACTGAGGCAAGTGAGGCCTGCAGTTCTTTGGATGTTGTTGTGGGGTCTATTTTGACCTCTTGGATGAGTCATCGCTGTACTTTTGGGGCAATTTTGGTCGTCCGGCCACTTCTGGGAAGGTTCACCACTGTTCCATGTTTTCACCATTTGTGGATAATGGCTCTCACTGTGGTTCGCTGGAGTCCCAAAGCTTTACAAATGGCTTTATAACCTTTTCCAGACCGATAGCTCTCAATTACTTTGTTTCTTATTTGTTCCTGAATTTCTTTGGATCACAGCATGAAGTTTAGCTTTTGAGGATCTTTTGGTTTACTTTACGACAATATCAGTAGCTACGGAGGGTGACAATATGTATGGGTACATATTCATACTATGTAGGATAACTAAGTAGACGGTGATGCTGTTTATTCCATCTTGCTACAATGCTCCACACTTTGTATATACATATATTTATATATTTATGTGTACGTATGTATATTCACTGCTCTTATTTATATTTTTTGTATCTTCTTAATTATTGCTCTGAGTTTTGCTATCCCTGTGCTGTTGCAATCCTGGAATTTCCCCATTGTGGGACTAATAAAGGCTTATCTTATCTTATCTTATCTTACTTTACTTTGTCAGACAGGTCCTGTTTAAGTGATTTCTTGATTGAGAACAGGTGTGACAGTAATCAGGCCTGGGTGTAGCTAGAGAAATTGAAGTCAGCTGTCCAAAGATATGATAAACCACAGTTAATTTATGTTTTAACAGGGGGGGCAATCACTTTTTCACACAGGGCCATGTAGGTTTGGATTTTTTTACCCTTAAAAATAAACACCTTCATTTAAAAACTGCATTTTGTGTTTACTTATGTTATCTTTGCCTAATATTTAAATTTGTTTGACGATCTGAGACATTTAAGTGTGACAAACATACCAAAAAATGAGAAATCAGGAAGGGGACTAACACTTTTTCACACCACTGTACCTGAGCTCAATTTTGAATTTCATGGCAAAGACTGTGAATACTTGCGTACATGTGATTTCTTATTTTCTTATTTTTAATAAATTTGCAAAAATCTAAAAAAGAAAAAAAATGTTTCACATTGTCATTATGGGGTATTGTGTGTAGAATTTTAAAGACAAAAATTAATCAATTTTGGAATAAGGCTGTAACATAAGTAAATGTGAGAAAAGTGAAGTTCTGTGAATACTTTCCAGATGCACTGTACATAATATCTAAATGTCACTATCAAAGTCATTAAAGCAAATTTTTAAAGGCAATAATTACAATTTTCTATGCATTTGTACTATAAGAAATTAAGGGAAAAAACATATTCATGATTATTTTTTTCTAACATAGTGGGACCACCTCTTAAAATGGTAGTGAGCATTTCCTAACATCTTTTTTAAAATTATTATTTAAGCATTAGCGTTTCTCATATCTGCTATGCTCCCCCAACACACACACATCTGACCCAAATAAGAGCATGTGCTAGGAGTCAGCTGAGCCTGGTTATTTCTATATCTGCCCTCTTTATTCCACATTCTTGCTTTCATCTCCTCTCCTCCTAAACACTTTTCCTTCACAAATTCACATCCATTCTATTCCATACATCCACTTCTGCATCATCCACCTGCCAGTCCCTGAGCATCATCGGACCTGCTCTCCTCCACCTCTCATCCAAACACTGGTACACTTCATTTCACAGCTTGAGTTTTCCTCTGTACTACACCAACTAAAGAGGTCTAGGAAGTTAAGGTTTTCCAAGACATCAGGAATGGCTCCAAAAAGAGAATCCTCCATAAAGAAGACTCCCTCACCCGTGACCCAACCCAGATTGGGTCCTCCTTACCCCTGTCTGCCTGCAGCTCCTATTACAGCACCTAAACCATCACCACAGCACAAGCCGAGAATGCTGCGTCCTTCTGATTCACCATTTGATCCCAGCACCCTGGAGGTGAGTGACTCGACTACTTCTATGTTTCGTGGCTAAATTAATGTGGGGCCTTTAAAATTACAGATTTTCACGGTGATTATTGGGAAATGCCAGTGGAATTTAAAATGCAATACAAAATTAATTTCAAATATTGTTTCTGCATTCGCTATGATAAATCTATTTAAAGAAAGCAAATTATAAGCATGGGTCTGGACTGAGTGAGTCTAAGCTAAAAAGGAAATGGGGCAGTGAAAGCATAGCTGATTGTCAGTCACTCAGTGGCCTCCTTTGGGAAAGAGGAGCTCTTTCCTGTCACAGTTTGTGCTATTTATTTCACCAGAAAATCAAGCAGATGCATGAGTCTTCCTGCTTCAGACCAATAGAAAAAAATATCAAAACTAAGTTATTATTTTTACTATATATTAGTTTTCCCTCAATTTTTAAAAGCCTACAAAAGAATAGGGGTGATAATGTCCCAACCATTCGCTTTTTAACTTATATAACAATTTTATAATAACCATTTTATTTATAGAGCGCTTTTCACAGACAATAAGTCACAAAGTGCCTGCTAATAATAACAACAACAGAACCAACGCTACAACTAGAAAAATAGAGAATCAAGACAAGAATAAAAAAAAATCTAAACGGGATCATTGACTGCACTTTTTCCACATTTTAACAGCTCGCACAGGAAATGTGTGTGACATATTTCAATCACATTTTCTTTAATTATTGCAAGATATTTGTGAATCATCTTTTGCAGCCTTTCTTGGAACGGCTGTTTTCAGTGCATGTCTCTAACCGCAAAAGATCCCCAATTGACTCCATGCTCCCTCTTATGTCAGTATTGCTAATCTTAGTTAAGATTAGTCCAGGTACTGAGCATGAGCCAACTAACAAAAATTTGTCTTTAAGAATTAATGAAGTAAAGCATCACTGGTGGACAGAGGTGTGTAGTTTTAGTGGTCAATATATGACCAGTACAGTAAGCACAGAAACATACATAAATGAGTGGCTAAACTTGGATCCTGGTTTGAGAAAATAAAACTCTAAGCTAAAATAACATCTAAGAATGAAATATATGGTCAAGTGTTAGATGAACAAGGATCACTGTGGGGGTTAATAGAGTTTATAGAAAATAACAATCAAAACCAGCTGGATCAACAGTTAAGATGGATTTATGCACCCACGGTACATCGACGCTGTTGCCGAGGCATGTCGCCAATGCCACAATCAGCAATTTTTTCTTGTGTACTGGTTTGAATGTGTTGTTGCATTGCCACAATGGATTTCTGCTGATGTGTAGAGTGATTTGTGTTTGTCATGTGTTTTTGTTTATTAAATTGTGACTGAGAAGAGCAGATTGTTATGGAGTTTGAGCTAATAAATATTAAAAACTTTTCATGCATACTTTCATATGATTGCTGTAACACAGAAAAAAAGAGAAGACATTAGGGAAAACGATACATCTGACCACTGCCGCTGCCATCATTTGACAATATGTCAAATGACATATTGTCATTTGACAATAACACTAATAACAATAACAATAACACTAATAACATTAATCACTAATAATAATAACTGTCCTAACCCCATAGGGTTAGGACAGGTCATAGAAATGTTCTGTATCTGCTATCGTCCTCAATATTCTTTTGAACCCAGACTGTTGTTTATCTAGTTCGCTTTGGAAGTGTCACCGTGGCGAATGAGCAGAGTGGAGTAGAGAGGAGAACCAAAAGATGTGAAGGAGACAAAACTGACCAATCACAGCTCTTGGGGTCTGCATCGCCGACATGCACCTCGGGTGACACCAGGGATGTATTGCACCGCTACAGTGTCAACCCAACATGGGGGCATAAATCCATCTTAACACCAGGTGGCCTGTCCGTCACCATGCTGCTATGGTGAACTCTGGTTACAGTGACTGACTCTGACCACCTAGCACACTAATTCTATCAGTTAGCATCACGGTGAAAATATAACAACATAAACCAGAATGATGCCAGATATATTGACAGGTCTCTCTTGAAAATGAGGCCTTGTGTTTCAATGAGACTACTTGTATAAATAAAGGTTAATAAAAAGAATAAAAATATATTATTGACTGTGGATTAGAGAACCAGATGGAAACAGTGATTCATATATATATATATACAGTGGGGAAAAAAAGTATTTAGTCAGCCACCAATTGTGCAAGTTCTCCCACTTAAAAGATGAGAGAGGTCTCCAATTTTCATCAAAGGTATACCTCAACTATGAGAGACAAAATGAGAAAAAAAAATCCAGAAAATCACATTGAAGGATTTTTAATGAATTAATTGGTAAATTCCTCGGTAAAATAAGTATTTGGTCATTAACAAAAGTTCATCTCAATACTTTGTTATATACCCTTTGTTGGCAATGACAGAGGTCAAACGTTTTCTGTAAGTCTTCACAAGGTTTTCACACACTGTTGCTGGTATTTTGGCCCATTCCTCCATGCAGATCTCCTCTAGAGTGGTGATGTTCTGGGGCTGTCGCTGGGCAACACGGACTTTCAACTCCCTCCAAAGATTTTCTGTGGGTTTGAGATCTGGAGACTGGCTAGGCCACTCCAGGACCTTGAAATGCTTCTTACGAAGCCACTCCTTCGTTGCCCGGGCAGTGTGTTTGGGATCATTGTCATGCTGAAAGACCCAGCCACATTTCATCTTCAATGCCCTTGCTGATGGAAGGAGGTTTTCACTCAAAATCTCACGATACATGGCCCCATTCATTCTTTCCTTTACACGGATCAGTCGTCCTGGTCCCTTTGCAGAAAAACAGCCCCAAAGTATAATGTTTTCACCCCCATGCTTCACAGTAGGTATGGTGTTCTTTCTCCTCCAAACACGACAAGATGAGTTTTTAACAAAAAGTTCTATTTTGGTTTCATCAGAATCAGAATCAGAATCAGAATCAGGTTTATTGCCATTGTTCATGTAGTACACAAACTAGGAATTTGTCTCGGTGCAATGCTGCAACATTAAACATGATAAGATAAACGAAATAAACTATACATGCAATAAAGTGTAGAATAAGAGTAAGTGATACTGGTCAGCAGTTAAAATATATTAGCAAGCAGCAGATACTGTGGAGAACTATATAGTGCAGTCGGTAATGCAGGAAGAAAACAGTGATGATTGACATGAGTCTGGTTGAGCTGCTGTACATAGTGCACGAGAGTCAATAAGTTACTTAGTGTTCAGCAGTCTGATGGCAGAGGGGAAGAAGCTGTTCATGTGACGGGAGGTTTTAGTCTGGGTGGACCGAAGTCTTCTACCAGGGGGGAGGGGGGCAAACAGTACGTGACCAGGGTGTGAGGGATCGGCTATGATCCGGCCAGCACGCCTCCGGGTCCTGGAGATGTACAGATCCTGGAGAGATGGGAGCTTGCAGCCGATCACCTTCTCAGCAGTGCGCACGATGCGCTGCAGCCTTAGTCTGTCCCTGGCAGTGGCTCCTGCGTACCACACGGTTATGGAGGTGGTGAGGATGGACTCGATGATGGCTGTGTAGAACTGCACTAACATCTTGGTGGGTAGCTTGAGCTTCCTCAGCTGCCGCAGGAAGAACATCCTCTGCTGGGCTTTTTTGATGAGTGAGCTGATGGTCGGCTCCCATTTGAGGTCCCTGGTGATGGTAGTGCCTAGGAAGCGGAAGGAATCAGCAGTGGTGATGGGAGAGCCTGAGAGGGTGAGGGGGGGCAGAGGGGTAGTGACTTTCCTGAAGTCTACAATCATCTCCACTGTCTTCAGAGCGTTCAGCTGCAGGTTGTTATTGTTGCACCAGGACGCCAGCTGGGCCACCTCTCTCCTGTAGGCGGACTCGTCGCCGTTGGAGATGAGCCCGATGAGGGTGGTGTCGTCCGCAAACTTGATCAACTTGACAGACTGGTGGCTGGAGGTGTAGGAGTTGGTGTAAAGGGAGAAGAGTAGGGGGGAAAGTACACAGCCCTGGGGTGATCCGGTGCTGATGCTAGTAGAGTCTGAGACAGTCTTTCCCAGCCGCACATGCTGCCTCCGGTCCGTCAGGAAGTCGGTGATCCACCTGCAGAGGGAGTCAGGCACGTTGAGCAGGGACAGCTTGTCCCGGAGCAGAGCGGGGCGGATGGTGTTGAATGCGGAGCTGAAGTCCACAAACAGGATCCTGGCGTAGGTTCCCGGGGAGTCCAGGTGCTGCAGGATGGAGTGGAGGGCCAGGTTGACTGCGTCGTCTACAGACCTGTTGGCTCGGTAGGCAAACTGCAGCGGGTCCAGGAGAGGGGTGGTGATGGACTTGAGGTGGGGCAGGACCAGGCGCTCAAAGGACTTCATGACTACAGAGGTGAGCGCTACAGGTCTGTAGTCATTAAGTCCAGTGATCCGTGGCTTCTTGGGGACAGGGATGATGGTGGAGGATTTGAGGCAGGACGGCACGTGGCATAACTTAAGGGAGGTGTTAAAAATGTCTGTGAAGACAGGAGCCAGCTGTTTCACACAGTGTCTCAGGGTGGAGGGAGACACGCCGTCCGGGCCGGGGGCCTTGCGCGGGTTCAGTCTGGAGAACTGTTTGAGCACGTCCTGCTCACTGATGATAAGGGAAGGGGGGGAGGAGGGGGGGGTGCCTTTAATGAAGTAGAGATTGTGGAGGCTGTGGAGCTGGAGGGAGGGGGGGAGTTGGACACAGATGACGAGGTGTCAAAACGGGCATAGTGTTGGGACAGTCTTTGACAAAGGGCTTTGTCATCCTGACCTTTAGGAGCCTGAGGGCGATAGTTGGTGATTTGCCTCAGTCCTCTCCACACGGAAGCCGAATCATTAGCAGTGAACTGCTGATGAAGTCTCCCAATCCTCTTCTGGATCATCCAAATGCTCTCTAGCAAACTTCAGACGGGCCTGGACATGTACTGGCTTAAGCAGGGGGACACGTCTGGCACTGCAGGATTTGAGTCCCTGGCGGCGTAGTGTGTTACTGATGGTAGCCTTTGTTACTTTGATCCCAGCTCTCTGCAGGTCATTCACTAGGTCCCCCCGTGTGGTTCTGGGATTTTTGCTCACCGTTCTCGTGATCATTTTGACCCCACAGGGTGAGATCTTGCGTGGAGCTCAGATTGAGGGAGATTATCAGTGGTTTTGTATGTCTTCCATTTTCTAATAATTGCTCCCACAGTTGATTTCTTCACACCAAACTGCTTACCTATTGCAGATTCAGTCTTCCCAGCCTGGTGCAGGTCTACAATTTTGTTTCTGGTGTCCTTTGACAGCTCTTTGGTCTTGGCCATAGTGGAGTTTGGAGTCTGACTGTTTGAGGTTGTGGACAGGTGTCTTTTATACTGATAACGAGTTCAAACAGGTGCCATTAATACAGGTAACGAGTGGAGGACAGAGGAGCCTCTTAAAGAAGAAGTTACAGGTCTGTGAGAGCCAGAAATCTTGCTTGTTTGTAGGTGACTAAATACTTATTTTACCAAGGAATTTACCAATTAATTCATTAAAAATCCTTCAGTGTGATTTTCTGGATTTTTTTTTTCTCATTTTGTCTCTCATAGTTGAGGTATACCTATGATGAAAATTGGAGACCTCTCTCATCTTTTAAGTAGGAGAACTTGCACAATTGGTGGCTGACTAAATACTTTTTTGCCCCACTGTATATATACTGTATATATAGTATATATATATAACATTCTATAACTAACACTGTTATTTCTTACAAAACTCCAATTAATGGTGCCCCGCATTAAAGCTTGCAGTAAGTGTTTGCTTTCGTGATGGTCTTACTGTGAAGCCATTCTCATATGTGACAAGTCATGTACTGAATGTTTATGAAGTGAGGTTACCTCATTTAGCCTGTGGATGTGTTTATGGTAGGTTTATTTTAACACAGAGAGATAGAATATCAACAACAAAATCCAGAAAAAAAACATTAAATTAGGGTTATAAATTGATTTGCGTTTGACTGAGAGAAATAAGTATTTGATCATCAAGCAAATTATGACTTTGTACTTAGTGGAGAAACCCTTGTTGGCAAGCACAGTGTGTCGTGCTCTGGACAGGATTAGACCCGGTCCACGCCTTATGTTCCTTTTTTGGACTATTATTATTAGTAGTATCATTATTGGCATTCATTATTATTGGTTCTGTGTGGACTCTTATTTTGACAGTACTCTTTGCTTACTTCCTGTTAGCGTAGCGCATTTTCCGTTTAGCCTCATCCTCTTACGTTGTTAATTTATCACAGCTGTTCTTTATTTGTTATTAGCTAGTCACTCTATTTATTCTGCTGCTTCTAGTCCTTCCTTGTGGTATCCTAAATTGTGTTTCCACACCTCGTTCCCTCCACGCCACTGCCTTGGCATCACCCGTTGTTGTAAGTTGCCTGCCATTCGCGGCATCTGTATTTTCCTCCCCTCGGGCTGCATGTTTATTCTGCAATAAATACTGCAAACTTCTGTCTGGTGTTTGGATCTGTCATTATGCTCCATAGGGGCCTACCATGACAGTTGGATGCCGCCAGTTCAGGACCCAGCGGACATGAAGTTTGCGGGACTGGGTTTGAGTTAGATAGATAGATACATAGATGTACTTTATTGATCCCAAACTGGGAAATTACAGTGTAACAGCAACATGAGAGTAGAGAACCAAACGACAAAAACACACGCATGACAGACAAAGGGATTACCCATGGAAATTAAAACTAACATGACTATAAAACCTATATACATTATAGCTTAATATATGATGACCCGTATAAACATATGAATCATCCCATTGTACAATGAAGGACTATCAGGAGCAGAGTGAAATGTGAGGTGCCAGTTAGAATGTAAGGTGCAGTGTGGCAGCATTGTTATAACCAAAATACAACATCATAGTGAGTTATTGTACAGTGAAATGACATGCGGCAGGAAAGATTTCCTGTACTTGGCCGTTCGACAGTGAAGCTGTAGTAGTCTACTGGAGAAAATGCTCGCTGTCTGTCCAGTGTGTGGTGGAGGGGGTGATCAGGATTGTCCATGATAGATCTCAGTTTATTTAGTGTTCTCCTCTCTACCACTGTCTCAAAGGTCTCCGGTATAAGACCAATTACAAAGCCAGCCCTCTTGATAAACTTGTCAAGTCAGTTGGTGTCCCTGGCCCTGATACTGCTACCCCAACAGACAGCAGCAAAGAAGATGGTGCTGGCGACAACGATCTGGTAGAAAAGCTCCAGCATTCTGCTACACACGTTGAAGGATCTCAGCTTCCTCAGGAAGTAGAGTCTGCTCATCCCCTTCTTTTGCGCAGCATCTGTGTTGGATCTCCAGTCCAACCTGCTGCTGATCCTAACACTCAGATATTTGTAGTCCTCAACCACTCCCACATCCTCCCCCCTAATCTGCAGTGGCTGAGAAGACATCTTCCTCCTCCTGAAGTCAATCACCATCTCTCTGGTCTTACTGACATTCAACCTTAGGTGATTCTGCTCTGTCCACTCCACAAATCTGTCTACCAGTGCCCTGTACTTCCCCTCCTCACCCAGCAGCAGTGGCTGGATGGTGTTAAAGGCACTGGAGAAATCAAAAAAAGTGATTCTCACAGTGTCTCCTCCGCCATCCAGGTGCAGATGGGCTCGTTGCAGCAGGAAGATGACAGTATCTTCAACTCCTAACTGGGACTGATATGCAAACTGCAGAGGGTCCAGTCACGTCTTCACCTGCAGCCTCAGGTGGGCTAAGACCAGTCTCTCCAGGACCTTCATCACATGAGATGTGAGGGCAACTGGTCGATAGTCATTCAGGTCCGATGGAGATGACTTCTTGGGGACAGGAACTAGGCAGGATGTCTTCCACACCGGTACTCTCTCCAGACTCAGGCTCAGGTTGTACAGGTGTTTCAGTACTGGAGCTAGCTGGTTGGCACAGGTCCTCAGGGTCCTGGTGGAGGTGCCGTCAGGGCCCGCCGCCTTCCGCTGTTGGAGTCTCTCCAGCTGTTACTTTACCTGATCTGTAGTCACCGTGAAGTGAGGGAGGGTCCTGGTGCCCCCCAAGGAGGAGGAGGGGGGAGATGGAGAGAGGTTTTGAACAGGAGGGTGTGTGGGGGTCTGGTTGTGTTGTTGCAGTGACAGACTGTGAGTTGAACCTATTAAAAAACAGATTCAGTTCCTCAGCTCTCTCCTGGTTCCCAGATGGCTGCCTGACTCTCCCCTTGCACCCAGTTATTTGTTTCATTCCCTCCCACACATCTTTAGCATTGTTTTGCCTGAGTTTGTCTTCCAACTTCCTCCTATAATTGTCCTTGCACCTCCTCAGCATCTCTCTCAGCTCATGCTGCACTCCCCTCAGCTTCTCCTTGTCTCCAGCCCTAAAAACTCTCTTCTTTTTGTTCAGAAGTGCTTTCAGGTCGCTTGTGACCCATGGTCTGTTGTTGGAGAAGCAGTGTACAGTCTGAGCTGGCATGGTCGTGTCTTCACAGAGTCTAATGTATTCTGTGATGCAGTCAGTCATATTGTCTATGTCCACCCCATGTGGGTCACAGAGTACGCCCCAGTCTGTTGTCTCCAAGCAGTCCTGAAGTGCATCAGCAGCCTCCTGTGTCCACCTCCTCACAGTCCCTGTATAAGCAGGTTGCCTTTGCACAAGGGGAACGTACTTGGGTGTTAACATGACCATGCAGTGATCTGATTTGCCAATGAGGGGTAGAGCTGTTGCACTATATGCATCTGTGACATTGGCATACAGTAAATCCAGTGTTTTATTTTCTCTGGTGGGACAGTCAACAAACTGGTGAAAGTTTGGTAGTGTTTTTCCCACTGAGACATGGCTAAAATCACCCGTGATGCCCATAAATGCATCTGGGTGCTTCTCCAGTAATGTGGCAGTAGTGGAGCTGATGACATCACAGGCCACCGCTGCGTCAGCTGACAGAGGGACGTAGACAATAATAATTGAGGCACACTTCATTTCCCATGGCATATAATAAGGTCTCATACTCACAGCCAGCAGTTCAATGTCCAGGCTGCAGCACTTTTCTTCACATGAACGTGTCCAGGATTACACCACCATTCATTAACAAGAAGTGCCAGTCCCCCCCCCCACACACACACATTTTTCCTGCTGCTTATCCTGTCTCTAACTAACTAACTAACTAACTTGCACTTATATAGCGTTTTTCTAGTCACAAAGACCACTCAAAGCGCTTTCACTAATACTAACCCTCTATTCTAAGGGCCTATAGGAAACAGATATCTAGGGACAATTTAGAACAGCCAATTAACCTAACATGCATGTCTTTGGATTGTGGGAGGAAACCGGAGCCCCCGGAGTAAACCCACGCAGCACAGGGAGAACATGCAAACTCCACACAGAAAGGTTTCAACCCCTGCCAACCTGGGGAATCGAACCAGGAACCTTCTAGCTGTAAGGCAACAGTGCTAACCACTGCACCACCGTTCCCCCGTATAGTCTTGAAGCCAGGTATCGCTACGTTTACATCCAGGATCTGTGAGTGTAACCACGTCTCTGTAAAACACATGATACTACACTCACGATACTCCTTTTGCATCCTGACCAGCGCTGTAAACTCATCTGTTTTATTTCCGAGCAATTGCACGTTCCCGGTGATGACCATCGGTACAGCTGGCTTATACTTCCTCCTCCTCACCTTCTCTCCAGCCCTTCACCCGTGGTGTCTCCTCTTTAGCTCATCCAGGATGAGGGGCTTCACTGCCGGCCGCAGCGCTCCAGGCGCCGGCCTCCTCAGCGCAATCAGCTGTTTGCATGTGTAAACAATGCGTCCGCCCCTACCTCTGTTGATCTCCATTGCCCAAGGAAGAGAAAAGAAAACTAGAGAAAGACCAGGCTAAAATAGAGAAAAAGTTGGTCCAGTCTTAATCCGAATCTTCCTACCGAGCCCTGGTTAATAAGAGACACACTATATACAGGAATAAGCTGAGTTGGGACTAGCTGTGGGCTGTTACCTCCATGGAGGACTTAATCGAGGTGTCCCGCACCTCCCGTACTCCTGAGGAGGCCCTCAAGTTTTTGTATGCCGCAGCTATTATCATCAAGGACTTTCCGTGCCTGTGGGACTTCTCGGAGCTTGGGGGACTCTTCGTCTCAGTCGCCAACCTGCAGTGGTCCCTCAGCGACCTGGTGAAAAGACCTCCCGCCACTCCCTCCCCAGGGCTGGCGAGGAAACGTCTCTGGATTCCACCGCCCGCTTCACCCCACTGCACTCCAGCTCCAGCTCCATGGCGTCTTCCAGCTGCAGCTACTCACCATGGAATCCCTGCGGCCACTCAGAGGGACTTCCCTAGATTCCCAGTGGCAGCATCAGCGGCAACAGGACCAAGGAACAGGCAAGTACTCTCTCATTTTATAACACCAGCTAATGATGAGTCTTGCCTTGTTCTCGGTAAGGGACATCAGCAGCAGCCACCCACCGCCACTGAGCCCTCATCACCTGTCTCTGTTGCCACCCCTGTTTGTCTGCCTCCTCTAACCTTCACCTCCTCTCTTCCACCAAGAGCCTGCATGCAGCTGCATCTCCTCCTCTCCAGAGAGCTCCAGTAGCTGGTTCCCTGCAGACCTCCTCTTCACCTGCTGCTTTGCTCCCGGCCTCCTCACTTGCTGCTTCGCCCCCGGCCTCCTCACCTGCTGCCTCTGTATCGCGTGTGGCTCCTCTCAAGGTCTTTGCATCTGCAGCTCCTCTTGAGGTCATCACCCCAGCAGCTCATCCAGAGGCCATCGCCCCAGCAGCTCATCCAGAGGCCATCGCCCCAGCAGCTCATCAAGAGGTCGTCGCCCCAGCAGCTCATCCAGAGGCCGTTGCCCCAGCAGCCCATCCAGAGGCCATCACTCCAGCAGCTCATTCAGAGACTGCTATCCCAGCAGCCATGGACCAGGAGCTAAGGCAAATCCTTTTCTTTGTATTTATAACATCTATTTTAGAAAGGACTTGTCTTGCTCCTGGTGGTGGTGGTGGTGGTGGTGGGGGGGGGCGAGTGCAGGTTTCACCTGTCTCTGGGTCCTTCCCACCAGTCTCTGCTTCTGATAGTTTTGGTGTCGCCTCACTCTCTCCTTGCCTTTCTCCCTCATCCAAGGTGACCGCTTCAAGGAAGATGGTTTTCCAGGCGTCTGGGCCGGATGCTTTCCAACCTCAGCCATCTCCTCCTGAGGTCAGCGTACCCCAGCCGTCTCCTCCTGAGCTCGACACGCCACAGCTGACCTCTCCTGAACTCAGAGCCCCCTGCTATCCACACCTCAGCAGCTGTTACCTAAGCTCTGTGCCCCACAGCTGCTGTGCCATGAGTTTTGGGACCCAGCATTGCATCCACCTGTCTGGTGGCCTTGGGACTCTGGACAGCCACCAGATGAACTGTCTCTCCTCACCGGGTGGTCCACAGACTTGGGTCGGCCACCCAACCAACTCTTCTCCCCTCGGATTGTGTGACTGGGGGGGATGTTTTTGGGGCCACCTGTCCTAGGACCCCCACCATTCGCCCTGGGCAGGGGATCTATCTCTAGGGTTGTATGGTGCCCAACCCTTAAAGGGTAGGTACTGTCATGATCTGGACAGGGTTAGGCCCTGTCCACACCTTATATTCCTTTTTTGGACTCTTTATTATTATTATTATTATTATTAGCATCATTAATGCCATTCATTATTATTGTTTCTGTATGGACTCTTATTTTGACAGTACTCTTTGTTTACTTCCTGTTATCGTAATACATCTTCCATTTAGCCTCATTCTCTTAAATTGTTAATTTATCACAGATGTTCTTTATTTGTTATTGATTAGTCACACTACTTTAGGGGGATCACACTTCTCACCCTCCCTGGGAAGGTCTATGCCAGGGTACTGGAAAGGGGAGTCTGACCGCTGGTCAAACCTCGGATTCAGGAGGAGCAATGTGGTTTTCATTCTGGCCGTGGCACATCGGACCAGCTCTTTACCCTCTTGAGAATCCTTGAGGGTTCCTGGGAGTTTGCCCAACCAGTCTGCATGTGTTTTGTGGACTTGGAGAACGCATTTGACCGCGTCCTTCTTGGTCTTTTGTGGGTGGTGCTGCGGGAGTATGGGGTATTGAGCTCGTTTTTACGAGCTAGCCATTCCCTATATGACCATTACAAGAGTTTGGTTCGTATTGCCAACACCCAGTCAAACTCATTTCCAGTGAGAGTTGGACTCCGCCAGGGCTGCCCTTTGTCACCGATCCTGTTCATAATTTTTATGGACAGGATATCTAGGTGCAGCCAAGGATTGGAGGATGTTATGCTCGGTGAGCACAGAATCTCATCTCTGCTGTTTGCAAATGATATTGTCCTGTTGGCTTCATCAAGCAATGACCTACAGGCCTTTGCTGGGACGGTTTGCTACCGAGTGTGAAGTGCCTGGGATGAGAATCAGCACCTCCAAGTCCGAGTCCATGGTCCTCAGCCGGAAAAAGGTGGATTGGCCTCTCCAGGATGGGGACATGCTCCTGCCCCAAGCGAAGGAGTTAAAGTATCTCGGGGTCTCATTCACGAGTGAGAGGAGAATGGAGCGAGAGATTGACAGACAGACTGGAGCAGCCTCTGCAGTGATGCAGACGTTGTACCGGTCTGTTGTGGTGAAGAGGGAGCTGAGCTCTAAAGCAAAGCTATCCATTTACCGGTCAATCTACATTCCTACCCTCACCTATGGTCATGAGCTTTGGGTAATGACAGAAAGAATGAGATTGCGGATACAAGCGGCTGAAATGAGCTTGATTGCTGGACTCACCCTTAGAGGTAGGGTGAGGAGCTCAGTCATCCAAGAGAGGTTCAGGGTAGAACCACTTCTCCTCCATATTGAAAGGAGCCAGTTGAAGTGGTTTGGGCATCTGATTAGGACACCTCCTGGATGCCTCCCACTTGAGGTGTTTCGGGCACATCCCATTGAGAGGAGACCTCGGAGTAGACCCAGAACACGCTGGAGAGACTACGTCTCCAAGCTGGCCTGGGAACGTCTTGGTGTCGTCTCTGAAGAGCTGGAGCAGGTGCCCGGGGAGAGGGAAGTCTGGGCTTTTCTGCTTGAGCTGCTGCCTCCATGACCTGGACCTCTGGAAAAGCAGTAGAAAATGGATGGATGGATGGATGGATAATCACTCTATTTATTCTGCCACCCCTAGTCCTTCCTTGTGGTATCCTAAGTTGTGTTTCCACACCTCGTTCTCTCCATGCCACTCCCTTGGCCTCACCCATTGTTGTAAGTTGTCTGCCATTCTCAGCATCTGTATTTTCCAGCCCTCAGGCTGCATGTTTATTCTGCAATAAATACCGCAAACTTCTGTCTGGCATTTGGGTCTGTTATTATGCCCCATAGGAGTTTACCATGTCACAGAGGTCAGATGATTCTTGTTGGTGGTCACCGGGTTTGCGCACATCTTAGGAGGGATTTTTGTCCACTTCTCTTTACAGATACTCTCCAAATCCTGAAGATGTCAGGACTATCACTTGGCAACTCAAAGTTTCAGCCCCTTCCACAGATTTTCTTGGGATTAAGGTCTGGAGTCATTGTCATGCTGGAAGACTCATCCACGACCCATCTTCAGTGCTCTGGCTGAAGCCATGAGGTTCTCATCCAAGATTCTACGGTACATGGTGCCATTCATTGGCCCCTCAATATGGTGAAGTCCTCCTGTACCCTTAACAGAGAAACAGCCCCAGAGCAGAATGTTTCCACCTGTTTGACAGTAGGGATGTTGTTCTTGGGGTAATATTCAGCATTTGTCTGCCTCCAAACAAGGTGAGTCGAGTTAATGCCACAGAGCTCAATTTTGGTCTCATCTGACTGCACCACTTTCTCCTAAGCCTTCTCTGAATTATTCAGCTGTTTTTTTTGGTGAACTTCAGATGTGCCATCTTGAGCAGGGGGGACCTTGCAGGCACTGCAGGATCTCAATCCATTACAGTGAAGTGTGTTACTAATGGTTTTCTTGGTGATTGTGGTCCCAGCTCCCTTGAGATCATTAACAAGCTCCTCCTGTGTATTCTGGTCTGATCTCCTCACCTTTCTCAGAATCATCCTTACCCTATGAGGTGCGATCATGGATGGAGCTCCAGAGTAAGGCCGATTGACTGTTATCTTACATTTTTTCTATTTTCGAATTATCACACCAGCAGTGGTTTCTTTCTCACCAAGTTTCTTGCTGATGGCCTTGTAACCCATTCCAGCCTTGTGCAGGTCTACACTCTTGTCTCTGACATCCTTTAACAGTTCTTTGGTCTTGCCCATGGTGGTGGAGATGTTTGAATGGGAGAGATTGATTCTGTGACAGAAGTCTTTTATAAACATAATGAGTTGAGATTAGGAGTACTTTCCTGAAGGGACAGGACTGATTTGTGTGCCTCATGGGCACATAAACCGTCTGTGTGGGTCAGAATTCTTACTGGTTATTTTATATTGCTACTTATTTCACTTGATCAAATGCAAATCAATTTATATCCCTTACTTAATGTTTTTTCTGGATTTTTTGTTGATATTCTGTCTTTCTCTATTAAAATAAACCTACCATAAAAATTATGGACTATTCATTTCTTTGTTAAGGGGTAAACTTACAAATTCAGCAGGGGATCAAATAATTATTCCCTCACTGTAATAGTGTGCTTCTGCTTCTGTCATCATTTCTGTCATCTTCTTCATCTACTTTACTTTATATGCTGTATCGGTAGCGCCACCTCATGAATGGGAGGTTGGATCTTGCACATGCGTAGTCAACACACACAGGCAACGCTGTCATAAAATTTGGACTGCAGGTGATCAGCTGTGGAGGGGCCCCACGGAGCCGAGCAGACTAGAGATGACATAATTTTCTTCACACAGGCCTCGAGCAGATGCACGGAATGGAGGTGGAGCATAATCCCAGCTTTAGACAGCATAGTGAAATAAAATTAGCAGTCACAAGATGCTACTTTAAGGGACATACAGGTGCATCTCAATCAATTAGAATGCCATCGAAAAGTTGATTTGTTTCAGTAATTCAAAAAATGAAACTCGTATATAGATTCTTTACACAAAGAGTGATACATTTCAAGTGTTTATTTCTTTTAATTTTGATGGTTATGGCTTATAGCTAATGAAAACCCCAAATTCAGTTTCTCAAAAAATTTGAATATTACATGAATTAATTTTAAAAAATGGACTTTAATAGAAATGCTGGCTGACTGAAAAGTACGTCTATATACACACTCAATACTTTGTCGGGGCTCCTTTTGCCTTAATTACTGCTTCATTGTGGCATGGCATGAAGGTGATCAGCCTGTGGTACTGTGAGGAGTTATGGAGGTCCAGGTTGCTTTGATAGCGGCCTTTGGCTCATTTACATTGTTGGATCTGGTGGTTCATCTTCCTCTTGACAATACCCCATAGATTTAGGTCAGGAGAGTTTGCTGGCCAGTCAAGCACAGTGATACCAAGGTTGGCAGTGTGGGCAGGTACCAAGTCCTGCTGGAAAATGAAATCAGCACCTCCATAAAGCTTGTTAGCAGAGAGAAGTGTGAAGTGCTCTAAAATTTCCTGGTAGACGGCTGTACCGACTTGATAAAACACAGTGGACCAACACTAGCAGATGACATCGCTCCCCAACTCATCACTGATTATGGAAACTTCACACTGGACCTCAAGCAACTTGGATTCTGTGTCTCTCCACTCTTCCTCCAGATTCTGGGACCTTGATTTTCAAAGAAAATGCAAAATTTACTTCTGAAAAGAAGACTTTGGACCACTGAACAACACTCCAGTCTGTTTTCTTCTTAGCCCAGGTAAGATGCTTCTGACACCGTCTCTGGTTCAGGAGGGGCTTGACAAATGGAATGTGGCAGTCGTAGACCATGTGGATGCATCTGTGTGTGGTGGCTCTTGAAGCACTGACTCCAGCTGCAGTCCACTCCTTGTGTATCTCCCCCAAATTCTTGAATGGGCTTAGCTTCACAATCCTCTCAAGGATGCACTTATCCTTATTGCTGGTGCACCTTTTTCTGCCACACTTTTTCCTTTCACTCACATTTCCATTAAAATGCTTAGATACAGCACCCTGTGAACAGCCAGTTTCTTTAGCAATGACCTTTTGTGGTGGCTTACCCTAGTTGTGGAGGGTGTCAATAACGGTCTTCTGGACAACTGTCAAATCAGCAGTCTTCCCGATGATTGTGTAGACTTCTGAACCAGACAGAGACCATTTAAAGGCTCAGGAAACCTTTGCAGGTGTTTGGAGTTAATCAGGATGTGACACCATGGGTCTATAATATTGAACTTTTTCACAGTGTTCTAATTTTTGAGAAACTGAAGTTGGAGTTTTCATGAGCTGTAAGCCATAGTCATCAAAATTAAAAGATGTAAACACTTGAAATATATCATTCTGTGTGTAATGACTCTGAGTTTCATTTTTTGAATTGGATTACTGAAATAAATCAACTTTTCAATGGCATTCTAATTTACTGAGATGCACCTGTATATAAACACAATTGGGGAATTAAATATTGAACATCATAGAACCCAAGAAGTGTAATTCACAAGTTTCTTTGAACTTAACTCAGTAAAGGCAGTGTGCATTTCAGTTAATTGAGTTTTAATGTTCCCCCTCATGGATCGTCACCTTATCGTGGTGGGGGGGTTTGCGTGCCCCAGTGATCCCAGGAGCTATGTTGTCCGGGGCAATTTGCCTCTGATAGGGTCTCCCAAGACAAACTGGTCCTGGGTGAAGGGCCAGACGAAGAACGATCCAACAGACTCTCATGATAAATTGTATATCAAGGATTCAGTGTACCCCGCCCGGTATGGGGTTACCGGGGCCCCACCCTGGAGCCAGGCCTGGGGGAGGGGCTCGAAGGCTAGCGTCTGGTGGCCGGGTTTCCACCCATGGGACCCGGCCGGGCTCAGCCCGAAGGAGTTACATGGGTCCGCCCTCCAGTAGGTTCACCACCTGCAGGAGGGATCATGGAAGTCCGGTGCTATGTGGATTAGGTGGCAGTCAAAGGCGGAGACCTTGGCGGACTGATCCCAAGCTTTCTAAACTGGCTTTTGGTACGTGGAATGTCACCTCTCTGGTGGGGAAGGAGCCTGAGCTGGTGTACGAGATTGAGCGATACCGGCTAGATATAGTCGGCCTCACCTCAACACACAGCTCCGGTTCCGGAACCAGTCTCCTGGAGAGGGGCTGGAGCTTGGCCTGTTCTGGAGTTGCCCCGGGCGAGAGGCGACGAGCAGGGGTAGGTATTCTTGTATCGCCCCACCTTGCTGCCTCTATATTGGAGTTTTCCCCGGTGGACGAAAGGGTTGCTTCCCTGCGCCTTCGGGTTGGGAAACGGGTCCTGACCATCATTTGTGCCTATGCACCAAATGATGTTTCAGAGTACCCACCCTTTTTGGAGTCTGTGACTGGGGTGCTGGAGGGTGCTCCTCCTGGAGACTCCATTGTCCTACTGGGGGACTTCAATGCGCACGTGGGCAACGACAGTGAAACCTGGAGGGGGGTGATTGGGAGGAACGGCCTGCCCGATCTGAACCCGAGTGGTGTTCAGTTATTGGACTTCTGTGCTAACCACAGTCTGTCTATAACGAACACCATGTTCAAGCATAAGGGTGTCCATATGTGCACCTGGCACCAGGACACCCTAGGCCGCAGGTCGATGATCGATTTTGTTATCGTATCATCAGACCTGCGACCGTATGTCTTGGACACCCGAGTAAAGAGAGGTGCAGAGCTGTCAACTGATCACCACCTGGTGGTGAGTTGGATCCGATGGCAGGGGAGGAAGCCATTCAGACCTGGTAGACCCAAACGTATAGTGAGGGTGTGCTGGGAGCGTCTGGCTGAGGCCCCTGTCCGGGAGGTCTTCAACTCCCACCTCCGGAAGAACTTCAACCACATTCCGAGGGAGTCTGGAGACATGGAGTCTGAATGGGCCATGTTCTCCACCTCTGTTGTTGAAGCGGCAGCCCAGAGCTGCGGCCGCAAGGTGGTCGGTGCATCTCGTGGTGGCAACCCCCGAACCAAGTGGTGGACACCAGTGGTGAGGGGGGCCATTAAGCTGAAGAAGGAGTCCTATCAAGCTTGGTTGGCTTGTGGGACTCCCGAAGCAGCTGAGGTGTACCGGCAGGCCAAGCGGAGTGCAGCTCGGGTGGTTGCTGAAGCAAAAACCCGGGTATGGGAGGAGTTCGGTGAGGCCATGGAACAAGACTTTCGGTCGGCTTCAAAGAGATTCTGGCAAACTGTTCGGCGGCTCAGGAGGGGAAAGCAGCTCCCCGTCCACACTGTGTATGGTGCGGATGGGACACTGTTGACTTCAACTGGGGATATCGTCGGGCGGTGGAAGGAATACTTCGAGGATCTCCTCAATCCCACTGATACGCCTTCCACAGAGGAAGCAGGGTTTGGGGACGAGGGGGATGACTCGCCTATCACAGGGGCTGAGGTCGCCAAGGTGGTTAAAAATCTCCTTGGTGGCCGGGCCCCGGGGGTGGACGAGATTCGCCCCGAGTACCTCAAGGCCCTGGATGTTGTTGGGTTGTCATGGTTGACACGCCTCTGCAATATTGCATGGAGGTCGGGAGCAGTGCCTTTGGCATGGCAAACCGGGGTGGTGGTTCCTCTCTTCAAAAAAGGGGACCGGAGGGTGTGCTCCAACTTTAGAGGGATCACACTCCTCAGCCTCCCTGGGAAGGTCTATGCCAAGGTACTGGAGAGGAGAGTCCGGCCGTTGGTCGAACCTCGGATTCAGGAGGAGCAATGTGGTTTTCGTCCTGGCCGTGGCACATCGGACCAGCTCTTTACCCTCTCGAGAATTCTTGAGGGTTCGTGGGAGTTTGCCCAACCAGTTTACATGTGTTTTATGGACTTGGAGAAGGCATTTGACCGCGTCCCTCGTGGTTTTTTGTGGGGGGTGCTTCGGGAGTATGGGGTATCGGGCTTGTTGTTACGAGCTATTCGGTCTCTGTACGACCGTTGTGAGAGTTTAGTTCGCATTGCCAACACTCGGTCGGAGTCATTCCCAGTGAGAGTTGGACTCCGCCAGGGCTGCCCTTTGTCACCGGTCCTGTTCATAATTTTTATGGACAGGATTTCTAGGCGCAGCCAGGGAATGGAGGGTGTCATGCTTGGTGACCACAGGGTCTCATCTCTGTTGTTTGCAGATGATGTTGTCCTGTTGGCTTCATCCAGCAATGACCTACAGCTCTTGCTGGGACGGTTTGCCACTGAGTGTGAAGCGGCTGGGATGAGAATCAGCACCTCCAAGTCCGAGTCCATGGTCCTCAGCCGGAAAAAGGTGGATTGTCCTCTCCGGGTTGGGGACAGGCTCCTGCCCCAAGTGGAGGAGTTTAAGTATCTTGGGGTCTTGTTCACGAGTGAGGGGAAAATGGAGCGAGAGATCGACAGACGGATTGGAGCAGCATCTGCAGTGATGCGGACGTTGTACCGGTCTGTTGTGGTGAAGAGGGAGCTTAGTTCTAAGGCAAAGCTGTCGATTTACCAGTCAATCTACGTTCCTACTCTCACCTATGGTCACGAGCTTTGGGTAATGACCGAAAGAACGAGATCGCGGATACAAGCGGCTGAAATGAGCTTTCTCCGTAGGATTGCTGGACTCACCCTCAGAGATAGGGTGAGGAGCTCAGTCATCCGGGAGAGGCTCAGAGTAGAACCGCTGCTCCTCCACATTGAAAGGAGTCAGTTGAGGTGGTATGGGCATCTGATTAGGATGCCTCCTGGACGCCTCCCACTTGAGGTGTTTCAGGCACGTCCCACTGGGAGGAGACCCCGGGGCAGACCCAGGACTCGGTGGAGAGACTATGTCTCCCAGCTAGTCTGGGAACGCCTTGGTATCCCCTCTGAAGAGCTGGAGCAGGTGGCTGGGGAGAGGGAAGTCTGGGCTTCTCTGCTTGAACTGCTGCCTCCGCGACCCGGACCTCCGGAAAAGCGGTAGAAGATGGATGGATGGATGGATGGATGGAGTTTTAATGTTTTAATTTTATACATATGACATACTTTATAAGGACAATACTCACAAAAACACCATTTTGCAAAGTATGGGCCCTTTGAGAATTAATCACCTATTTATCTGTTAATTGTTTGCTAGGCTATATATACAGTTGAAACCAGAAGTTTACATACATACACTGTATAAAAAGTCACTGTATAAAAAGACCTAAAACTTTCCTGTTTTAGGTCAGTTAGTATTACCAAAATTATTTCTATTTGCTAAATAATTTTAATATTAACTAATTTTTTTTAGATAATTTTTTATTACTTTCTTCAAAGTCCAACGTTTACATACAGTACACTAATATCAGAAAGAGAATTGTGGGCCTCCACAAGTTTGGTTCAACCTTGGGTACAATTTCCAGATGCCTGAAAGTGCCGGGTTTTTCATTTTAATTTTATTTATTTATATAATTATTTCCAACAATTATATGCAAGAATGAACACTATAGGAATGTCCAGCCATCATACTATTCAGGAAGGAGGCGGGTTGTGTATTCCAGAGATGAATGTATTTTGGTGCGAAATGTGCATATCAACCCCAGAACAAAAGCAAAAGACCTTGTGAAGATGCTGGCTGAAGCTGGTAAGAGTGTCATTATCCACAGTGAAACGAGTCCTGTACTGACATGGGCTGAAAGGCCATTCAGCAAGGAAGAAGTCATTACTCCAAAAGCAACATAAAAAGCCAGATTACAGTTTGCAACAGGGACAAATATTTTAATTTTTCAAGACATGTCCTGTGGTCTGATAAAGCTAAAACTGAATTTTTTGGTCATAATGACCATTGTTACACGTGGGGAAAAAAGGGGAAATCATCCAAGCCTGAGAACACCATCCCAACTGTGAAGTACGGGGGTGGCAGCATCGTGTTGTGGGGGTGTTTTGCTGCAGGAGGGACTCGTGCAGTGACATGCGGTCAGGGGAAGCAGGTGAGGCTCTGCCTCACATTATCATAAAAAAATTTTTTAAAAAATAAAGAATTGTAAATATTATTTGTCCACTAAGTTGTTTGTGGCGGCTGTTTTGTTTGAAATAAGCGAGCCGTGAGCCGCCTTATGCTGAGCATCCAACTGAACTTTATTACAGGAAAACAGGATTACTTACAGCGGCCGCAGCCTGCTTGTCATCCCCTCTGATGCCAGACGCTGGCTACGGCAAGCCCCAGCAGCCAAACCCACACACCACACACCACCCCCACAGGAAAATGTAAACAATATATATATAACTTAACAAATCACCCCCCTTACTACAGTGGTGTGAAAATGTGTTTGCTTCTTCCTGATTTCTCAATTTTATGTGTGTTTGTCACACTTAAATGTTTCAGATCATCAAACAAATTTAAATATTAGACAACGATAATACAAGTAAACACAAAATGCAGTTTTTAAATGAAGGTGTGTATTATTAAGGGTAAAAAAAATCCTAACCTACATGGCTCTGTGTGAAAAAGTGCCCCCCCGCCGTTAAAACATAAATTAACTGTGGTTTATCACATCACTGGAAAACTCAGTTCAGTTTCTCTTGCCACACCCAGACCTGATTACTGTCACACCTGTTCTCAATCAAGAAATCACTTAAACAGGACCTGCCTGACAAAGTGAAGTAGACCAAAAGATCCTCTAAAGCTAGACATCATGCTGCGATTCAAAGAAATTCAGGAACAAATGAGAAACAAAGTAGCTCTATCAGCCTGGAAAAGGTTATAATGTAATGTAATGTACTTTATTTATATAGCCCTTTAAAACAACCCGTAGGTGACCAAAGTGCTTTACAGAAAATAAACAGCATTAAAAACAAATAACATAAACAAAGAAATAAGAATAAATTCCTAAAAATGAGAATAAAATAAAAACAAATGCCAAGACAAATATCACCACTACTGGGTATTAAAAGCCATCCTAAACAAATACGTCTTAAGTTCTGATTTAAAAAGGGCCAGGTCAGAGATAGCACGTAGGTCAGCGGGGAGATTATTCTAGAGCAGGGGTGGGCAGTGAGGGCCATTCCACTGCAGGTTTTCTGTTCCACTCAGTCTCTTCAGCAGGTGTTTGCTCTGATCAGCTTCAAGGATTGCTAATCACTGACAACACCTGCTGAAGAGACTGGGTGGAACAGAAAACCTGCAGTAGAATGGCCCTCCATGGCACATGATTGCCCACCCCTGTTCTAGAGCCTGGGGGCGGCAACAGAAAAGGCTTGGTCACCCCAATGTTTATACCTTGACCTGGGCACATCCAACAAAAGCTGATTGGATGACCTCAAAGCTCTGCCTTGGTCATGGACAGTCAAAGTCTCAGACATATAAACCGGAGCAAGGCCATTAAGAGTTTAAAAACAAAAAGCAAAAGTTTAAAACTAATTCTAAAATGGACTGGAAGCCAATGAAGTGAAAAAAGGATCGGAGTAATGTGTTCTCACCTAGGTGTGTTGGTCAAAAGACGGGCCGCTGCATTTTGCACAAGTTGAAGGCGGCCGAGAGAAGACTGAGAGATGCCAACATAAAGTGCATTGCAGCAATCAAGTCAAGACGTGATTAAGGCATGGATGGCTATCTCGAGATCATGATGGCTCAGTAAAGGTTTGGCTTTGGATAACAAACGTAATTGATAAAAGCTCATCTTGACTACATTGTCAATCTGTTTATCAAATTTTAAATGGCTGTCAAAAATCACCCCCAAATTTCTGACAGCTGAACTGAGCCTTAAAGAGAGGGTACCAGAATCAGAATCAGAATCAGATTTATTGCCATTGTTCATGTAGTACACAAACTAGGAATTTGTCTCGGTGCAATGCTGCAACATTAAACATGATAAAATAAAAGAAATAAACTATACATGCAATAAAGTGTAGAATGAGTAATACTAGTCAGCAGTTTAAATATATTAGCGAGCAGCAGATAATGTGGAGAACCATATAGTGCAGTCGGTAATGCAAGAAGAAAACAGCGATGATTGACATGAGTCTGGTTGAGCTGCTGTACATAGTGCACGAGAGTCAATAAGTCACTTAGTGTTCAGCAGTCTGATGGCAGAGGGGAAGAAGTTGTTCATGTGACGGGAGGTTTTAGTCTGCCAGCCGTTACAGTAATCCCAAACGCAATACATTCTGTTTTTTCTTCATTTAAGTGGAGAAAATTTTGGCTTAACCACAACTTAATGTCAATGATGCAGTCCAATAGAACACTTTGTGAGTAAATTTGTTCTGGGTTCAAATGTAAATAAAGCTGAAAATCGTCTGCATAACAGTGGAAAGACATGTTATGCCTGGCTATTATTGACCCGAGTGGCAGCATACATAATGAAAACAGAATAGGGCCAAGGATAGAGCCCTGTGGGACCCCACAGGAGAGAGAGGCACTAGAAGAGGACGTGTCACCAATCATTACAGAAAAAGTTCTATTAGATCGGTAGGATTCAAACCACTTAAGTGCAGTGCCATGGATGCCAACATGGTGATTCAGGCGTGACAAAAGGATAGTGTGGTCCACAGTGTCAAAGGCTGCTGTAAGATCTAGCAGCACTAAGACCACAGGGCATTTGGCATCAACAGACATCATAATATCATTGTGCACCTTAAGCAGGGCAGACTCAGTGCTGTGACGAGATCTAAACCCAGATTGAAACTTCTCAAAAATAGAACTGTCTTCTAAAAAAGACTGCAACTGTATAAAAACAGCTTTTTCTAAAACTTTAGATAAAAAGGGCAAATGAGAAATGGGTCTAAAATTAGATAAAACTGAAGGGCCATTTGCAAAGCTTTGGGACTCCAGTGAACCACAGTGAGAGCCATTATCCACAAATAGCAAAAACATGGAACAGTGATGAACCTTCCCAGGAGTGGCTGGCTGACCAAAATTACCCCAAGAGCGCAGTGAAGACTCATCCAAGAGGTCACAAAAGACCCCACAACAACATCCAAAGAACTGCAGGCCTCACTTGCCTCAGTTAAGGTCAGTGGTCGGCTGGGCTGTTAGCTCCCCCGAGCTAGCTAGCTTAGTGTCTTTTGGCACCAACAGCCTCTCAACCCACAGCTTTGTGCTACGTGTGTGTCCGGCAAAGTAGCTAGCAAGCAGCCCAACAGCATCTGCATATGACTCAGTCTCCCCTAATGTGTGGAAAATTCTCTGACCTTCTACACCGAGTTTGCGAACAAGAAGTGCTCACCTCCTTACTCCATCGAGTTTACCCAGGCCCAACACTGCAATGTACTTCTCAAACGTGGCCAGCCAATGAGGCTCTCCTGAGTGCTCCAGAAACAGCTGTAGAGGTGCCCCGCACGCCTCCATGAGTTAAACCTCAGTCGCCAAATGTTTTATATGTAATAAGCGAGCCGTGAGCCATCTTACGCCAAGCATCCAACTGAACTTTATTACAGGAAAACAGGATTACATCCAGCGGCCGCAGCCCACCTGACGTCATCCCCTCTGACACCCGACGCTGGCAAAGGCAAGCCCCAGTAGCCAAATCCACACACCACAGCAGCACCTTGCATGGCAGCGGCCCCTCTGATTCTAGATGTGATTAACATTGTAGATAGGAGAAACGTAATTTTGTTCTACTGTACATGATTGGCTGTATGTACTGAATGACAATAAAGTTGGCTTCTTCTTCTAAATTTGTCTTGTAGGTCTAAATGTAATTTCTGAATGATTCCAATAATTTCAACAATATTTATACATTTAAATTTGACTTTGAAAGAGTCAGTGCCCCACCACCCACAAACCTCACCGCACGCCACTGTACTTGGGCACTTCACAAAATAGACAGCATCATGAAGAAAGAACATTACGTGGAAATATTGAAGCAACATCTCAAGAATCAGCCAGGAAGTTAAACCTTGGGCCAAATGGGTCTTCCAAATGGACAATGACCCTCAGCATATCACCAAATAAGTTACAAAGTGGCTCAAGGACAATAAAGTCAATGTTTTGGAGTGCCTCAAATGATAGAGTTTAAAGGCAAAACTACCAAATTCTTAAGAAATATATGTAAACTTCTGACTTTGAAGAAAAAAATTCTCTAAAATTTGACCAAATGTGGTTTATTTTTCAACAGCAGGGATCCAAGCGCCGCAACACAGTGTGTGGACTGAAGGGGAGACTATGTTGAAAAATAAACCACATTCGGTCAAATTTGACCACTATGACTGTAATTTCCCAGTTTGGGATCAATAAAGTACATCTATCTATGAACTTTTCAGTCTATGAACTTTTCAGCCTATGAACTTTTCAGCCCCCCTCGTAGATAGATCTATGGTTCAAAATTTGAATGTAGCACTGAGTATGAAATAACGGCTAATTTCCTATTCTATTTTTTTTAGTCTCTAAATCATAAAGACTTACCAATTAGTCATTAAAAAAAGCTTTGAGGATTTTCAGTTACAGCTTGCTTGTGTACTGTAATAGCACTAGTGGAAAAGGGACTTAACTGACAGGCCAAGCCATACCTTGAGCTTTGCTTCTATATATGGAGCGTGGTGCCTGTTTGTGTGTCCTCTGCGTGATGACGTAGTGCCGCTGGGTTCCACCTCCTCCACTTTGATCCGTTGCATTTTTCTTTCTGCCGTCGTCTCGGACACACCCTAACCAACAGTCATGGTGGGTTTTTCCCGTTTTAGTGGGGTTATTGAGCATTGCGATTCCTAATATGCAATTAGATACGAGTGTCGCTGTTTTGTGTAAATAATTTAGCTTGGAATGCATGCTAATATGAGCTTAGTTGACTTGGCCGTCGGTTGCTAGCGGAAGTACAACTTTTGATAAGCTAGCATTAGCTTGCTGTGCAGGTAAAGTGAGGGTTGTTGAACGTTAAGCTAATCATGTTCGATTCATGCGTGTACATTCAACATTACCAAATGTGTATAGTTGGAAAATATTTTCTTTATAATACAGTCAAAAATCCAAGCGTCATTGACGTGAAAAGCTAGCTTTGCACATTCAATCGAACCATTTTCATGTAGCTAAATTTCTTTTTGAACAGTGTGACTTCTCTGAAGAGCAAATCCTCGGTAAGTTTTAATTTTCGTAGCGATATTTTGCGTGTGTTTGTTATATTTTCATTCTTTTTCCAGATGTCACTTTGCCCTGTCTCCACTATCACACTGCTCTTTGTCCGCCTGTCTCAGTCTGTATTTGTGGTTTTAGGTTAAGTTTTCTCTTCTTTTCAGTCTTCCCACTTGCAACTGCTTGTTCCTTCTAGATTGAATTTAACCTGGATCAGATTCATGGTAAGTCGGTGTAAAGGGACCGTCATACCCAGAGCTGATGGCCGTCTCGGAGTGTTTAGGGTGTGATCTGCATGTCGTTTCTGGAACCAGATGTGTTGTAAAGTGAATGAGAGCCGCTTTGCCATGTTATATCAAATTGTGGCATATTTAACCCATAACACTGTAAACTCCACCACGTTGCTATGTGTTGTGGCGTATTTGTTTGTGGTCAAATGTCCCGTTTTTAAAAGCAGAATATTCCCCAAGTTAATACGTGCTTGAAGAAGTCGTGCTATCTTTGGCATCCCTGGTTATGTCAGTTTGCTACAAACCTTGCCTGTTCTCTTACAAGTGTCTCATCTTCTGTGTGCCCATTTTTGGTGTTTGACAAAGTGGTAGATGGTTTTTGTCCATGGGCTGGTTTGTTTAATAGCCGCTGACATAATAGGCTATAGTCACTCTCACTCTCCTCCTACTTTTCCTCTTAATAGCCAAATATGGTGTTGGGGAAAAGTACTCACAGGCCAGAAGGGAAGAGGCACATTCCTGAGAACAGGAAAAAAGAAAAAACCCTCCATAACATTGCTTTAAGGTGTGTTTTTTTTTGAGGGGGGTCAGTAGTTTGTCCTCTAGGAACAGCCTGCTGCCCGGATGTTGTGTAATCCTTCTTATGGCTCAGTGATTGCGAGACATTAGCAAAGCTTTTTTTGTTGTTCTTGCTGCTGTTTGTCTGTTGATCTTAATAAAGTGGGTTAACGTTTACCACTGTCTTGCTCGTTGTTTTTAAAATGAGCCTCCAGCAGCCAAAATGGTCAATAACTTGTCAATGTAAATGTTGTAAGAGCCTTTGGTCCCACACATGCTTATTTATTATTAAGCACTGGTGTAAAATATAGATTAACATAGTTGGTAAAAGGGGTGTCAGGTGAAGCTCTTAAAATGTTCCAAGCTATCTTTAAAACATTTTCCCGCACTTCTTTAAATTCTGTTTGACCACGATGAGACTTTTATATTATTAATGCAGAGCTATTAGAGGTGTTATTGGACTGGCATCAGGCTAATGCTGTGATTATGTTCGGATGTGATTTACAGACTTCATTCAGTTAACTGCATTTGTGTTGTTTTACGGTAATAAAATAGGCAGTGGCTATGGATATGGAAGCTTTATCCCGATATGGAATTTCTATTGGTACGGAAGAGTTGACAATCCAAGAAAACCCTTTCAGATCAACTCCAAGCCTGCTGCGGCTTAGGTAGTACATTGGGCCTGTGATCAGAAGGTTGCTGGTTTGCATCCTGCTGTCAGCACCTTGTACAAACCATTTTACTTGATATGAGATGAAATTTACACTTAAAATTAAGAGGTTAGCCTTAGGGTTTGGGAGTGGGTAAGGTTAAAAAGGTAGTAAATGGATATTTGTTAAAATTTTGAAACAAATGTCTCAGATTTCCGTACTTGCAGCCTGCTGTTTTTAAGATGCGCATTAAGAGAATGTACTGGCCAATCAGATTTGAGCCATATCTGTAACAAGAATTCTATGGGTATGGTTCCATATTCATAGCCACTGCCAATAAAATGAGAACTTTCATAAGAATGTTGACCAGCTGTTCTGTCCTGTGGCAAAAGTCTTAATCCCATCTTTTTTTCAAAAGAACAATCATCATTTTTGACTTCTGCGTTTATTGAAATTACTGATTTGCTGAAGTTTTAGAGTTGAACATTGAAATTTAGCCACAATTCAAAAGAAAACCTAGAAAATCAATGTAAAAAGCCTGAAGGGAAAGTTCCCATGGCTAAACTTGGGTAGTGCTTTTCTAACTTTATACCCAAGTATATGGTAGGATTGTCTTTGTGTGTGTGTGTGTGTGTGTTAAATGAAAATGAGCTGATGAAGCTGTAAATAATGTGAGAGATTATCTAACAATTTAAAGTGAACCAGCAGTTCACTAATGCATTCAATTAAATTCCCAGGTAGTGATTTTGTTCACTGGTGGGTCAGAAAGCAACCCATCACTACCAGCTGCAATAATCTGCAGCCCCATCAATTTACTATACAAATCCCTGAAATGGATGTTGTAAACAGTCAATGTTGAAATTTGGACCAGGAGTTCTTCACTGTTCACATTTTTATGAATGGAACTAAAAACAAAAGTTTTCTAGTTACCTTCTGTTGCTAGAGGTCAAAAGTCATGGAGCTCACCTGACTCTTTTCTCTTTAAAAAAAAAAAAAAAAAAAAAAAAAATTAAATATTAAAATAAAATATTTAAATTAATATTTTGAAAACTAGAGATTTTTCTAACCTGTTGTGCAAGTGGATAACACAGTCAGCACTTAGATTGTATAGTTATGAACTTTGCTTTCACTAGTTAATTTTATCTGACACTGGTACAAAATACAAACAAACTTATATCTCAGAATACAGATATAGATTTTCTTACAAGACCAGTGTGAGTACATCAGCATTTTTGAGTACATGGCAACAAAAGAGAAGATGAATCCCTGTTGTGAACTGAGCAAAGCCATTTGTTTGCTAAAGTGGAGCAAGCAAGAGCTGCTACAACATTCATTGAAAAGAAACCATTTCATATTTATGGTTTACTCTCGACACTGAAGTCCCATAGCTACATTAGCTGTATGTTGGTCACATGAAAAAATACTGTATGTTAGTCACTGTTAAGAAGCAACAAGAATATCTAATGAGTGTCCAGGTCTAGAAAATCTTGTCCATAGCCAATTTACAGTAATATTGTGCTATAGCCCAAGGCTGTCTGGTTGAGCAGGATTCAAGCCTTGAAGTTTGTCGTGCACAGTGGAAACAAGAGGCTAAATTCAAGATAGCCTCCAGGGTAAAGTGCATGCATGTGGACTGTGCTCACTACTGTTCAAAGTAGTTTTTAGGCACTTGAAGCTGTCTGTCATATAGCTGCATTTCACGCTTGTTCATTGAATGTAATGTGCGTTCCATATATCCGCATAGTATGACAGCGATGCTCCAGCAGACTCATCTGAACACCAAGGATTAAATAAAATGAGAGAGAACAAAAAGCTGCTCATTTCAGTGGAAACTAGAAAAACACTCGGAGCACATACCTCCACCTAGGCTCCTTCTGTCGCTCATGGATCACCTCCAAAATGTAATGGGTTTGTGTGTAGGTCACGAGCCAGTTCTGGCGAAAATTGCATCAAAGTCTATCAAGTAGTTTTGGAGGACTCTTGCTAACACACTGAGAAGATAAGAGCCTTGGCGGAGGTATGTGTTCTTGGATCATCACCAAAATGTAATGGGTTCCTCTCTAGCTCAAGGACCATCTCTGGTGAAAATTTCATTCAAATCCAACCAGTAGTTTTTGTGTAATCCTGCTGCACAAATAAACAAGGTCCTTGGTGGAGGTATGCACTCTCAGGTCACCAAAATTTAATGGGTTCATCCTTGGCCCAAGGTTCTGCCTCTGGTGAAAATTGAATCAAAATCTGCACAGTGGTTTTTGCGTAATCCTGCTAACAAACCACCCCAATCACATTACCTCCTTGGCGGAGGTAACGATGGCGAGAGTTTAATGCAGACCGCTTGTGTACTTTGTGCACGGCAGGGCTGTACGTTGACTTTTTTTGTTCATAGCACTGGTGCTACAGAGGTTTATAGTCAAATAGCACAATAAAAAACATCTGTTACATCTCTAAAATTGACTGCAAGGATAAGGACCTGTACTTGTATAGCACTTTTCTAGTGTCAAAGACCACTCAAAGTGCTTCACTAGTACTAACCTTCTATTCTAAGGGCCTATCAGAAATGGATACCTAGGGACCATTTATAATCACCAATTAACCTAACATGCATGTCTTTGGATTGTGGGAGGAAACCAGAGCACCTGGAGTAAGCCCACACAGCACAGGGAGAACATGCAAACTCCACACAGAAAGGTTCCTACCCCTGCCAGCCTTGGGATTTGAACCTGGCACCTTCTAGCTGTTAGGCAACAGTGCTAACCCCAGTACCACCATGTTGCCCTGTACTACTGTGCAAGTAGTGCAGTTTAATCATTAAAAATATAGTATTTCACTTTATGATTAAAAACAGCTTGTCAAGATCTAGAAATTATTTTAAATGTACATACATTTCCATATCAGTCATCAATCCTAACCACCTAAACAGACTCACCATACAAACTAACGGATCAGTTTTGACCCACGGGCCGTATGTTTGACACCCTTAGACTAGACCGTTAAACCCATGAAGCTTCCTCTTTCTCCATCGCACTCCTCCTCCAGAGGCGCACACAAAAGGAACTCGTTCTGGGCCCAGGAGAAGCTGGAAGAAACGGGAGGGGGAAAAACAAGTTTCTAACAGCATTTTTTAGTCGCACTCTTGGAACCCAGAGCAGCGGAGAAGAGACCAGCCTGTCCTGTCGGTGAGGCACAATCTATGCACCCCAGTTCACCTTGCATATCCTCTGCTCCTCTTTTGTGACAGCCCCCTTTGAAATAAAACTTGTCCCACTTTGTGTAGCACTAAGTGCAACACTCAAAAGTGCAGACTGCACACACACACACATGGTGACTGTTCTTGTAAATATGAACGCTGTTCAGCACTGATATGAGAAAAAGTCAGGTGCATTTTGCAATCCTCTGTTGTAACGGAGGACAAAGACCAGCAACCATTTATTGTACATAAATCAGTGTAATCCACCACTGATCTACACTGAGCTTAACACGGGACGAAAAAATTACAGTAACAGTCCGGCAGAAATGAAGTTGTTTTTTTTGTTTTTTTCGTTTTTCTGCTGTTAACGTGTCAGTAACATGTTTTTTGTGACTTACAAGACATATCCAGAGCAAAATCTTACTGCAGTCCCAAGTCTGTTTTTCTGCTGTGAATTTCCAGTTGGGGGTCCCCCCCCCCCCCCCAAAAAAAAACCCCAAAAAACTGTTGAGTTTGGACAGACCATTTCTTGGCTACTCGGGGAAAGAGAGAAGAGCCGAAGAGCAGCAAGACTGAGGCAGAGGGGGTGATGAAGGCGTCCGCTTTGCATAGCAAAGGGGTGGGTGGGTGACGAACAACACTTTGGCCAGTATTTCTCTACCTACCATTGACTCCACTCAGATCCATAATACGCAAATGAGGAGCAGGCACGTGGAGCCGATTGCTTCCCGGAGCTTTTAAAATAGTGGTTGTTAGTAAAAAAAGTAAACACATATTTGGCAACTACACATTTATTGCTTGCCTCGACCGTTTACAGAAAAACGTTTCACTTTTTACTTTTGAAGATATAAGCAAAACGTCCAGAAGTGTCATGGAAAGACTGGAGCAGCCCACCCACCAGGAGTCGCGCCGACCAATTATGTGCAAGCCTTGCAGGTTGGGGAGCACGGCGACCAATCACGTGCAAGCCCTACATGTCATGGAGCGTGGCGACCAATCATGTGCAAGCCCCGCAGTTCGGGGAGAGCAGGGCGGGTTGGAGTAGAACAAAAAAGATCATCAAACTGCACTTTTGTTGCTGAAAATACTGCTTGAAAACCGGCTGAAGTTCTTTGACCAGACAGTGATGCTCTCCGTGCAGTTTGTGGCTACAGAGTATTGAGCTTGTGACTCACCTGGTTACGCCCCCTCCACACTCCTGACAGATCCCGAGGTAAGCGGGGATTCTTGAAGTGGAGGAGCGAGCATCTCCAAACAACGGCTTGGGTTTCTTGACACCACACTACCAGAGTGCATGTGGGGTGTGCTACATACACAATGAATGGGAAGCATGAAAATGCACACCTAGGTGGACACGTAGGTTTAGGGGGATGAAGGCGTCTGTTTTGCATAGCGAAGCAGTAGAGCCCTCCCCTCTCATGAGAGGAAGGTCTACTTTCCTTTCCACCAGTAGCTGATGCTGCGTAGCATCAGCTACTGGTTGGGGGGGGGGGGGTATGGATGGAGCGAATTAGAATATTCATAGATCAGTGCATACTTAAGTAGGTGCAAGGTGTAAAAGCTCTTTCCAAGCAATTCTAAGGCAATGATGTTTTTTTTGTTTTGTTTTGTTTTTTGGGGGGGGGGTAAAAAGTCACAATATACTATTTTGGGCAAAACATACAGTGGTATGAAAAGTGTTTGCCCCTTCCTGATTTCGCAGGGGGGTTTTTTTGTTTGTTTTTTTTTGTACGTTTGTCACACTTAGATGTTTCAGATCATCAAACAAATTTAAATATTAGACAAAGATGACACAAGTAAACACAAAATGCAGTTTTTAAATGAAGGTGTTTATTATTATAAAGGGTAAAAAAAAAAAAATCCAAACCTACATGGCCATGTATGGGGGAAAAAAATGCCCCCCCCCCCCCACTCCCCGTTAAAACATAAATTAACTGTGGTTTATCACATCTTTGGAAAGCTGAGTTCAATTTCTCTAGTCACACCCATGCCTGATTACTGCCACACCTGTTCCCAGTCAAGAAATCACTTAAATAGGAACTGCCTGACAAAGTAAAATAGACCAAAAGATCCTCAAACGCTAGACATCATGCTGCTATCCAAAGAAATTCAGGAACAAATGAGCAACAAAATAATAGAGATCTATCAGTGTGGAAAAGGTTATAAAGCCATTTCTAAAGCTTTGGGACTCCAGCGAAACCACAGTGATTGCCATTATCCACAAATGGCGAAAACATGGAACAGTGGTGAACCTTCCCAGGAGTGGCTGGCCGACCAAAATTACCTCAAGAGCGCAGCAACGACTCATCCAAGAGGTCACAAAAGGACCCCACAACAACATCAAAAGAACTGCAGGCCTCACTTGCCTCAGTTAAGATCAGTGTTCATTACTCCACAGAAAGAGACTGGGCAAAAATGGCCTGCATGGCAGAGTTCCAAGATGAAAACTACTGAGCAAAAAGAACATAAAGGGTCGTCTCAGTTTTGCCAGAAAACATCTTGATGATCCCTTAGACTTTTGGGAAAATACTCTGTGGACTGACGAGACAAAAGCTGAACTTCTTGGAAGGTGTGTGTCCCATTACATCCAGCGTAAAAGTGACACAGCATTTCAGAAAAGGAACATCATACCAACAGTAAAATATGGTGGTGGTAATGTGATGGTCTGGGGCTGTTCTGCTGCTTCATGACCTAGAAGACTTTCTGTGGTAAATGGAAGCATGAATTCTGCTGTCTACCAAAAAAATCCTGAAGGGGAATGTCCAGCCATCTGTTCATGACCTCAGGCTGAAGCGCACTTGGGTTCTGCAGCAGGACAATGATCCAAAACATACAAGCAAGTCCACCTCTGAATTGCTTCAGAAAAACAAAGTCAAGACTTTGGAGTGGCCTAGTCAAAGTCCTGACCTGAATCCGATTGAGATGCTGTGGAATGACCTTAAAAAGGTGGTTCATGCTCGAAAGCCCTCCAATGTGGCTTAATTACAACAATTCTGCAAAGGTGAGTGGGCCAAAATTCCTCCACAGTGCTGTAAAAGACTCATTGCCAGTTATCGCAAATGCTTGATTGCAGTTGTTGCTGCTAAGGGTGGCCCAACCAGTTATTAGGTTTAGGGGGCAATCAGTTTTTCACACAGGGCCATGTAGGTTTAGATTTTTTTTCCCTTAATAATAAACGCCTTCATTTAAAAACTGCATTTTGTGTTTACTTGTGTTATCTTTGGCTAATATGTAAATTTGTTTGATCTGAAACACTTCTTCCCGTGTCTGCGTGGGTTTACTCCGGGATTTCTCCAGTTTCCTCCCACAGGCCAAAAACATGCAAGTTAGGTTAACTGGCATCAAGTGGGGATTCTAAATTGTCCTTCGGTATGACTGTGAGAGTGAATGGCTGTCTGTCTCTCTGTGTTGGCCCTACAGTGGACTGGCGATCTGTCCAGGGTGGACCCTGCCTCTTGCCTAAAGATGTTGGGATAGGCTCCAGCCCCCCCACAACCCGAAAAGGATTAAGCGGAAGAAGATGGATGGATCTGAAACATTTAAGTGTGGCAAACATACAAAAAAAAAATTAGAAATCAGGAACATTTTTTCACACCACTGTATTTGTTTTTGAGGTGGTTTTAAAGCCACCAGTGCATCTTTAAAAGACATAAAAATGCCGGTGACTCGCCATAGCGGCCTGTGTCACCAGTTGACTTGTGTGATCATCGATGTGAGGGCATGAAACTTGATATCCAGGAGAAATGCGCTGTTATCTGCGGGAAATTGTTGAGGTGTGAATTTATGCTGACGGAGCTCGCGACTGCAGTTCACCATTTGTAGTTTTAAAGCGGCATAACTGTAGTTTGAAAGTGGCTATACACACAAACTATCTGTCATCGCACTGGTGCTGCTTCAGTACGTTCATTCTTCGCACAGACCAATTTTTCGCGTCGCACCTCTGAACTATGTTGCACTGTACAGCCCTGCACGGTCACAAAAACTGAGAGCTGTACACGTTCTGTTTGCGCTCACCGTCTGTGGAAGGGAAGATAATGAAATTTACATCATGCACACTGTGCGCTCATGCACCAGTGCGAGTGTGCCACCATGACTGGGCTTAAGACTAGTTGGTTTTTATGATGCACAGGGTGTTGCATGTGGACATGCAAAAACTTGCACAGGAGCCACAAAGGGTAAAGCTCCTTCAGGCTAATCTGCAGAAGTTTATTATGAGTATTGCATACTCCAGACAGATCTTGCTAAATAAGTTATCTTTGTCTTCTTAGCTTGAGCTGAATCTTGTGTGAATCTGTGCTTTGGGAGAGGGATGAACCCATTCATGTTTTATAGTGCTATACAAAATGTGACCACAGTGGCAAAAATAAATGCATTGCAGTCACTACTTTGATATATTAACATTACATAAAAATGACAGTCAGCCTTCTAATAGAGTAGCTAGACCCTTATCTTTTACTGTTTTGCAAATGTATAAAATACAGATATCTGTAATGGGCTGACTGTCTTTTTAAAATACTTGTCAGCTGCTGTATTTAAATTTAACCTTGGCCACAAAAAATATTTTGTTAGCTTATTGTCATAACATGAATGGTGGCTTTTTCCCCTTCCAATCTGTCTTGCTTTTTTGTTTTTATGTATTTGTAGTTCACTTTCAACATCAGGTATTCCAGCATACTTGTCAGGATCCCTCTCTTAATTTTTTTTTTTTCATCAGTAATTTATATTTTTGCACTAATCACGTCTGTGTATATCCTTCAGAGTTTAAGGAGGCCTTCCTGCTCTTTGACAAGTCAGGAGATGGGAAAATCACCTATCACCAGGCTGGCGATGTCATGCGGGCTCTGGGGCAGAATCCTGTCAATGCAGAAGTGCTCAAAGTACTGGGCAACCCCAAGGCTGAGGGTGAGGAAGATACTCTAGCGTTAGTTAGGACTTGGTGACTAAGAAGTCGAAAGTTGTGACAAAAATACCTGTGCAAAGACTGACTTGTCTCATGTATTTTTTTATTTTTTTTTTTTTACAGAGATGAACAGCAAGTACTTAGACTTTGAGCAGTTCCTCCCCATGTTACAGGCTGTCACAAAGAATAAAGATCAGGGCACCTTGGAGGATTTTGTAGAGGGACTGCGTGTGTTTGACAAGGAGGGCAATGGCACTGTAATGGGAGCAGAAATACGTCATGTCCTCACCACGTTAGGCATGTCACATTTCTAGAGTTTTTGTTGGGGATAGTGTAACGGAAGATTGGAGGCTAAATTCCAGAGCATTAAAAAGAATTTGGGGGGAAGGGGTGCACTGTCAGTAACAAAATAAGTGTATTTGCATCAAAGCATTAACTATTTAATACAAATGATGAATAATGTTTTGAACTGAAATCATGGTCTCAAAGTAATGATCTGTGCCTTTATAAATTATTTGGCCATAGATGATGGGCTTTTATGGTTGATATTTGTGTTTGCTGTAATCTTAAAGGCCTTTGCCATTTCCAGTAATATGAGCAAATGTTTTTATATTCCGTTTTTTAGGTGAGAAAATGACAGAAGAGGAAGTAGAGACACTCTTGACTGGACATGAAGATGCAAATGGCTGCATCAATTATGAAGGTGAGGGTGGGGGGGTGAATTGAATCCTGGCTATATGTAGATCCCATGTTATGTCAGTGAAATGTGGCAGCATCGCCTCAGTCCTGGAACACCTTACATGTGTTATTTGATAATGAGATATTGTGCGATTGTAAGAAGAATTCAGGTAGGGAGGAGTAGAGAAAGTGACTTGTGTTAGGGCATTGTTATTATAAAGCATTTCTCCACATTACACCCCAGCTGATGGCAACAGTTGTTGCTGCTGTAACCTTGACTCTGCTCTGTTGCTTATAGTGATGTTACTGTAGCTGTGTTATTGACTGTAACATGCTAACTTCATACAGTGGTTGTGCTGACTGCAGCTGTTATTAAAGCTGCTGTGTTTGGGTGCAGCTGTTCTGAAATCACAACACACACACACACACACACACACACACACACACACACACACACCGTATCGTGTAACACTTTCATCTTCACTTTATTGTGATATCCATGAGTTGCTATTGGTGCTTGATTAAAAGCATGCATGCCCTCCTTTTTCATATAAGGAGTTAAGTGGAGATGCTTCAAAGTAATGGAGTTATTTTTTTGTTGATAATACAATCATGTTTAGTAGCTAATCATACCTGACCAACCTAACTTCCATTTTGTGTTATATCTGTGCTTTATTCTTAAACTAATGTATTGTGTTCTTTGCATGTACAATGTTTAAAGAATAGTTCATGATTACACAGCAGCATGGATCGAATTACAACAGCAGCTCTTTCTGAACATTGGCTTTATAAACTGAACTTTACCTGTTGCAGTCAAACCGAGCAGCTGTCTACACAACCAGCAGCTCTATGTGGTGTAACTTCTGAGGGCAACCTCTGGAAATAAATGTTGAACACTAAAAATGTTGTACAACCTGTACTGGACTGGAACAATACACCTACTATTCATACTGATCAGTGGATGGATGAATAACAATTCATTCATTTATTCCTTTATAAAATTCCCTACTTACCTTTTAGGGAGCTCCTTAAACTCTATTGAAGTCACTTTTTGGGAGTTCAATGGACTTTTACATGGGACCTTGTTTAAATGTGACTGTCTGACCATGTTACCTTGTTCTTCTTCCACAGTATTTGTTCGCCACATCATGTCAGGCTGAGGGCTGGTACGAGCATTATATATATCCTGGGATGGTACCTTCAGGCTGTCCTGCCTTTTTAGTTGCTCAAACAACCAGCAGCATAAGGGTCTCCTAACACTAACTGGCTGTAGTTACAGGAGCAATGTGCTTTTGCCACATAGATTAGACCTGTAGCTGTCTGTGGGAAAGCCTGGTGGTCTCCCTCTCTTTTTAGACCTGAGGCTCTGACACATACGTAGCCTCCTGCTGCCCTGTCTCTCTCTGTCTCTCCTGCAGCCCTCTGTCTTGGCCCCTGGCTGCAGCTTGCACCCATGCATGTGTCTGACTCCCCTCCGTTTAGAAGGAACATGGTGGACACACAAGGACTGGTCTCCTTCAGGGAAAGCTTGGTGGCCACTGTGGGAAGCATTTGAACTGGCTGGTGTGGTGTTTGAGCAGCCTTTCTAATCTTATTTGCATGTCATCAGTGCTATAAAAGTTGGAGCATTCCCCCCCCCCCCCCTTTGGCGTCAAGAGGTGCTGCACACTATACACATTATGTTTATATCAGACTGTTCACAGTACATGTCGCATACAGCTACATGATAGTCACCAGCTTTGTGAGAGCGGACCAGTCCCTTTTCCTACTAACCAGTGAATTGCAATAATTTGCCCTCGTGCTTACTGTTTTGCTCTTGTACTGATAAAACTGAATTTTTAGCCAACTGATCTATAGTCCCCATTATCTTCTTCACCGTTCTCTGCTTCTCAGCTAGAAGAAAGTCTACGAGGATGGCTTCGCTAACCAGCTCTTTTTGGATCTTTTAGGGTCAATTGCTTTGGCTGAATAGGAGATCCAGATGATTATATTCCCTCCTTTCACTCATTGCCCTTCTTAAGCTGTGAAGGGGATCTACCTCTAAAGGCAGCATCTCCCTCAGAGGCTCCCCAAAGCTGAATGAGGAGGGGCATTAGCTCCAGGTGCTGTAGTTGGAGTAGATCTCTGCCAAGATTTAGATCATGAACTAACACGTCTCTTTGTCATCTTTTCTTACAGAACTGGTCAAAATGGTTATGAATGGATGAAGAAAACAAACAGTTCGCCCCACCCCCACTATTCTTACCATCTTTTTGCATTGTGCTTCTTCATTCCACCTTTTCCAATGTATTAGTTTAATTTAAGAAGTGCCTTTCCATTCACCCCCCAAAAACAGGTTTTCATTATGTCGTTATTTTTGCTTTGCCTACACCAACATTGCAAGATGTAACATTTAAAACAAGATAAAGTGATAAAGATAAGCAATAACTGTTGATAGTGTCAGTGTTCAGTAAAACAATAAAATCTGTCTATGACCTGCTTTGTCACCACCTTTGAGCAGCTGAATATTTTTCCTGTTTGTGGTAAATCATTATATTAGAGCAACACTATGTAACATTTTCGCCTTGAAGTAGGTGACCGTCACATTTCATCATAGCCAGAGTGGGCCTGCATCACCTGCAAGAGGACCATGCAAAACTCCTGTTCCTGGTAGGAACATTGATAAGAGCCATTAGCCAATCATGGGGCACAAGTTCGTCCACCAGCTAATAAAACACCCTGTGATTGGCTATTGGGACTCGGGGCCGTAAAATATGCCAGTTGTAGTCTTTTCAGTCTTCTTACCAGGAGTAGAAAAGTTATATATATATATAGTTCTGGTTTAAAAAGTAGAGAGAAGAAACATTGTATACATGCTCGTGTTTTTTTTTTTATTCCACCCTTATTATGTTGCTGCATTTCAATAAAAGTTTTGTTTTTTTTTTCTTGAAAACATGTCTAGGTTTGTTTTTAATTCAGAAGAATACAGTGTGAAAATATTGGGCATCTGTCTGAACAGCTTTTCCCCAAACTGATATACACTACTCAAAAAAAGTTAGGGATATTCAGCTTTCAGGTTAAATTTCAGGATGCACCTAAAATGCGCTATACAGTGGATATAAAAAGTCAACACACCCCTGTTCAAATGCCAGGTTTTTGTGATGTAAAAAGATGAGACCAAGATAAATCATTTCAAAACTTTTTCCATCAATAATGTGGCCTATAACCTGTACAATCCAGTTAAAAAAAAAAAAAAATCTTTTAAGGGGAAAAAATAAAAAGCTTACAATAACCTATTTGCATAAATATGCACACCCTTAAACTAACACTTTGTTGCAGCACCTTTGACTTTTATTACAGCACTCAGTCTTTTTTGGGTAGGAGTCTATCAGCGTGGCACATCTTAATGTGGCAGTATTTGCCCACTCTTCTTTACAGAAACGCTCTAAATCTGTCAGATTGCGAGGGCATCTCCTGTGCACAGCTCTGTTCAGATCACCCCACAGATGTTCGATTGGATTCAGGTCTGGACTCTGGCTGGGCCATTCCAAAACCTTAATCTTCTGGTGAAGCCATTCTTTTGTTGATTTGGATGTGTGCTTTGGGTCATTGTTGTGCTGAAAGATGAAATTCCTCTTCATCTTCAGCTTTCTAGCAGAAGCCTGAAGGTTTGTGCCAACACTGACTGGTATTTGGAACTGTTCATAATTCCCTCCACCTTGACTAAGACCCCAGTTCCAGCTGAAGAAAAACGGACCCAAAGCATGATGCTGCCACCACCATGCTTCACTGTAGGTATGGTGTTCTTTTTGATGATGAACAGTGTTTGCACCAAATATACCTTTTGGAATTATGGCCAAAAAGTTCAACCCTGGCTTCATTGCATAACACATTTTCCCACATGCATTTGGGATATTTCAAATGTGTTTTTGCAAAATGTAGCCAGGCTTGGATTTTTTTCTCTGTAAGATAAGTCTTACGTCTTCCCACCCTAGATGGGAGATTGTTGTCACATGTACTAAACAGCCAGTAGTTGCCAGAAATCCTGCAGCTCCTTCAATGTTGCGGTTGGCCTCTTAGCAGCCTCCCTGGCCAGTTTTCTTGCCTTTTCATCAGTTTTGGAGGGTCGTCCAGTTCTTGGTAATGTCACTGTTATGCCATGTCTTCACTGTGTTCCATGGTATATTTAATGCCTTGGAAATTCTTTTGTACCCTTCTCCTGACTGATACGTTTCAACAGCGAGATCGCTCTGATGCTTTGGAAGCTCTCTGTGGACTATGGCTTGTGTTGTAAGATGTGACTACAAAAATCTCAGGAAAAGCCTACTAGAACAACAAGTAGAACTTTATTTAGGGTTAATCAGAGGCACTTTAAATGGTGGCAGGTGTGTGCTGACTCCCATTTAACATGAGTTTGAATGTGATTGGTTAATTCTGAACACAGCCACATCCCCAGTTATAACAGGGTGTGCATATTTATGCAACCAAATTATTGTAAGTTTTTTTGTTTTTCCCCTTAAAAGATTTCAGTTTGTTTTATAATTGGGTTGTACAGGTTATAGTGTGGCGACATGGAATAATAAGCGGTGAACTGAGGAGTTTAAAGTGCGTTTATTATGTCACATCGCCATCACAAGCTCACTCTGGTGCTGTGCAGAGCGGCCCAGAGCGAGCCCTGAGGGCTCTCAGTAGCGTGAAGACAGGTGCAGTCAGTTGAGCAGTAGCAGAGAGAGATAGTTACAGGATATGTGCGGTATTTATACCAGTTACAGACAATGCATGAAAGAGCATGGGCATTTGCATATGAGAGAGACATACATATCAAATAGGGAGATTGCTGGCCCCTGCTCCAGCTTGCAGGACAAAGAGGTGACAAGTCACATCTACATATTGATCTGTCTCTAGGTCACAGTGAGGACAGGACGTGTGAACACAAAGCATGAATGGCACATTAACATCATACTGCATGAATGGCACATTACATCACAGTAGTGCTGCGGAAAATAACCAGGAGTAGCGAGCTGTCTGTCCTTAGTCTGTGGGGGTTGTCCCACAATAGGTCACATTAATGGTGGAAAAAGTTTTGAAATGATTTACAGTGGGGCAAAAAAGTATTTAGTCAGCCACCAATTGTGCAAGTTCTCCCACTTAAAAGATGAGAGGTCTCCAATTTTCATCATAGGTATACCTCAACTATGAGAGACAAAATAAGAAAAAAAAATCCAGAAAATCACATTGTCTGATTTTTAAAGAATTTATTTGCAAATTATGGTGGAAAATAAGTATTTGGTCACCTACAAACAAGCAAGATTTCTGGCTCTCACAGACCTGTAACAACTTCTTTAAGAGGCTCCTCTGTCCTCCACTCGTTACCTGTATTAATGGCACCTGTTTGAACTTGTTATCAGTATAAAAGACACCTGTCCACAACCTCAGTCAGACTCCAAACTCCACTATGACCAAGACCAAAGAGCTGTCAAAGGACACCAGAAACAAAATTGTAGACCTGCATCAGGCTGGGAAGACTGAATCTGCAATAGGTAAGCAGCTTGGTGTGAAGAAATCATCTGTGGGAGCAATTATTAGAAAATTGATGACATACAAGACCACTGATAATCTCCCTCGATCTGGGGCTCCACGCAAGATCTCACCCCGTGGGGTCAAAATGATGACGAGAACAGTGAGCAAAAGTCCCCGAACCACACGGGGGGACCTAGTGAATGACCTGCAGAGAGCTGGGACCAAAGTAACAAAGGCTACCATCAGTAATACACCACACCACCAGGGACTCAAATCCTGCAGTGCCAGACGTGTCCAGGCCCGTCTGAAGTTTGCTAGAGAGCATTTGGATGATCCAGAAGAGGATTGGGAGAATGTTATATGGTCAGATGAAACCAAAATAGAACTTTTTGGTAAAAACTCAACTTGTCGTGTTTGGAGGAGAAAGAATGCTGAGTTGCATCCAAAGAACACCATACCTACTGTGAAGCATGGGGGTGGGAACATCATGCTTTGGGGCTGTTTTTCTGCAAAGGGACCAGGACGACTGATCCATGTAAAGGAAAGAATGAATGGGGCCATGTATCGTGAGATTTTGAGTGAAAACCTCCTTCCATCAGCAACGGCATTTAAGATGAAACGTGGCTGGGTCTTTCAGCATGACAATGATCCCAAACACATCGCCCGGGCAACGAAGGAGTGGCTTCATAAGAAGCATTTCAAGGTCCTGGAGTGGCCTAGCCAGTCTCCAGATCTCAACCCCATAGAAAATCTTTGGAGGGAGTTGAAAGTCCGTGTTGCCCAGCAACAGCCCCAAAACATCACTGCTCTAGCGGAGCTCTGCATGGAGGAATGGGCCAAAATACCAGCAACAGTGTGTGAAAACCTTGTGAAGACTTACAGAAAACATTTGACCTCTGTCATTGCCAACAAAGGGTATATAACAAAGTATTGAGATGAACTTTTGTTATTGACCAAATACTTATTTTTCACCATAATTTGCAAATAAATTCTTCAAAAATCAGACAATGTGATTTTCTGGATTTTCTCATTTTGTCCCTCATAGTTGAGGTATACCTATGATGAAAATTGGAGACCTCTCTCATCTTTTACGTGGGAGAACTTGCACAATTGGTGGCTGACTAAATACTTTTTTGCCCCACTGTATCTTGGTCTCATTTTTTTACATCACAAAAACCTGGCATTTGGTGTGTAGACTTTTTATATCCACTATAACATTCACAGTTGAACTTAATTTGGCCTTCTCTAACCTTTTGAATGCACATGTCCAGCTGTTCAATGTTTCAGTACTTTTTGCATAACTTGCTGTTCTCTAACAAGGTACTTAATGGCGGAATTCAAAACAGGTGTTTGAACCATGAATCGACCAATAAATTTTCTGGTTCAATTAGTATTGGTATTTAAACAGTCCTCTTCATCATGCTGTTCACATGTTGACATCATGACACCAAGACAACACCTAATAATTGATCAACAGTACCTTGCCATTGCGAGGCTTCAAACAGGATGTTCTCTGAGGGAAGTGGCTACTGAGCTTGGCGTGTCAGAGTGTCATGAGCAGGTTTCAACAGAGACTGGAAGAGTCACAAAGTTTTAGAAGTGGATGTCCTTTGGCCACATCCCACGCTGATGACTGCTTCATTGTGAACAGTGCTGTGCAGAACGGGATGATGAATGCCACTTAATTCCAGGTACATTTAAGGGAGGTGAGAGGCACCCAAGAGTCACCTTAGACCATTCAAAACTGTTTACATCGGCATGGTCTGCATGCTAGATGGCCTGCAAGGGTACCTGACCACACCACCAGGCAGGCGTCATTGTCTTGTGTGGGCCAGGGAGCATTTATACTGAACAAGGGACCAGTGGGCTTCAGCGCTGTTCTTTGATGAAAGTCTATTCACATTGAGCAGAAATAATGGCCACCAACAATGTTGGAGACATCAAGAAAAGCACTATGCATCAGCCACTGTTACCAGATGAGCCTTTGGTGGTGTTACAGTCTGGGCAGGTGTGTCTAGTCAATACAGAACTGCCCTACATCTTGTGAATGGTACAGTGACAAGCCGATACTGAGTAACCTCATTAATCCAGTCATTGTGCCTCTGCATGAACAACACAGGCCTAATGTCATCTTCATGAATGACAATGCTCCAGCTCATGGAGGTTGCATCATCAGGGAATGGCTTCTGGAGGCTGGGGTACCTCAAATGGAGTGGCCTGCACTTTCTCCAGACCTGAATCCCATAGAAAACCTATGGGATCAGCTTAAGTTGCCGTGTAGAGCAGGGGTGTCCAACCATGTGCCATGGAGAGCCAAGACCCTGCAGGTTTTCTCTTCTACCCAGTCTCTTCAGCAGGTGTTTTCACTTATCAGCAATCAGTGGGAAGAAGTTCACAGAAATCTGCTGTTGAAGACACTGGTTGGAGGTAAAACCTGCAGGGTCTTGGCTCTCCATGGCACATGGTTGGACACCCCTGGTGTAGAGGCTCATAACCCTGCACCCCACAACCTCAATGACCCGAGGGCCGCCCTTCAAGAACAGTGGAATGCCATGCCTCAGCAGACAAGAAGTTGACTTGTGAACAGCATGAGACATCACTGTCAAGCTGTAATTGATACTCAAGGGCACATGACAAGTTATTGAGATGTTGACATTTTTTGTTGTGGTATACCCACCACTGATGTTGGCTTTTGTTTCAATAAATTGAGATGAGGAAATCACCATTGCATGCTTCTACTTGAATGCCTTACTTTCATGATATAATTTCGTATAATTGCATTAACTTTTTACATTTTCCATAAATTTCACCCGAAAGTCAAATATTCCTTTTTGTTGTGTGGTACTGTGCTGTTTTTCCTCTGGCACAAGGGGGCAGTATTGTGTCTACTCTGTTAGTAAAGGCTTGATCTTATTCTACTGCAACTGTCACAATGATCTTTGTGTTAGGTATAGTATATTAGGTGATCTATATTGATTGTTATTGGTTAATTTAAAGAGTCTTGCTTTCAAGATATAGAAATATTACGTTTAGAATAATCAGAAAAATTAACACATTTTGACTATGATGTGAATAAAAAAAAAAAACAGGATGGGGTGAAGGCCAATGGTATGAGCAGTAAGAAGGCTGTTTGGTGGCTTCCTGACCTTTTCTTCACTTTCCTCACATGCAGCCACAACTATTTCCCTTCATTAGGCACCGCAGCCATTGGAGTTTGGGGGTGGGGTAAGGTTCAGGGGAGGGTGTCATAGTCCATTGCTGAATAGGTTGTCCACTAATTACTCAGTTTGTGTATGTGTGGTCGATGCAAGTCAAGGCTATTGATTATTTTAATCCTCCTATTTGTGAGTCTGTGATCCTCGTGGCTGTGCATTCGACAGGGGAATCACTAATGGGCCTCAGCGCAGCCTGTCTCAGACCTCTCCCCGTCCAATTAACTTTCAACTGGAATCTGCCAGGAGGGAGAGCCGGGGGCTGGGCCCAGGCATGATACCACTACCTCCTCCTTTTTCTACTCAGGAGCAACAGATTCACCAAATCCTTTATGTCTAGAATGCCATTAGCTCCACACTCTAATTAGGTTCTTTCCATTTTCCCACTAATCTAAGTATTCAAGATTAGTTTTCTTTAACATGGAGATGATGTCTCTTTCTCAATAGTTTAGAAACTTGCAGTATGTGTGTGGGAGCTTGTGGTCCCTTAAATAATGCAGTGAAATTAACCAGTAAATAACAACTGGTAAGAAAACAACATGGTTATGAATAGTGATTGTGGTTCGTTGCACAGTGAATCCTGCATAATTTGAAATCGTGCAGGCTCTATATAATATTCAGTGTAAAATGTCAGTTAATAAATTAACGAATATAGAGGCTGGTCATGAGAAATTCAAAGCTTTCTGTTTAATTATAATCAACCCTTTGCAGGATAAAATGCATACACTTACAGAGATACAATACGTGTGTATACAAAATTTATATATATATATATATATATATATACTGTATATATATTCTTTTTTTTTAAATTTTGTGCCACAGAATAAGGCTGACAGAAATGTATTTGTACTGGATGGACCAACTTCAGTTATTAAAATAAATATTCACAAATTTTCAAGCATCCCCAATTAGCCGTGTTTTTCTGTCGTGTTTATGATATTAAACTGAACATCACTGGCTTACGGACTGACAGTAAAAACAAGACATCATGTAATCTCACATTGGGCTCTGGGTTGTTTTAATGAGCATGGTCCTTTTTTAGTAACTAATACATAACTCAAGTTTTTCCCCCTAATTCAGTTACTCATATTTCAAAAGTCAAAGGTTTAACCAGGGATAAACTGTTATTATTCTGTAGCCTATGTGTTCAGCTGTGTAGACACAGCTGAGGAAAGGACAGCATTACTGTACATTGGGGTTATTAGCAATGTGAGAACCTAGCACTACCACATTAGGAGGATAAAAAGTCCCCCAAGTTCAATTCATGGTTTAATCACTAAAGAATAGACTAGGGTTAGACTGAGTAAATTTAAAGTTCAAATTACTGTAGTAAAGTCGCGTTGGGTTAAGGCCAGTGAAAGCCTTGGGGAATTAAATGCGCCCTCTGATGTAAGATGTGTTTGTATGAGACAAAAATTCCACCATAACACCTACTGGTATAAAACTGTTTTAGGGATTTCAACAGAATTTTAACAATTAGGGATGCACCGATATACAGTATCAGCCTAACATAGGTATCAGAAGATATTTACCTGATTGACTGATAACAGCTACCAGCAAATAAGATATCGGCAGTGCTGATATTTTTCTGGTGTGTCCCAGTTGTGTGGCATTGACTTAGCCTTGAAACAGACAACAGTAGACTAGAGCTGCAAATTCAGAAAACATCCGGGACGGAACCATTAGTGTTCCAGTTCCCCTTTTTTAAATGAATGCATATTTCTTAGCCAATACCAAAACAACTGGTTGATACCAAAACAGTTTAAAAAAAAAGCTGGCCATTAGGAAACTTATTTTTGATATCAGTCAACACAGTAATAGTATCCTCAACTTATTAAAAGGAGAACGTTTACAGTTCTGTGGAACATGTAACTGAAGATAGGGATGCACGATATTAGATTTTTTTTTTTATTTAAATTTTTTTCCCCGATAACTGATATGCTGATATTTGAAAGCAGCTTTGCTGGTACCGATAAATGCACATATTTTTCACACCTATTTACATCTCCTTTGTCTTACAGTAGTGATTAACTGGCATATACATGAAGACACATTCCTCAAGGAAAAATCAGACAACTTCCTCTATTTAATATAAAAATACATTTTCTTTTTTAGGGCAAAATCATTGCCACACAATTGGGACACACCAGAAGAATACTGGCACTGCCGATCAGTGGCGTTTTCTCCCAGAAGCCAAGCTTCCCCTATTTTTCAGCCTCTGACTGTCATTTTTATCAAGTATATTACATATATCATATATAATATATATATTTAATAGAAATGGCATCTGATAATATGGAAAAACAGTGAACTATCAAAATGTGTATTTAAGGTATTTACCGGTTTTGATTTTCACTGACCTGCATGGACATTACATGGACCCTGTTTACATGGTCACAAGTAAACCGATTACTGGAGTAAACCGATAAAGGTATTAAATGCCTTATGGTGTTTACATGCACCGAGTAAATGGTTTGTTGGGCAAATAAACTAGGTGTGTTAATCCGTTTTTTCATAAACTGATAATGGCTTTTTGTGGAGATGCATATTGTGGGGGAATCTGCAGACAGCGTCTCAGTCAGGAGGCAGTGATTAAACATAAGAGAATAATAGGCAAGGACGTCCTGGGGAGTTGGCAGGAAGAGGGAGCTGGGGGTTGAAGGCAAATGTATTGTGGAGCTGGATATCATGCAGTGTGATGTGAAATGTCATGCAGATGTGAGATGATCTGTGGAGCTTATAAGGAGAACCCTGGTTTGGCTGATTCATTGCTTTTCTGTGTATGAATGTTGAGAGTGTTAATAAATTTCGTCTGCTTGTAAACTGGCCTCCTCATTTCCCACACTCTCCACACTGGTGACCCTAGACGTATTATGGAACACGAGGCAAGAACCCTGGAGTCGGCCCAGACGGGAAGCCCCAGCAACGCGGCAAGCATCCCACAGACGGCCCGGACGGGAACCCCCAGCAACACGTACGCTGTTGCAGTCAAGCTACCGAACATTTGGCAGCACAACCCGCGCTCTTGGTTCCACCACACCGAGGCCCAGTTCGCCCTCCGTGGAATAACAGCAGACGACACCAAGTTTTTCCATGTGGTTGCAGCGCTGGACGCTCGCACAGCTCAGCAGGTAGCGAGCCTTCTCGACCAGCCCCCAGCCCATGGCAGATATGAGGCTCTCAAAGCTGCGCTGATTCGGCGCTACATGCTCTCGGACTGTGAGAGAGCAGAGCCTGATTGATGGAGCCTTGAGTATTTTTATCATGTTTATAGTCAGCTTCATGTGTGCCTGTGTTTGTGTTTATGTTGAATGTAATTGTGGTTTGTAAATATGGATGTCACCAGACTGCAAAACAAATCTACCTACGGGTACAAATAAAGTAACCTGAACCTGAACCTGAACCTGAGAGAGGCTCCTGAGGCGTTCCGAGTTAGGAGATGGTTCGGCCGTCGATCTGATGGAGAAGATGTTGGCGTTTATGGGCACGGACGACGGGCATTTTCTGTTTGCCCACCTTTTCCTCCGGAACCTTCCAACAGAGGCAAGAGCGGTCCTGGCCAATTCGCCGTTGCTGGCCGCGTGTGACTACCGTGCACTTGCCCAGGAGGCAGACCGGATCATCCTCACCACTAGAGCGCTCACGGTGAACGCGGCGGTGTCAGAGCCCAGCTGGATGACCAGAGGAGGCGAGGAGCCACCAACCGTAGTGGCAGCGGGGGCCAAGGAGCGCCAGAAAGACACGCTCTGCTTCTACCACCACCGCTTCAGAGAGAACGCACGCAGATGTGCCCCACCGTGCCAATTCAAGCGCTCGGGAAATGCCAGAGCCGGAAGTCGGTAGCAGCTGCGACCGCCGGCGAAGAGAACAAGCTGGTCTACGTGACGGACTCGCGCTCCGGGAGGCGTTTCCTTGTAGACACCGGAGCCCAGAAGAGCATCATCCTGCCGTCCTACGCCAACCGGCTGGCAGGACCCAGCGGCCCCGGGCTGGTAGCAGTAAACGGCTTGGACATTAAGACCTTTGGTGAGAGAACGCTGGCTTTATCTCTACACAGCCGCACATACAAGTGGATTTTTGTCATAGCAGCACTCAGTTTCCCAATCCTGGGAGCTGATTTTCTGTGTGCGCATGGTTTACTAGTTGATGTGGCTAACAGGCGCCTGGTTAATGCGCTGTCCTTTGACTCTCTCTCCTGTACAGCTCAAGGGGCTGGGCCAGTAACACAAGCCAACGTCACAGCTCCAGGTGGTAAGTTCCACACACTGCTCACTCAGTTCCCAGCACTCACAGTCCCGACGTTTTCAGCGGCCATCGCTAAACACGGGGTGGAGCACTTTATCACCACCACCGGGCCGCCTGTGTTCGCACGACCTCAGCGCTTGGACGCAGCTAAACTGGCCATAGCGCGCGAGGAGTTTGCCAACCTGGAAAGGTTAGGCATCATCAGGCGACCGAACAGCCCATGGGCATCCCCGCTACACATGGTCCCTAAGGCTGAGGGGTCGTGGCGACCGTGTGGCGATTTCTGCAGGTTGAATAATGCCACAGCACACGACCGCTACCCGATTCCCCACATTCAGGATTTTTCTGTTCACCTCGCCGGAGCACGCATTTTTTCTAAAATAGACCTGGTCCGCGGTTACCACCAGGTCCTCAGTGCGTATGGAGAACATACCCAAAACAGCGGTAATAACTCCATTTGGCTTGTTCGAGTTTCTGCACATGCCATTCGGATTAAAAGGAGCGGCACAGACGTTCCAGCGCATGATGGACATGGTGCTGCGCGATCTCCCATTTGTGTTCGTCTACCTGGATGATATCCTGGTAGCCAGTGCATCCGAAGACGAACACGTAACCCACCTCAGGACGGTTTTCCAGAGATTGGAGGAACACGGGTTAATAATCAACCCGGCGAAGTGCCAGTTCGGCGTGACGGGGATTCATTTTTGGGGGCATCGCATCTCACCGGAGGGAGCGATACCCTTGCCCAGCAAAGTGCGCGCTGTGGCGAACTTTCCCCAGCCTCAGACGGTCAGGGCGCTGCAGGAATTTTTGGGGATGGTTAATTTTTATAACCGTTTCCTTCCCCGCGCAGCTCAGCTCATGCAGCCACTGTACACCGCGCTCAAGAGACGGAAACCCGCGGATGGAGTTGAATGGACTCCGGAGCGAGAGCAGGCGTTCTCTGAGGTGAAAGCAGCACTGGCAAACACCGCACTGTTGGCACACCCAGACCCGGTGGCCTGGATAGCGCTCACTACCGACGCCTCGGATGTGGCCATAGGGGCCGTCATAGAGCAACGTGTCGCCGGTTCTTGGCAGCCGCTCGTCTTTTTCAGCAGGGCTTTGCGCGACAGTGAGCGTAAATACAGCACGTTCGACAGAGAGTTGCTGGCTCTCCACCTGGCCATACGCCACTTCCAGTTCTGGCTGGAAGGGCGCAGCTTCACCGCGTTCATGGACCACAAGCCGCTGACGTTCACGATGGCCAAGGTTTCAGAACCATGGTCGGACCAGCAGCAGAGACAACTGGCCGCGATTTCGGAGTTTACGACTGATATTCAGCATGTGTCGGGTAAACTGAATGTGGCGGCGGACTGCCTCTCGCGTGCGGTAGTGGCCCCGGTCTAACTAACTAACTAACCTGCACTTATATAGCGCTTTTCTAGTCACAAAGACCACTCAAAGTAGGGATAGATTATACAGCCGTGGCCGTGGAGCAGATTAGCGATACGGACGTGCACGCGCTCCAGTCTGGACCAACAGGGTTAAGGCTGGAGAGCAGGGTACTGCAAGACAGCAGCCCTCCCCTAATCTGCGACGTCTCCACGGGACGCCCGCGCCCGGCAGTCCCGGTCGCGTGGCGCCACCGCGTGTTTGATTCAGTTCACACTTTGGCGCACCCAGGAGTGCGCGCGTCAGTCAAAATGGTGGGAGCGAAATTCGTGTGGCCAGGCCTGCGCAAACAAGTGAAAGAGTGGGCAGCAGCCTGCATAGCGTGCCAACGAGCCAAAGTGCACAGATACAGAAGGCTCCTTTGGAGCCGTTTAGGATACCGGCTAAAAGATTCGACCATGTTCACGTGGACCTCGTGGGCCCCCTCCCGCCATCGCAGGGGTGCACACACCTTCTGACAGTGGTGGACCGCACCACATGCTGGCCAGAAGCAGTCCCGCTGGCGGCAACCTCGTCCGCGGACGTGGCGCGCGCTTTTTTGACATCATGGGTGGCGCGTTTTGGAGTCCCGTTGGACATCACGTCCGTTAGGGGCCCTCAGTTTGTTTCCGAACTTTGGTCCGCAGCCTGGGTGTTGCAATTCATCGCACAACTGCGTACAACCCACAGGCAAATGGGTTATGCGAGCGTTTTCACAGGTCACTGAAAGCAGCACTCAGGGCTTTGTTGACGGATGCAAATTGGGTTGACCGGTTGCCATGGGTTTTATTGGGGTTGCGTTCCGTACCAAAAGAGGATTTGGAGGCTTCCCCAGCTGAGCTGATTTTTTCTCAGCCACTGCCGCTACCCGGGGAATTTTTGCCAGATAATCCCGCGCCGGACAGCTGCCCGTCTCAGCGTTTGCAGCGTAGTGCAGACACAGGCATGCTGCCCGGTCCGGCCCACCACTGTTTTCCACGCGCTTTTGTGCCAAAAATTTTGAAGAACGCGGAGTTCATGTTCGCCAGACACGATGCACCGCCCGCCATTGCGCCCACCCTATGATGGCCCGTTCAGAGTGCTGGAAACAGGGGACAAGCATTTTTTGCTAGACTTGGGGGGGCGTCGGGAAAAAATATGCATAGACAGACTTAAGCCCGCCTTTGTAGTGGCGGACGAGCAAGTGCTGCTGGCCCGGGCCCCCCGGCGTGGAAGACCCCCATGGAGAACTCCCCAGGCAAACGATTCACCAGGACAGCCACACGGGCAGGGGAAAGTTCCACCCCCCCCTAGCCTTGGCCCACCCGCAGTCAGACACACGTCCAGCATCCCCCCGCCGGCACAGAGACCCCAGTTACAGCAGATATGGGAGGAGACTGAAGCCCAAAAGATGTAATGACTGAAACTCTGTCTGGGGGGGGGGGGGTGATGTGGAGATGCATATTATGGGGGAATCTGCAGACAGCGTCTCAGCCAGGAGGCAGTGATTAAACATAAGAGAATAAGAGGCATGGACGTCCTGGGGAGTTGGCAGGAAGAGGGAGCTGGGGGTTGAAGGCAAATGTATTGTGGAGCTGGATATCATGCAGTGTGATGTGAAATGGCATGCATATGTGAGATGATCTGTGGAGCTTATAAGGAGAACCCTGGTTTGGCTGATTCATTGCTTTTCTGTGTATGAATGTTGAGAGTGTTAATAAATTTCGTCTGCTCGTAAACTGGCCTCCTCATTTCCCACACTCTCCACATTTTAACTGATAAAGGGATTACTCTGTTTACATGACAGTTTGAATAATCAGATATCTCCAGAAAGCTGATTATAATCAGTTTACTCGTGACCATGTAAACAGGGTCATGGTCACAATAAAGCGATTACTGATAATAAACTGAGAATGCCAATAATCAGTTTTCTCGTGTTTACATGCACTGAATAAATGGATTACTGGAGGGTAAACCACTTGAGTTAATGGCCCCAGTTACATGGTCTTTATCGGCTTATTCTGTTTACATGGCCTCTTGAATAATCAGATAACTGCAGAAATCTAATCATAACCAGTTGATTAGTGTACATGTAAACATGATGGCTGACTTGCCAGAGAGAGGTCCCTTCTCATTTCCCAAAGTCTTAGAATGAGGGAAACAGCACCTCCGTTACACCTACGGAAATGTATGGTGAGATGTGGTATTGCACTAAGGTAGGATTTGCCAGCCAGCAAGGACGAAGTTGCTTAGTTTGTGAAAAAAAAAAACTACAAAAATTAACCAATCAAATGAAGCCATAGGCACGCCACTCCTAGAGTGAGATTAGTCAGTTCTGTGCAAAAGCCAGCTAGCCTAAGTTTGCTGAGCCCACATCAGACCAATCAAATCATAGGGGGTCATTAATGTCAGTGTTGGTGGGAGGCCAGTGGTGTTGTTAGCAATATTAGCAAGTGCCATTATGGAGGGCCAGGATTTGGAGTTTTTAATAACAAAAATTCCTTTACTAAGCTACCACTGGAGCAGCAACTCGAAATTAATTCTGACAGCAGGCCAATGCCAAAACTAGATCTGGGCATGGAGAGAAAAGGGGGCATTCATGGACAAGAAAGTCTTGTAAACCTTGCCAAAATATCCATTGACTCTGCTGTCGTGGAGGATCTAAAGGCCAGTGGGAAATTCTATGACATGGTGACTGAACATTTTGCCACCATTAAAGTGAGGAGAATTGTCTTCAAATAGGGAAAGTGCAATGTTTACTCCTCTTTTTTTCACTCTTAACTGAACTGCCTAAATAATTACCTGTGCAATTTTAATATAGTTAATGAATTTTTATCTTTGCGCTGTGGCACACATATGTGAGTTGCTTAGGCTGCATATGTATATCACTCTTGCTTCACATCTCAGAATTGAATAATAGGTCTGGGTCTCCTGGGGATAACAGGGGGGTGCAAAATGTGATCTTTAAAGATGGCCTTGAGAGATTTCCTGACCACCAGGGTTTTAGGTGGAGGGGAGAAGACCTGGAGGACGATGTATTGTGTCTTGGGATTTAAAGACAATGTGACTCTGTACTTTGATGTCCCGGGTATAAAAAGGACAGATGTGGGAGGATGGGTCTCTTTTCTGTTTGAGAGGATGTTGGAGATATGTGAATGTGAATAAACCTGAATTGAGAAATAAACTCAGCCTCATCTTTTCACGCTCTCCACACTGGTCACCTTAAGACGTATCATGGGCGAAAGAAATTCCCCCGAGCCGGACTCGCCAGGAACCAGCCAGGCGAACGCAGTCTCAGTCAAACTACCAGATTTCTGGCAGGACAACCTGGACTCCTGGTTCCTCTTGGCCGAAGCTCAGTTCGCTCTCGGGGGAATAACGGCAGATGACACGAAATTCTACCACGTTATCGCCAAGCTTGACAACCGCACGGCTCGGCATGTGCAGAGCCTGGTGCAGCGCCCACCGGCCAAAGACAGATACGGTGGGTTGAAGGCTGCGCTCACCCAGCATTTCACTCCCTCAGTCCAGGAAAGAGTGGAGAGACTCCTGGCCCTGGACGACTTGGGAGACAGCACACCTGTCGACCTGATGGAAGACATGCTGAGGCTGAGGGGCTCAGACGGCGATGACTTTCTCTTCACCCACATTTTCCTGAGAACCCTACCGTCGGCCACGAGAGCGACCCTGGCTGGTTCACCGTTGTTGGCCCAGCGAGACTTCCGCGCGCTGGCCCAGGAGGCACAGCGGATTCTCAACGCCAGCAGACAGCGTGCGGCCACCACGGCAGCGACAGGACTCGACTCGAGGGCCGGAGACGGCAGGGGGCCAGAGGCGGCGGCAGCAGACCCACCGGCAACGGCGGCGGTGAAGACCAAACATCGCAGAGGAGATGACCTCTGTTTCTACCGTCGTCGCTTTGCAGAGAGGGCACGCAAGTGTATACCACCGTGTCAGTTTCAAGAGCTCGGAAAACGCCAGAACCGAGGGTCGGTAGCAGCCGCAGCCCTCAGTGAACAGAACAAGCTGCTCTACTTGACAGATGCGCGTTCGGGGAGGCAATTCCTCGTGGACACAGGCTCCCAAGTGAGTTTCATCACGCCAACCTATGCTGACCGGCTGGCAGGCCCCGGGAGTCACGGAGCATCGGCGGCGAACGGCTCGAGCATTAAGACCTTCGGTGAGAGGACTCTGCTTCTGTCCCTGCACGGCCGTACATTTGAGTGGACTTTTATTATAGCGGCGGTGAGCTTCAACATGTTAGGGGCTGATTTTCTGTGCTCACATGGGTTGTTGGTTGATCTCCCTAATAGACGCTTGGTTAATGCACTCTCTTTTTACTCTATCCCCTGTGCAGCTCGAGTGACCCCGCCCACAGCACAAGCCAACGTCGCTACGGCAAGTGGTAAGTTCCACACACTCCTCACCCAGTTTCCAGCACTCACGGTTCCCACATTTTCAGCAGCCGTGGCTAAACACAGAGTGGAACATTTTATTACTACAGCCGGTCCCCCCGTTTTTGCAAAAGCTTGGTGCTTGGATGCAGCTAAACTGACCATAGCGTGCGAGGAGTTCACCAATCTTGAAAAGTTGGGCATCATTCGGCGTTCGAAGAGCCCATGGGCTTCCCCGCTTCACATGGTCCCTAAAGCTGATGGCTCGTGGCAACCTTGCGGTGATTTCCGCAGGTTGAACAACGCTACAGCACACGACCGTTACCCAATCCCGCATATTCAAGATTTTTCCATACATTTGGCGGGGGCGCGCGTTTTTTCCAAAATAGACTTGGTTCGCGGCTACCATCAAGTCCCAGTGCGCGCTGAGGACATACCCAAAACAGCGGTAATAACCCCGTTTGGCTTGTTCGAGTTTTTGCGCATGCCGTTTGGGCTTAAAGGTGCCGCGCAGATGTTCCAACGCATGATGGACGTGGTGTTGCGCGATCTCCCCTTCATGTTCGTCTACCTGGACGACATCTTGGTAGCCAGCACGTCCGAAGACGAACACGAAAATCACCTCACGGCAGTTTTCCAGAGGTTTGGAGAGCACGGGTTAATAATCAACCCAGCGAAGTGTCAGTTCGGGGTGACACAGACTGATTTTTTGGGGCACCGCGTCTCCTCAGATGGAGCGATTCCTCTGCCTGACAAAGTGCGCGCAGTAACAAATTTTCCACAGCCACAAACGGTCAAAGCGTTACAAGAATTTTTGGGAATGGTGAATTTTTATAACCGTTTCCTCCCCCGCGCAGCGCAGCTCATGCAACCACTGTATGCCGCGCTTAAAAAGCAAAAACCCACAAATACAATCGAATGGTCCCCGGAGCGGGAGCACGCATTCTCGGAGGTCAAAACAGCCCTGGCAAACGCTGCGTTGTTAGCACATCCACACCCAACAGCCCGCATAGCGCTCACTACTGACGCGTCAGACGTGGCCATAAGCGCGGTAGTAGAGCAGCATGTTGCCGGGGCTTGGCAGCCGCTCGCTTTTTTCAGCAGGACTTTGCGCGATACCGAGCGAAAATACAACGCGTTCAACAGGGAGTTGTTAGCGCTCCACTTGGCCATTCGCCACTTCCAGTTCTGGCTGAAAGGTCGTCGTTTCACTGCGTTCGTCGACCACAAGACGCTGACTTTCACGATGGCCAAGGTTTCAGAGCCGTGGTCAGGCCGGCAGCAGAGGCAGCTGGCTGCAATCTCAGAGTTTACTACCGATATTCAACACGTAGCGGGTAAACTTAATGTAGTGGCAGACTGTCTCGCGCGCGCCGTAACTGCTCCAGTCCGCGTAGGGGTAGATTATACTGCCATGGCAGCGGAGCAGGCTAGCAGCGCGGAAGTACGCGCGGCCCCAGTCCGCGTGGGGATAGATTATGCAGCCATGGCCGCGGATCAGGTTAGCGATGCGGACGTGTGCGCGCTCCAGTCCGGACCAACAGGGTTAAGGCTGGAGAGCAGGGTGCTGCAAGATGGTATGCCCCCCCCTAATCTGCGATGTCTCCCCCGGACGACCGCGTCCGGTGGTGCCGACCGCATGGCGCCGCCGCGTTTTTGACTCGATTCATTTTCTGGCGCACCCAGGGGTGCGCGTCGGTCAAAATGGTAGGAGAGAAGTTTGTGTGGCCGAGCCTGCGCAAGCACGTTAAGGAGTGGGCAAGAGCCTGCATGGCTTGCCAGCGAGCCAAAATACACAAACACACTAAAACCCCCTTGGAGCCGTTTCACATTCTGGCTAAGAGGTTCGATCATGTGCATGTCGACCTTGTAGGCCCCCTCCCGCCGTCACAAGGGTGCACACATCTTTTGACAATGGTGAACCGCACCACGCGTTGGCCTGAAGTGGTCCCACTGACATCAACCACAGCCGAGGAGGTGGCGCGCGCGTTTTTAACGGCTTGGGTAGCGCATTTTGGAGTTCCGTCGGATATTACGTCCGACAGAGGTCCTCAATTTGTTTCCGAGCTTTGGTCAGCGATGGCCCGCAGCCTGGGGGTAATGATCCACCGCACTACCGCGTACCACCCCCAGGCTAATGGTTTATGCGAACGTTTCCATAGGTCATTGAAAGCAGCCCTCAGAGCGTCGCTTACGGATGCAAATTGGGTAAACAGGCTACCATGGGTTTTATTGGGGTTGCGTTCTGCACCTAAAGAGGACTTAAAAGCCTCCCCAGCTGAATTGGTGTTTGCGCAGCCACTCCGGCTGCCCGGGGAGTTTCTCCCAGATAATCCTGAGCCAGAGTGCCCCCCTGCTCAGCGGTTACTGAGCGACACGGGAGCGAGCACGCTTCCTGGCCCCCTTCATCACAGTTTTCCGCGCGTTTGTGTACCTAAGGCTTTAAAAAATGCGGAGTTTGTTTTTGTCAGACACGATGCTCATCGCCCAACCCTGCAAACGCCTTATGATGGCCCATTTAGAGTGCTGGAAACAGGTGATAAGCACTTTTTGCTAGATTTAGGGGCAGAAGGGAAACTATTGGCATAGACAGACTCAAACCCGCTTTTGTGATGGCTGACGAAGCTGTGCTGTTGGCGAGGGCTCCTCGATGCGGCAGACCTCCCAGGGAGCATTCCCCAGAGCTCCCACAGGGATTGACTAACAGTTCTCATCCTCAGATAGCAGATTCACAGCAGGATGGTGCCGCGGGAGTGGTAAAGCCCACTTACAGCAGGTTCGGAAGACGATTGAAGCCCAAACAGCACGCGGACTGATGTTTGTGATTTTATCATGATATGCAGACTGTGTTGTATTGTTTCATCTTAGACGTTTGGGGGGGTCATGTGGCACACATATGTGAGTTGCTTAGGCTGCATATGTATATCACTCTTGCTTCACATCTCAGAATTGAACAATAGGTCTGGGTCTCCTGGGGATAACAGGAGGGTGCAAAATGTGATCTTTAAAGATGGCCTTGAGAGATTTCCTGACCACCAGGGTTTTAGGTGGAGGGGAGAAGACCTGGAGGACGATGTATTGTGTCTTGGAATTTAAAGACAATGTGACTCTGTACTTTGATGTCCCGGGTATAAAAAGGACAGATGTGGGAGGATGGGTCTCTTTTCTGTTTGAGAGGATGTTGGAGATATGTGAATGTGAATAAACCTGAATTGAGAAATAAACTCAGCCTCATCTTTTCACGCTCTCCACAGCACTTACTTTAGCTGCATGTGTTTCTCAGTCAGTTGTGTTGGTTATTTTATTGTGGTTGCTGACATGCAGAAAAACTGCTTCGCTGTGTTTGTGTGTAACCTCATCAGGTGTGGAATTGCATAATTAGTGTTTTTGGTATAGTAATTAAACTTTGTAAGTCATGTGTTGTTTAACAGGCATGTGCCTGATAGTAAAGTGAGAAAGAGTGAATGAGCAAGAAAGCGTACGAGTTGCATCTGTAAGATATAACAGATTTGTGGGCCAGATAGTGAAATTAGCTGATGTACAGCGCATCTGGAAAGTATTCACAGCGCTTCATTTTTTTTTCCACATTTCATTATGTTACAGCCTTATTCCAAAAGGGATGAAATTATTTTTCCCTCAAAATTCTACACACAATACCACATAATGACGTGAAAAAAGTTTTTTTTTTTTTTTAATTTCTGCAAATTTATTAAAAATAAAAAAACTAAGAAATCACATGTACATAAGTGTTCACAGCCTTTGCTCAATACTTTGTTGATGCACCTTTGGAAGCAATTACAGCTTCAAGTCTTTTTGAATATGATGCCACAAGCTTGGCACACCTATCTTTGGGTAGTTTCGCCCATTCCTCTTTGCAGCACCTCTCGAGCTCCATCAGGTTGGATGGGGAGCGTCGATGCACAGCTATTTTCAGATCTCTCCAGAGATATTCAATTGGATTCAAGTCTGGACTCTGACTGGGCCACTCAAGGACATTCACAGAGTTGTCCTGAAGCCACTCTTTTGATATCTTGGCTGTTTGCTTAGGGTCGTTGTCCTGCTGAAAGATGAGCCGTCACCCCAGTCTGAGGTCAAAAGCGCTCTGGAGCAGGTTTTCATTCAGGATGTCTCTGTACATTGCTGCATTCATCTTTCCCTCTATCCTGACTAGTCTCCCAGTCCCTGCCGCTGAAAAACATCCCCACAGCATAATGCTGCCACCACCATTGGCATGGTTATGAATGGTGTCTGGTTTCCTCCAAACATAATGCCTGGCATTCATGCCAAGAGTTCAATCTTTGTCTCATCAGACCAGAGAATTTTGTTTCTCATGGTCTCAGAGTCCTTCAGGTGCCTTTTGGCAAACTCCACACAGGCTGCCATGTGCCTTTTACCAAGGAGTGGCTTCCATCTGGCCACTCTACCATACAGGCCTGATTAGTGGATTGCTGCAGAGATGGTTGTCCTTCTGGAATGTTCTTCTCTCTTCATAGAGCAACGCTGGAGCTCTGACAGAGTGACCATCGGGTTCTTGATCTACTTGCTGACTAAGGCCCTTCTCCCCCAATTGCTCAGTTTAGACGGCCGGCCAGCTCTAGGAAGAGTCTTGGTGGTTCTAAACTTCTTGCATTTATGGATCATGGAGGCCACTGTGCACATTGGGACCTTCAAAGCAGCAGAAATTTTTCTGTACCCTTCCCCAGATTTGTACCTCAAGACAACCATGTCTCGGAGGTCTACAGGCAAATCTTTTAACTTCATGCTTGGTTTATGCTCTGACATGCACTGTCAACTGTGGGACCTTATATAGACAGATGTGTGCTTTTCCAAATCATGTTCAATCAACTGAATTTACCACAGGTGGACTCCAATTAAGCTGTAGAAACATCTCTGTCATGGGCAGCAAGCGCGCGCCCCCTCCTTCCCGTTCATCTCTCCGCTGCTCATCATCGCCCCTGAGGGAGAGGACGCACCTGCGCCCTCTTATCAGCCAGCGTACTTAAGGAGGCATCCTTCCGTGACTCAATGCTGGCTCATCTGGGTATACTGCCGTAAACAGACAGCAAGTCATCACAACACCAGTAAAGAAGTTATTAACCTGTGTGCTTTTTCTCCATTGTGCAGGTTGCTGCCATCGTGCGGGTGTGTCTCTGAGGGCTGCACGTGCTCTCCTGCCACAACTTTTCCCACAACGGTAACCTCCACCCGGTCAGGCTCCACCAGCAGTTCCCTACCCTGCTGGTTTGTCTATTCCCCGCTGGAGTCCTGCCGGCACTCCCTCGGAGACCACGTAGGTGGTAATTTGGCTCGCCCATTTTCCTTATCTCCATTCCTCTGCTTACAGCTCTCGTTCTCTCTCCACAGGCCCATTCCTCTGGCGAGTGACTGTTCTGTAGCAGTGTGGTTTTTGCTATTCAATGAAACATTCAAATGTGTGTACTGTTTGATTGTCTCTTTGTTGCTACACCTTGCACATGGGCTGAATTATCTTATCAGTCATGACAGAACGAGCCAGCCTTAACCTTGGCTCAGTAGGTGCAACAGGGGGACAACCTGCTCTGGATCGCTTAGAGGCGACCGAGCAACAGGTCACCGTGATGAACCAGCAGCTGCAAACAATGATGCAGCAATTGGACACTATCACACGTCATTTGGCTGGGACGGCTCCTCCGGCAAATCCTCTTCAGCCTGCTCCTGTTATTCAACCACCAGTTCACTGTACCACCTCCGTTCCCTCACCTGCCCTGTTCGCGGGGGAAGTGGGGAAATGCAACGAGTTTTTACACCAGGTCCGGATGTATTTGGAGGAGGTTGGGGGGGAGTACCTAATGGATGTCGCTAAAATTCAGTTTTTCACCTTACTGTTGTGGGACCGAGCCCTCAGTTGGGCTCAGGCCACAGCAGACAGCCCCGAGGGCCGTAGTTATACGTTTGACTAATTTGTGGCTGCTTTTTGTTGTGCGTTTGACCACACCGAGAGTCAGGGGAGCATAATGACCCATCTTATGACTCTCCGCCAGGGGGCCCGGTCTGTGGCCGAGTTCTCTGTGGAGTTTCGGGTTGAAGCAGCAGACTCGGGGTGGAATGAGTTTGCGCTACGCAGCGCATTTCTCCACGGGTTAAATGCCCATCTTCGCGATGACCTGGCAGTTTATGCCATTCCTGAGACGCTCGATGGTCTTATTGATCAGGCTGTGGGGTTGGACAACCGCTACCGTGAGTGTGCGAGGGAGCGACAGGTCTCCTCTCACTCATCCACCAAGCGTGTGCCCGCTGCAGGGACTGACACTGGGGGGGGGGGGTCCTCCTCCCGAGCCGATGGACCTCAGCCGGGTTCGTCTAACCAATGCTGAGCGCCGGCGAAGGAGGAGAACTGGCGCGTGCTTGTACTGTGCTTCCCCAGAGCACGGTCAGGACAAGCGCCCCCGGCGGCCAAAAGACACAGCCTGTCAGTAACCGTGGGGGGTCTGGCAGGCGGGACCAAGCTAACTTCCCCCCTCCCACCGTAAAACTGTGATATTAACCATCGTGGACCGTTTCTCCAAGGCTGTCCACTTGGTGGTGCTTCCCAAACTCCCTTCGGCCTTGGAGACGGTCACCCTGCTGACGGTTCACGTGATTCGACTCCATGGTATCCCAGTGGCCATCGTGACTGACCAGGGCCCGCAGTTTACATCACAGGTCTGGAGGGCCTTCTGCTGCACCCTAGGAATGACGGTGAGCCTCTTGTCTGGGAACCACCCCCAGAGCAACGGGCAGGCAGAGCACACCATATCAGTCCTTGGAGGCCACCCTGCGGTGCGTGGCAGCTGAGCTCCCCTCATCGTGGAGTTCACTCCTGACCTGGGTGGAGTATTCTATGAACACGGCTGTTTCCACATCTACGGGGCTTACCCCTTTTGAAGCGTCACTGAATCAGAATCAGAATCAGAATAAGTTTATTGCCAAGCACATTTACAAGTAAATAAACAGGTAAATATACGAGGAATTTGACTTGTCACTGAAAACGTCATAGATGACATTCCCAGTGACGCGGCGAGCCATGGAGGCGCCTGTCAGCAGGAGGGGAATAGAAGGCAGGGGGGTGGGGAGGGAGGGGACACAATAGGAGAGAGAAAAAAGCATTGTTGATCAGAATAAAGTTCATATACACTACCGTTCAAAAGTTTGGGGTCACCCAGACAATTATTTTGTGTGTTCCATGAAAAGTCACACTTATTTACCACCATGAGTTGTAAAATGAATAGAAAATATAGTCAAGACATTGACAAGGTTAGAAATAATGATTTGTATTTGAAATAATAATTTTTTCCTTCAAACTTTGCTTTCGTCAAAGAATCCTCCATTTGCAGCAATTACAGCATTGCAGACCTAACATGATTGCACAAGGATTTTCTAATCATCCATTAGCCTTCTGAACGCAATGAGCAAACACATTGTACCATTAGAACACTGGAGTGATAGTTGCTGGAAATGGGCCTCTATACACCTATGTAGATATTGCACCAAAAACCAGACATTTGCAGCTTGAATAGTCATTTACCACATTAGCAATGTATAGAGTGTATTTCTGATTAGTTTAAAGTTATCTTCATTGAAAAAAAAGTGTTTTTCTTTCAAAAATAAGGACATTTCTAAGTGACCCCAAACTTTTGAACGGTAGTGTATATGACCGATATTGTGATTACAAGAAAAAAACTCTCAATGCACAATTAGCAGACAATAGAATCCACACAATGACACAGAGAGAGCAGTGAGTGAATATATCTTCATCAGTATAAATGGGTCAGTGTGTGTGTGTTGGATGCAATCAGTGGCAAATCAGTTAGGTGGACAGCAATAGTCTCTTCCTCAGCAGATGTTATGACTAGAGTCTGAAGCAAAGGCACGTGTCCTTGAGCACGGCAGATGGAATAGTCTGAGCCAGACAGCTGTCCATGAGAGTCAGATACTGCCCGCCAATGTTATGAAAACAATTATACTGTTGATTATCAGGAGGACTGAGTGCTGAGGGTGCCGAAAAACAGGTCGAATAGCACTGACTTCAGAGAAAAAACTTCCCATTCTCTTACGGATTCAGTGCTCCAGATCCATCATGGCCAGGCTTTGAAATCGATTCGTGAACAGCTCTCAGCGTGATCATGATGTAATCCATTTTCCTGTACAGTTCTCCATTGGCCGCTGTCAGAGTCCTGCCCAGTTGGTCAAATTGATGAGAGAGCTTCGCCGGGTCCGCTTTTTGATAAGCTCTGTCCATCTTCTTCAATTTGCGGTGCACCAGAACAATTCCAAAGCCAATCAGTAGAATTCCGATGACCATTGCTCTGAAAAGATATAAATCTTCAATATCTTCAATAGAAAGATCACACAGGCACAAGAGTTTCCAATTGCTTGTGTCCTTAATATAACCCGCAGCAGCAGTCCCTGCAGGGCAGATAGGCTCCCCTGGGCCTGATTTCCTCGTTGAAAAAACAGTGTCGATTGCGTTCAAAGCCCAGCTTATTAAATCCATAATTTCGTTAGATGAATCAGCAGTAGAGAGACACGCAGACACAGACGATAGCAAGATGGGATCCAGTCAGTTAGGGAGGGAGAAACAGGGAGCGGGAGCGGGAAGAGAAGCGTCTGCTCTCTCTGAAGGGCGGAAATGACAATGAGGTACAAGCCTCCACTCCTGCCCATGACCAAGAGGGAGGTCGCAGTTCCCTCTGTGGGGGGCTCATGCTCACCGCTGCAGGCGCATCTGGAGATCCACGCACACCGCCCTTACCCGCTCTGTGGAGCGCAACTGGGCTGCGGCGGATAAACATCGGATGCCCGTGCCCAAGTACACCATGGGACAGCAGGTCTGGATGGCGGCCAGTCAGGTGCCGTTGAAGACTACGTCAAAGAAGCTGTCTCCACGCTTCATCGGGCCCTTCCTGATCTCCAGAATTATCAATGACGCCTCGGTTCGACTGAGACTCCCACCTACCCTCCGAGTGAACCCGACCTTTCACGTCTCGCACATCAAGCCCCTCTCGGTCAGTCCTCTCTGCCCCCCCCCCCCGAAGCCGCCTCCTCTACCCTGGATCATCAACGGCCACACGGTCCGCCGGATCTTGGATGTTAGCCGTTGGGGCCGGGGTCTCCAGTATTTGGTGGATTGGGAGGGCTACGGCCCGGAGGAGTGATCCTGGGTTCCTACGACCCGAATCTTGGATAAAGAGATGCTCCGGTCCTACCATCAAGCCCATCCCGACAAACCTTGTGGACCGTCAGGAGGCGCTCCTAGAAGGGAGGGCCCTGTCATGGGTGGTGAGAGCGCACCCCCTCCTTCCCGTTCATCTCTCCGCTGCTCATCATCACACCTGAGGGAGAGGACACACCTGCGCCCTCTTATCAGCCAGCGTACTTAAGGAGGCATCCTTCCGTGACTCAATGCTGGCTCATCTGGGTATACTGCCGTGAACAGACAGTAAGTCATCACAACACCAGTAAAGAAGTTATTAACCTGTGTGCTTTTTCTCCATTGTGCAGGTTGCTGCCATCGTGTGGGTGTGTCTCTGAGGGCTGCGTGTGCTCTCCTGTCACAACTTTTCCCACAACGGTAACCTCCACCCGGTCAGGCTCCACCAGCAGTTCCCTACCCTGCTGGTTCGTCTATTCCCCGCTGGAGTCCTGCCGGCGCTCCTTCGGAGCCCACGTAATTGGTAATTTGGCTTGCCCATTTTCCCTATCTCCATTCCTCAGCTCACAGCTCTTGTTCTCTCTCCACAGGCCCATTCCTCTGGTGAGTGACTGTTCTGTAGCAGTGCAGTTTTTGCTATTCAATAAAACATTCAAATGTGTGTACTGTTTGATTGTCTCTTTGTCGCTGCACCTTGCACGTGAGCTGAATTATCTTATCCAGTCATGACAGAACAAGCCAGCCTTAACCTCAGCTCAGTAGGGGGACAATCTGCTCTGGATTGCTTAGAGGTGACCGAGCAACAGGTCACCGTGATGAACCAGCAGCTGCAAACAGTGATGCAGCAATTGGACACTATAACGCGTCATTTGGCTGGGACGGCTCCTCCAGCTCCTCCTCCTCAGCCTGCTCCTGTTATTCAACCACCAGTTCACTGTACCACCTCCGTTCCCTCACCTGCCCTGTTCGCGGGGGAAGTGGGGAAACGCAACGAGTTTTTACACCAGGTGCGGATGTATTTGGAGGAGATTGTTGGGGGAGTACCCGATGGATGTCACTAAAATTCAGTTTTTTATCTTACTGTTGCAGGACCAAGCCCTCAGTTGGGCTCAGGCCACAGCAGACAGCCCTGAGGGCCATAGTTATACGTTTGACCAATTTGTGGTCGCTTTTTGTCGTGCGTTCAACCACACCGAGAGTCAGGGGAACATAATGAGCCATCTTATGACTCTCCGCCAGGGGGCTCGGTCTGTGGCCGAGTTCTCTGTGGAGTTGCAGGTTAAAGCAGCAGACTCGGGGTGGAATGAGGTTGCATTATGCAGCACGTTCCTCCACGGGTTAAATGCCTATCTCCGCGACAACCTGACAGTTTATGCCGTTCCCAAGACGCTCGATGGTCTTATTGATCAGGTTGTGGGGTTGGACAACCGCTACCGTGAGCGTGCAAGGGAGCGACAGGCCTCCTCTCGCTCATCCACCGAGCGTGTGCCCGCTGCGAGGACTGACACTGGGGGGGGTCCTCCTCCCGAGTTGATGGACCTCAACTGGGTTTGTCTAACCAATGCTGAGCGCTGGCGAAGGAGGAGAACTGGCACGTGCTTGTACTGTGCTTCCCCGGAGCACGGTCGGGACGAGCGCTCCCGGCGGCCAAAAGACACGGCCTGTCAGTAACCGTGGGGGGTCTGGCGGGCGGGACCAAGCTAACTTCCCCCCTCCCACCGTAAAACTGTGATATTAACCATTGTGGACCATTTTTCCAAAGCTGTCCACTTGGTGGCGCTTCCCAAACTCCCTTCGGCCTTGGAGACGGCTGCCCTGCTGACGGATCACGTGATTCGACTCCATGGTATCCCAGTGTACATTGTGTCTGACTGGGGCCCGCAGTTTACATCACAGGTCTGGAGGGCCTTCTGCCACACCCTAGGAACGACGGTGAGCCTCTCCTCTGGGAACCACCCCCAGAGTAACGGGCAGGCACAGCACACCATATCAGTCCTAGGAGGCCACCCTGCGGTACGTGGCAGCCGAGCACCCCTCATCGTGGAGTTCACTCCTGACCTGGGTGGAGTATTCTATGAACACGGCTGTTTCCACATCTACGGGGCTTACCCCTTTTGAAGCGTCATTGGTGTACAGACCTCCACTCCTGCCCATGACCGAGAGGGAGGTCGCGGTTCCCTCTCATGCTCCCGCTCATGTTCGCCGCTGCAGGCACATCTGGAGATCCACGCATGCCGCCCTTACCCGTTCTGTGGAGCGCAACCGGGCTGCAGCGGATAAACATCGGATGCCCGCGCCCAAGTACACAGTGGGACAGCAGGTCTGGTTGGCGGCCAGTCAGGTGCTGTTGAAGACTACGTCAAAGAAGCTGTCTCCACCCTTCTTCGGGCCCTTCCCGATCTCCAGAATTATCAACGACACCTTGGTTCGGCTGAGACTCCCACCTACCATCCAAGTGAACCCGACCTTTCACATCTCACACATCAAGCCCCTCTCGGTCAGTCCTGTCTGCCCCCCCCCCCCCCCGAAGGCACCTCCTCCTCCCTGGATCATCAACGGCCACACGGTTCGCCGGATCTTGGATGTTCACCGTCGGGGCCAGGGTCTCCAGTATTTGGTGGATTGGGAGGGCTACGGCCCGGAGGAGCGATCCTGGGTTCCTACGACCCGAATCTTGGATAAAGAGATGTTCCGGTCTTACCACCAAGCCCATCCCGACAAACCTTGTGGACTGCCAGGAGGCGCTCCTAGAAGGGGGGGCCCTGTCATGGGTGGTGAGAGCGCGCCCCCTCCTTCCCATTCATCTCTCCGCTGCTCATCATCGCCCCTGAGGGAGAGGACACACCTGCGCCCTCTTATCAGCCAGCGTACTTAAGGAGGCATCCTTCCGTGACTCAACGCTGGCTCGTCTGGGTATACTGCCGTGAACAGACAGCAAGTCATCACAACACCAGTAAAGAAGTTATTAACCTGTGTGCTTTTTCTCCATTGTGCAGGTTGCTGCCATTGTGCGAGTGTGTCTCTAAGGGCTGCGCGCGTTCTCCTGCCACAACTTTTCCCACAACGGTAACCTCCACCCGGTCAGGCTCCACCAGCAGTCCCCTACCCTGTTGGTTCGTCTATTCCCCGCTGGAGTCCTGCCAGCACTCCTTCGGAGCCCACCTAATTGGTAATTTGGCTCGCCCATTTTTCCTATCTCCATTCCTCTGCTCACAGCTCTCATTCTCTCTCCACAGGCCCATTCCTCTGGCAAGTGACTGTTCTGTAGCAGTGCGGTTTTTGCTATTCAATAAAACATTCAAACGTGTGTACTGTTTGACAGTCTCTTTTTCGCTGCACCTTGCACGTGAGCTGAATTATCTTATCAGTCATGACAGTCTCAAGGATGATCAATGGAAACAGGATGCACCTGAGCTCAATTTTGAGCTTCATGGCAAAGGCTGTGAATACTTATGTACATGTGATTTCTTGGTTTTTTATTTTTAATTAATTTGCAAAAATCTCAAAAAAAAATTTCACGTTGTCATTATGGGGTATTGTGTGTAGAATTTTGAGGAAAAAATGAATTTAATCCCTTTTGGAATAAGGCTATAACATAACAAAATGTGGAAAAAGTGAAGTGCTGTGAATACTTTCCAGATGCACTGTATGTAGTGTTATGTTCGTGGCCCCCACTCCAGTAAGCAGTGGTTTCATTTCGTTCCACTCAGCTTCCTCAGAAATTTCCCTCACACCATGCCACTGCTGCCGATAGCCAATATCAGTCACTAAGGTAAATATTTGCCAATACCGATGTTAGGCTGACATATCAGGGCATCCCTCACTAAAAAAAAAAATAAAAAAAATAAGTTGAGGTAGTTATCTTATTTTCCTAGGGGAAATGTGTCTTTATATACAGCCCAGTCCCACCAAAAAAAAAACCCAAAAAAGAACCATAAAATTTCAAGTTTTTTTTACTCTGAGGAAGCATGTATAGACATGGAAAAAGCATCTTTTACATGCAGTGGATCCACATGGCATTTAAAGCTTTAAGAAGCGTGTCTCCCGGCACCCTAATGCTTGTCTGCCATTTTCTCTTTTGCCCAAACCTAACCTTACAGTATCTTAACCTTAAATATTAGTGAAGTGAAAAACAAACAAATGAAGAAAAGTCACTCACAGATCAGTGTGGGACTCAAACTAGCATCTTGTTGGTGTCTTTGAATGAAGCCCCAAATAAGTAACCGTCCACCATTGCCCACCCACCACCACCAACCAAATGAGTGTTGGAAGGTTGCCTAAAATGGGTGCTGTTCTGCTCACGTGCAGTGAATACGTGTTCTTCTATGCGATTACAATGCCAGTGAGTGAAGGCATGTTTTTTTTTTTTTTTTTTTACATACAAATCCAAGTTTTTTGAGGGGTGGAAAACATTCATTAGTTACATTTTTTTTTTTTTTTTTGTGAGATTGGGTTGTATGCCAGTTAATCGGCACTATAAAGGTGGGTTGTGACCAAATGCAAAGCGAATTTTTCACATGGCCCAATTAGATGTAAAGTTAATGTTAAGTGAAGTTAATGCAAACACGCAAATACACGCGAATTTGTGCATTCGTGTCCAAGGGAGTTGATCGCGATAGCTAATAAGCCTTGAGAGTCTGCCATCACCAGAGTGAAAGTATCAACACCTGAGAGTAAACTAGTTTGAAAATGAGACTGCCACTCACCTGCAGACAGATGGACTGGGAGCTCTGCAGCTGAGATGAAGTGTTGGGATTTAGTGTTGGATTTATCCACCCACGTACTCCTGCCATCGATGTGGTAATGAGGACTAGCAGGCTAGCACTGTAAGCAAACAACCATCATCCAGGGGACGGCTGTGGCACAGGTGTAGTGTGATTGACTTCTGATCGGAAGGTTTGATTGCCGCTCTGTCTGCAGTCTGCATGTCGAAGTGTCCTTGAGCAAGACACTGAACCCCAAGTTGCTCCTGGTGGGTCAGACTGGCGCCTTGCATGGTAGCTCTGAAGCCATCAGTGTGTGAATGGATGGATAGCAGGATCTGTAAAGTGCTCTGGTCATCCAGAGATGAGAAAAAGCGCTATACTGTAAGTGAATGCCATTTAGCAGATGCAGTTTCTGAATGAGGCAGTGACATTTTCCCAACTGTGTGCCCTGCTGTATAACGTTGTAAACCTCAACATGACAGTGTTTTTGGGATTTCCACAGCAGGTAGAAAGCAGCTGCAGAAGTGATTCAGGCAACCCCTCTCCTCTGCAACTCCTTCGGCTTTGCATTGATTTTACATGTAACTGCGCCATGCAAAAAACTTGTGCTTTCATGTTTGGTCTGAATGCACCTTAAAGATAAAGGAGATGTAAATAGATGGGGAAAATATGTGCATATATTGGTATTAGCATTGGCAAAAACTATTTTCAACATTTCGGCATATCAGTTGTCAGCACAAAAAAAAAAAAAAAAAAATCTAACATCCTGCATCTCTACTAACAATATAACTTCAATTATACAAATAAGATGATCTTCCTGCTGTTGATTTTAATGCAAATACATACATACACACATACATACAGTACATCACCTTCATTATAAAGATCCTGTTAGCAGACAAGGTTACTATAACAGATTGTTTATGTATTGGTATCTTAAGATATGTATTGTACATTGGAAATCTTTGCTGCAGCAGGTTGTTGCTGTGAATGTGAATACACTATGCTCAATTTTCCATGGTCGGTGCCAGAGGTCAATTTGGATCAAACTGAGTGTACAGTAGCTACACCACTATCAACCCTGACCTTCATCATGCCAAAACAACATGCAAGAACACAGTCAAGGTAGGTATAGATATTTTAATAGCAATTCTCTAATGAACCTTTTCAGTATATTAGATGGCCCATCACAAAACTGACGGTGTACATGTGACGATCCTTTCATCTGTGGCAGTGTGGTTCGAGCAATATGTCTGTGATGTACAGCGGTACAACATTCAATGGGAGTAAAACACTAAACCTGATTTTTCACTGTTTCAGCAATCTTGGCTGCTCAAACATACACTCACTTCACACACACTTAACCAAATGCACACATTTTCATTAATAATACACGTGGCAATTCAAGACTGAAAATGCATTCCTTCACTATATTTGTATAATTAGTTTGGTCTTGCACCCATATCCTTTGTGGTGGAGAAAACAGGAGAGAAGAGTCAAACATCAGTTTATTAAAATGGCCTTATAGTTTAATTCGTACCATCCAGAGGCAGGCTGAAACGCAATAAGGATTTGATTCATTGCAACTGGTATATTTCACTTTGAAGCATATAGGGGAAATATTTTACAATGATGGGTTGCAAAAAATAGACAGGGCATCTGATCAGAGGTCATTGGAATGCAGAGCAGACAAATACATGGAAACACTCTTTAGCTAAAGACTGGAAGAGGTTTTTTTTTTTCATCCTAATTAATGGCACCCTCAACATCTTTACAGCATTACAATAATAACCAGACTGATTATCATGCTGTAATTCTCACAATGCCAAATAACAGAGCACATTGTATTTTTTTTTTTAGATATTTCAGAGCCACAATGAGGGAGCTTCTTTGGACTATGTTTTTTATATTCTGAACTTAATCTTTGCACACAAATTCAGCCAGTAAATGCAGTTGCTCTGGATGACCGGCTCAGTTTTATACACTTATCTCTGATTTCCTTCTAATCCTAAAGTAGTCTATTGTGACCTCACAATGTCTGTTTGCATGTGTGCTTGCACTTACTTGCAATCATGTATGTGCATATCTTTTTTTTTTTTTTTTGTCTGTACACTGCATTTCTCCGTATGGGAATTAATTTGCATACATACATGTCTGTGTAAGTGTCTGTCTATATGTGTGTTGGTGTGTGGGTTTTTTTCTAACTACTCCTCGATGTGTGACTAAAGGATCAGATTCAGTCTGGGTAGATGAGGAAGCCGGAGAAGGTGCTGTACTTGTTTGTGTTTCCTCCGTGGACCTTGCCTCCGTCCAGCTGCACACACACCTCATCTCCCACGTCCAAATGCAGGATCACACTGTTGGAGGCATAGTCGTAATTCTGATCAGCGTCCTGAGCAATGGCGCTTGCTCTTACCTGTCACATCAGAGGACACAGACACATTGGCAATGAGAACACGGACAAAACTGCACAGCTGTCAGTGCCAACGTCTCATACTCTAAAAGCCTAGCATTGCTTTTAAACAGTGAACAGGCTAATCAAGAAACTAGAGTTCAATCCATGTGAGCCTTCTGTTTTAGAAGAGTGTGTCTGAATGGTTTTATAATCTACTTTCCATATGTGAAACGTCTTCCCAGGAAGGGGGTTGGTGTCTTTAGCCATGAGATCAGGACCTGTCCAGTGTTCTTACCAGTTTTGCATGGGTCAGTTTGACTCTAACATGATATTTAATAATGTCATAACTGTCAAATTGTGCTTTTATTTCACCGTTTGAAATAAAGAGCACATGAAATCTCCTGGCACCAAGCAGCAGCTGTGATTCCTGGCAAGTAAGAGTTTTTTTTTTTTCTCCAAGCATTCTCGAGTGTATACAGACTGGATGGTTTAGAATCAAGGTGGACTTCGAGAAATGTCTGTCCACGGTAAAGCAAAATACTTCAGATGAAAATAAACTTTTGCTCCATCAAGGTCTCAAGCTCTCTCTCTGTCATTATTTGCTAAGGGACTGTCCTTCAATAGAAAGCAACCTTATAAAGTGTTTTCACTAGCAGGAATTACTTTGTATAGTAGCAGGTTGTGAAAAAGTGTGTCATAAATTCCCCGAACGGCAGAGAGGAGAGACCCAGGTGCTGACCTGCAGTTTGCGGTATTTATTGAAAACAAAAACACAAAGTTCAAACAGTGCACCAACAGAAAAAAAAAAAAACTGATCACAAACACAAACTTACGAGCTAGAGCACACCAGAACAGGGACAGGGTTCTGGTGGAGACGAATAGGAGAGACTCCGGCAAAGAAAGAAAATAACAGTCCTTAAATAGAGCTAGAAACAAATGAAACAAATGATGGCAGATGTGGATACCATGAGTGGGCAGGAGGATACGATGATTACAGACCCAGATCAGCTGGGAGCAATGAGAGGGAGAAGACAGGAGTGACAGCTGACAGGAGCACCGCCCACAACAGAGCAAAAAACACGGAAGTGCCACTGACAGCTGCAGCCCCAGGAAGAGAGAAAACACAACAGAATATGAATATGAGATAACAAATAAAGACAAGTAAACCCAAACATATAAATAACAACACTACAATGAATGCAAACAGGAAAATAAATCATACTAAGTAGCAATACAGAATATGTGAAAATTAACCAATGATAAAATAACAGGAATAAGAACTCAAAAATACAACACCATACAAATATAGAAAAAAAGCAAAGAGACAGAGCACAGTGGGATCCCCTCCGTGCTCAGATCATGACAAAGTGATTCCCAGTGGTTGTGAAAATAATCACATGCAGTGAGACGGCAGAGGGAGAGAGGTGTAATAATGTTGAATACAGACACTTACCCCTCTTTAATCACAACCCTAATCTTAAGTAAGAAATTTTAGTGGCAAAATCTAAATATTATTATAATTTGAAGCATCTATAAATGTACTAGAGTGGTAGTCCCATGCTATTTTCTTGAGCTTGGGGTCACAAACTGATGGCCGGACATTCTCTTTCAGGGTTTGCTGATAGAAAGCAGAATTCATAGTTCCATCAATTACGGCAAGTCATCCAGGTCCTGAAGAAGCAAAGCAGCCCACGACCATCACACCACCATGTTTGACTGTTTGCATGACGTTCTTTTTGTGAAGTGTTGTGTTAGTTTTACGCCAGATGTAACAGGATGCATGCCTTCCAAAAAGTTCAACTTTTGTCTCGTCAGTCCACGGAATATTTTCCCAGAAGTCTTGGGGTTGATCAAAAGGGGTTTCTATTGACAAATGTGAGACAAGCCTTTGTGGGGGTTTTTTTGTGTGTGGGCTTTTTTTGGGGGTGGGGGGGGGGGGTCAGCAGTGGTTTTCATCTTGGAACTCCACCATGGATGCCATTTCTGCCCAGTCTCTTTCTTATTGCTGAATCATGGACCAGTGTCCAAACTGAAGCAAGTGAGGCCTGCAGCTCTTTAGATGTTTTTCTGGGTTTTTGTTTCTCATCTGTTGTTGATTTTTTTTTTTTTTTTTTTTTTTTAGATCATGGTATGATGTGATGCTGTTTTTTTGGATTCAAATTACTTTTTCACATAGGACCAGGTAGCGTTGGATAGCTTTTTTCCCTTAATAAATCAAATCATTATTTAAAAACTGCATTTTGTATTTACTTGGGTTGCCTTTGTCTAATGTCTCTTAAAATTTGTTTGACGATCTGAAACATTTAGGTGTGTCAAATATGTAAATATATAATAAATCAGGAATACTTTTTAACAGCACTGTATTGTTACGTCTTAGATGAAGAGCTTGTTTACTAATATCAGTGCGTCCAGATCTTCTTACATAAAAGTTTTGTCCTATACATCAACATGTCTCCTATCCGTAGTAGATTTTAATTATGGAGCATGACCAATGACAACAGCCTTTAAATTAGACGTGACAGCACCTCCACATGGATACAAGTTAAGCAGATTAAACAAATAGATGGAATCAGACCTGTGACCTCTGAGCTGAGCACAGCCGTTCTGTTTCTTATTGATCAGCTGTGGGTAGGACTCGGGGAGATCTGTAGGTGGGTTGTGGAGACAAGTTGACTCACTTGGGACAACAGGTTGTCTACGGGGAAACTAGTGCAACCAAGAAACAGCACCACTACGCACATCATCCATTGACCTGTTGCTTATGATGTTGGGCCCACTCAATATGTATGATATTGAGTGGCTTTGCTTAAGTTAGACAGTTTCACATTTGCATGCCGAGTGTGAGTTTGGTCTTATTGACTAAGCAGCAGTGGATCTTTACTTGTTTGTTAGCACATTTAATTGGATGTAGTGAGCGTGGACATAAATACACATACTTAAATTGACTTACTGTTATACAAGAAACAGATTTTGTCCATATTTGAAGCAGCCATTAATGTTTAAAGAAACATAGAGTATTACACATACGGTAGGTGCATGAATAAAATAGTTACTTTTTGTTATAGGACTTTTTTTTAGATCCTAGTCCAAATATCAAATAGTGTCTTAGATATTGTAAAAAGTAAACAGGAGAGTTTTATTCATTTAAAAAAAAAAATCCTAAGAAGGATGTATCAATAATTCTCCTGTAGCAGCTCCAATCATCCGACATATGTCAGCCATCAGTGGCCTTGTGTCTGGCTCAGTGTCCATCTACGGCGGGAGCACTCAATCTATGTCAGCAGCCAGACGAGCCACGCACATCTCCATGACAGCCACAGAATATGATCTGCAACTCAACTACCATCATGTCATTCCCATCATTCTGGCCCCTTTCTCCCCAGTGAGCATGCATCAATTTGAAAGCAGTCAATCACCGCGCAACAGAGCCTGGGTTACTGTAACTAAAAAAAAAAAAAATCCCCCATACATTAATCCTTTCTTGTCCTTGGCTGTTCAGGCTGCAATTCATCGCTGTATTGAGTAATATCTATAGGTGTCTTTAAACGAGGTTTAGGCCATGGATGCTGTACTCAACACACAGCCTATTGGTGAACGGTGGTCGAATCAGATTGATTAAGGGAGCAGGGAAGTCGGTCTCCTGGGGATCCACAGCACAACATTCAGTAAGTGAAAGTGACCACTGCTATTGTTACACCACAGCCTTCTTTCACTACATTAGACCGTTAAGTTTAGGCAGACAAAAAGCTATACTCATTACAGTGGATTACATGAAGGCTATCCTGTTGAAACTGTGCAGTGCATTCACTGCGCAACAATCATACTTTTTATGGTGTTCCCAGTTTTTTATTGTATATGTGAGCTGCTGGTTTGATCACCCTTTTATCACGTTATGCTTCTGTCCTTTTGTTCCACTGACAGGGGTTGCATAAATTTGTGCTGTACAGCTGTGCAACGACAAAGGCGTTCCAGTAAACTCGTACCAGTTTTTAGCTGCATAATGTAAAATATGAAACATGAATTATAGTAGTCCCCTTCTAACATTAAAGTGCAAAGCATATTTGATCATTCCAATTTTTATCAGGTCTAAACACCAAATCCTAAAGTTGACAGAAAAGCAAGTTAACTCATTGTATGTTAGACATTTTTAGTTCATTGCATCATTAGCTGCCAAAAGGAGCTAATGATGAGGCGACATCCGTCTGTCCATCCGTCCATCCACATTTCACGGGAATTGCTACTCCTCTAAGGCATTTGCCCCAAGGGTCACCAAACTGGTCACCAAACTCACTCACAGTGAGCCTCAGGTGGGCCTGGATCCTGGCTGTGCTCAAGGTCAGGAGGTCTGGGCACTTATGTGGTTTCAGAAAAATCGCTACTTTCAGGCAATTGCCTCAATTCTCACTAAACTCACAATTTATCCTCAGGTGAGGCTGCATCCAAGTTGTACTCAAAGTAAAGGTCAAAGGTCAGGAGATCTGGGCACTTACATGATTTCAGAAGAATCAGCATCCCTCCTAGGTTAATAGCCCTATTTCTCACCAAATTCATGCCAAATGATCATCAGGTGGGTCTGCATCAAAGTTGTGCTCAAGCTCAGGGTCAAAGGTCAGGAGATCTCTGCGCTTATATGATTTTAGGAAAATTGTTGCAACTCGTAAGCAATTGCCCCAATTCTCAATAAACTCACACACAATCAGGTTTGTCTGCATCCAGGTTGAGCTCAAGGTCACGGCTGTTGTCAAAGGTCAGGAGATCTGATCAGTTAGGATTTCACAAAAGTTGTTACTCCTAGGCAATTGCCCCATTGTTCAGCAAATGGTTCTAGCCCCCCCCCCCCCCACACACACACACACACAAACTCCTCTCCACACCCGCTCCCCCGATCCCTCCCCCCAAACCAGGGTGTAGTGTTATCTAATTACCTCCGCCAGGAGGTAATGTTTTTGTCGGGGTTTGTCTGTCTATCTGTCTGTCTGTCTGTTGGTTAGCAAGATAACTCAAAAAGTTTTGGATGGATTTCGATGAAAATTTCAGGCTTTGTTGGAAATGGTACAAGGAAGAACTGATTAAATTTTGGGGATGATCCGGATCACCATCCAGAAGAAAACCGCCATTATGGAAAATGCCATTTTCGTCAATAACTACTCAACCACTAATCCTATCATTGTGAATCCAATTACTAGTCATATGTTTTCATGGTCAAGGAATCTGAAAACGTACACACAAACACTGTATGGGGGGAACTGTGGCGCTTGGCGGAGGTCTGCGCTCTCCGAGTGCTTTTCTAGTTCATACTTGCTTTTTATTGTATTTTTATTTTCAACTTTTTGCATCTTTTTAATTTTTGTTTCAGTTACATTTCCAGCATTTCAAGACATGAAGTATTGCTTTCCACATTTTTATATTTTATATTAAAGGGTTTAAAATGTTTTTTATGTACATATTATAAACTTTTAGTATCTTTAAAAGAAAATCCAAATTTTTATATATTTTTTTTTATTTTATGTATATATTTTAAGCTTTTAGTCTATTTAAAAAATACTTTTTTACAATTCAAGAAAAGTCTCTGTATAAAGAATACATTAAAGATAGAATTGATTTATTATGTCAACTGAAGTATTATGTACTCACTTTGGTTCCAGGAGGGAAAAGCCCAGGACGGGCCAGTGGGGGACGGACTCCGGGGAAGGGCCTGATACCTCGGCTAACTCATGCAAAATTATCCTCAAGTGGGTCTGTGCTCAAGGTCAAAGGTCAAACACTCTCAGGGTGATCTCATCAGGCCAGAATGAGCTGCTCTGTCACTGATGGTCTGATTTTCTGTTTTTATCATGCAATACTGTCTTCTATCATTAAAATAAAAATTATTTTCTCGCACATTTTTCTTGATTATCATCAGTGAGATGGATTCAAATGGCTAAAAAAATATTCATTATCAGTGCACAGGTTAGCATTTAAATAGTGTAGAATTAATCTAGTCAGGAATTTCAAAAAAATAGGAAAAATACATTTCTAATTTTGGGGACACGTGTCTGACAAATTACCATTGAACATAGTCTGCCCTTTCTTAGGGCCTCATAAGACTATCCCTCAAACAACAATACCAATAAATTGTCATCTGTAAAGGTTACATTGTTCTGCTTGACACGTGAAGTGACAGCCAGTATCACATTTGCATCACTAGTTGCTTCTGACACCGATGCTGTTGTTGTTACTTGCTATCGACACAAGGCATATGTCATCCAGCTCATTATTTTGGCCAAACAGCGCAGTGGATAGAGTGTGGGGAGAGCCTTTCCCCCTCAGGCCTTCTCACATTTAATGACTTTGATCAAAGTGATGTTTAATTCCCTACGACGGAAAAACATTTACCACTCAGCATATACATAAGATACATAATTATTTTATTTTGCTTGTGTTTCCATGGTTGAAAGAAAGCTGTAGGGATCCAGATACCAGACATGGTGGGATTAGGGCAGGAAGCCAGTGGAGGAGATGGATACGGCCGGAAGACACGGACTGATCCATGTGAGCCAGGCAGCATACAGTGCTGATCCTGGAGTTGGAAGGGATGTGAGATGGGAGGCAGGGCCCCCCAGGGTTTGCCTGTGGCTGTCTCTGTGCCTGTGTAGCCCTTTCATTACAGGACCTCCAGTAAACACGCCTGGGAGCAGAGGGCCACAGGCAGGAAGGAGGAAAGCGAGAGGCCAAGGGTAGCGCGAGGAGCAGCTGCAGTGTCATTTTCTATACAAGTGGAGCCGCAGCGCAAAAGACAAGCAAGGATAGACAAAATGAAGGAGAGAGGGGAGGAAAAACAAGGGCCAGAGAGTTGAGAAAGGGGGGCCTGGAGTAAGAGACTGATCAAGTGAGGCTATTTTGTGAGACCAGGGAGATGTGGGTGTATATGAAGTCTTGTTTTTATCTGTGGCGCTTTGCTCCACTGGTAATAAAACTGACAGGATTCATTCACTGTGATATACTGACCTCTTAGTGGAAGACAATAGAAAAGTAGCTGTTAAACTTACCTAAGGGACTCAAGCACATGGCAGGAGGCTGGGAGAGGGGTGAGGGCGATGTTGTGGAAATAGAATATTTATTGAATAGGTTTTCCCCCCTCCTCTGGGAGCCTGGGGATTACATGGTGAGATGCGACTTAAGCACTGGACCATGCCATGGATTGCTATTACCTGCCATTCATTGTTATAGTCCATGGTCTAAGGCACCTGTGCAGGACTTATCCTAACTATTGTGTTTCTTCAGGGGCAAACATTCATATTTTATTCAAATCTACGAAGTAAAAAGGCAGGATTTCCCTTATATCAAACCCTTTGTCTCTCTGAGGCTAATTACATTTCACCTGTAGCACATCTATGTCGCCTCACTGTGGAAGTTAATACAGGTAGTCGTCATTATAGCAAGTGATGACATTTTAACATTCCTGTGTGAAATAACTTGACCTTTCACTGTGCTATTAAAAGAGTCGATGTAAGGTGAAAAAATAAGCGAGAGATTAAACACGAGCTGAGACAGTATCTATTTGTCTACATTGCACATGGCATCAAGATGATTTAATATAAATACACAAAGGAGCGTTATAGAAGTGTAAATGAGCTGGTGAGATTCTCACATGCTAATTAATGACTGGAACAGGAGACGTTCTACAGAGAAGCTATGCGTGACATATTACCACCCTCTACAGCACAAAACAAGTCCACATTAGCACGGCCTGTCTTAATAACATTTACTAACAATTTGGAATATTAAGTAGTAAACATGTCATAAATCCTGAATAGCAAATTAGGGTAACGCTTTAGTTAAAGGAACACATATTACTGTCAGTTACAGCTGCACTCAGAATTATTCAACCCCAATTAAAATTACTTCTATTTCAAAAATAAAACTTTGGGTAGTTTATCAGCTGCACATTTAGCTACAGTATATGTTTTTGTTTGACTTTTTTTTTTTGCAAACAACTTTGCAATAGGAGTTGACTATATTTGAATCATCATCCGTATTTATTTTTGACAGGACACAATTAGTCCCTCAGTTGGGGTGGGTCCTGCTTGATTGCACTTCTCAGAGTCCCACTCCAGTGGTTCCTGTCCGTTGGTTCAACCTGGGCCAGTTGTAGCTTGAGACGGTCCATACGGACACCCTCCAGCCATGTCTTCTTCAGTCTTCCTCTTCCTTGACCTCTGCTGCTACCAGAATGCAACTGTAAATGCTAATCATTATCACCGGAGTGGTGGGTTCAAGCCCCGGCTGGGTCATACCAAAGACCATATAAAAACGGTACATCCTGCCTTCTAGCTTGGTGCTCAGCGTAATAGAAGTTGTTTGTGGTGGTGCCTTGCATGGCAGCGACCTCTCTAATTCTAGATGTTATTAACATTGTAGATAGGAGAAATGTAATTTTGTTCTAGTGTACATGATTGGCTGTACGGACTAAATGACAATAAAGTTGGCTTCTTATTATTAGTAGTAGCCAATTACTTCTTTGTTAAGCATTTATTAGCAACTTATTCTGCAGAAACATATTCTATAGGCTTTGGTAAGTAACTACAATGTTTTTTGATTGCCTCTTAATTACTGCTTATTGATAAAAAAAAAATGCAAGCTGTTAAAGTGTATCTGATTAAAATATTAATTCATTTTGCTAATATGGAGACTATTCTTGAACAAGCCCATACATTAGAATGAACATATTTTAATTTTAAAAATCTTGATATTGCGCTTTTTTTTAACAATATTAACACTTGAATTTTGTCTCATTAGCCAAGAATAACTCATATTAGGCCAGGCCACGGGGGGCAGGGAGTGGGCGAACAATCTGAATCTGTTTTTCAATAGGTTTGACCAACCGCCCTCCCCCCCGACTGCACAACAACCACTGCTGCCTCTGAAGACAATCAAGTCCTGCTGCCCACTCCCCACTCCACCAACATCCCCCCACTCCCAGCACACAGCCCCCCAACCTGACCCTCACTAAGACCTAGGTGAGGACGGAGCTGAAGAAGATCAAGGCGAGGAAGGCGTCGGGACCGGACGGCATCAGTGCAAAGCTCCTCAAGTCCTGTGCAGACCAGCTGTGTGGGATTGTGGAGCACATCTTCAACCTGAGCCTGAAGCTGGGGAGGGTACCACAGTTGTGGAAAACATCTTGTGTGGTACCTGTACCAAAGACTTCCCACCCCAAAGATCTGAACAGCTACAGACCAGTGGTCCTGACGTCCCACATGATGAAGACTCTGGAGAGACTGCTCCTTGCTCACCTCCGCCCCCTGGTGGGACCAGCGATGGATCCACTCCAGTTCGCCTACCAGCATGGCATTGGGGTGGAGGATGCAGTGATCTTCCTCCTTCACCGTTCTCTGTCCCACCTGGAGAAGCCCAGGAATGCAGTGAGGATCATGTTCTTTGACTTCTCCAGTGCTTTCAACACCATCCAACCGATGATCCTGAAGGACAAGCTGTTGTGCGCAGGGGTGGACCAGCACCTGTCATCATGGATCTTGGACTAACTCACAAACCGGCCACAGTTTGTGAGAACCCGGGACTGTGTGTCCGACACGATCATCGGTAGCATGGGGGCCCCCCAGGGAACGGTTTTGGCTCCCTTCCTGTTCACCCTTTATACTGTGGACTTCTCACACAACACAACACACTGCCATCTTCAGAAATTCTCTGACGACTCTGCGATCGTTGGCCTCATCTCCAACGGAGATGAAGCTGAGTACAGAGGGCTTATCCAGGACTTTGTGGACTGGTGCCATCGGAACTGCCTCCAGATCAACGCGAGGAAAACTAAGGAGCTGGTGGTGGACTGCCGCAGGCAAGGACAACCCCTCACAGCACCAGTAAATATATAGGGAACAGACATTGAGATGGTGACATCCTACAAGTACCTGGGTGTTCATCTGAACAATAAACTAGACTGGTCACACAATACTGATGCACTCTACAAGAAGGGACAGCGCAGGCTGCTCCTACTGAGGAGACTCAGGTCTTTTGGTGTACAAGGGGCGCTGCTGAAGTAATTCTATGACGCGGTGGTGGCATCAGCCATCACTTTTGGAGTGGTCTGCTGGGGCAGTGGCATTGCAGCAGCCGATAGGAAGAGACTGAACAAACTGATCAAGAAAGCTAGCTCTGTCCTGGGGCAGAACCTTGACCCAGTGGAGGAGATAGGAGAGAGAAGGATGGTGGCTAAACTGTCATCTCTGCTGGAGTCCGAGTCCCACCATATGCAGGACATACTGAATGCACTGAGGAGCTCATTTAGTAGCAGACTACATCATTCAAGGTGCACAACCGAGAGGTTTCGCAGGTCCTTCCTACCTACGGCTATCAGACTGTACAACCTAAGCAGAGCTGCTCGCAGAGATAGCAAAAAGACGTGACAACCTAATAGTATTGAATGCAAAAAGACGCAATAGACTTACACAGTGGTCTCCTCCAGTATACAACTAGGAAAATACCGGTCGCTGTGGAGGGTGAGAATTTGTATGGGTACATAATCATACCATGTAGGATAACTAAGTAGACGGTTATGCTGTTTCATTCCATCTAGCTACAAAGCTCTGCACTGTGTGTTTATATATTTATATATTTATTCCATCTAGCAACAATGCTCCACACTGTGTGTTTATATATTCATATACGTATTTATTCCATCTAGCTGCAATGCTCCGCACTGTGTGTTTATATATTTACATATTTATTCCATCTAGCTACAATGCTCCGCACTGTGTGTCTATATATATATATTTATATTTATATGTACATATGTATACTCGCTGCTCTTGTTTTTTCTCTTGCCTTCTGATTGTTGCTCTGAGTGTTGCTATCCCTGTGCTGTTGCAATCCTGGAATTTCACCATTGTGGGACTAATAAAGGCTTATCTTATCTTATCTTATCTTATCTTATCTTATCTTATCTTATTAATTAAGTGCAAACAAGGGAGAATTTGAGTTGCTAGCTGTTAGCATGAGGCCTACATATCTCCCGAGAGAACACTCACACGTGATCTGCATTGTTGTTTATGCAAATCCGACGGCGAACGCTGGGACAGCGCGTGACGTCATCCATTCAGTAACCAGCAGGCTGCAGACAGAACACCCAGATGCTCTTCTCCTCATCTCAGGCAATTTCAACCACGTTTCACTGTCTCCCATTCTGCCCACTTTCACCCAGTATGTCACATGCCACACTAGAGACAATAAAACACTGGATTTGTTCTACGCAAACACTAAGGAGGCGTACACCTCATCACAACTCCCCCCACTTGGGAGATCGGATCACAGCTTGGTTCATCTCCGACCGGTGTACAAACCCCTAGTGCACAGACAACCTCCGGCCATGCACACTGTGGAGTTATGGTCTGAGGAGACAATGGACACTCTAAAGGACTGTTTTGAAGCCACTGCCTGGAAGCAGCTCTGCGATCCACATGGTGAGGACATCGATGGCCTCATTCACACCTTCACGGGCTACCTCGGCTTCTGTGTGGACAAATCCGTTCCCACCAAGACCATACGGCGTCACTCAAACAACAAACCCTGGATCAACCCTGAGATAAAAACACTTCTGAGAGAGAAGAAGAGGATCTTCAGGTCGGGGAACAGGGAGATGCTGAAGTCCGTACAGAGGGAGCTGAGGAGAAAGATCAGAGAAGGCAAGGACAGCTTCAGGAAGAAGATGGAGGACAAGCTGCAACAGAGCGACATCAGCGGGGTCTGGAGAAACCTCAAAACCATCTCGGGGCTCCAGAATACCTCCCCCCAGGCCACGGGGGGCAGGGAGTGGGCGAACAACCTGAATCTGTTTTTCAATAGATTTGACCAACCGCCCTCCCCCCTGTCTGCACAACAACCACTGCTGCCTCTAAGAAATCAAGTCCTGCTACCCACTCCCCACTCCACCGACACCCCCCCCACTCCCAACACACAGCCCCCCATCCTGACCCTGACCAAGACCCAGGTGAGGATGGAGCTGAGGAAGATCAAGGCGAGGAAGGCGTCGGGACCGGACGGCATCAGCGCAAAGCTCCTCAAGTCCTGTGCAGACCAGCTGTGTGGGATTGTGACGTATATTTTCAACATGAGCCTGAAACTGGGGAGGGTACCACAGCTGTGGAAAACATCTTGTGTGGTACCTGTACCAAAAACTTCCCACCCCAAAGACCTGAACAGCTTCAGACCGGTGGCCTTGACATCCCACTTGATGAAGACCCTGGAGAGACTGCTCCTTGCTCATCTCCGCCCCCTGGTGGAACCAGCGATGGATCCACTCCAGTTCGCCTACCAGCATGGCATTGGGGTGGAGGATGCGGTGATCTTCCTCCTTCACCGTTCTCTGTCCCACCTGGAGAAGCCCGGGAATATGGTGAGGATCATGTTCTTTGACTTCTCCAGTGCTTTCAACACCATCCAACCGATGATCCTGAAGGACAAGCTGCTGCGCGCAGGGGTGGACCAGCACCTGTCATCATGGATCCTGGACTACCTCACGAACCGGCCTCAGTTTGTGAGAACCCGGGACTGTGTTTCCGACACGATCATCAGTAGCACGGGGGCCCCCCAGGGAACGGTGCTGGCTCCCTTCCTGTTCACTCTTTATACTGCGGACTTCTCACACAACACAACACATTGCCATCTACAGAAGTTCTCTGATGACTCTGCGATCGTTGGTCTCATCTCCAGCGGAGATGAAGCTGAGTACAGAGGGCTTATCCAGGACTTTGTGGACTGGTGCCATCGGAACTGCCTCCAGATCAACGCGAGGAAAACTAAGGAGCTGGTGGTGGACTGCCGCAGGCATGGGCAGCCCCTCACAGCACCAGTAAATATACAGGGAACAGACATCGAGATGGTGACATCCTACAAGTACCTGGGTATTCATCTGAACAATAAACTAGACTGGTCACACAATACTGACGCACTCTACAAGAAGGGACAGCGCAGGCTGTTCCTGCTGAGGAGACTCAGGTCTTTTGGTGTACAAGGGGCGCTGCTGAAGTCATTCTATGACACGGTGGTGGCATCAGCCATCACTTTTGGAGTGGTCTGCTGGGGCAGTGGCATTACTGCAGCCGATAGGAAGAGACTGAACAAACTGATTAAGAAAGCTAGCTCTGTCCTGGGGCAACGCCTTGATCCGATGGAGGAGATAGGAGAGAGAAGGAAGGTGGCTAAACTGTCATCTCTGCTGGAGTCCGAGTTCCACCCTATGCAGGACATACTGGATGCACTGAGGAGCTCATTTAGCAGCAGACTACATCATCCCAGGTGCACAACCGAGAGGTTTCGTAGGTCCTTCCTACCAACGGCTGTCAGACTGTACAACCTAAGCAGGGCTGCTCGCAGAGATAGCAAAAAGACGTAACAAACTAATAGTTTTTTGAATGCAAAAGATGCAATAGACTTACACAATGGTCCTCTCCGGCATACAACTAGGAACATACCGGTCGCTATGGAGGGTAAGAATATGTATGGGCACATAATCATACCATGTAGGATAACTAAGTAGACGGTTATGCTGTTTCATCCCACCTAGCAACAATGCTCTGCACTGTGTGTGTTTATATATTTACATATTTATTCCATCTAGCTACAATGCTCAGCACTGGGTGTGTTTATATTTATATATCTATATATTTATTCCATCTAGCTACAATGCTCCGTACTGTGGGTGTTTATATATTTACATATTTATTCCATCTAGCTACAATGCTCTGCACTGTGTGTCTGTGTGTGTGTGTGTGTATATATATATTTTATAGTAATATGTACATATGTATATTAGCTGCTCTTGCTTGCTTGTTTTTTTTTTTTTTGTTTTTTTTTTTTTTTTCCTTGCCTTCTGATTGTTGCTCTGAGTGTTGCTATCCCTGTGCTGTTGCAATCCTGGAATTTCCCCGTTGTGGGACTAATAAAGGCTTATCTTATCTTATATTCAGCAAAGAGAGTTAACAGGATAATAAGCAGTAATTAAGACGTTAGTAAGGAAAATGTTTTAGCAAATTGCTCAGTAGTAGTTGAATATGGCTATGCGCAATAAGTATTTCTTTTATACTTTTTTATTAAGTATTTAAAGTGCTTTAAAATGACTAAAAATGAGCAATTATTATTTATTCCCTCAACTAAAGTGTTTTCCAAATTAATTATAGTCTGTAATAGGGCTGGGAATTGATTTTAAAATTTTAACTACTTAATTGCACATTTTCTATAATTAATTGTGATTAATTGCTGAAATTACATTAAAGAAGCAATGAAAAAGAAGTATTTTTAAGCAATTTTTAATTGCATTTTTTTTCGTAAAATATACTTGTGGCCCTCAAGTTCAACAGAAATCAGCTAGAGTATACGAATTTAAGACAATCAAAAGCCAAAATAAAACACCACTGTCTTATTTGCACCTACAAGCACAACTTAGATTTAAAGTAAAGCACAAACTGAGCTTCAAAAACAGTTCCATTAATAGTTTGCACTCTTTGTATCGTTTAGATTTTGCAAATTGGGAAAAGACTGTCATGACTGGCCTGTTCACAGGGCAAACAGAAGACACCAAATGCAAGCAGTGAGTTTGCATATTTAATGAAGAACACACATACAAAAACACACACTACAGAACAAACGAGTAACTATGATATCCCAGCAGAGCTGGACATACGAAGATAGATAGGGAAACTACGAATTCCCAGCTACGCGGGACATACGAAGAAAAATAAGGAAACTACGAATTCCCAGCAAAGCTGGACTTACGTTTACAGACAACCATGGGAACGCCGTCTCAGGACGAGGACAGATGAATAAATGACCCAGCGATTAGCAGACAGAGGAACAAGGCTTAAATAGGCAGTGAGAGTGATTACAGATCAAGATCAGCTGTGAGTCACATGAGCGGGGGAAGTGCTTAGTGCTGACAGCTGACAGGTGGACCACCCATGAACAAAGTGACAACCTGGAAGTCCACACCGATAGCTGTCAACCCGAGAGAGAGACCACACTTGCAAGCTAAGGAGTATAGGAACAAAAAGGTGCAGGCAAATATAAAAATAAAGGGCCAGAACTAAAACAAGGGCAAATAATAAACTGAAGGATAAATACAGATAATACCAAATAACCAGAAATACAAAATACAGCAAATAAACACGTGGAAAAAAACATGAGGAGCTGAGCATGGTAGATTCCTCCTGCTCAGCTCATGACAGAGCCCCCCTCTGAAGGGGTGGATACCAGACACCCAGGGTAACATCAAAAGAAAAGACCCCCCACACACACACACAAACAAACAACCCCAACAAGAAAACAACCCCACCCCGGGTGAGAGGAGGGGGACCCAGGCATGGAGGGACCGAACCAAACCAGAGAAAATAAGAAAAAACTTTCAGAATAAACATCCCAGCAGAGTCCTGACTAAGAGGGAACAACAAAAAAACAAAACAAAAAACAAAGGCCCCACCCAGGACCCACACAGAACCGGGCACCTATGTCCCCCAGACCAAAGAGCAAGGCGGTTCCGGTGGTCGGCTGAAGTCCCAGGCCTGGCAGACGGCGAGATGGTAGGAGTCGGGTGGTCTACCAGAGAATAAAAGCCACCCAACCCAACGGCACAGTCTGTCAGGTGGTCGGCCAGAGTTCTTTAGCCACCACCACAGAAAGGGTGGTCCTGGAGGTGGCCACCCAACCAGGATGACCAGAGGTGAGGGGGGTAGAAAAATAGGGGTAACCTTGACGATATCAGGCAGAGGAGGGGAACTATGATAGCGTCGGGCAAAGGAGGGGGGACCATGACGGCGTCAGGCAGAGGAGAGGGAACCACGGCGGTGTCTGGCAGAGGAGGGGGAACCACGACACCCTCGGACTGGCCTGTAGCACCCTCAGTCGTCCTGGACTGGGACATTGCAGCACCCACAGTGGCTCTGGACTGGAGCAGAGCTGCACCCGCGGTGGCTCCAGGCTGGAGCAGAACTGCCCCCATGATGGGCCCGGACTGGGCCACAGCTGCACACCCGGTAGGCCCAGACTGGGCCATGGCTGCACCCACGGTGGTTCCGGACTGGCCAGAGCTGCACCCTCGGTGGACCCGGGCTGAGACGGAGCACCCACGATGACCTCAGCAGAAAGGGAAGCAGCACCCACGGAGGACCTGGACTGGGCCAAAGCTGTAACCACAGAGGCCCTGGGCTGGAACAGAGCACCCGCAAAGACCTCAACTAATGGGGAAGCAGCACCCTCGGAGGTCCCAGGCTGAGTTGGAACACCCACGAAGACCTTTACTGGAGGGGAGCAGGACCCATGAAGACCTCAGCCATAGGGGGAGCAGTACCCAAGAAGGTCCTGGACTGGGACGGAGCACCTGCGATGACCTTGACAGGAGAAGCAGGACCCACCATGATCTTGGGAGGTGAGGCTGGACCCACGGAAACTTCTGGCAAAGCTGAATGATCCTCGGTGACCCTGCGGAAAAGCTCAAACGGGAGAGGCAGAGAAACAGGGTCAGGGTCACCGGCGGCAGTGGAGCCCCGCGAGGTGAGCTCAGGTGCAGCTGACGACTGCACCTGGCTCTCTCCACCAAAAGCCAGACAAAATCTCTCTGAAATAGAAACAACAGAAACAAAAGAGAGCACTTGCCTGGGCTCGAACTCCACCGCTGTCCAGGAGTCCTTCGATCCAGATGATGATGCCTCAGGCCCAGCCCTCTGGAGGTCCAGCTCGGACTCTGCTGTGGCGGCCCCAGCAGCAGGAATGGTGGTGGATGCAGTCCCGAGACCCCCCAGTGAAGTGGCCCACGCAGGTGGCTCGCCCTGCGTGGCAACAGGAGGTCGCCTTCCTGCTGGTGCTGGATCCTGCTCAGCTGAGGCCCAGGGACGTTCCATCATCGGCGCAGATGTCAGCTCGGTACCAGCACTCTCCCTCCATCCAGACTGTGGCTGCAGGGCTGGGGCTAGGTCCTCCAGGGCCACAGGTTTCTCCATCGTCCGGCGGCTCAATCCTAGGGCCAACAGATGCTCAGGGGGAACAGGAGGAGATACGGAGAGAGCAAGTGAAGAAATAGTGTCAGCAGCAGGCGGTGAGAGCTCAGTGGGCTGCAACGACTGAGTCTCACCACCGGGAATCAGGGAAGATTGTTCAGTAGTGAGTGAAAGAGAACGGAGAAGTACTTGCCTGAGTTCCCGGGGTGTGATGATGTCAGCTGCTGCTGGACCAAACGAAGATCTCCCTGGAACAGTGTAGGTCATCTAGCAGGACGCCGGAGCCCAGGGACACTGATACGTTGGTGTAGACTTCGAAGCGGGTGGCCCCCTAGCCCCATGTACCAGAGCCCGCCTCACCGATGGCACCGGGTCCCACGATGCTGAAACCAGGGAACGCCCTTTTGTCAGCACAGGCTTCAGGACACAAGGGGCGCTCTTCTTCCTAGCTGGGCAAGGCTGCAGGGCCGGACCAGGACCCTCTGGATTTGCTGACCCCTTGGTCGTCTGGCGGCTACCTCCCAGGACTGGCAGACACTCAAGGGAAACAGGAGAAGCAGGTGAGGGAAATGTTCCAACAGCTGGCTGCAAAGACACAGCAGAATGGAGCTGCTGCTGAGCCCCGTCACCGGGAATTAGACAAGACACTTCATTGTGGGTTATGAGAGAATGAAAATGAACTTGCCTTACTTCCTGGGGCATGATGGTAGCAGCTGTGGCGGGACCAGACAAAACCTCTTCGGGACCAACAGGGGTCGTCTGGCGGATGGGCGAGGACACAGACACCTGACGGGGTGAGTGAGCCTTCTGCACCCGGGGAAGCTTCTTTGTCAGCACAGGTGAGGCAGAAGAGGAATTTCTCACCCTCTTACAGAGTTTATGTTGGGACTCCAACGTGGTGGTGAGGAGCACTGTGAGACCCGGGCAGCATCAGAGGCTGGGATATGCCTCAGCTACCCGAGCTGCATTGTCCAAATGTCCCAGAGCCTCCTCTGGAGTGTGGGAGGCGCGAGCCCCGGAGACAAAACCCACAGTCAGTTCTGCCACCCCACATTCCTCCTCGCTCAGTCCAAAAACACGGAAGTCCAGGGTGGCAGACATTCCAAAAAGCCCTGGACTAATACAAAAAATACGGGAGGAACTTAAAGGAAAAGAAAAAAGCACACTACACTGCCGCTGGGGTCTGTATTGGCCAGGTCATTCTGTCATGATTGGCCCGTTCATGGGGCAAACAGAAGACACCAAATGCAAGCAGTGAGTTTGCATATTTAATGAAGAACACACGTACAAAAACACACACTACAGAACAGACGAGTAACTACGATATCCCAGCTCAGCTGGACATACGAAGAAAAATAAGGAAACTACGAATTCCCAGCAAAGCTGGACTTACATTTACAGATCACCATGGGAACGCCGTCTCAGGACGAGGACAGATGAATAAATGACCCGGCGATTATCAAATGGAGGAACAAGGCTTAAATAGGCAGTGAGAGTGATTACAGATCAAGCTCAGCTGTGAGTCACATGAGTGGGGGAAATGCTTAGTGCTGACAGCTGACAGGTGGACCGCCCATGAACAAAGTGACAACCCGGAAGTCCACACTGACAGCTACCAACCTGAGAGAGAGACCACACTGGCAGGCTAAGGGGCATAGGAACAAAAAGGTACAGGCAAACATACAAATAAAGGGCCAGAACTAAAACAAGGGCAAATAATAAACTGAAGGATAAATACAGATAATACCAAATAACCAGAAATGCAAAATACAACAAATAAACACATGTGGAAAAAAAACAAGGAGCTGAGCATGGTAGTTCCCTCCTGCTCAGCTCATGACAAAGACTATTTTAAACCCTGAACAACAATAAGAAAACAACAAAACCTATATTTTTTTACAATGAGCCAACTACCGAGAGAACCAATGCCATGTGAGCTTCAAACAGTTCCATTTTAACAGTATATCGCATGTTCATTTACTGTACTAGAAAAGCACTCAAAGAGGGCATACCTCTGCCAAGGCTCCTTCCGTCCCTCATGGATCACCTCCAAAATGTAATGGGTTTGTATGTAGGTCTAGAGCCATTTATGGTGAAAACTGAATCAACGTCTGTCCATTAATTTTGGAGTATTGTTGCTAACACTCTGTGAGAAAATAAGAGCCTTGGTGGAGGTATGCATTTTCAGATCATCACCAAATTGTGCTGGCTTCCTCTGTAGACCAAGAACCACCGCTGGTGAAAATTTCATCCAAATCCATTCAGTAGTTTTGAAGTATTGTTGCTAACACTCTGTGAGAAGGTAAGAGCCTTGGCGGAGGTATGCATTCTCGGATCATCACCAAAGTGTAATGGGTTCCTCTCTAGCCCAGGAACCACCTCTGGTGAAAATTTCATCCAAATCCACCCAGTATTTTTTGTGTAATCCTGCTACACATATACAAACAAAGCCCTTGATGGAGGTATGCACTCTCAAATCATCACCAAAATGTAATCATCTGTTTCCCGTACCATTACACACCTATCCTGAAAATTTCATCAAAATCCAGTCATAACTTTTTGAGTAATGTTAACAGACAGACAGACCAACCAACGCCACTAAAAACATTACCTCCTCCCTTGGCGGAGGTAATAATTCACCTTGAGTAATGCACCAGTCTGTTGGAGAGACCCCGGGATCTCTGATAAAACAGAGATGAGCTGCTTCAATAACAATAAAATTCAACCCTGCAGAACATGCATATAACCCCTGCTTTGTCCAAAGAGCCATCTGGGAACCCCCTGAAGGAGAACCCTCCATCCAAAAGTGCTTGTTCTGCCTCCTCAATGATTAGCACGTAGTCACAGGAAGCAGCGCCCATGACCACAAACCAGCCTTGAGGCGGATTAGCACCCCCAACTGGGCTAGAGTGTGGACAGAAGATAATGCAGGAAAATAACAGGAAGTGACATGAGGGCTTTCATTATTTTTAAGTATTTATTGAACTACATTAATCAAAACATTAATGCATTAATATTCCCAGCCCTAGTCTTTAAATACATTAAAACAGCAATGAGAAGGACATTTTTGATAAAGATGTGCCAATAGTTAAAGCTTAATAGTAACGGTACAGCATTGAGCTATATATTCGGTTAACAGAACTGTTTATTGTGTTTATTAACACAAAAAAATAAAAATAGGATTTAACTGACTTAAAAATTACCAGGGTGTAACAGATGTGTTCAAGATTTACATTGTGCATCTGAGTCAAAGTCAATCACAAACATGGAAGCATCTTAAGTGTAGCCTTTCCCCCAATCACCAATCCCCTGGCTCTGAAGCGATGGCATGCTGCGATGATTTGTAAAAGTTAGATTGAGGAGTGGGCAGGCAGGCTTTACAGGGAGGGGATTTAGTGAAGGTAATAGCTGTTGGATCTAGAGGAATCCCATGGAAGCCTTTGCCAAATTCAGCGCCTCCTGCTGCAATCCTTGTGACACTCTATGATCACATGACAGAAGTCACAGTCCAGCAGCCATTGTCATTTCCCAATTAGCAGAGACAAATGGGAAAGTTTTACAGCCAATATTCCCCGAGGAACTGTATTGGTATTAATGATTAATTAATATACTGAATTTAAACTTTAAGAATCTGTACTAGTAACTCTAGTGAGTTTGCAAAGCCACCCTTTTCTTGTTTTACTTTCTTTTTCTGGACGACCTTGATCACTTGTCAAGCCGAGACGTGTTGAGTGGGTGTCCATTGGTCATCATGCCTGCTCTCATCCTGGCCTTCAGCACCAGCCTCCCAGATGCCTCGTCTACCAGCCCACTGTCTCCACACCTCCATTAAGTCATCTATCTTCCTCTGCTCCACCCCGATCTCCCCATCAACTCACTTGTCTTGGGTTTTTTTTCCTCTCCCTTTCAGTCTTCAAGTGGACGTCTCAGCATGTCCCTGTCACGTCGAGTCGCTTATGTTTCGTTCGTTCTCGCCAAACCTGTTTGACTTTAATAGGCTGAACTGACTGCCTAACAAATGCAAGGCTGCAAATTACTTTATCGGGCATCGCAGAGGGGAAAAGAAAAGAGGCAGATTTGTGGTTACTATTAAGAAAAACACAGGAGGCAAAATATCCAGCAAAGCCTCAGCACCTACGGCGGTGGTAAAACAGGCCACTGGATTCTATAGCCAGGAATGCAACCTGTCAAACACAGCGCCTATTTAGCAAACCCTCACCACTGTCTGGCCTCCGGCAGCGTACCCACCTGCCTCGGGGCATCAATAAATCCAAACATGATCAGGCATTCTGCAGAATTTCATTTACACTCCATTTTCCGTCCGCCTGCAGCTGTGTTTGGGCGGATCCCTGTCAGGTCAGCACTCTGTTTGACGGGACTGTTTAAAGAGACTACTTCAGATGGTGTCAGATGGACCTGTGTGAGGTTAAATAATTGAGTTGAGTGAAAAGATAATTAATGGGGAATCAATGAACAAGCTGAGGATGTGATGGGGAGAGGAAAGTATAGCGGCTGTTCGGGGGGGATCTAATCTGAGACGTATAAATGATTTAGCAGGCTAAAATGACATTAGGCAGGCATGCTTAAAAACATATTCACCTTTATGGTGTCATGCATGTACACCCACACACTTGGCACACATTGAATTATTTTAAATAAGTAGTTTTACATGAAGAAATCCAAATCAGCCTATTTTAGCACCACTGTACAGTAGCAATAATAAGCTATGGTGCATGTATAAGCCTGCACTAGACTATGTCTGGACTATCCCAGGGACACTAAAGAGCAAGCCCTGAGCCAAGTGCATTTGCATTTAGAGTCCTTGATGAATGAATGAAAGGGTGTGAAAAAGCAACTTGAACAATGTTTCCTAAATTTGAAGTTCTGCGATGAAATCCTGGTGATTTATCCCACTTCTCCTCCTCTCTTCCCCCCGTCAGCCCCTCTGTCTTTAATTAGTGTCTGGGGAATGAAGGAGTGGATGAGTGGACTGTCAATTTTACATTCATTATTTATATAGCTGAGGTGCAAACTGACTGGTCCACATACTGACAGGCATTTCTCCTGTGCTCTTTTGCACTTCTGCTTAGGTGATAATCAAGCTCTGTGTATGATACTTACTAATTAGACTGTTCCTTTTGGCGGAAGCGGCTGCATTCTGCCACTTGTCATTTAGCCACAGTACATGTGGGAATGCAAATACCTGTAGCTGCAAATTTAGACTGTATCACATAGATTCCCCTTAATGAGGAAAAAGATTGCTATTTCATTGTTTTTGCCTGTCATGATGCCGCCTGCTAAGTGGAATGTGCTCTGAATTGTAACAGCTCAATGCCACAGAGGTGAACCCGAGTCGACGGTGAGGCTCGATGGTCAACTATGGGGAAAAGCCTTGCGTTGTCATGTGTGCGCCTACATACAAATGCAAACTTATATGCCCTCAGTTGCTTACACACAGTTTCGTGCATGCACATTCTCACACACACTTATACTAACCAGTCCGTTCTTCTTCAGGTCTGCCCACATGCTGGTCCCGTCACCACCTCTCATTAGAACATGGTAGGTGAAGAAATAGATGCCAGGAAGAGGACAGGTGAATTTGCCAGTACTGGGCTCATAGTAGTTGCCTACATTAGTCACCACATCGTCGAACTTCAGTATTTCACTGCCTTCGTGCTGTTTGCGTAGCCCTGCATAAAAGGCAATTTTGGGAGTGTAGAGTGAGGGCGAATAGCCACCAGGTCCTGGACCTGGAGGCCCCTGTGGCCCTGGTTTGCCTGGTTCTCCAGGGGGTCCACGTGCTCCGGGAGGGCCTGGGATCCCCGGGGGCCCTCGGAGCCCCGATTTTATCTTCTTTCCAGAGTAATCCTGGGGTGGTGGAGACACAGCTGCCAGCTCCTGGCCTGGCTGAGATGTAGAGTAAGGATCACACACCATCTTGCAGCTTCCAAGCATTTCATAATGGCTCCCTGCATTCCCAGAGTTCCCTCCTTTGGTTGTGTGGACCAGCAGGGGAATAGCCACCAACAGTATTAAAACCATGGCTACACCTACAGCAGCTCCAATAACGCGTTTCCTGCGGCTGAGCCGTGAGGCGGCCAGCGTCAGGAAGTCCTCTTCCCCCTTAGCTGGAATAGTGCCGGCCAGGATGAAGCCTTTCAGAGAACCAGTACGGTGCAGAAAGGTGTGAAGGGATCCAAAAAGGATTGAGGGGAAAACAGTGTAACAATGGGTCAAGTATATGAAAGAGCACAAAATGGCAGCCAGCCAGTATGGAAACGACCGCAAGAAGATCCAAGAGAAATTACAAAAATGTCCACAGTCACAAAATAGTTAAAATTTGAAAAATTAACTTCACACACTACTTTTAAAGGAATAAACACAAAAATCTGTTTGTTTCAAGTTTGTGGTGACATACTAGAAAAAACATATTTTAAAGATTAACGCTGGCTTTTCCTTTTTTTTTTTTTTGGTCTCCTTCAGCCTGCAGTTCTGTTCAATTTTCAGCATCAAACAAAAAATAAAACTGGCATTGAGACAGGTATTGTGAAAGTGAGGCTTAATTAAAAGTGTGCTGAAGTGAGGGCTGGTGCCAAATTCAGCTCACTGAGGAGGGAGGAGAGGTATTGTTTGTTTTGTTGGATGAAGAATAATTTACAGTTTGTTCCTTTCAAAGAAAAATCTTCTTACAAACACCCCTACCAAGCAGAGGATTTCACTTCATGTGGATGTTTCATTTAATACCATGGCTGTTGGTGGTGGTGGGGGGGAAATCAGCAAAGACCTTTTCCTACAGTGATTGTCTTAGGACTTCACGCCTTTATCTATCCACGTTAGAAATATTTTTTTTCCACTAAATCACAAAAAAGGTAAAAAAAAATAATAAAAAAGTAGGATGTGCTTGTGACAGATTCCTCCTTTGACTATAGTTGGATCTGGAAATGAGAGTAAAAAAACAAAAAAAATGAGTAACAATTTTGTCCTTTTAAAATGTAAAATAAAATCATTCATAAAACAAAAAACATTGCCATGTCTTTTCCCCACCCTTAAACCAAGCCAAATTGTTGTAATATTTACATACATATAAATAACACTACAATAAAGGCTGGGTTTAAATCTCCCGACTAAAAAAAAAAAAAAATAAGAAAACTCACCACTTGCTTCTCATAATCCCAAATTATTTTTGGAAGACATCTGCAGCTCTCAGCCTATAATTCGCGCTTCCCACCAGATGACTGCAGGACTTTGGAGCGATGTGCCAAACGGAGAGCTGGAGAGCCGACGGGCGCGCAGGAATGCCAGCAAAGTGATGCGACTTTATGAATCAGAGTAATCCACTTATACTTCTCTCCAAGAGGAAGCAAAGTCTAAAAGCCCGGAAAATAGCCGCTTGGATACTTTTTTGACTCAACTCTAAATGAGGAGCGCACGGCAATTACGCTCCAGTGTTGTGTGCACCGTAGCGCAGCTCGCAGCGTTTGGTCCATGGCAGGACTGTCTACACCTGTTAGAGCCTCGCTCTCTCTTTCACGTGCGCTCCCTCAGTCTCTCTCACATTTTTTTAACAATAGCACATACATAATACCAAGGATGCTCTTTATGTGCTATAATCATTAGCGCATGCTTGTATCATCAGCTTGTATCGAAGTGGTATATTTTCATGAAGTTATTTATGGTCATTATTTATTATTATTATTACTGAGTTAGGTTGCAGTGCTCAATTACACCCTGCCTTTCCCATTTTTTTTTTTAAATGTGGCACTCCACCCCAATAAATCGATTATATTGGGGTCCACAGTGGAGAATGGGGAAAGATGAGGCTGAGTTTATTTCTCAAGTCAGATTTATTCACATTCTCCAACATCATCCAAACACAGAAAGAGAAAAGAGAATGAATCTTCCAACATCTGTCCCTTTTATACCCAGGACATTAAACATACAGTCACATGGTACTTAATCCCAGTCACAATGTAACTTCCCCCCCGATCTTAACACACTCCACCTCTCAGTCTCTGGCCGCTGGGCGAAATCCCCCAAGGCTATCTCTCTGCATGCCAAAGACTAAACTTCACACCCTCGTGTTATCTCCAGAGCGGCTCAGTCCTTTGTTCCGTCTCAGATGTGAAGCCTAAGGTGGTATACATATGAATCATGCAGTCATATACAAATGTGCATATATGTGCCCCACATGACCCCCCCCCCCCCCCCCAAACGTCTAAGATGGAACAACCGTAATAACAGTCTGCAAGTCATGGTAAAATTATTACACATCAGTCCACATGTCGCTTGGGCCTCAGTCGCCTCCCATATCTGCTGTAAGCGGGCTTTACCACTCTCGCGGCGCCCTCCTGCTGGGGAGCTGCTGCCTGAGGATTAGAACTGTTAGTCAATCCCTGTGGGTGTCCTGATGAATGCTCCTTAGGGGGTCTGCCGCGCCGAGGAGCCCTAGCCAACAGCACATTTTCATCGGCCAACACAAAGGCGGGTTTGAGTCTGTTTATGCCAATCTGTTCTTCCCTGCCCCCCAAATCTAGCCAAAAATGCTTATCCCCTGTTTCCAGCACTCTAAAAAGTCCATCATAAGGTGGCCGCAACGGGGGGCGATGCGCATCGTGTCTGACAAAAACAAACTCCGCATTTTTTAAAGCCTTAGGCACAAAAACGAGCGGAAAACTGTGATGAACGGGGCCAGGAAGCGTGCTCAATCCCGTGTCGCTCTGCAACCGCTGAGCAGGGGGCCACTCTGGCGCAGGATTACCTGGGAGAAATTCCCCGGGCAGCCGGAGTGGCTGTGCAAAAACTAACTCAGCTGGGGAGGCTTTTAAATCCTCTTTAGGTGCAGAACGCAACCCCAATAAAACCCATGGTAGCCTGTCCACCAAATTTGCATCCGTAAGCGACGCTCTGAGGGCTGCTTTCAATGACCTATGGAAACGTTCGCATAAACCATTAGCCTGCGGTTTGTACGCGGTAGTGCGGTGGATTGTTACCCCCAGGCTGCGGGCCATCGCTGACCAAAGCTCGGAAACAAATTGAGGACCTCTGTTGGACGTAATGTCCGACGGAACTTCAAAACACGCTACCCATGTCGTTAAAAGCGCACGCGCTACCTCCTCGGCTGTGGTTGATGCCAGTGGGACCACTTCCGGCCAACGAGTGGTGCGGTCCACCATTGTCAAAAGGTGTGTGCACCCCTGTGACGGCGGGAGGGGGCCTACGAGGTCGACATGCACATGATCGAACCTCTTAGCTGGGATGTGAAACGGCTCCAAGGGAGCTCTAGTGTGTTTGTGTATTTTGGCTCGTTGACAAGACACACAGGCTGCTGCCCACTCTTTAACTTGCTTGCGCAGGCTCGGCCATACAAATTTCTCTCCTACCATTTTGACCGATGCGCGCACCCCCGGGTGCGCCAGAGAATGAATCGAGTCAAAAACACGGCGGCGTCACGCGTTCGGTACCACCGGGCGCGGTCGACCCGTGGAGAGATCGCAGATTAGGGGGGGCATACCATCTTGTAACACCCTGTTCTCCAGCCTTAACCCTGTTGGTCCAGACTGGAGTGCGCGCACGTCTGCGTCACTAACCTGATCCGTGGCCATGGCTGCATAATCTATCCCTGTGCGAACTGCGGCGGCGCGCACTTCCGCGTCGCTAGCCTGCTCCGTGGCCATGGTTACACAATCTACCCCTACGCGGACTGGGGCCGCTACAGCGCGCGAGAGACAGTCTGCCACCACATTAAGTTTACCCGCTACGTGCTGAATATCGGTAGTAAACTCTGAGATTGCAGCCAGCTGCCTCTGCTGCCGGCCCGACCACGGTTGTGAAACCTTGGCCATCGCGAAAGTAAGCGGCTTGTGGTCAACGAACGCGGTGAAACGGCGTCCCTCCAGCCAGAACTGGAAGTGGCGAATGGCTAAGTGGAGAGCTAACAACTCCCTGTCGAATGCGCTGTATTTTCACTCGCTATCGCGCAACGTCCTGCTGAAAAAGGCGAGCGGCTGCCAAACCCCAGTGACCTGCTGCTCTACGACCGCTCCTATGGCCACATCTGACGCGTCAGTAGTGAGCGCTATGCGGGCCGTGGGGTCTGGATGTGCTAACAACGCAGCGTTTGCGAGGGCTGTTTTGACCTAAGCGAATGCGCGCTCCCGCTCAGGAGACCATTCGATTTTGCTTGTGGGTTTTTGTTTTTTTAGCGCGGCATACAATGGTTGCATGAGCTGCGCTGCGCGGGGGAGGAAGCGGTTATAAAAATTTACCATTCCCAAAAACTCTTGTAACGCTTTGACCGTTTGTGGCTGGGGAAAATTTGTTATTGCGCGCACTTTGTCAGGCAGAGGGACGGCTCCTTCTGGAGAGACGCAATGCCCCAAAAAATCAATCTGCGTCACTCCTAACTGACACTTCGCTGGGTTGATTATTAACCCGTGCTCCCCCAACCTCCGGAAAACTGCCGTGAGGTGATTTTCGTGTTCGTCTTCGGACGCGCTGGCTACCAAGATGTCGTCCAGGTAGACGAACACGAAAGGGAGATCACGCAACACCGCATCCATCATGCGTTGGAACGTCTGCGCAGCACCTTTAAGCCCAAACGGCATGCGCAAAAACTCGAAAAGGCCAAACGGAGTTATTACTGCCGTTTTGGGGATGTCCTCAGCGCATACTGGGACTTGATGGTACCCGCGGACCAAGTCTATCTTAGAAAAAATGCACGCCCCCACCAAATGAACGGAAAAATCTTGGATATGCAGGATTGGGTAGCGGTCGTGCGCTGTAGCGTTGTTCAGCCTGCGGAAATCTCCGCAAGGACGCCATGAGCCGTCGGCTTTAGGGACCATGTGAAGCGGGGATGCCCATGGGCTCTTCGAACATCTGATGATGCCCAACTTTTCAAGGCTGGCGAACTCCTTGCGCGTTATGGACAGTTTAGCTGCATCCAAACGCCGAGCTTTTGCAAAAACGGGCGGTCCGGTGGTAGTAATAAAGTGTTCCACTCCGTGTTTAGCGACAGCTGCTGAAAATGTGGGAACCGTGAGTGCTGGGAACTGAGTAAGCAGTGTGTGAAACTTACCACCTGCTGTTGCGACGTTGTCTTGTGCTGTGGGCGGGGTCACTCGGGCTGCACAGGGAATAGAATAAAAAGAAAGTGCATTAACCAGGCGCCTATTGACCATTTGCTGTGACGTCACATCCTTTTGTTTACGCCGCCATATTGGACGGCAGAAGCGAGTGGACGGCGCATTCAGCAGCTGTTCAGCGGTGTACCAGATCTCGATATATTTACCTGATTTCAACCTACATCTTTGTTTTATTTTATGTTGGCATCGGATTAGACTATGGTGTTTCACTGCTGTGCCTTTGGGTGTACAAATCGCCAGAAAAAGGGATCCAACTTGAAGTTTTACCGGTTCCCAGCTGACGAAGACAGGCGCAGGAGGTGGGTGGCCCGTCGCCTTACTCGCGGCTATGCAATCAACATTTTATATCGGGTATGTCTGATGTATCAGTGTCTATAGATGTAATGTTATATCATTGTAAACACTGGTAAATGGGTATGTCCCTCCCTGTGTGCACCGCCAAGGCCTACCATCTGTGACCTAGCACTAGACAACTGCTAGATGACAAGATAATGATCATGAATGCATGCTCCTGTTTGAAATTTAATGTGCTGATCAATATGGCTGAGTTTATTTTGCAATGAATAAAAAATTTATTAAATTTACCAAAAAAAGGAGTATTTTTACAATAATTCACATTCACCGATACAGTTAAACCTCCCACCATTGTTTATTACTTTGTACTTCAATGTACCACATAAATAGGTCTACATGGATTAAAAGAATGATATAAACATGATAAATCGTTATATTGCTTCTCAAACTGTATAAACTATATATTCTACCTACTCCATATTCCAGGTGAGAAGAGCAGTGACCCTCTTTCCCCAGATTACATACCATCAGTCTTCACCTTCACGTCTACTCCAACGAAAGACAGAAACAACGCCAGCTTCCATCGGTACATTAAAACACAAGCAAGGAAAAAAGACAGAGAGAGAACTTGGATCGCTCACTTGCTGCCAGTGTACTTGTAGAAATGTCTTCTGGAGTTTGTTGTGCATTGATAAATGTAAATGATTCTGTTGTGCCTTTCAATTAAACTGATTTGGCGTTGAATTTTTGGTCAAAACAGAAAGTGTGAAGACAATATGACACCATCTTGCTTCCTGATCACCCAGGGTTTCAGTGGGGGGTCCGACATCTTCTGGGAGTGATGTACCTGTAGTGGATAAATATTCTTAAAATTAATATGTGGGTATGATGACTTTTTATCTGGAAATAAGTCTTTCTTGTATAGACTGGACAATAAAATTTGTAATATATCTAATAGTGTTGGGAGTTGTTTATCCAGTATTATATTGATACGACAAATATTTATAAATCCTTTTACAGAATATATAGATCTATAAAAATATTTAATTATTTTTTAATTAATTTAATTGAGATATTATATATGCTGCTAATAATAATAATAATAATAATAATAATTGAATATTTTATAAAATTTTAATAATTTATCCCTTAATATATTCTATATAACATGACAAATCTATACAGTAGGGCCTTCACGACATAGTGGACCGTTGAAGTGATGACTGGGGATATCAGCACATTTCTCACAAGCCCAGCAACAAAATAACTATAAGCGTCCAAACTTTTGTAGGCTTTCAGAGACTCTCCAGTGTACCTAGACGGTGTGTTGACCAGGTAGTTGTAGATGTCCATATAGTGTACGTCAGGTTTGGGGCAAAAATCTATGAAACTGGTGAATTTTTCAAGCGACAAGTTGTAAGGGTCCACGCCGATAACACTGATCTTTTCCATGTACCTGTCACGATGTTTTTTATCTAGTAGTAGCGCAACATCGGACAAAGCCGGCACATCTGACTGAGCGGACGCCATGCTGAAACGCACTCACACAGTGCCCGAGTTGCCATCCAATGTGGCGGTATCAACAAAAAAAACGTGACGTGTGACGTCACTGGCAAAAGGTCAATTAGCAAGATCAACCAACAAACCATGTGAGCACAGAAAATCAGCCCCTAACATATTGAAGTTCACTGCAGCTATAACAAAAGTTCACTCAAATGTACGGCCGTGGAGGGACAGAAGCAGAGTCTTCTCACCAAAGGTCTTAATCCTCGAGCCGTTCGCGGCTGACACTCCGTGACCTCCGGGACCCGCCAGCCGGTCAGCGTATGTAGGCATGATAAAGCTCACTTGGGAGCCTGTGTCCACGAGGAATTGCCTCCCCGATCGCGCATCCATCAAGTAAAGCAACTTGTTCTCCTCCCCGAGGGCCGCAGCTGCTATCGACCCCCAGTCTTGGCATTTCCTGAGCTCCTGAACTGGCACGGTGGTATACATTTGCGTGCCCTCTCTGCGAAGCGGCGATGGTAAAAACAGAGGTCGTCTCCTCCGCGATCCCTGGCCCTCGCTGCCGCCGTTGTCGGTGGGTCTGCTACCGCCGCCTCTGGCCTCCTGTCGTCTCTGGCCGCCGCGCCGAGCTCCGTTGCTGCTGCGGTGGCCGCGCGCTGTCTGCTGGCGTTGAGAATCCGTTGTGCCTCCTGGGCCAGCGCGCGGAAGTCCCGCTGGGCCATCAACGGTGAACCAGCCAGGGTCGCTCTCGTGGCCGACGGTAGGGTTCTCAGGAAAATGTGGGTGAAGAGGAAATCGTCGCCGTCTGAGCCCCTCAGCCTCAGCATGTCTTCCATCAGGTCGACGGGCGTGCTATCTCCCAAGTCGTTCAGGGCCAGGAGTCTCTCCGCTCTCTCCTGGACTGAGGGAGTGAAACGGTGGATGAGCGCAGCCTTCAACCCGTCGTATTTGTCGTCAGCCGGTGGGCGCTCCAAAAAGCTCTGCACATATCGAGCCGTGTGGTTGTCGAGCTTGGAAATGATGTGGTAGAATTTGGTGTCATCTACCGTTATCCCCCAGAGGGCAAACTGTGCCTCGACCAAGTGGAATCAGGAGCACGGGTTGTCTTGCCAGAAGTCTGGTAGCTTGACTGTGGCTGTGTTCGCCTGGCTGGCTCCTGACGAGTCCGGCTCAGGGGAATTATTTCTGCTCATGATACGTCATAGGGTCACCAGTGTGGAGAATGGGGAAAGATGAGGCTGAGTTTATTTCTCAAGTCAGATTTATTCACATTCTCCAACATCATCCAAACACAGAAAGAGAAAAGAGAATGAATCTTCCAACATCTGTCCCTTTTATACTCAGGACATCAAACATACAGTCACATGGTACTTAATCCCAGTCACAATGTAACTTGCCCCGATCTTAACACACTCCACCTCTCAGTCTCTGGCCGCTGGGCGAAATCCCCCAAGGCTATCTCTTTGCATGCCAAAGACTAAACTTCATACCCTCGTGTTATCTCCAGAGCGGCTCAGTCCTTTGTTCCGTCTCAGATGTGAAGCCTAAGGTGGTATACGTATGAATCATGCAGTCATATACAAATGTGCATATATGTGCCCCACACCACCACAAATGCACTACTCACAGAAAGTTAGGGACATTTGGTTTTTGGGTGAAATTTATGGAAAATGTAAAAAGTCCACGCTACAGTGATATTATATCATGAAACTAGGGCATTTAAGTAGAAGCATGCAATGATGATTTCTTCATCTCTAAACAATTTATTGAAACAAAAGCCAACAACAGTGGTGAGTTTACTACAACAAAAAATGTCATTGTCACAGTAACTTGTCATGTGCCCTTGAGCAGTGGTCCCCAACCTCCGGTCCTTGGAACGTTCAGGTTTCCGTGGGAAATCTTGTAATTTCAACTCTGAATTGGTCCAAAAAATTGTAAATAATTTGCCATTGTTGTGTATGTGTTCTGTAGGGATGCATGCACCCATGCACAATAACAGCGGATTATTTGCAATTTTTTGGACCAATTAAGAAGTGAAATTACAAAATTTCCCACAAATCCTTGAATGTTTCAGGAACAGGAGGTTGGGGACCACTGCCCTTGAACCTCAGTTACAGCTTGACAACAATTTCTCATGCTGTTCACAAGTCGACTTATTGTCTGCTGAGGCATGGCATTCCAGTCTTCTTGAAGGGCGGCCCTCAGGTCATTGAGGTTGTGGGGTGCAGGGTTACGAGCCTCTACACAGTGACTCAGCTGATCCCATAGGTTTTCTATGGGATTCTGTTCTGGAGAAAGTGCAGGCCACTCCATTTGAGGTACCCCAGCCTCCAGCAGCCATTCCCTGTTGATGTGACCTTGATGAGCTGGAGCATTGTTGTGCATGAAGATGAAATTAGGGCAGTGTTATTCATGTAGGGGCACAATGACTGGATTAGTGATGTTATTCAGGTAGTATCAGTTTGTCACTGTACCATTCACAAAGTGTTGGGCAATTCTGTATTGATTAGACACACTTGCCCAGATTGTAACACCACCATCACCAAAGACTTGTCTGGTGACAGCAGTGGCTGATGTATCATGCTCTCCTTGATGTCTCCACCATCCGGCCATCATTTCTGCTCAGTATGAATCAACTTTCATCAGAGAACAGCACTGAGGCCCACTGGTCCCTTGTCTAGCAAAAATGCTCCCTGGCCCATGCAAGACGATGACGCCTATGCCTGGTGGTGTGGTCAGGTACCTGTGGCATATTGTTGTACCACCATGCATGGCGCGGACGTGGTGACACAGGCACGGATGATATCACCACGCTGTGCCTATATTGAGAGACCGATGGCATGAGCCCAGGTCCTTGGCGCTCCACCTCTAGCCTGCTACACTAGCCTGTACCCCTGCATTACTAGCTTATTTGTACTGTTCCACGTGTTGCTAGCCTCCTTAATAAAGCAACTGTTCAGCATACGGTCATTGTGTTTGCTGGTCCTCTTTACAGACATAACAGTACCCTTGCAGGTCATCTAGCATGGCAAGCACGCTGATGTAAATGGTTTCAAATGGTCTGACATGACATTTGGGTGCCTCTCACCTCCCTTAAATGTGCCTGGAGTTGAGTGGCATTCATCATCTAGTTCCACAGGGTACTGTACACAATGAAGCGGTCATCAGCATGGGATGTGGCCAAAGGATGTCCACTTCTATGCCTTTCTGTGACTCTTCTGGTCTTTCTGTATCTCTGTTGCAACCTGTTGATGACATTCTGTGATACTGTAAGCTCAGTGGTAACTTCCTTCTGAGAACATCCTGTTTGGAGCCTCGCAATGGTGAGGTACTGTTGATCAATTGTTAGGTGTTGCTCCTACCTCCAGGAGCTGGAGGTAGGAATCCCAGTGGCGTGCACAATATCACCAGTGTTGTTCATTCTAGCTATGGAAGTGATAGTGTGTGCTGCCAAGAAGGTTGGCCCAGGAGTAGAGTTAGCTCCAGGGCAAGAACTCCCTCCAATTTGAGGCTTTATGGAAGACCTAACCTTGGCAAACCAGCTCACTGTTGTGACAGTAAATGTCTTGAAATGGCTGGTGGAGCTGATTGACTGGGTGAACATGGCATTCAAAGCAAAGAAATCAAGGAGCCTGGTCCTGTGAAAGGGAAGACTTAATAGGGAGTTCCACTTCAACCTGGGAGCGGAAGTAATCTTGTCACTGACCGACCTACCAGTGAAGAGTCTGGGTCGCTGGTATACCAAAGAACTTTGAGACACTGGAAGAGTGGATGAGATTAAGCAGAAGATGGAAGGACTGGCAGCCATTGATACGTGTGGCCTTCCAGGAAAGTTAAAGCTATGGTGTCTGCAGTTTGGATTGATGCCAAGATTGATGTGGCCCCTGACCATCTATGAGGTAGCTTTGACTCATGTGGAAGCCATAGAGAAATGCATCAGTGTTTACATCTGTAGATGGCTTGGAGTGTACCGAAACCTTACATCTATGGCACTGTATGGCAGATGAATGAAGGTCCATGTATCGATAAAGTCCCTGTCAGAAGAGTTCAAGGTGGCAAAGTCAAAGCTTCATATGACGCTTAGAGACACAAAGGATCAAGTTGTTAGGGATGCACTCTCAGATGTCAGAACAGGCAGGAAGTGGCAGGCAGGTGTTGAGGTTGCAGAGGCTGAGTCCAGTCTAAGGATCCGGGAGATAGTTGGGGCAACCCAGCTTGACTGGAATGGCTTGGGACATGGCAGAATGGTCTGGTGGTCACAGGCAAGTGACAGATAAAAGCAGGACCTTGTTGCGGCTGAGGTTCGGGGGTCAGAGGAGCAGCCTTGGATAACTAGACCGGTATCCCAAGCCCAACAAGAAGCATGGACAAGATGGGAGCAGCTTCAGGAAAAGAGGATGCTATGGAGCAATTTGTGGAGAGCAGAACCAGCCAGAATCAGCTTGATGCTAAGGGCAGTCTACGATCTCCTACCAACTCCGGTCAACCTGGCCCAATGGTATGACACAGAGTTTGACCTGTGTTCAGCATGCTCCTAGTGTGGGACTCTCCAGCACATCCTGAGTGCCTGCCCAAGCAAGCTCTCAATGTACAAGTGGAGGCATGACCAGGTGTTGAGAGCAATCAAGGAGCCCATTGAAGTTGCTGTGGAAAAGGTGAACAGGGAAAAGAGGACTACTGTCACCCAAAGGATCCACTTCCTTCCAGCTAGGGCTGGATTAAGACACCAAGCTCCTTGTCAGGGTCTGGCAAGGGGCCTCCTACAAGGACCTAATGATTGTCAGTAGACCTGGACAAGGCACTTCAGTTCCCAGTAGAAATTGCTCTCACAAGGTTGCAGCCTGATGTGGTGATAACATCTAGAATGACAAGGACAGTGATCTTTGGAGAGCAAACAGTCCCATGGGAAGATAACATTGAAGAGGCCTATGAAAGGAAAAAGGAGAAATATTCAAGATTCAAGATTCAAAGGTTTTTTATTATCATGTGCACAGTTAAGAAATGCAACATTTCCTGAGCAATGAAATTCTTACTCTGCTCTCCGAACGAATGCCAAGGTAATAGGTACACAGCATACTAATAAGGTAATAAGACACCTAATGCTAATGGATACTAATAACACATACTATAATACACAGTTAGACAATTAGGACTCCTTAAGCACGCACTAAGTACTAATACTAATGAATACTAATAACACACATTTGGCAATTTGGACAGCTAAAGCAGTTAAAGCAGTCAAACTAGAGGAAACAAGAAGAATGAAATTTGAAAGTTCACTGGATGACTAAAGTGGACAGTGATATATTGATATCAGAGATGATATGAACCTGAGATGGCATAAGCCTATGTACAGTGTGCAAATGAGCAGTATACAAATTACAAATTAGCACCCAGTGTCAGAATTTCTTTGTAATTATAATACCAGTAGACTGTACATAATAATTAGCAGCAGAGATGATCAGACGGGGTGAGACTATGTACACTGTGCAAGTGTGCAATGTGTAGATTTAGCAACTGGTGTGTAAGTTCCTATTTGCAAAGCTGTGTTGCGGAGTTTTGGGAGTTTGTTATAGGTTCAGGAGTCTGATGGCAGTGGGAAAGAAGGAGTTTTTCAGTCTGGTTGTCCTGCATTTCACACTTCTGTACCTCCAGCCTGAGGATAGAAATGTGACATTCTGTGCTGGGGGTGGGTGGGGTCCTGGAGGATGGCGTCAGCTCTCCTTTGGACTCTGTGGTGGTAGATGCTCTACAGAGAGGGGAGTGGAGTCCTGATGATCTTTTCCACTGTCTTCACCACTCTTTGCAGGCATTTGCGGTCCAGGGCAGTAGTGCTGCTGTAACCACGCAGTGATGCAGTTGGTCAGGATACTCTTGATGATGCAGCTGTAGAAATTGTTGAGGATCCTGGGGGACATGCCAAACTTCTTCAGCCTCCTCAGAAAGTACAGCCGTTGTTGAGCTCTCTTGACCAGCTCTGTGGTGTTGTGTGTCCAGATAAGGTCTTCGCTGATATGGATGCCCAGGTATTTAAAGCTGCTCACCTCTCCACCTCAACCTCCGAGATGAACAGTGGCCGATGGGGTCTCCTCCTCCCCTTCCTCATGTCCACTATCATCTCCTTTGTCTTGTCCGTGTTGAGGGTGAGGTTGTTGTCCTCACACAATGACACCAGGCTGGCCACCTCCCTTGTGTAGGATGTTTCGTCATCACCAGTGATGTGTCCTATCATTGCTGTGTCATCCACGAACTTTAAGATGATATTGTCCTTGTGGGAGACAACACAATCATGGGTGAAGAGGCTGTAGAGGATGGGGCTGAGAACGCAACCCTGTGGGACACCTGTGTTCGTGATGATGCTGGCTGAGGTCCTATTACCCATCCTGAGAGAGTGGGGCCTGCCAGTTAGAAAGTCCAGTAGCCAGTCGCAGAGGGTGGGGTGCAGGCCAAGTGAAGACAATTTGTCGGTGAGTTTGTGGGGGATGACTGTGTTGAAGGTGGAGCTGTAGTCAACAAAGAAAATCCTAATGTAGGAGTCTTTATCTTCCAGGTGGGAGAGAGAGCAATGGAGTGCTGCAGCAATGGCATCTGAGGGGGACCTGTTGGGCCAGTAGGTGTACTGCAGGGGGTCCAGGGTATCCGGTATGCGGTCCTGAATGAGGGGCAGCACCACTATCTCAAAGTACTTCATGATGATTGCAGTGAGTGCTACCGGCCTGTAATCATTCAGGCAGGTCGGCGGGCTCCTTTTGGGAAGGGGGATGATGGTTGCGGTTTTGAAGCAGGAGGGGACTATGCTGTGGTTGAGGGAGAGGTTGAAGATGGATGTGAGAATGTCAGTCAGCTCGGCAGCACATGCTCTGAGGGCCCACCCAGGGATGTTGTCTGGTCCTGCTGCCTTGCAGGGGTTGATATTCCTCAGTGCTTTGTTTACCTGGCCTGGTGAGACTTTTAGTGGAGGGGGAGGGTGTGTGAGTGTGTGTCTCCTCTCTGCACTGTAGTTGGTGGTCTCAAAGCAGGTGTAAAAGATGTTGAGATCGTCCGGCAGGTTGTCTGTGGAGCTAGTGGTGCTGCTGTTGGTCCTCTTGTAGTCTGTGATGTGTTGCAGGCCTTGCCACATGCGCCCTGGGTCAGGAGTGGAGTAGAGGCTGTCCAGCTTTTCCCCGTACTGCCTCTTGGCTGTTGTTATAGCCTTCCTCAGTCCATACTTTGCAGCTTTGTACTTGACCTCATTGCCTGATTTAAATGCAAGAGAGCGAGCACACAGCATCTGACGAACCTGACTGTTGATCCAGAGCTTCTGGTTGGGGAACTTCCTGACTTGTATGGTTGATACGACGGTATCAACACACTTGCTGATGTACCCAGTCACAAACTCAGCATATTCCTGTATGTTTACAGAATAGTCCTCTCGGGTGGCTGCAGCTTTAAACACATCCCAGTCTGTACAGGCAAAACAGTACTGCAGGGTGTTCTCAGCCTCTGGAGTCCAGCGTTTAATTTGCTTAATAACAAGGGTTTTTTTGTTTCAGCTTTTGTCTGTAGGCTGGGTACATAAACAGGGAGATGTGATCCGACTGTCCAAAGTGGGGGCGGGGTGCCACTCTGTAAGCACCACGTATGTTGGAATAAACATGATCCAGTGTGTTTTTATCGCGGGTGGGAATGTCCACATGCTGGCAATATTTGGGGAGTACAGTCCGTAAAATGCACTGGTTAAAGTCACCAGCAACAATAAAAACAGTATCGGGATCGGTCGTCTCTACTGCGCTGATGGCATCATAAAGTTTGCTTAGTGCTACTGTGCAGTTGCTTTGCGGGCGAATGTAGACAGCGGCCAAAAACACAGCAGTAAATTCCCTTGATAGATAATAGGAACGGCATTTCAGCAGTAAAAACTCCACATCAGGCGAACAGTGCTTGTAACCAGTCTGTACATCTCCACACCACGAGTTGTTTATAGACACCCCCCCCCCCCCGCATTACCTGAGGCTCCAGTTCTGTCTGCTCGATGTGTTGAGTGAGTCTGTAGTTGAATGGTGCACTCTGGGACTCTGTCCGAGAGCCAGGTCTCACAGAAAATTAGGGCACAGCTCTCTTTTATCGCCTGCTGGTCTTCAATCCTTACTCTTAGTTCATCTAGCTTGTTTTTCAAAGACTGTACGTTATCCAGCAAGAGGCCGGGTAGCGGTGGTTGACTGGCATGAGCCTTTTTACCTCGTCTCTGGCGCTACTGCCGACGTGCTATCTTGGGGTCAGCATGCTCACGTGGGCTTGGTGCTTTGGGGCCTTCCTGGGGGTGGTGCTGCTGGTTGCGCCGCACAATGCACTGCAGATCGGGTGGTATGAAGCCAGTAAATTCTGTCACTCTTGCATATGAAGAGTTGGTGTTACAGTGCTTGGAAAGAGGGTGGAAGCTACATTGCTATCCCTTCGAAGTTAGTTGCTGAGGGTTAGTGGCTCATTCCATGATGGCATTCTTACGATGCCTAGGGATAGAAGGCCAGAAGAAGAGAGCTGTGTATAAGAACCTGGAGGAAGCAGCTAAAGTAGGATCCACCTGGAATTGGTGGAAGAATTAAGAAGCAGTGCTTGCGGTTTAGCCAACCAGGTGAGCACGTCCCCAGACGTAGGTGATGTGGGCCCACCCCCTTTTCACAGTGGTACTAAGAATAATGGGCCGAAACCACTGTGGGCTTCTAGCTGAGGACTCAACTGGTCATAGCAGGAGTGATGTAGTATGTCAGCCTGTTTGCTAATCATCAGTGGCCACTTCCCTCTGAGAACATCCTGTTTGAAGCCTCGCAATGTTTAAATACTGTTGATCAATTGTTAGGTGTCACCTTGGTCTCATGATGTCAAAATATGAACAGCATGTTGAAGAGGACTGTTTAAACACCATTTCTAATTGAACCAGAAAATGTATTGGTTGATCCATGGATCAAACACCTGCTGTGAATTTTGCCATTAAGCACCTTGTTAGAGAACAGCAAGTTATGCAAAAAGTACTGAAACATTGAACAGCTGGACATGAGCATTCAAAAAGTTAGAGGTCAAATTAAATTCACCTGTAAAGGTTACAGTGTATTTAAGGTGCATCCTGAAATTTCACCCGAAAGCCGAATATCCCTAACTTTTTGTGAGTAGTGTAGCTGCAGTTACGAAGTCAATTTTTCTGCTCATGAAAGTCTTGACAGGACCAACTTAAAAATTCACGTTGGATGCATCCATGAGCAGTGTATCAATACTAGTGTAAAATTTACTATTTTTAGTATTTCTGTATTGGATAGCTTTTCTAATTGGTCATACACCCAGTGCTGCCCAACTTTTATCTGTGAGCATGCTGCTATTGTGTTTTTAGATGCAAATTACCACATACTTTGTTTTCACATGGTGTTGCTAGTAATGACCATGTTTACATGCACACACACACACAAAAAAAACAGCTTGGATTGCTGGAGTTATCTTTTTTCCCCCTTGTCTTGTCAAGCAGCTAGGTGAGCAGAACAGAAATCTGCTTCCCTTATTGTGCCAAACAGATTTATTTAGCCAAAAAGAGCTTGATACAGTACATATATTTGACATATATATGTACTGTATATTATTCATAAACACCTCCTGTAATAGCTTTTAATACTTTATTTAAATTGTTTCACCCATGAGGTATCCGACGGGGGAGGGGGGGACAAACAGAGAAGACAGACTAACACAACTGAAACAATCAGAAGACAAACTGTTTCTTCTACTGAAAAGGTCTCATCACAAGTCTGGTATCTGCACCTGTTAAAGGAGAGACATACAGTATGTGTGTGTGCATGTGTGTGCATGTGTATAAAAGCACGTGCAAAGTAAGTGTGTGCGTGTGAGTGGTTTGCCAGGAAACATACAAAGAGGGTGGCAGGTCACAGCAACACCCCCCCTCCCCCCGAAAACCCAAGCAAGCAAGACAATGCCACCAACCCTCACAGAGTGCAAATGTCCCGAGACAAACAAGCCCCAGGACAACCAGGCATCTGCCCATCCCTCCTGGGGCGGTGCACCCCCACCCCTGGACAGGCCATCCCCCACCCCACCCCCAGCGGGGCCAACGCCAGCTCCCGGGCCCCAGACGCCGGAAGGCCAGACCCTTCCCCCTTCCCCCTTCCCCCTTCCCCAGGGATCGGCCCATGCCCCCGGTGCAAGCCCTCCCAGACACCCCCACAGTGGGCCTGACCCACCCCAGCGCCACCAACACACACCACGGGAACCCCCACGCCCCCTTGCCAAAGGAAGGTGGCAGCAAGGCACAGGAGGCCCACAGGGGGCCAGCCCCCCCCCGTCCAAGGGAGCCCACATGGCCAGGAGGTGGCAGGAGGCGCCACCACCTCAGTCCATTGCTGGAGTTATCTTATTATTCAAGTGATCATGTAAAGAGAATAATCTGATAAACGCCGGTAAATGGGGTCATTAACTCAAGTGGTTTACCCTCCAATCATCTGTTTATTCAGTGCATGTAAACATAACAAAACTGATTATTGCCATTAAAGGTTTATTCCCAGTAATCAGTTTATTGTGACCATGTAAGCAGGGCAGTGGCTCACACTAAAGGGCTGTGCACACAACAGTGTTTTTACCCCAAACTTGCAAACTTCTTTTACAGTTTGGCTGTCTGTATATGACACTGGGACTTCAGAGGTGTGAAAGCGTAAAGGTTTGAAGCGAGTCTTTAGAGTGGAAAGGTTGTACTGACACATTTGTTCCTCCTCTGTTTGCATGGAGTAAAACACTAACAGTGACATCAGCCTCATGGTACATGTCCACTGTGTCATTCTTTGACGGAAGGCATTGCATGGGAGTTGCAGCGCAGGGATAGGCGTAACCAGGTGGAGTAACAGAGAATAATTTACGTTATGGTAAACCAACAGTCAAAGAGCTCTGTCCTGGGACAAAGACTCTAATTGGTCCTGCTGCTGAGAACACAAAGGCTGCATCTGACTGGTTGATGGATCCGGTCATGGGCGGTCTTTCACAGACTGAAGCTCTTTGACAATACAGCAGATTACAAGTAAAAATTTTCAAGATTCAAGATTCAAAGATTTTATTTGTCAATACTACTATACGTACAGGATATACAGGAGAATTGAAATAGCATTTCTCTCTCTCTTCAGTTGTGTGCACAATATAAAAAAAAGAAAAAGGAATAAGGCTGGAAAAACAACAACAGCAGTCTATGTACAGTAATGCAACCTGTAGTGCAAATGGCGACAAAAGGTAGACCCAGACCTCCCATAGTGCACATAAGATAAACGATATATGATGATGAAACCCAGCAATCCTATATACAGAAAAGTGGAGCTGTAATACCCTTAGCTGCAAGTTCAATGCGGTAGTGTAGGTGCAGACAGTGACAAATAGGACTGCACATGATCAGTATTGGAATAACAGACAGCAGCAGATATGCCATTTGTGCAGATGACTGCAATAAAGCGCAGAGGCATACAGCAGCAAATGTATTACTGTTGATGTACCAGTCTTTCTGTGCCAGCAGCTAGTTATTGTGCGGGTGAGTGTGTTACGGTCCGGGGGGTGGGGGGGGGGGAGTAAGTGGACAGAGTCTCATATCTTTAAAACAAACCAGCAAAAAGTCTTTCTAACAACATCTCGGGTGAGAAATAGTAGGTGCAGTTAATGGAAAGTGTCATTATTTGATATCAAAAACTGCTGGTTTAAACATTTGGCACAACATCACTGCAGCCAATACATGATGGGTATCCGGATCCAGATGAAGTTGAAATTTTAAAGAGGAATGGGCAACCTGACACGCCGCAGCTCGAATCTCCCCACACCAGAGTTAAATGCTTTGTGTAGTGTTTCACACAGACATTGAAGAGAAAGTGGAGAAACAATGGATCCAGTGGACACATACTATTACAGTTCTATACACATGTGCTAAGGTTTTACTTGAATGTGCATGCGGGAAAAGAAGCATGACTCCCAGTCAGTGCGTTCTGGGTATTTTGTTGTCTTATAATCCAAAGTCACTCTGAGAAAAAGTTCTAGTTCCTCTTCCGTCCAGACAAAACTTTCACGTGCTTTCTCCATCACTTTTTTCCATTTTTATCATGCACAATTGACAGGATCATTTATATGCAGATGTGTGGTGTGCTGTGGTGCTGTAAAAAAGTCACACTGCGACCTACTGGCCCGGCATAGTTACAACGGCAGTTTTCACACCTTGGTTGTTCCTATGTGCACACACACATTTTTATGATGTTGACATGTACATGCAGATCTTTCCACTTTCAATGAAAACGTTGTGCACAGTATGTAAGTCTATTCTATATATTCTATCTTGCATTGGAATGCCACCGCCTTGGGTGTGATATCATTTTCCCCTCTGGTTTCCGACCTGACTCTGTAGAAGGAATGCACCATTATGGAGGGCATGCAATGACAATTCTGGCGACACTGACTAATCACTTCCGGCACCACACGAGTAGGCTGCCTTTTTGCAACAGCGGATCAATTTATTCCTATTTCTATTTACTATCTGGCTCTCTTGCTAATCTTTCTGATCCAGTGACACCTTTATTCCATCCAGACACGTAGATCGTCCAAATGTCTCCTGAGCCAGTGGACGGAGCCACTGTTTCTTGCAGGAGGCAGTACAATAGAGACCAGCTGTCAGCACTTAACCGGCCCACGATGGTAATGCAAAAACTCGACATACCGGGAGAAATAAGACAGAAACGGCGGGGATGTCGAGCTGGAGTAAGACGGCGGGCGAGGAATATAAGGTACAGACCCGTCCTCCCATCCGTTATTATGGGGAATGTACGATCGCTACTCAATAAAACTGACGAGCTAGCGGCTATCTCCCGCTACGAGAGCGTGTACAGAGAGAGTAGCTTGATGTTGTCTACCAAGACGTGGCTAACAGAACTAGCAACAGATGCTAACATCGAACTGGAGGGTGTCCACGCAATACGGGCAGACCAGACACCAGACAGTGGGAAGGCAAGAGGCGGGGGAGTGATAATGTATGTCAATAACAGCTGGTGCAGACCGGGACATGTCACGGTTAAGGAACAGCACTGCAGCAAAGACATCGAGTTGCTAGTTGTTAGCATGCGGCCTATCTATCTCCCGAGGGAATACTCACACGTGATCTGCATTGTTATTTATGCAAATCCGACGGCGAACGCTGGGACAGCGCGTGACGTCATCCACTCAGTAACTGTCAGGCTGCTGACAGAACACCCAGATGCTCTTCTCCTCATCTCAGGTGATTTCAACCATATTTCACTGTCCCCCATTCTACCCACGCTCACCCAGTATGCCACATGCCACACTAGAGACAATAAAACACTGGACTTATTCTATGCAAACACTAAGGAGGCGTACACCTCACAACCACTCCCCCCACTTGGGAGATCGGATCACAACTTGGTTCATCTTCTGCCGGTGTACAAACCCCTAGTACACAGACAACCTCCGGTCATGCGCACAGTGAAGTTATGGTCTGAGGAGACAATGGACGCTCTAAAGGACTGTTTTGAAACCACTGCCTGGGAGCAGCTCTGCGATCCACATGGTGAGGACATTGATGGCCTCACTCACACCATCACGGACTACATCAGCTTCTGTGTGGACAACACCGTACCCACCAAGACCATACGGTGTTGCTCGAACAACAAACCCTGGATCAACCCTGAGATAAAAACACTTCTGAGAGAGAAGAAGAGGATCTTCAGGTCGGGGAACAGGGAGATGCTGAAGTCCGTACAGAGGGAGCTGAGGAGGAAGATCAGAGAAGGCAAGGACAGCTTCAGGAAGAAGATGGAGGACAAGCTGCAACAGAGCGACATCAGCGGGGTCTGGAGAAACCTTAAAACCATCTCTGGGCTCCAGAATACCTCCTCCCAGGCCACGGGGGGCAGGGAGTGGGCGAACAATCTGAACCTGTTTTTTAATAGGTTTGACCAACCGCCCTCCCCCCCGACTGCAAAACAACCACTGCTGCCTCTAAAGCCATCGAGACCTGCTGTCCACACCCCACTCCACCAACCCCCCCCCCCACTCCCAGCACACAGCCCCCCAACCTGACCCTCACTAAGACCCAGGTGAGGACGGAGCTGAGGAAGATCAAGGCGAGGAAGGCCTCGGGACCGGACGGCATCAGCGCGAAGCTCCTCAAGTCCTGTGCAGACCAGCTGTGTGGGATTGTGGAGCACATCTTCAACCTGAGCCTGAAGCTGGGGAGGGTACCACAGTTGTGGAAATCATCTTGTGTGGTACCTGTACCAAAGACTTCCTACCCCAAAGACCTGAACAGCTACAGACCAGTGGCCCTGATGTCTCACATGATGAAGACCGTGGAGAGACTGCTCCTTGCTCACCTCCGCCCCCTGGTGGGACCAGCAATGGATCCACTCCAGTTCGCCTACCAGCATGGCATTGGGGTGGAGGATGCAGTGATCTTCCTCCTTCACCGTTCTCTGTCCCACCTGGAGAAGCCCAGGAATGCGGTGAGGATCATGTTCTTTGACTTCTCCAGTGCTTTCAACACCATCCAACCGATGATCCTGAAGGACAAGCTGCTGTGCGCAGGGGTGGACCAGCACCTGTCATCACGGATCCTGGACTACCTCACTAACCGGCCACAGTTTGTGAGAACCCGAGATTGTGTGTCCGACACAATCATCGATAGCACGGGGGCCCCCCAGGGAACGGTTTTGGCTCCCTTCCTGTTCACCCTTTATACTGCGGACTTCTCACACAACACAACACACTGCCATCTACAGAAGTTCTCTGACGACTCTGTGATCGTCGGCCTCATCTCCAACGGAGATGAAGCTGAGTACAGAGGACTTATCCAGGACTTCGTGGACTGGTGCCATCAGAACTGCCTCCAGATCAACGCGAGGAAAACTAAGGAGCTGGTGGTGGACTGCCACAGGCAAGGACAACCCCTCACAGCACCAGTAAACATCCAGGGAACAAACATTGAGATGGTGACATCCTACAAGTACCTGGGTGTTCATCTGAACAATAAACTAGACTGGTCACACAATACCGACATGCTCTACAAGAAGGGGCAGTGCAGGCTGTTCCTACTGAGGAGGCTCAGGTCTTTTGGTGTCCAAGGGGTGCTGCTGAAGACATTCTACAACACGGTGGTGGCATCAGCCATCACTTTTGGAGTGGTCTGCTGGGGCAGTGGCATTACAGCAGCCGATAGGAAGAGACTGAACAAACTGATCAAGAAAGCTAGATCTGTTCTGGGGCAACGCCTTGACCCAGTGGAGGAGATAGGAGAGAGAAGGATGGTGGCTAAACTGTCATCTCTGCTGGAGTCCGAGTCCCACCCTATGCAGGACATACTGAACGCACTGAGGAGCTCATTTAGCAGTAGACTACATCATCCTAGGTGCACAACCGAGAGGTTTCGCAGGTCCTTCCTACCTACGGCGGTCAGACTGTATAACCTAAGCAGGGCTGCTCGCAGAGATAGCAAAAAAAACATGACGACCTAATAGTATTGAATGCAAAAGACGCAATAGACTTACACAAATGGTCCCCTCCGGTATACAACTAGGACAATATCAGTCGCTACAGAGGGTGACAATATGTATGGGTACATATTCATACTATGTAGGATAACTAAGTAGACGGTTGCACTGTTTATTCCATCTAGCTACAATGCTCCGCACTGTGTATATATATTTATATATTTATGTGTACGTATGTATATTCACTGCTCTTATTTTTATTTTTCTTATCTTCTTAATTATTGCTCTGAGTGTTGCTATCCCTGTGCTGTTGCAATCCTGGAATTTCCCCATTGTGGGACTAATAAAGGCTTATCTTATCTCATCTTATCTTATGACGGCACTTCACTTACAGCCATGCCCCCCCTCCTTCCGGATTGAGTGGCAAAACAAATCAAAGATGGCTATGTGTAGCAGAAAAAACACAGACACAGAGAGGAATACAAATAATTCTATGCTCAAACTGAAGGCAGTTGGACTCGACAGTGACCCTCACAGCTTTCAAAAGAATCAGTGGTTCTATGGGAGACCCATGCTGTGGTATTCATCTCAGACTGAAAGACATGGAGATGCAGTAATTTCCTCTGATGGAAGAGCATGGGGATTAAAGGGCTGGGGGACAAAAGGAATTGTCATGCGGGAATGAATTGTAATGCAGGACCTCGGGTAGCAGGGGTGTGGGAGTGTTGTGATATAAAAGAGAGTCCCTGCTACATGAGGTTAATGTTTTCTGATTCTGGAAGATGTGCGAAAGTGAATAAAGTTCATCTGCTCTGAACACCCGGCCTGGTTATTCCTCTCTCCACAGTCCGCTAATATCCACATGTGGCCAGAAATTGGGTTTCCTGATATTTATATGTACTATTTCGACACCAGGAAAATATACAAAGCAGAGCCTGAAAGCATTTAAAAGCCTGGACTCTTGGTCATACTTCAAGGCAGGATTTGTAGATGAAATTAAAGTAACGAAGACACCTATGAATATTCTGTGGACAGGTATGCATATATCATTATTACTATTATGTTTTTTTTTAAATGTTGCTACCATTAGCTAACCTAGCATTAGCTAGCTATCATTTCACATGTTTTTCCCCACATCTAACAGTTGCTCATTAATTGTGCAGGTTAACCATAGCCAGTGAATAGCTTTAATAAGCTAACAAAGCACCATCCTCTTTACAGTAAACAAATCCAACATACCTGTGACAAAATGAGAACAAAGCCATGTTTTGGAGCATGGATTCCAGTTGCTTCTGCCGATTGCAACAACCCATTTGCTTTTCCTTTCTTTAGTTTAAGGCTGTCTGTAAAAGGATAGATCCGACTTCTTGCAGAATCTATTTGAACAGTCAATTGCAGAAGAGCTCTTCCCCATTTTAGATGTTCTTTGAAGGCATTAAAAGGCAGGAAAGTTTCCTCCTCAGGTCGGTGCTACCGACTGTGCCAGGAAACTAGGCTAAGCTAGGCTAATGCATGGTTAGCCACTAACTAACAAAATTGGACTTTCTGGGTGACATTACACTATAAAAAATTATTTAAAAAATATCCAAAATTTAAAAAAATTAGAGCATACACAAGATTTCAAACATGTCGCCTTCCAAAATTGATTAAACCGGCCCGTCTTCATTTTAGGTGTTTTTTGCTGCATTCAAATGATTCAAACCAATGGTGGCACACATTTTTTTTTTGCCACTCAGAGCTGAGTAAACACCATAACTTCTGGGATTGTGACGTCATGCGACGTCATGCACGTGCCATCAATATATAGGGAAACAGTGGTAGCCTGGCAGCTAGAAGATCTTCCTGTTAGCAGAAGTAGGGTCTTTTCTGTGTTGAGTTTGCTTGTCTTCCCCGTGCTTGTGTTGGTTCACTCCGGGTGCTCCAGTTTCCTTCCACAGTCTAAAGGCACACATGCTAGGTTAATTGATGATTCTAAATTGATCCTAGGCATCTGGGTCTGTTAACCCCATGGAGTTTAAAGTTTGCATTATCAGAAGCAATTTGAGTGGCCATTAAGATTAGAAAAAACTTTAAATATAGGTGACCTTCTTTGCCTCAGGTTCTCAGACATGCGTGCACCTCCACCCCACCCTCAGTCCTCTTTCTCTGTCACCATCCCTCTCTGGTACCCAGTCATGACTTTTATCCGGCTCACTGTCATCACAAATCACAAAACACTATTTCACCTCCACTAGTTATTTCATGCACATTTAGCAACTGTGGTCTTTACCCATTATTATTATTATTATTATTATTATTATTATTATTATTATTATTTACAGCTGTGTTGATATTTATTATCATAGCAAACCTATTTTCTGTAAAACTAATGCAAATGTCACCGACAGACATCACTGTCGCTCCCCATCTCAGTCTCGTTAGCCTGACATTCACCTGTTGTTAGAGGCAAACTCCTTGCAAACAAAATGCTTGATAAAGTGCTGCAAAATGAAGGCAGATGTTTTCATCTTCTCTGTGCCAGGCTAGGGAGGACAGAGGAGGGTGACTAAGTAAAAGCTGCCTCGGCATGATGTGTGAGGAATGGAGAGGAGACGCTAAATGTTCCCCAGACCATGTCTGTGTGTGTGACTCGCATCCCACTGCTATAAAGCCTCATTAGTGAGACACCCTGCCCCAGACATTGTGCTGCTCTAAAGAAGCAAAAAAAAACTTACACAAAAGCACATACAATACTCTGGTGTATACACACAGAGATACACATGTAGGAACTCAGACAAAAAAAATGTTTAGAAAGTCCTGTTTCGTTTTTATTGTGGCACCATCTTCTAAAATTTTAGTCTCCGTCACCACATAGCAATTCGGTGTGTATCACATTTCATTTAAGAAACATCTTGAGCAGATTTTTTTTTAAGTTCATATCATCATTTCCTTGGAGTTTTGTGTCACCTGTCTGACAGGCACAATCACAGATCAGCCAGTTTAAAGTTTAATGGCTCGAGCAGTGGCGGCGAGGGGAATAGGTCTACATACAGTATTGATGAGTGCCTTTTCATCAACCACCACCTCCTCGACCTCTCTCTCCTCTGATATGATGACCACTGTCTGGTAATGTAGGGATCATCCGAGCTGATCCCGCCAGACATAGGGAGAGGCCGATAATCACCAGGTTTTCAGGCAGCTTTCTAAGGATGAGTTGGATTTAGTGGGAAATTGCTGGAGTGTTTGGATAGTTTGGGGTGCAGTACAGCAAGTGAGATTTCCATTTGGGAAATGTTGGTAGAGCAGTACAGGGCCGGGTGGGGTGGGGGAGTTAAATGCTGTGTCTGTCCCAGTTTGCAGGTCAGTCAGTCTGGCCCGCTAGAACAGTGCTCAGAGGTCCTGAGCACCATGGGGAAGATAATCATTGCCAACAGTCAGAGGCAATATGCTCAGGATTGGATTTTTAAAGCCTGTTAAAATATTACTGAGGTGATTAATATTGAAATATGCGCATGTCTTTCAGCTGTCTGCTCTCTCCCTCTCCTTATTCTTGCTGTGATTTATTCCCTTTACTATTCACACTCTCCAAAAATTTCAATATTGCACATTATGTTAATAAAATGTGCCGTTTTTATTCAACAGTGACTTTAACGTGTCACTTGTTCAGATTTCCCTGTGATTCCCACTCAAGCGTCACAAATAGGAAGAGGGACACAGAAGAACAGGTACCAGGGCTTTTTGAGTTATTAGCTTGATTAATAATTAATTTCATATATTATGACACACCAAGAATAAATCTCTGTCTTTTGTGCACACGCCCGCATAATTCTAGCTGGAGCGTTTTCTCTCCTCCGTTCTGTGTAAACAAGTAAGAAAGGAGCAGAAACTTATTTATGGCCACATTATTCATGGGTATTTCTCTTCTGCTGTGGCTGTTTTGTCTGCATGAAGACACACTAATTCTTAAATTTGGGCACCCACAGCAATATTCAAATAAGTTTGCATTTGCTCCCTTTTTAGCAGCCACAGATAAAATCAGAGGAGCAATGTTTACTTAGTGATAAACTCCATAAACTGAACGTCACATATTTTTGTTTTGCCTTCAAACGGCAACACCATCACATATTCCACAACAGCGCATGGAGTGTGACCAACAGATACTGAGCACTGGTTCTGACATGCATGGTGACATATTGTCCCCAAGAGATGTATGGCTGCAGGTGGACCATCACATCCAGGGGGACCACTGTTCACCATTTTCAACATTGTTGAACATTTTCAACATTGAACAACTGTTCAACAATGACAGAAATCCAGCTATCAAGCTCCCATTCTTTGTTATGTAGAATGAACCCTTGTAAATCAATTTAGAGGTCATTAGGGATATATAAGGCAGTTTAGAAATAAAATGGTACAAAAAGAAAGGGATGCTGTAAGACATCAAAAAGCTATGTTTTTATATACAGTAGAGTGGCATGAATGTAAATCAATAAGATGTTTGTGTTTATCTTTATCTTCAAAATGAGATGAAGATGGAATCTTCACCTCACAAAATGTCATTTCTTAATCATGTAAATGTAAAGAAATAAACTGGGTTGCCAACTATTACTGGGACTTTCCTTATTTTAGGCCAAATAGTTTTTTTTTTTTTTTTTTCCATTAAACAACATCCCTTGTCCCATATTTTGGCTTCATTTCAAACTGGGAGACAATAATCACCCAACATCACTTCTTAATTTAGTGCATCTGTAGTAATCTGGCTCTGTGCTGGGTTGTTTTTCCTCCTAATTGCCTGATTAGGTGCAGCTGCCTAATTACCCTCACCTGCAGCAATCAGCTTGACCCGTTATTAGGAGGAAGCAGACCACACTACAGCAACAGAGATGTTGAGACACACGCACTCTGCCAGGAGCGCTCCACCAGGTCCTGTTAGTGATGGAGAAAATGAAGCTTCACGAAGCAGTGAACCACTTTGAGACAATTGCTTTAAGAATGAATCCCTTTAAGTCCTACTGTATCTCTGGCGATGCAGTGACACACCTCATTCAAATTACTGTAACTCCTCAAACACTCATGCTAGCGATACAATTGTAACAGATTTTGAAAGCTGAGAAGCGGCACTTTCCACTGATGTATAGTACATATAGTAATCACGCGATTGCCTGTGTGAGTGAAAGAAGAAGCAAGCACAGTAGGGGAATTGTAGGCAGAGAGGAGCAAAGAAAAGGAGAGAGAACCTCTTCAAGTGCTTTGAAGTGTTTTATTGGTGTTTTCTGTGTAATTATACTGCGGACTTTTCACACAACACATTACACTGCCATCTTCAGAAGTTCTCTGACGACTCTGCGATCATTGGCCTCATCGCTGATGGAGATGATGCAGAGTACAGAGGACTTATCCAGGACTTCATGGACTGGTGCCATCGGAACTGCCTCCAGATCAATGCGAGGAAAACTGAGGAACTGGTGGTGGACTGCCACAGGCAAGGACAACCCCTCACAGCACCAGTAAACATTCAGGTAACAGACATTGAGATGGTGACATCCTACAAGTACCTGGGTGTTCATTTGAACAATAAACTGTACTGGTCACACAATACCGATGCACTCTACAAGAAGGGACAGCGCAGGCTGTTCCTCCTGAGGAAGCTCGGGTCCTTTGGTGTACAAGGGGCACTCCTGAAGACCTTCTACAATTCGGTGGTGGCATCAGCCATCACATTTAGAGTGGTCTGCTGGGGCAATGGCATCAGCAGCTTACGGCACTCGCCTACATGCCAGGTGGCTCCCACGACGAAAGAGGCAGAGCCTCTTCCACCCACTTTGTACCCCGAGTGGTGTCACCACCGTAAATCGGTAGTTAGCCACCCCGGTCTAACCCACATCCAACCCAGCCGCCATCTTACTAGTACCAGCCATTTCCATATCTAACATTGACCAAAATGGTTATTTACAGAATTTTATTTTTTTATTCTATTTATTTAATAGTTTAAGAGGAAAAATATTTCTACGTGGATGCCTGGCTTTCCTGGGGCTTGTTGACCTCGGACATCTGTGCCCTGTGGGGGATGGTGGCGCTGCCCTGCCTGTTGGGGGGTTTCCGGGGGGGGGGGGGTACTGCGACCGGCTGCCCTCTTCACATGTTTCCTCACAAATGTGCTCTCATATACACACACACGCACAAATGTCTCCCCTTTAACAGGTGTTGATACCAGACTCGTGTTGAGACCTCTTTGGTGGAAGAAGCAGTCTATCTTCTGTCTGTTTTAGTTGCTGGTTTGTTTGTCTTTTTTGTCTGTTCCTCTCCCTTTCCTTTCCCCCTCCCCACACTTCCTTTCCCCATTCCCCAACCTGTTGGGTCTTTCATGAGTAAAATAAATAAAGAATTTAAATAAAGAATCAAAAGTTATTACAGGAGGAGTTTACAACAATATTCAGTACATGGATAGGTACTGTATAAAGCTCCTTTTGGCAAAGTAAATCTGTTTTGGCACAATAAGGGTAGCAGATTTCTGTTCTGCTCACCTAGCTGCCTGACAGGACAAGGGGCTAAAAAAAAAAAAAGGAAAAATATTTCTACTACTTCAAGTTCTGCTCAACCCCAGCACTGTTATTGTGTTTTTATGCACTTTTGATGTGCCTTTGTCATGTGTCAAGCACACATTTAAAACCAAGACAATGAATAAAAAGTGCACATTTTTCATTATATTGATCTGTGTTAGTTTTAGATTTGTCATATTCAACAGATCGCTGAGCATCTGTGGCCCAGTTACATGTCTTAATTTCAAAGTGTGGCCAAACTGATTTTGTGATTGAATAGCCCTGTCCTACAGAGACTGTGTTTACTATTAAAAAGTATTTTTCAATTAAGAAATATGTGTGGGGGGGGGGGGGCAAATGTTTACATATACCACTGTAAAACACTGTTTCAGGTCCCTGCTGTGGAGTGACAAATTATTATCAAGTGTGCAACATTTTGCTGCAGTGGTGCTTTAGTGATAGAGCATGTGTATTATGTCTGGAAATGAGGCACGGACAACAGGCATAAACTGTACTCTCCTTTACTCAACACATAACTGAACTATACAGAAGGGTGGTGCCATATGGCACCACGCCCAGTTCACCACGTGAATCACCTACAGCAAGCCACCACGTCCAAGCACCACATTTAACCCCCACCCCCCATCCTGAAAAAACGAAGAACTATATACAACTACCTGTGCACCCGGGTAGACTATTGATAAGCCCGCGTGACCGAGTGGATTGTTCTGTCACTGTTGTCGGTCACGTCCTGGCTAGTCCACTATTTCAAAAATTAGTTACAAAGTCCCTAAGGTAGCTGACTCTGATGGACGTTCATTGGGGGTTGTGGGTCTTGTGTAGCCAAAGTCCCAGCTTGATCTTGTCGTGTCCGCAGCCGTCTCCTGATCCGGGCTCAAAGTTGGTGTCACTTTTCTGAGGCGGCTGGCATGCCACCGTGACCCATCAGCAAAACGAATGACAGCTGGGCGCAGCTGCGCCGTGATCTGTATCAGCGTTGTCCAAAACGACTGCAACTTGTGGGCGCGGTTGGGATGCTGGCTCCAAACCTAGTCTAGCACTGCAAGTCTGGGTCACCTTGCCCTGCGCTTCTTGTCAAACCTTTGCTTCATCCGTTGTTGTTGTTTGACCACCCTCGCTCTAGGTGAGGGCATCTCCGACAGGGTAGCAGCTGATGGGGGGAGGCATAGTCGGCCTAGGGGAAGGCTCATCTCATGTCCCAGCATCAGTAGGGCCCTGGAGCTGCCCGTCGTGGCATGAGGTGTTGCTCTGTAATGTAGTAGGGTGCTCTGTAGTGTGGCTGAAAATGGGAGCCCACCCGTTAAGTGTGCCATGAAATTGTTCTTGAGGGTCTGGTTGAACCCCCCACCCCCACCCCCATTCACCTGATGGTGGTAGAAGGCAGTTCTTATGTGTTTTATGCCCCTTTCTTTCCCGAAGGCCTCGAAATCTGCTGTGGTGAATTGCGGTCTGTTGTCCATTGTGATTGCATCTGGCACACCCCAGTGGGCAAAAAGGGAAGTGAGAAAATCGGTGACCACGTTGGTGGTGACTGAGCTGGTAGTCAACACCTCGGGCCATTTTAAGTAGAGGTCATAGGACACTAATAAAAAGTATTAGTGTGGGGGAGCACTATACAGTTCGTCGCATACAAGCGGTGTTCAAATGTGTTTGCTCCCTTCCTGATTTCTCATTTTTTTGTATGTTTGTCACACTTAAATGTTTCAGATCATCAAACAAATTTAAATATTAGACAAAGATAACACAAGTAAACACAAAATGTAGTTTTAAATGAAGGTGTTTATTATTAAACGTTAAAAAAAAAATCCAAACCTAAATGCCCCTGTATGAAAAAGTGATTGCCCCCCCCCATGTTAAACCATAAATTAACTGTGGTTTATCACATCTTTGGAAAGCTGAGTTCAATTCCTCTAGCCACATCCACGCCCGATTACTGCCACACCTGCTCTCAATGAAGAAATCACTTAAATAGGACCTGCCTGACAAAGTGAAGTAGACCAAAAGATCCTCAAAAGCTAGACATCATGCTGCGATGCACAGAAATTCAGGAACAAATAAGAAACAAAGTAATTGAGATCTATCAGTGTGGAAAAGGTTATAAAGCCATTTCTAAAGCTTTGGGACTCACGCGAATCACAGTGAGAGCCATTATCCACAAATGGCGAAAACATGGAACAGTGGTGAACCTTCCTAGGAAAGGCCAGCCAACCAAAATTACCCCAAAAGTGCAGCGACGACTCATCCAAGAGGTCACAAAAGACCCCACAATAACATCCAAAGAACTGTATACCTCCCTTGCCTCAGTTAAGGTCAGTGTTCATGACTCCACCATAAGAAAGAGACTCGGCAAAAATGGACTGCATGGCAGAGTTCCAAGACGAAAACCAATGCTGAGCAAAAAGAACATAAAGGCTTATCTCAGTTTTGCCACAAAACATCTCGAGGATCCCCAAGACTTTTGAGGAAATACTCTGTGGACTGACAAGACAAAAGATGAACTTTTTGGAAGGTGTGTATCCCATTACATCTGGCGTAAAGGAAACGCAGCATTTCAGAAAAGGAACATCATACCAACAGTAAAATATAGTGGTGGTAGGGTGATGGTCTGGCACTGTTTTGCTGCTTCAAGACCTGAAAGACTTGCTGTGGTAAATGGAACCATGAATTCTGCTGTCTATCAAAAAAACCTGAAGAAGAATGTCCGGCCATTGACATAATGTCTGGCTCAGGAAACACGCACGCAGGCTCAGAGAAGATTCAATAGCTTTATTCAACAAGCAGGTGTGTATGGATGAGTGTATGAGATATGTGTATGTGATGCGGGTGAACGCCGATGCACAGGAAACAGAGCAGAACGCCGTACAGCCAGGCAACCCTATGGAGAGAGCAGAGGACAAGGGTAAAGGGCACCACACCAAGACAGGTATAATGAGCAGAGTGCTGCTTACTTGTAGATGACGGGTGGCTAGCGTTGGCCAAGGCAGAAGCCCGGGAGACAGCGTCCTGCTGAGCCAGTGATGACGATGAGGGAAGGGATGGCGATGATGGGGTATCCGCTGCCAAGGAATCCACCTGTGCACAGGGGAGAAGACTTGCAATGAGGTAAGGGTTAAGATGCTTACGTGGAAGCGTAGTTCAGCTGACGTGGAGGGACGATCCAGCTGGGAGAGAGTGCCGATGCGAACAGACGGCTCCAGACCGCTGCACAGGGCTGCATGGGCTAAATAGCCCGCGGCTGATGAGGCGCAGGTGTGCGCGCAGCTGAGGCGGATGATGAGCGGCGAGTCGTGACAGTACCCCCCCCCCACAGCAGCGCCTCCTGGCGCTGGCTTGTCCAGGTGCACCCGGTGGAACTCCGTGATGAGACTCCTGTCCAACACCAAGGAAGACCGCACCCAGGACCTCCACTCCGGACCGAATCCCTCCCAGTCTACCAAGTACTGCAGCCCGTGACCTCGGCGCCGGGAGTCCATGATGGAGGTGACTCTCCAGGCCGGATGGCCGTCGATCATCAGAGGCGCGGGCGGCGCCCTGGGCGGGGGGCAGAGTGGGTCGGAGACCACGGGCTTGATCTTCGAGACGTGGAAGGTGGGACATATACGGAGGGAGGGGGGGAGGGCCAGACGCACAGCCACCGGGTTGATGATTTTTGAGATGGTAAAAGGGCCAATGAAGCGTGGGGCCAGCTTCCTCTTCTCAGCCTTGAGGTTAATGTCATGTGAGGACAACCAGACTCGTTGGCCCACCTGGTAGGCAGGGGCCGGTCTCCTGTGGTGGTTCGCCATCGAGCTGTTGCGCACCGCCGTGCGTAATAGCGCATCGCGCGCTCTGGTCCACAGACTCCGACAGCATCTCAGGTGCGCCTGGATGGAGGGAACGGCCAGCTCGCCCTCCTGCTCCGGGAACAAAGGTGGGTCGTACCCCAAGGACGCCTTAAAGGGGGACATCCCCGTGGCAGAAGACCATGCCGTGTTGTGGGCATACTCCACCCAGGCCAGGTGCGCGCTCCAGGACGACGGGTTGGAGGAGGTGACGCAGCATAGGGAAGCTTCCAGTTCCTGGTTGGCACGCTCACACTGCCCGTTGGACTGCAGGTGGTGGCCGGAGGAGAGGCTTACCGTGGCCCCCAGAGCGTTGCAGAAACACCTCCATACCTCAGAGACAAATTGGGGCCCCCGATCAGAGACGACGTCCACCGGTATCCCATGCAGCCTGACTACGTGCTGGACAAGAAGGTCCGCTGTCTCCCGCACCGTAGGGAGGCCCCGGAGAGACACGAAGTGGGCAGCCTTGGAGAACCGATCTACGATGGTCAGCACAACGTCGTATGTGTTAGAGACTGGGAGGCCAGTGATGAAGTCGAGGGCTACGTGAGACCAGGGCCTGCCTGGAACCGGCAGGGGCTGGAGCAGACCCGCGGGGGGAGAATTAGCTGACTTGCCGGTGGCACACACAGGGCATGCCCAGACGTAGTTGGCGGTGTCCTTCTGGAGACCCGGCCACCAAAAGGAACACTGGAGGAGATCCACTAGCCGGGAGACACCAGGGTGACAGGCGAGTTTGGAGGTGTGAACCCAATGAATGACCTCCCCCCGGACGGTCGAAGGAACAAACAGCTTCCCTTCCGGTCCGCCACCAGGATCCGGTTCGGTCTCCTGCGCCCTCCTGATCTTGTCCCTGATGGACCAGGAAATCGCCCCCACAACGCACGAGCTGGGCAAGATGGTATGGCCCGGCTCCTCCGGGGTCTCAGGGGCAAACTGCCTGGAAAGGGCGTCGGGCAGGCCGTTCTTAGAACCAGGGCGGTAGGTGATGGTGAAACGGAACCGGGCGAAGAACAAGGACCAGCGCGCCTGGCGGGCATTTAGTCGTCTGGCAGATCTTAAATATTCCAGGTTCTTATGGTCCGTTAACACCACGAACGGCTGGGCAGCCCCCTCCAACCAGTGGCGCCACTCCTGCAGTGCGAGCTTGATGGCGAGAAGCTCCCTGTCCCCGACGTCGTAGTTGCGTTCAGCCGGAGACAGGCGCCGTGAGAAGAAGGTGCAGGGTCGCTTGACCCCATCGGCGGGTGATCGCTGAGAAAGCACCGCCCCTACTCCCATATCAGACGCGTCGACTTCGACCAGGCACTGCAGCGCGGGGTCAACCTGGGTCAGGACCCGGGAGGAAGAGAACTCCGTCTTCAAAGCCTCGAAAGCCGCTGCAACCTCTTCGGTCCACCGGAAGGGGGTCTTGGGAGAGGTGAGGCGGGTCAAAGGGGCAACAATGGCGCCGAAATTGGGAACAAAGCGGCGATAAAAATTGGCAAACCCAATGAACTGCTGCACCTGCTTTCTGGAGGTCGGCGTGGGCCATTCGACCACCGCCTTAACCTTCGCGGGGTCGGGAAGGACTTGAATGTGCGAGATTACGAACCCTAGGAAGGAGGTGGTCTTGGCGTAAAACTCACACTTTTCGGCCTTAACATACAGCCTGTTCTCCAGCAGCCGCTGTAGGACCCGCCTCACGGGTGTTCCTCCCGTGACCTGGAGAAGATAAGAATATCATCCAGGTACACGAACACGAAGAGGCCCAGGAAATCACGTAGGACGTCGTTAATGAGGCGTTGAAACATGGCAGGGGCGTTGGTCAGCCCAAACGGCATTACCAGATACTCGAAGTGACCACTAGGCGTACAAAAGGCCGTCTTCCATTCATCCCCCTCCCAGATCCGGACGAGGTGATAAGCACTACGAAGATCCAACTTAGTGAACCAGGTCGTCCCCTGGAGGGAGTGGAAAGCGGTGTCCATCAATGGCAGGGTGTAGTGGTCCTTCTCCATGATGTCGTTTAGTGCCCGAAAATCAGTGCAGGGGCGGAGGGACCCATCCTTCTTCGAGACGAAGAAAAACCCTGCACCAAGAGGAGACGAAGAAGGGCGAATGATTCCTGCATTGAGAGACTCCTTGATATAGCTGTCCATGGCCTCCCGTTCCGGCGCTGACAGGCTGTAGAGGCGTCCGGATGGCAAGGGGGCCCCCGGGCGGATGTTGATGGCGCAGTCGTAGGGCCGGTGAGGTGGAAGAGACATCGCCCTGGACTTACTGAACACGAGGCCCAGGTCATGGAATTCCGAGGGCACCAGGGTGAGGTCCGGAGGCGCGGCGTCCGAGGCCGGAGGAGGGGAGGACGGGGCGCAGGCTGCGGACTGGAGGCCGGTGCCCATACAAAAGGAGATCCAGGTGGCAATCCTTCCTGTCTGCCAATCCAGCACTGGGTTGTGCAGGCGCAACCAGGGGTAGCCTAGGATGACAGGTGACACGGAAGAGGATAGGACATACAAGATAAGATCCTCCCGGTGATTACCTGAGATTATTACAGGGATCGGCTGGGTGCGATGAGTCACTTGTCCAAGGGGCGCACGGGAGAGGGTGACCAGACTGAGAGGAGCGGCCAGAGGGTGGCAGGGGATGCCCAATTGGGTTGCCAGGCTCTTAGAAATGAAGCTCTGCTCTGCTCCTGAGTCCACCAGTGTGTGTGTGAGGTGCCCTGTGGAATTGTGACAGAATCGTATGGGCAGCGACAAACTTGTGAGGGGATTTGACCGGTTAGAGTCCGCAAGGCCCCCTACAGTGACTCGCGGACCGCCCCGTTTGGCTTCTCCAGACAATGCTCCACGGTATGCTGATCGCCTCCGCAATACATGCAGAGGCCCAGCTCCCGACGGCGCTGTTTTTCCGCTAGAGGGAGCCTTGACCGGCCAATTACCATTGCCTCCGACTCCTCGGAGGACTCCGGAGCTGGTAACGCCAGGGGGCGAGCCTGAGGCATGCGGACAGAACCTCCACGCGAGCAGCCAATTAATTTCCGCTCGGCGGATCGTTCACGCAGCCTGTTGTCCAAGCTAATTGTCAGGGAGATTAGCTTCGACAGCCTTTCCGGAAGGTCTCGGCTGGCCAGCTCATCCCTCAGACCTGAGTTGAGGCTGCGGAGGAAGATGCTACAGAGTGACGCCTCACCCCAGCCCACCTCCTCCACTGCGACCCGGAAGTCGATAGCGTAATCCGCCGCTGACCGGCTTCCCTGTTGGAGGCCAAGGAGACGGTCAAAGAGGATGCTATCTCGCCGAGAATGGTCAAACACCTCGAGAAAACTCTGCACGAACTGGCCATAGGAGAGGTTTGCGTAACTGGGCTTCGCCATGATGGCGTAAGCCCAAGTTAGCGCTCGCCCCTCCAGGAGGTTAGCTATATAGCCAATTCGGCTGTGGTCCGAGGGAAAATCCCCGGGAACGCGCAGAAACACCGACTCGCACTGCATGATGAACCCTCGCGCTCTGCCGAGCTTTCCACTGAAGCGGGCAGAGGTTGGAATTGGCGTGAGTCGGGTTGGCGTTCCCGCGGCAGGCTGGCCAGCCACGGAAGCGGCTGGAGCTGCCCCCCCCCCCGACGAGCCGGAGGGAACACCTGCTGGGGGTCCACACTGTCTAACCGGTGAGTGATGTTTGTTAATTGATTAAGAATCACCTGCTGTTGGTGGGCTATTAAATCCACCCGAGCCTCGAGGGTGGAAAAACGGCGTGCGAGCCCGCTGTCTGCTGAGCCGCTCTGCTGGAGCCGTACTGACATAATGTCTGGCTCAGGAAACACGCACGCAGGCTCAGAGAAGATTCAATAGCTTATTCAACAAGCAGGTGTGTATGGATGAGTGTATGAGATATGTGTATGTGATGCAGGTGAACGCCAATGCACAGGAAGCAGAGCAGAACGCCGTACAGCCAGGCAACCCTATGGAGAGAACAGAGGACAAGGGTAAAGGGCACCACACCAAGACAGGTATAATGAGCAGAGTGCTGCTTACTTTTAGGTAACGGGTGGCTGGCGTTGGCCAAGGGAGAAGCCCGGGAGACAGCGTCCTGCTGAGCCAGTGATGACGATGAGGGAAGGGATGGCAATGATGGGGTATCCGCCGCCAAGGAATCCACCTGTGCACAGGGGAGAAGACTTGCAACGAGGTAAGGGTTAAGATGCTTACGTGGAAGCGTAGTTCAGCTGACGTGGAGGGACGATCCAGCTGGGAGAGAGTGCCGATGCGAACAGACGGCTCTAGACCGCTGCACAGGGCTGCGTGGGCTAAACAGCCCACGGCTGACGAGGCGCAGGTGTGCGCGCAGCTGAGGCGGATGATGAGCGGCGAGTCGTGACAGCCATCTGTTCATGACCTCAAGCTGAAACGCACATGGGTTCTGCAGCAGGACAATGATCCAAAACACACCAGCAAGTTCCCCCCTGAATGGCTTAAGAAAAACAAAATGAAGACCTTAGAGTGGCCTAGTCAAAGTCCTGCCCTGAATCCAATTGAGATGCTGTGGCATGACCTTAAAAGGCGGTTCATGCTCGAAAACCCTGAAATGTGACTGAATTACAACAATTCTGCAAAGATGAGTGGGCCAAAATTCCTCCACAGTGCTGTAAAAGACACACTGCCAGTTATTGCAAACGCTTGATTGCAGTTGTTGCTGCTCAGGGTGGCCCAACCAGTTATTAGGTTCAGGGGGCAATCACTTTTTCACACAGGGCCATGGAGGTTTGGATTTTTTCCCCCCTGAATAATAAGCACCTTCATTTAAAAACTGCATTTTGTGTTTACTTGTGTTATCTTTGTCTAATATTTAAATTTGTTTGATAATCTGAAACCTTTAAGTGTGACAAACATACCAAAAAAATTATAAATCAGGAAGGGGGCAAACACTTTTTCACACCACTGTATGTCCAATTGGACATGTTTCTATGGGGCTGATGGCCATGGCAGTGGTTGTAGGGGCGGGAGTGGTGGCACGCCAGTATTCCTGCTGGCCATTCACCATTCACCATGATCTCCACATATTTGTCGATTCCTGGCCACCATACTGAGCCTCTACACCGTTGTTTAACCCTGACAACGTCCAGGTGGCCCTCGTGTAACATGGTCAGGATGTGGCTTTTTAGCGCCTCCAGAATCACCATGCAGTACCCACTTGCCATGCAGACATCATTCCAGCTTGATAAATCATCCTTGACTCTGGGGAAAGGTGCCGGTTCCCCCCGGCATGTTGGCCGGCCAGCCCTCACAAATTAAGGTGCGCAGTGTCAGATCCTGTTCAGACGTCTCCTGGAGCCCTTGCAGGGAGACGGCATTTTGGAGTGGCCCATGCAGTATGTGGATCAGTTCCGGCTCCAGGGGGTCTCGGTCGCTGTTCAGAGTGGGGTCAGGTGTGGCCCAGGACAGAAGGTCTGCCACCACATTTTCTCTGCCCGGTGTAAACTGGGTGTTAAAGTTGTATGCTTGTAGTCTTTCTGTTCACCTGTAGATGCACAGGTGTTTGTGCCCCCACCCCAATTTTTTCAGTAGCGCGATGAGAGCTCTGTGGTCTGTCTGCAGCGTGAAGCATTGTCCATATAGGTACATGTGCCAGCGTTTGCATGCCCAAACACACGCCAGTGCCTCCCTCTCCCCCACTGAGTATTCCTGCTCGGCCGAGGTGAATGGCCTAGAGGCAAATGCCACTGGGCGCTCGGTTCCTCCTTGCAGTTGTGACAGAACGGCTCCTACTGCTGTGTTGGAAGCGTTGCACGTCACAAACATGGGGCTTTGTGGGTTGATGTGGGTGAGTACTGGTGGGGAGGTGAGTTGCATCTTCAACTCACTGATGGAGGCAGAGCATGCCGGGTCCATACCCAGGGTGCATCCTGCTTCAGGAGGGCCCCCAGTGGCTCTATCGTCTCTGAATACTGGGGAATAAAGCGCCCATTAAAATTCACCATGTCCAAGAAGGACGAGAGCTGTGTGGGGCATGATGGTTCAGGTAGCTGCAGTATCACCTCGATGTTTGAGTGCAGGGGAATCAGGCCCTCGGCCGACATGCAGAAACCCACAAACTCGATGGTCATTGCTCCAAAGATGCACCTCTCCTTGTTGAGTGTGAGGCCGTGTTTTGCTAGCACCTCCATAACCTTATCAAGGCGGGCATTGTGGGAGGCCAATGTTGCGCCGTGCACCACAATGTAGTCCAAGTACACCACCACACCTGGGAGATTGGCGAAGATGGTAGCCATTATCTTTTGAAAGCAGCACGGAGTGGAACTAAGGCTGAAAGGCATGCGGGTGTACCTGAATACTCCCATGTGGGTGATGAAGGCTATTCGATTGCAGCTCTCCAGGTGAAGGGGAACCTGCAGGTAGCCCTGGCGGGGGTCGAGTTTGGAAAAAACCTTCAAACCATGGAATGCCACTGTCAGCTCCTCCATTGTGGGCAGGGGATATCTGTTGGGGATCACCACCTTGATCACCTTTCTAAGGTTGATACACAGTCGTAGACTGCCCTTCTTCTTCTTTGCCACCACCAAGTTTGAGATCCAGGGAGATGCATTGATCTGCTCGATGATGCCAGCATTCAACAGCTTCTGCAGCTCTGTTGTGATGTCGTCCTGTAATGCAAGGGGTAGCCGATGCAGAGGCAGAATTTTCAGGGTCACCGTCAGGTCAATGAGAAGTCTATGGTTGAAAGAGACGAGGCAGCCCAGCCTCGTGAAAAGTGCTGGCCAACGGTGTTGCCAGGATGAGGCGACTGCCAGAACGGTGGCACCCATTGGATTGATGATGGAAAAACCCAGCTCACTGATCAGGTCGATGCCCAGCAGATCGGTCCCCTGGCACGTCACTTGGAAGATGAACAATGGAATGGCCTTAGAGCTGTATTGCACAGAAAACTGACTGTCCTTACCACTCGACCGGAGTGGTGGCTCAGTTGGTAGAGCATCCGTCCCACACCAGGGAGGCAGGGGTTCAAATCCCGGCCGATCATGCCGAAGACCATATAAAAGCGGAATTTCCTGCCGTCCAGCTTGGTGCTCAGCAATAATGGAATGGAGGAGGGAAATCTGTGGCGGCGCCTTCTATGGCAGCGGCCCTTCTGATTCTACATATGGGGTGTGTGTGATTGACACTGTAGATAAGAAAAAGCACAGTTTCGTTCTACTGTACATGATTGGTTGTATGGTTGAATGACAATAAAGGGTGATTTAATTTAATACCGATTCTGGCGTGGCTGCAACCAAATAGGTTCTCCGTATCAGCTGTGATAGTTTTCCGAGGGAACAGCTTCCTGACCGTAGACATGCTCAGAAGGGACTTCAAGGCCGCCATATCCAGCAGCAGTGGCATGCCGACGCCATCCAGCTCCATTGTGCACCACCTGAACAGCCAGTGAACAGCAGCTAAGCCTGGTGAGCAAGCTGTTGAGTCTGTGAAGGTTGAATGATAGACCTTGGCAAAATGGTTTAGTTTCCTGCAGCAGTAGCATTTCACCCCTCTGGCTCAGCAGGCGGGTGATTGAGTCTGATGTCTAGGTCAACCACAGTCATTGCAGTGCGAGCGCTCACCTGTGCTGTCCCGTTTCCTACCCTTCTTCTTTCAGTTGTAGTGGGGAGATGTAGGACCGGAGTGCTGGGAGACGGTGGCGACGGCCTGTGCTCGTGGGGCTGGATGAGGAGCTTGTTGGTTAGATGGCGCTAGCTGTTCTAATAGCCAGCCGACCGTCTCCTTTTGGGACACCATTCTCATAACCTCGTCTAGTGTCAGGTCCTCCCCTGCCCGTAATATCTGCCTCCATAGTTGCATATTCGTAGTGTGTTCCACCATCGTGATAAGCGCTGATCCTTCTTCCAGGTGGCTGAGGGCGCACGTGCTAGCTAAGGCACAGAGCTCAGTAACATATTGGCGGTCTGACTCACCCTCACACTGGCAGTGCCAGTAAAGTTCAGCTCTTCGCTTCAGAGGACTGCTTGTGTCAGTGAAAAATTTGCCCATCACAGCAACACAGTCTTCGTATGTGCTCACAGGGCCGAGAGAGAGTGCCGCCCACTGTCCCTCCCTGCCGAGACAGTAGATTACGTCTCCTTTAGCCTCTCATTGCTAGCATTGTTTAAGGTGGCAGCAACAATAAAAGTACGGAATAACTCGTACCTGTGGGACCAGGGGATGGGCAGCTCACCTGGCAGAGCAAGGAACGACGGTAGGGGTATGATGCACACTTCCGTCTTTGGAAAAAACGCCATATTTTCCTCCAGAAGATGTTTTTCTCTTCGTCACCATTGTTATGTCTAGAAATGAGGCGAGGACAACAGGCATAAACTGTACTTTTCTTTATTCAGCACGTAACTGAACTATATATAGAAAAGAAAGGTGGTGCCGTATGGTGCCACGGCCAGTTCGTCACGTGATGACATCACCCACGGCAAGCTGCCACATCCAAACACCACAATGTGTCCCACAGCCAGCAGGTTCATGCCCCAACTAGTTCATACCAAAGACCCTATATTTGGGCAGCACGATTGTACAGTGGTTAGGACTGGTGCCTCACAGCTAGGAGGTTCCATGTTTGAATCCCCAGGCTGGTAGGGGTGGGAACCTTTCTGTGTGGAGTTTGCATGTTCTCCCCGTGTTGTCTGGATTTATTCTGGGGACTCCAGTTTCCTCCCACAATTCAAAGGCAAGCCAATTAGGTTAACTGGTGACTCTAAATTGTCCATAGGTATCTGTCTCTGATAGGTCCTTAGAACAAGAGGTTAGTGTACCTACTAGTTAAGCGCTTTGACTGGTCTCTGTGAAAAAGCACTGTATACTGTAAGTACAGGTCCTTATTCCCCTTATTCCTTATAAAAACAGTACTCTCTGAATTCTAGCATGGTGTTCAGTGTAACTGAATTAGATGTGCCCGCTGCCTACAATGTCTTTGTGGTCATAAAAATGGAGTTATGTGCTATTTTCATAGTGTACCATATACAGTACCATGGAAAAGGTATTTAACTTACATAACATGTATATATTGTTATCAAGGCATGAGAGTTGTGAGTTATCTTTGACTATACTTTACATCCAAAAAACACTTCCCACACAATATTCTAATTTTTTTCCCTTATTTGGTGATGAAAACACTGGCAACCCTAAGTATGACATCTTAAAATTCTGAGACACTAGTTAATACGTATGTCATGCTGAATCTGCATTTTGTCATGAAACGCTTTACTGTCTCTGTTCCCCACCTGCGCATGTGTTTACTGTATTGTGTATACCAGCACATGGGTGTGGATGTGGCTACATCCTGGTGTGGTGCTGTTTCATTAGGCTCTGATTATGGGGCCTGATGCAGAGTGACAGTGTGCAGATTGAGTTGCACAGCCAATCTAATTCTCTCTATTAATAACAACCCTCCACACTGCCGTCCTGAACCACATTTATTAATCACAATTTGTCATCCGTCCGATGCTCCACCCTCTCTTTCTCCGTTTCTCTCGCCATCCCTCTCTTTGGTCGTGTTCTCCTCCTCCCTCCCAGCAGGGCCAGTTATCCCTCACACCTCTCCACCTCCTCCCTCCCCTCAACATCAGCTCCATTCGCGTTCAGCTCAGAGACATGGTCCAGCATACAGAGGGGATGTTCTCTCTCCTCGTTCACACACTCGGCCTCACTCACTTTAACTGCTCTCCGGGTGGAGTGTGATTAATCAACAGCTCTCCAGTTTTAATTAGCCAAAAAACATTTAACAACTTGGATTGTGTGGACTGTTTGGGTAGCAGTCTTTGGAAGATTATAATGAATTACAACAAAACAAACTTCAATTCGCTATAGCAGAACAGCGATGACGCGCGTTGGTGGCCTTGCAGCACACTCACACTTTGTAATGATTCATTAGAAGGATGTTCAAGCACTCAGTGAGCTAGCATGCATTGGCCTTTTGGAACACATTGATTCTTTATTAGCATTAATCCTAGCAATCTGGAATTTCTGCATACACAGATGTTGGCATTTAATCAATATGGTTGCTGGGATATGCACAATGTATTATTACATTATCTGTGAGGAAAATATCCCCACAACTAAAATCACATTTCTGCTCATGTCTCATTCAAATGGCCCTTGACCCCAGTAAGAAAGATGATTTATGAGTCAGCTAGTCCCCTAGGTCTTGCTCTGCCGTTCCAATTTTCAAGCTAAGGTTACCCTCATTATATTGACACTTTTTGGATATTCATTTACACTGAATTCCAATTTTGACAACACAGCAGAAGTTTCCTTTGAGTTTGTTTCTCATAAGTTGCAGTCATGTAAAATCACTCCACGTATTCACCACCGTGGAGCTAAAAAAGCAATGCCTCTAATGCTGTGCGCCGCTATGGTCTTCTAATTATACACCCCCACCCTCCACCGCCCCGGTTCCCTCACACAGGACCAGGGTCCCTCTACTGTTTTCTTTGAGCCAAACTGGTGTTTGCAGGGGGAAACAGAGGCGATTTTCATGTGCAAATGTCAGTCATCCGCTCCCAGCAATCACAGGCCCGTCTTCTCCAGAGATCGGGGCTTGAGACACAGCCTGAATAATTTAGCAGCTCTGTGCCACCGTGCTTTCGGGTCGCAACCTTCTAAAGTGATGACAGAAAGACGTTGGCTGACTTCCCCTCCCATTGCCTCCCATTACCACTTATTTACCGTTCAGGATTCCAGACAGACAAAGCAAAAGGGCCACGCTGGGGAGGAGAAATCATCGGGGCTGTATAAACTGTGTCGTAAAGCAGAGCATAGCCAAACAATGACATTTTCAGAGCGTCCCCACGTTGGAGGCAATCCCCCCCCCCCCACGGAACATTGTGAAATACACATAAACACACGCACATGGTCGCCCAAGCCGGTCGCCACAGACAAAAGAGATGATGGACACACGCACAGAGAAAAGGTCGAGAAGTGACACACAGCAGGGACGGATGTCAGAGCGAAAACCTTACCAGTGTGTAGGTGTGGATTAAAATTCAGATAACGACAGAAAAGTTCTGCTTCAAAGGTGGGGAGATTGCACAGATTTTCACAATATGACAGACAAAATAGCAGAGACAAAGAGAGTAAAAAAAATTGATTTGTCTTTCTGTACAGACACAGTCAACATTTCTATCATTCAGCGGGAGACAGGCAGCGCTTGGTCAGACGAGGGTGGTCATCACTCGTCTGCAGCGGCGCTCTGACAGCAGTATGACGAGGATGAATGGACTGTCCGAGCGATCCCAACCACAACATATGCTTTTGGAGAAATTATTATTTTATCTGCCTGCTATTTTCAATCACTCATTTCTGGTCCTTCACCTTCCTTGCTCAGTTCGCTCCACTGTCCTTTAAGAATGTAGGCCTACAGCACAGTGGCTCTCTTATACTTGTAGCATTTGTTTCTGCACCATCTTTTTATCCTGCAGGATTTATATTCACAAATGTATTCTTCTCTGCACCTAAGGAAACTGAAGGCACCTGCAGACAAAAGGAAGTAGCTTTCTCTAAATATCCCCACAGTACAGGAGAATATTATCGGAATGCAAGGAAGCAGCAGTCTGTCGTGTACCGATGAGACAGCGGGACGTTCCCATGGAGATGTCAACTGTGATAGCATATTGGTCCAGCCTGTGAGACGCAGCATTGCTAAGAAACACCAAAAGGAGTGAACATTTCTCTTTTTATAATTTAAGCTTTCATTCAATCTGTTGCTTTGCTCTGAAGAAGTGAAGTCAGTCAAGTGAAATGTGGCCTTAAAAAAAACACAAAACTTTACACTCGCTGAGATCCTGAACGCGTCTGTGGAGATGTGGTTTGACCTCATGTCATGGGAATGCTTTACAAGGACGGACAGAGGAGGAAAGGGGGACATGAAAGAGCCCTCTAAATTACTGAGAGTGATTATTTGGTGACTTATGGTTGGTGGCTGTCAGGGAAGGAATGACAAACTGTTCCAAGCAGGATTTGCACTTTCTCACTTCACCACTGTCTATCTGCCATTCTCCATCTGACCACCCCTTCACAGCTAACACTTATCCCACTACCTCCACTGTCCTTGGATGACTTAAGTTTTTAGTCTGACTGAAGGCGGCCCCTGCAAGGCAAGAGAGAGAGAGAGAATTTCACTTAAGTGGTATTTTTTTCATTTATCAGTCACTTGGCTTGTAAGGCAGCTGCAATATTTAAGCCAATAAGAGAGACTGGCAAACAGTGCCTTTTAAAAAGTATTCACCCCCTTGTATCACCTTTCATTGGTTTTATAACTGGAATCGTTGTTAGTAAGATTTTGGAGTTTTAGGGGAAAAATCACAAACAAAAAATACTTTGTCAAAGGCAAAACAGATTTCTACAACAAAAAACTGTAAAATAAATGATTACATAATATTCACCACATTTAGTGAATGTGTGAATTTAATTGAAAAAAATGGCACAAGAAAAAGCAAGTGTGAGAAAACCACACAAGCATGAGAGCACTAGTAAATACAGAATTCCAAAATACATAAATCCAGGGCTAAATATTTAAAAAATTCCTTAATGCAGAAAGATAAACTCAGAAGTCAAAAAAATGGGCAAAAATTTTGCACCAGACGTAAATTCCAGTGTTAGTGCAATTTTTGCCTTTAAAATACCAGCCTACATCCAAAAAAATAATTAATTAATTTTAAATATTTATTAGTAATTAACTCATTTTAAGTATTTTTAAAAGACTCAACTTAATCTTTGTAGCTATCATCTTGATGTTTTAGAGTCAGAAAGGTGTTAATTGCTGAAGGCTGCTAATTACCTAAGGCTTGGTTTTGTAACCTGAATGCATAAACTGTACAGGTACAGTAGGTGCAGACACTGTCTATGGCTCTTTTCGTCTCAGTAGACGGTCTTAAAATCAGCGTTTTGTTTTGGTTAAAATGTTATTTAGTTTAAAAACATATTTTTAGCAAAATTAAATTTTTGATTTCAGTCTAATTCGACCAATGTTGGAGCCGAGAGTACGATGGCAGTAAGTGCAGGTCAGTCTGGTGGTGGCAGGGGGAAGGGTGTTGCACCTCCAACTTTCGCATTTCTCTTTGTATGTCTCTATAGCTCTTTCTTCTTTCAGCTTTAGGCCTTCACACAACTTCCGACGCCACTAGGACCTATTTTCTGCTGAGCTTTCCCATGAATTGGGATCTATGTTAAAGTACAGCATGTTTGTTTTACAGACATCCTTGAATCTTAGTTGTGGTCGGCCAGTATTTCTCTTGCCATGAGCTAATTCCCTGTAAAGTAACTAGGAATGCGGTCTACATTCATGCAATGGACATGACCAGTCCATCTTAGTCTTTTCTTTGCGAGAATAGACTGAATAGAAGGAATGTTGGCTTGTCTCAGTACGTCAATATTGGACACTTTGTCTTGCCACCTAATGTGCAAGATCTGTCGCAGACATCGCACATGGAAAGCATTTCATTTACGTTCATGCCTAGCATAGGTAGTTCAACTTTCTGAGCTGTAATGGAGTGCGCTAAGCACACAAGTCTGGTAAACCAGGACTTTGGTTTTGTTGGTAAGTTTGTTCTTGTCCCCCAGCCTCTTAGTCAGCTTTCCAAAGGTTGTTGCTGCTCTCCCGTGTGTTGATCTCGTCATCAAGTTGTATGCTGGATGAGACAGCTGAGCCAAGGTAAGTGAATTTTACAACTTCGTCCAGATTGGTGCCATTGAGCATGATTGGTTGTGAGTCTAATTGTGTGTTACAAGGGCGGTGGCATCGGCAAATAAATGTTCTTGGACGAGTAGCTTTTCTGACTTGGTCTTGGCTTTTAATCTAGACAAGTTGAATATTGAGCCATCAGCTCTTGTATTGATTAGCATACCACCTAGATTTGGATCCAGGGCGCTGTTGAGCAAGGCAGCAACATAGATACCAAAGAGTGTGGGCGCCAAAACGCAGTTCTGCTTTACTCCAGTGTTTACTGTAAAGTTATCAGATATGCAGCCTTCATAGTGAAAGCATGCATTCATTTCTGAGTGAAATGATACCACAAGTTTGAGCAGTGTTGGTGGGCATCCTATCAACTTGAGTATTGTATAGAGGCCAGATCTGTCACCATGGGTTGAGATGCCGTCTCGGCACTCAGCCCATGTTTTCCCTCATCCCTGCTTCCCATTGAGCAGCGTCTCAGCTGGCCCCCAGCTGGCAGCATTATGGACGGCTGGGGCCAATTAGTCTTCATCAGCTGGGGCGCTGCCAATGAGGATAAATAGGAGCAGCCTCGATGACTCGGGGCTGCGACATAAACACATTGCTAAGCTGAAGCCCCTTCGTCTGGTGTCAGCTTATACTCCTCTTGCAGCATTCCTGTGTTTGTATCCCGCTGTGAGTATGTACGTCTTGCTACCCCCACGTCCGGTACGAGCTGCTTACCTCTGTGCTGTGCAACCTGTGAGTGTACCTCTGCATGAGTATCTGTGCTCTCCTCATCCCTTCCCCTTTACCCAAAATAAACCATCACGACTCACTGGCTTGTCCCTGGCTCTGATTGCCCGGCTCCCTAGAGCCGGATATGACAGTATGTCGCAGCCAGAAGAGTTGCCGGCGGCCGTGAGTCGCTGTGGAAATGTACCTTTCTGTCCGGGTGTCAACGCTGCTAGCATGCCGTTTCCCAGGAGTCACTTCCGGCGCCAGGGCGACGAGCTGAGGTCCATCTCGGAGGCTGTCGACGGGACATTCTTCACCCTGCACGACGCCTCCAACGCGAGACGCTGGCATCCGGGCCGTGCTGAGGAACTCCTGGACTGTCACCCTCACTCTCTGTACCATCTGGAGGACAGTGCCAGGATAGACGCTGCAGGTACACAGCGAGAGAAGCTCCACGGGGTGGATGGAAATCCCGGCAGGGAGTCGAAGTGGGCGACGTCTTTCCCCGCTTCGGAGTCCCGTTCCTGCCGCCATTCCAGTCCGGGAGTTCGCGCCAACCAGAGGACTTCCCCCGACCTGCGCCACGTCACTCGGGATTCCCTTCAAGGAGCCGCAGCTGACAGCAGTTATGTCCGGGGTCGAGTGGCTGTCGCGAGCTCTACTGTGTTTCCTGTCACCACCTTCAGGCATGTGGCGGCGGCAGGGAGATTGATGGTGTGGACTTCAGGGCTACGAAGCTTTCCCGTGCTCGGCGCCTTCCTCGCCTCGTTCTCTGATCTGGAGCGGCGAATCCTGGGTTTCCCCCTCGCTTCGTTCCCTGGGAATAGCCGCCATCACATCGCCGAGTCACCTCTGCACGAACCTCGTCCGGATCCAGTTCTGGGCTATCGTCAGGACCGTTCCTCCCACGCAGCTGTCATCCCTTCGCCTCGTCAGTGTGGAGACTCTACAGCCTAGTCCCTTGAGCCTCGTTCCCCCGCTGTCATTCCTGGACATTCGGGCTGGTTCACCCCGGCTGTTTTCCCCTCCTCCTCGACGCGCTTCCTGACTGCTGTGTGTGCCTGGAATCCCGGCCTGGTGAGCTCTCTGCTGGAGACAACGCGAGCGATCCTCAGACTAACTCCCGGGGGGTCCTCCGTTATCGCCGGGCGGGGAGAGGAAGAAGCAGAATCCACTACAGCAGGCGATACTCAACCTCCAGGGGGCAGGCAAGTCATTGTTTTTTCACACCTGCTTAATGATTTGCTCTGTCACATCCCTGGAGGAGAAGTTCAGGGTTCGCAGCTCCCTGAACTCTCCCCACCTGCTGTAACTTGTATTCCTAATCCCGCATCCTCTGTGCCTCTCTCCGCCGAGCGGTCCCCGGCTCCGGGTCAACGTGGTGGGATATGGAGAGGGCCTGTGGTTCCGCAGCTACATTGCGGACGGAGGAGGGGGACTGACTGCTGCGTGGAGTCTACGCCGACGACTGAGCGTCCCCGGGTCTCCACGGAGGAGCGGTTCGGTCCAGCGGGACGAGATTCTTCTGGCTTCACGCCGAGTGGATCGTCGGCGGGGTTACCTGAGCTGGAGGAATCTCAAGCTGCGCTGACCATCGTGCTGGCTGTGGGGCCCGACGCGGCTAGATGGGAGCCTGACAACGACCTCCTGACGACGGATCCTGGATCTTCGCAGTCCTGGACGGCGTCAGAACCCGAGATCAGGCGAGTGCTCTCCTTTCTTTTCTCTCTTTTTATCCCCGAGCACTTCAGCCTATCTCCAGGGGAGACGAGCCGGGTGCAGCCGTCCGCTGCGTCTGAGCTCGTCTCGCCGGGTTCTGGCGCTGCCGGTGATCCTGATCCCGGTTCTGTTTTCTCTTCTGAGCCTTCTTCCAGGGTCACCGGCAAGGAGTTGCTGTTCCTCGTGGTGCTGGAGGGTCCGGGTTCAACGTTGGAGGTCGGTTCTGGTGCAGTATTCAACGTGGGTTCGCCCGAGACCCAGTCGGGGTCCAACGTGGGTTCACCTGAGGCCCGATCGGGGTCCGACGTGGGTGCTGCCCCAGTATTGTCCAGGTCCGGTGAGGAGGTGGCCGTTTTCCTGCGGCCTGACGCTCGCCGCCCTCGTCATCGGCTCTCCCCTGAGCCTCTTCCACCGGGATCCGCTCTGATCCTTCGCCCGTCTCAACGGTCCTGGTGGTTGAGTGATGCGGGTCGACTACCCGACCCACAGAACTTTCGGTTCGGTGATCTGGTTACCCCCACTGGTCTGTGTTTCCCTCTGGGCAGCCTGGTTCGGCTGCCGGTGGACTGGATTCCTGGGATCTGGGTCCAGAGTTCGCCGTCCGAACACTTCTCTTCCCCTGATTCGCCAGCTGGACAATGGGCGGGGAGATCTCCGGAGCCATCTCGGCCATTTTTGGACTCTGCCTGCCATTCACCTCGGGTGTCACTTTTTCTTTTGTTATTAAGGTCACTCGGGTGTAATGTTTTGTCCTGTTGGTGGATTCGTTTTTATAGTGCTGTGTTTTCCATCGCTCATGCTCAGCATTTTACCTTTTGTGCCATGTTTTTAGCCTCGTTTTTTGTATTGTAGAGTTATGTTTTGTTTTCCGTAACACCATGCTCTGCAGTTATCCATTTATTCCAGTCACTTTCATTTCTTTAGGTGACTGGGTATTTATATATTCGTGTGTGTGGGTTTTCCTTTGCCTGCACTCAGTATTTCTTTTTTGTCCTGTTGGTTCATTATAGAGTCATGTGCCTTGTTTTCCGTAACACCATGCTCTATAATTGTCATTTGTTCCAGTCACCCTCACTTTTCTTGGTGACTGTGTGTGTATGTACTTAAATTAGCACTGTGTATAGGTTCCCCTTTATTTAACCGTACTCAGCATTTTTTGCCCTGTACCTTTTTGGTGGTTCTTTTTTCCTTGCTCTGGGTCACGCATGGTTGGTACTCTCTGGGTAGTATGTAACCGGCGTGCTGACCCAGTTCTTCTCCCCATCTGTACCTGGGTTAATTATTCTGTTTTGTCAGTATTGTATTTGGGTTTTTCTTTCCCGCTACCCTACATTGCCCCATTGGTGTTGTCCTTCCCTTGGCTTCTTCCCCTCCGGTCCGCCTCCCTTCCTCCCACCCTAGGTGGGGGGGGGGGGGGGGGGGGCTGGGATGTTCCTGGTCGTTCAGGAGCCCGACCTTGAGGGGGGGCTCTGTCACCATGGGTTGAGATGCCGTCTCGGCACTCAGCCCATGTTTTCCCTCATCCCTGCTTCCCATTGAGCAGCGTCTCAGCTGGCCCCCAGCTGGCAGCATTATGGACGGCTGGGGCCAATTAGTCTTCATCAGCTGGGGCGCTGCCAATGAGGATAAATAGGAGCAGCCTCGATGACTCGGGGCTGCGACATAAACACATTGCTAAGCTGAAGCCCCTTCGTCTGGTGTCAGCTTATACTCCTCTTGCAGCATTCCTGTGTTTGTATCCCGCTGTGAGTATGTACGTCTTGCTACCCCCACGTCCGGTACGAGCTGCTTACCTCTGCGCTGTGCAACCTGTGAGTGTACCTCTGCATGAGTATCTGTGCTCTCCTCATCCCTTCCCCTTTACCCAAAATAAACCATCACGACTCACTGGCTTGTCCCTGGCTCTGATTGCCCGGCTCCCTAGAGCCGGATATGACAAGATCTGCTGACTGAATTGAAAGCTTTAGTCAAGTCAGCAAAGCACACTTACAGAGGTTGGTTTTGTTTCTTGGATTTTTCCTGTATCTGATGAAGCCCGAAGATCATGTCTATTGTCGAACTACTACTGCGGAATCCACATTGGGACTCAGGTAGCCAATTTCTGTAGGTGGTTCAAGACAACACGTGCAAATGCTTTGCCAGTGATGCTTAACAGAGATAAGTCCCAATAGTTGTTGCAGTCTCCTTTATAACTTTTGTTTTTATAGAGTGTAATAATTTGTGCATCCTTCATGTTGTGGGGCATGTCCCCATTTCTCCAGCATTATAGAAGGAGCTGGTATAGTAGGTGAGGTGAAAGATGTTCTTGAAGTTCTTTAAGAATCTCTGCTGGGATGCAGTCTATGCCAGTGGATTTGCCTGATGGTAACTGCTGGATAGCCTCACACAATTCTTTGAGAGAAGGCTCGGTGTTGAGTTCTATCATTTCGGTCAACTTTGGTAACTGGTCTTTGAAGTTGGGAGTTGTGGGTTTTTCCTGTGAGTAAAATTTAGTGTGATGTTCCACCCATCGTGCAAGTTGCTGGTTCTTGACGGTGATGGCTTCTCCACTAATGGTCTTTTTTTTTGGGGGGGGGGGCACTTTTGGAGATAGTAGGGCCAAGAGCAATCCTTCTGAGACTGTACATTGTTCTCATGTCACCTTTATCTGATGCCTCTTGGATGTTGCTGCAAAGGTCTGTCCAGTATTGATTATAGCACAGCATCTCAATTCCCTCTGGACTGCAGCTTTTGAAGTTTTAATGTGCTCTTTTGTGCTTGCATTAGGGCTTTTGTTAAATTTCAGTGCAGCTGTCTTTTTTGCATCAATGAGAGAGAGTAGGATGCTGCTGTATTCGGCAACCCAATCACGCTTGGCAGTTAGTGGTTTCCCAAAGGCATTCATGGCACATTCATTAATATTTTTTCTCAAGTTCTCCCATGTTTCGTCAACATTTTGGCCTGGTGTTGTGTTCTACATACTTGTTTTGAAGGCAGCAATAAAAATAGCTCTTTTCTTGTCTTTGATTTCACTGACATTGATCTTAGGTTTTGGAGGTATCTTGGCTTTATAGATTTTCTTGGAACAAATCTTAGCTTTGCACATTGTAAGGACATGGTCTGTATCGCAGTCTGCACTGTGATAGGTCTGTGATAGTTTCATATTGTTCAGGTCTGCCCTGCAAACTATGATATGGTCAATTTGATGCCCATGTCCTGATCTAGGGTATCGCCAAGAGACTTTCTGACAAGGTTTAACACTGAAATAGGTATTTGTGATGCAAAATAAGTTGTGGACACAGAACTCCAAAAGCCGTTGATTATTTTCATTGATCTTTGCAATGCCATCATGGCTTACGCAACTGGGCCAGACTTCATGATCTGTACCGACACAGGCATTGAAATCGCCTACAAGGAATAGTCTTTCTTCTACCACTATCTGTGAAACAATGTTTTGAAGTTCTTCATAGAATTTACCCTCGTCTACAGGTGATGCGGTGAGAGTTAGCGCATAAGCACATATTAAGTGAACAGCACCAGCATTACTGTTTAAGCCAACGGTCATTATCCTTTAGAGATACCAACTGGAGTAGTGATAGAGTTGATAAATGAGGTCTTAATAGCAAAGGCTACACTGTGATATCTTGGGTGGTCTTCATGCAGCCCTTGCCAGAACAGGGTGTAGTTGTTCTCCTTGACTGAGCCTGACTCCTCAAGTTTTGTCTCCTGGAGTGCAGCAATTTCTGCATTGAGCAAATTCAATTCACGCTCAATGAGTGCTGACTTTCTAATATCATTGAATAGATCTTGATTTTGGAGACCTGGGCACATGGTACAAACGTTCCATGAGCCAAGCCTGAGGGTTGTTGAGTTTGATTTCTTTTTTGTTATGTTAGGTACAGAAGTTAACGTCTACTATTTGGCTTTTGACCTATTTCCATGCACCTGATGAGACACATAGACATGGCGGGTCAACTCAATACTGCCTGGGGGCTGCCCAGGTTGAGGAGGGTGGAGGCTGACCAGTGCAGCTGAATAGCTGCTCCCACCGTCGAATGTGATCCCTGGCGCGCTTCCTTATGCCAATCAGAATGAGCTTATGACCAGTGACTGTCACCTTCCGTGTTATTTCCACACCAGCGTTAGGCAGGCAAGGACGGAGTGTCCTCTCCATTTGGTTTCACTGTTGGCAGTTTTGCCTGGGCAGAAATTAAGTAGCAATACTTTACCCAGAGGCACTGCTTTTTTCTTTTTTCTTGGCTTTGTCAACTAAACCCAAAGGAAAGACAAAAGTCAATATGTATGGAACTGACTCAGCTGCAGACGATGCTGAAAGGTGAAAGACATCTTGCTATCAGTCGCCTAAGGGTTGCCACTCCTGATTTTCTCTCTGGCCTTACTGCCATAACCTTGCCTGTACAGGCTGCATGCAAGGTAGCACAACATTTGATTTCGAGGTTTGCTTCCTCTAGCCTTTTGTTTTCCCAAACTGACCCACAAGGCAATGGGAACAGGGCGGAGCCGCCATGGTTTTAAACACTATTTACCCATAGTTGGGACCCTAACGGGCACTACCATCCCAGGCCAGCATGGACCCAAGAGCAATGGTGACTAAGGGGTGGTGCCACACTCCCCAAAACTTCAGCATTCCCGAGCCCAAGCCTCATCACCAGATACAGTTTTCAGTCGTACCCAGGATTAAATAACAGACTACTATCATAATATAATAATTCACTCATTAAATTACTTACTAAATTCACTCACTGTCAGCTGTTTGCAGATGATGTGGTCCTGTGGGCTTTATCAAGCAATGACCTACAGGTCTTGCTGGGACGGTTTGCTACTGTGTGTGAAGATGAGCGGATGACGATGAGAGTCAGTGCTTCCAAATCTGAGTCCATGGTGCTGAGCCAGAAAAGGGTTGATTGTCCTCTCCAGGTTGGGAACAAAGTCCTGCCCTAAGTGGAGGAGTTCAAGTATCTCAGGGTCTTATACATGAGTGATGGGAGAATGGAGCGGGAGATTGATAGACGGATCTGAGCAGCAGCTACAATGATGCAGACATTGTACCGGTCTGTCATGGTGAAGAGGGAGCTGAGCTCAAAGGCAAAGCTGTTGGTTCACCGCTCAATCTAACTTCCTACCCTCACCTATGGTCACAAACTTTGGGTAATGACCAAAAGAATGAGAATGCGGATACAAGCGGCTGAAATGAGCTTTCTCTGTGGGATTGCTGCACTCACCCTTAGAGATAGGGTGAGGCACTCAGTTATCCAGGAGAAGCTCAGAGTACAGCTGATGCTTCTCCACATTGAAACAAGCCAGTTGAGGTGGTTTGGGCATCTGAGGATGCCTCTTGGACGTCTCCCACTAAAGGTGTTTTGGGCATGGGGGGAGAACAGAGGCAGACCCAGGACACGTTGGAGAGACTATGTCTCCCAGCTGGCCTGGGAATGTCTGGTGTCCCCCTCTGAAGAGCTGGAAGAGGAGGCTGGGGAAAGGGAGATCTGGGCTTCACTACTTGAACTGCTGCCTCTGCCAACCACATCCTCAGAAAAGCGATGGATGGATGGATGGATGGATGGATGGACTCACTAAAAATGAAGCACAGAACTAATATACAGGAGAAGCTCACAACAGGCCATTAAATTTACTATAGGCCTACTGCATTTGATTTAAAAAACAAACAAGAAGAAGAAGCCAACTTTATTGTCATTCAGTCCATCATGTACAGCAGAAGGAAATTACGTTTCTCCTATGTACAATGTTACACATCTAGAATCAGAGGGCCATGCAAGGCACCGCCACAAACAACTTTTCCTTCCCCCATTCTATTTTGCTGAGCACCAAGCTAGAAGGCGGGAAGTACCATTTTTATATGGTCTGTGGCATGACCCAGCTGGGGCTTGAACCCACAACCTCCTGGCTGTGGGGCAGATGCTCTACCATTAGGCCACCACATGGGCTAGGCTCTCAAACAAGGTTGAGAGGTCCAGTTCGGTGGCTACAGTAGGTCATAAAATTCCTATAGATGACAAAATAATTTTTGTACCAGATTTTAAACATATTAAGTCTATGGGAATCAGAGATTTTGGACCCAGAATGATGTGGTGATACAAAGAACTACACTGATCACTTGGTGCTTGTGTAACATAAATTTTGTTATCGTCTCCAGTTGTGGGGCCTTTCTACGGCCGAGCACATGCAGCCCAAATTCTGTGACCATGTTGCCTTTGCGTGTTGACTATGCATGCACAAGATCCAACCTCCCATTCAAAAGGACAATTTGCCAAGTAGATGAAAAAATGAAACTTTTTTCTCTTTTTTTTTCTCTTGCCTTCTGATTGTTGCTCTGAGTGTTGCTATCCCTGTGCTGTTGCAATCCTGGAATTTCCCCACTGTGGGACTAATAAAGGCTTATCTTATCTTATCTTATCTTATGTGTACATACTAGCCTTGTCCAAAGCATAGACACACCAGAGCAGAAAGAAGCATAAACCCACCTTTGCCGAACCAGATGAACACAGATGCACATCTTAAATGCTGTAACCATTCTCCGCTTCACCTGCTCCATTCGCCTGACTCTCAGTTCAGTGATCATACTGGTGAGCTGTGAACAAACTAACACCCACTCCGTTCAGCTGCATTTTTCAGTGAGTGGTTTGCAGTTGAAGCTCCAGTACAGCACTGACTGATTTGGTTTACAAATATTTTGAACAATTTTTTTTAAGTAAGCTCAGTACATTTTAGTGAACTGTGTATCGAATTAATAATCCCAGTGGTCCCTCTCGTAGGTGGTGAGCCCACTAGAAGGAGAGTCTATGTGGCTCATTTGGGCTGAGGCAGAAACACTGTCACCAGGCGACTGCCATCAATCCCCCTCCCTCCGGCCTAATTCCAGGACATGGCTGCAGGGTATACTGGATCTTCATTTTTAACATTTTTATGTTGATCCACTGGACTGCTCTTGGTCTGGCCTGTCATCCAGGCCTTGTCTATTGAGAGATCCTAGCAGGTGCAAAAGGTCTTCAATAACATACAGTGGATATAAAAAGTCTACACACCCCTTTTCAAATGCCAGGTTTTTGTGATGTAAAAAAAAATGAGACAAGATAAATCATTTCAAAACTTTTTCCACCATCAATATGACCTATAACCTGTCCAACCCAATTGAAAAACTAACTGAAATCTTTTAAGGGGAAAAATAAAAAATGTACAATAACCTGGTTGCATAAATATGCACACCCTGTTATACCTGGGGGTGTGGCTGTGTTCAGAATTAATGGGAGTCAACACACACCTGCCACCATTTATAAGTGCTTCTGATTAACCACAAGTAAAGTTCAGCTGTTCTAGTAGGCTTTTCCTGACATTTTTGTCATCACATCTTACAGCACAAGCCATGGTCCACAAAGAGCTTCCAAAGTATCAGAGGGATCTCGTTGTTCAAAGGTATTAGTCAGGAGAAGGGTACAAAAGAATTTACAAGGCATTAAATATACCATGGAACACAGTGAAGACAGTCATCATCAAGTAGAGAAAATATGGCACAAGAGTGACATTACCAAGAACTGGACCTTCCTCCAAAATTGATGAAAAGACGAGAAGAAAACTGGTCAGGGAAGCTGCCAAGAGGCCAACAGCAACATTGAAGGAGCTGCAGGAATTTCTGGGATGTACTGGCTGTTTAGTACATGTAACAACAATCTCCCGTCTTCTTCATATGTCTGGGCTATGGGGTAGGATGGCAAGACAGAAACCTTATTTTACAAAGAAAAACATCCAAGCCCAACCACATTTTGCAAAAACACATTTGAAATCTACCAAACGCATGTGGGAAAATGTGTTATGGTCTGATGAAACCAAGGTTGAACTTTTTGGCCATAATTCTAAAAGGTATATTTGGCGCAAACACAACATTGCTCATCATCAAAAGAACACCATACCTACATTGAAGCATGGTGGTGGCAGCATCATGCTTTGGGGCTGTTTTTCTTCAGTTGAAACTGGAGCCTTAGTCAAGGTGGAGGGAATTATGAACTGTTCCAAATACCAGTCAGTGTTGGAACAAAACCTTCAGGCTTCTGCTAGAAAGCTGAAGATGAAGAGGAAATTCATCTTTCAGCACGACAATGACCCAAAGCACACATCCAAATCAACAAAAGAATGGTTTCACCAGAAGAAGATTAAGGTTTTGGAATGACGCAGCCAGAGTTCAGACCTGAATCTGATCAAACATCTGTGGGGTGATCTGAAGAGGGCTGTGCACAGAAGATGCCCTCGCAATCTGACAGATTTGGAGCTTTTTTGCAATGAAGAGTCGGCAAATACTGCCACATCAAGATGTGCCAGCTGATAGACTCCTACCCAGAAAGACTGAGTGCTGTAATAAAAACCAAAGGTGCTGCAACAAAGTATTAGTTTAAAGTGCTGATGACACGTTTTTGACTTCCTCTAATTTTTCCAACACATAATACAATATGGCAAAATAGGTTGGTCTGTGCAGTTCTAAGTCAAACAGGCTTTTTTTCACATGAATATCCGACGTTTTCATGGGCGTCATGTCGCCAATTACATCAGTGGCTGGAAAACCCCGCTGCCATGTAGTCACGTCATCGGGAGAACACAGCGCTTGCCTGCCCATTGTACACACAGGATGAAAGCGGTTGAAAACATCGATGATGGTTCCAGTACATGTAGTCTGGAATTGGTTTGTGTTGTCCAATCTTCAGACAATTATAGTTCCGAAGAATGGGATGACAATGAAGAATCTGGGGGCATCAGACCATATAGGTTTGAGCCGTGCCAAGCGGGCATTGTGCCTAGCGAGTCACACTCAGAGAGTGACGGGTGGAGAGGCACACATGCCCGCTGCAGCAGCAGCAGCGACAAACACACGGCGGGGGAACACCAGTGTTATTCTTTTGTTACAGGTATTGCAACAAATTATTTGTTCATAAATATAATTTATTTAAACCCGATTTTTCAATAAAATCATAGCAGTGTATTCTCTGTGGCTCAGGCATTGGGTTTATTTTGGATTATATTTTGAGTTTTTGTTGTTTTTGTTTTGTACATGTGTTTTATGTGCGTTTTGAGCCACTTTCAGTGTCATGCGGTGACCCTCGTGGATCACCATAAGACGCCAAGAGTCCACCGGTGAGTTTTGCAATGATGGTAATTTATTAATAAAACAAGACAAAACACAGGGCTATGAGCCGCTAAGGGCAAAAACACACACCAAGTGATACAAGGGCTCGTAGGGCTAACCCCAGCCACTACGAGCTAAACTATGACAAGACCAGAAAGAACACGAACCTGACATGAAGGTCTAACGAGGCCTCATGAGGATTGTTTGACGATATCTGACGATACTCCTGTGATCTAACTGCCTTCAGTGCCCGCCTTATAAAGGCGAACACTAACAAGCAGTAATGACAGACAGCTGACCAACCTTGACAGGCGGAAGCCCCACCGAGCGCCTTCACAATAAGAGCCCGGTGAGGCCAGAATACAACCCACAGCTGTCAAGGCCGGCAGCGAGCTGTGCGTAGCCCGAGCGCGGACAGAACCCAGCGCTCGGGTCGTAACATTCAGGTTGGTACTGTACAAGATTTGCCAGTCTGAACGCACGCGCCCTCTCTCTTTGACAGTCAGCTGTTCATGGTTTGTGCGCATCATCTGCCGTGTTGTCAGCCAGCCAATATTGCCAACACTATCACGACGTGTTAGCCACTCCACACAGCCGTGATTCTGTTGCGCCCCTTGAAGCGATGTCGGCCCTGGAGCACAACAGTGGTTAACACGTCTACGCTCCATGTTCGCTGGGTGATGTCAGCCCCGAACGCCAACTGCGGGTGTTTCTACTTATTTTTGTGGGTCGTCACCTTTTTGGGAACTGTTGTCATCATACTTATGTTCAATACATGTGCTGTGTTGAATTCTGCGTGTAAATTCTTTCATCATGACCCTCTGTGCGCTCTTACGCAGGGCAGGGAGAGAGAGGATGAAATAATGAGGATTCGCGTGCAGGGTTCACCACAGCACATTTAATACAGAAAGACAGACAGTTCCCTGAAAGGTGAAGACATACAAGAAACACAGTCACGCTTGCTGATGGCGTTCGGGGGCCGGCATCACCCAGCGAACGAATGAGACGAGACGTGTTTGCCACAGGTGCGCCTCAGAGCCAACATCGCTTCAAGGACGCACGAGAGCCACGGCAAACATGGAGTGACTAGCGCATTGTGAGAGTGCTGAAAATACTGGCAGACAAACAGCACAGATGACAATACTATGGACCATCAGTGCATGACTGGAAAACGGCCGAGAAGTACACGCACTGCTGGTGATGGTGTGGCGAGAAGCACCTGGGCAAGGACCGGGAAAGATGATCAGCGGGAGTTTGTATCAGCTGATGATAATGAGAGAGGGGATGTGACCGGACCAGTGAGATGTCAGCATGGGATCACAGAAAGTAGGTCAAAGCTGCGCGTAAATCCATTAATCCTTCCCCTCCTCCGCTCCTCCTGCATAAAAGCGCACAAGGAGACTTAACAGTTGGAGCTGAAGCGTGTGATGGTGCGGCGTGGTCTTTCATGGCCTGCTGTTTATCTAAGCCTGCGACACAACGCAAAGGCATAGCCATAAAATTAAAACAAGAAACCAGAGAAACTGAGCTACAAAGCTGCTGTCATTCCAGTCAACAACACCGGAGTCCGTTCTCCCGCTTACGTCATGGGGGTGCCGCCCTTAATTCGGTGGGCGGCTCCACAGTCCAGTCAGCGGCTGCTGTTTTTTGATAACTAGTTTATGGAGGTGCGGTTGTAAATGTTATATTGATCATCGACAATGACTTTTGGGTTTACACAACATTCTAAAAAATGTCAAAATCGTGTCATCAGCCCTTTAAGGGTGTGCATATTTATGCAACCAGGTTATTTAAGTTTTTTATTTTTCCCCTTAAAAGATTTCAGTGTGGGGCACATATGTTGGTTTCATATGCTCCACAGATATATTACTGTATGTTTATTGTGTGCTTCACGTCTCAGGGGAACAAAGGGACTGAGCCTCCTAGAGGTAACAGGAGGGTGTGAGATTTGGCCTTTTGTTTCAAGGAAATGGCCTTGAGAGATTTCCTGACCACCGGAGACTAGGGGTGGATGGTGTTTAGATCGGGGGAAGTTACATTGTGATTGGGATTAAGTACCATGTGACTGTATGTTTGATTAAACACCATGTGACTGTAGGTTTGATGTCCTGGGTATAAAAGGACAGATGTGAGAAGATTCATCCTCTTTTTTTGCTTGGGAATGTTGGAGTATGTGATTGTGAATAAAGCTGAACCTGAGGAATAAACTCAGTCTCGTCCTTCAACACATCTCCACACTGGTGACCTTACGACGAAGCATGAGCAGAAATAATTCTCCTGAGCCGGACTCGTCAGAAGCCAGCCTGACGAATGCCGCCACATTCCAGCTGCCGGATTTCTGGCAGAATAGTCCGCGCTCCTGGTTTAGCGCGGTCGAGGCGCAGTTCAACCTCCGGACAATCTCGAGAGACGACACAAAGTTCTACCATGTGGTGGCGAAGCTGGACAACCACACAGTCCAGAGGGTGGAGAACCTGGTCAACCACCCACCGGACAGAGACAAGTACGGCGCATTGAAGGCTGCGTTTATCAGCCACTTCACCCCCTCGGTGCAACAGCGAGCAGAGGGGCTCCTGGCGTTGACGGAGTTTGAGAACGACAGACCCGCAGACCTGATGGGGAAAATGCTGAGGTTGAGAGACTCCGAAGATGACAGCTTTATCTTCACCCACCTTTTCCTCAGGACCCTACCGCCAGCGGTGAGAGTGACCCTGGCTGGTTCACCTCTGTTGGCCCGGCGAGACTACCACGAGCTGAGCCAGGAGGCGCAACGACTCGTCGACGCCCACAAACGGAGCGCGGCTTCAGCCGCGGCAGCAGAGCTAGGCGCAACGTCCGGAGACGGCATGGGGCCAGAGGCTGCAGCACCAGACTCACCGATGACGGCAGCAGCAAGGGCCAGGCGACACGGAGTGGACGACGTCCTTTGCTTCTACCATCGCCGCTTTGCAGAGAGGGCGCGCAAGTGCATTCCACCATGCCATTTCAAGCACTCGGGAAACGCCAAGACCGGGGGTCGGTAGCAGCTGCGGCCCTCGGGGAGGAGAACAAGCTGCTCTACCTGAAGGATGCACGCTCGGGGAGGCATTTCCTCGTGGACACAGGCTCCCAGCTGAGCTTCATCACGCCTTCCTACGCGGACCGGCTGGCGCCTTCCAGTGGTCCCCGGGTGTCAGCAGCGAACAGCTCAGCGATTAAGACCTTCGGTGAGAGGACTCTGCTTCTGTCTTTGCAGGGCCGTGCATTTGAGCGGACTTTTGTTGTAGCGGCAGTCAATTTCAACATGTTAGGGGCTGATTTTTTGTGCTCACATGGTTTATTGGTTGATCTTGCTAACAGACGTCTGGTTAATGCACTCTCCTTTCACTCTATTCCCTGCGCAGCTCGAGTGGCCCCGCCAACTGCACAAGCCAACGTCACAGCTGCAGGTGGTAAGTTCCACACACTCCTCATTCAGTTCCCAGCACTCACGGTCCCAACGTTTTCGGCGACAGTGGCTAAACATGGGGTGGAACATTTTATTACTACCACCGGCCCACCCGTTTTTGCAAAAGCTCGGCGCTTGGACTCAGCTAAACTGACCATAGCGCGCGAGGAGTTCGCCAACCTGGAAAGACTGGGCATCATCAGGCGTTCGAAGAGCCCATGGGCTTCACCGCTGCACATGGTCCCAAAGGCTGATGGCTCGTGGCGACCTTGCGGTGATTTCCGCAGGTTGAATAACGCCACAGCACACGACCACTACCCGATCCCGCACAGTCAAGATTTTTCGGTTCATTTGGCGGGGGCGTGCATTTTTTCTGAAATAGACTTGGTACACGGTTACCACCAGGTTCCAGTGCGCGCTGAGGACATACCCAAAACAGCGGTAATAACTCCTTTCGGGCTTTTTGAGTTTTTGCGCATGCCGTTTGGGCTTAAGGGAGCGGTGCAGATGTTCCAACGCATGATGGACGTGGTCCTGCGCGATCTCCCTTTCGTGTTCGTCTACCTGGACGACATTTTGGTAGCCAGCGTGTCCGAAGACAAACACGAAAGCCACCTCACAGCAGTTTTCCGGAGGTTGGCAGAGCACGGGTTAATAATCAACCCAGCGAAGTGTCAGTTCGGGGTGGCGCAGATTGATTTTTTGGGGCATCGCGTTTCGCCAGAAGGAGCGGTCCCTCTGCCTGATAAGGTGCGCGCAATAACAAATTTTCCCCAACCACAAACGGTCAAAGCGTTACAGGAGTTTTTGGGAATGGTTAATTGTTATAACCGTTTCCTCCCCCGCGCAGCGCAGCTCATGCAACCATTGTATGCTGCACTAAAAAAACAAAAACCCACGAATAAAATCGAATGGTCTCCTGAGCGGGAGCGCGCATTCTCTCAAGTCAAATCAGCCCTGGCAAACGTTGCGTTGTTGGCACACCCAGTCCCAACGGCCCGCATGGTGCTCACTACTGACGCGTCAGATGTGGCCATAGGGGCGGTCGTTGAACAGTACGTGGCTGGGGCCTGGCAACCGCTCGCGTTTTTCAGCAAAACCTTGCGCGATAATGAGCGAAAATACAGCGCGTTCGACACGGAGTTGTTAGCTCTACGCTTGGCCATCCGCCAATTCCAGTTCTGGCTGGAAGGATGCCGTTTCACCGCGTTCGTGGACCACAAACCGCTGACTTTCGCGATGGCCAAGATTTCGGAACCTTGGTCAGGCTGGCAGAGAGACAGCTGGCCGCGATATCAGAGTTTACTACTGATATCCAGCATGTGGCAGGTAAATATAATGTAGTGGCAGACTGCCTCTCACGTGCTGTGGCGGCTCCAGGCCCCGTGGGGGCAGACTCTGCAGCCATGGCTGCAGACCAGGGTAGCGACGCGGAAGCGCGCACGGCCCCGGTCCGCGTAGGGATAGATTATGCAGCCATGGCCGCGGAGCAGGTTAGCGACGCGGACGTGCGCGCGCTCCAGTCTGGACCAACAGGGTTAAGGCTGGAGAACAGGGTGCTGCAAGACGGTATGCCCCCAATAATCTGCGATATCTCCACTGGACGACCACGTCCGGTTGTACCAGCCGCGTGGCGCCGCCGCGTTTTTGACTCGATCCATTCTCTGGTGCACCCGGGGGTGCGCGCGTCGGTCAAAATGGTAAGAGAGAAATTTGTATGGCCGTGCCTGCGCAAGCAAGTGAAGGAGTGGGCGGCAGCCTGCGTGGCTTGTCAGCGAGCCAAAATACACAAACACACTAGAGCTCCCTTGGAGCCTTTTCACATCCCGGCTAAGTGGTTCGATCATGTGCATGTCGACCTCGTAGGCCCCCTCCCGCCGTCACAGGGGTGCACACACCTTTTGACAATGGTGGACCGCACCACGCGTTGGCCGGAAGTGGTCCCACTGGCATCAACCACAGCCGAGGAGGTGGCGCGCGCGTTTTTAACAGCATGGGTAGCGCGTTTTGGAGTTCCGTCGGACATTACGTCCGACAGAGGTCCTCAATTTGTTTCCGAGCTCTGGTCAGCAATGGCCCACAGCCTGGGGGTAACGATCCACCACACTACCGCGTACAATCCGCAGGCTAATGGTTTATGCGAACGTTTCCATTGGTCATTGAAAGCAGCGCTCAGAGCATCGCTTACGGATGCAAATTGGGTCGACAGGCTACCCTGGGTTTTATTGGGGTTGCGTTCTGCACCTAAAGAGGATTTAAAAGCCTCCCCAGCTGAGTTAGTTTTTGCGCAGCCACTCCGGCTTCCCGGGGAGTTTCTCCCGGATAATCCTGCGCCAGAGTGCCCCCCCGCTCAGCGGTTGCAGAGCGACACGGGATCGAGCACGCTTCCTGGCCCAGTTCATCACAGCTTCCCGTGCGTTTTTGTGCCTAAAGCTTTAAAAATTGCGGAGTTTGTTTTTGTCAGACATGACGCCCATCGCCCAAACTTGCGACCGCCTTATGATGGACCATTTAGAGTGCTGGAAACAGGAGAGAAGCATTTTTTGCTAGATTTGGGAGGCAGAAAGGAAGTGATTGGCATAAACAGGCTCAAACCCGCTTTTGTGATGGCTGACGAAGCTGTGCAGTTGGCGAGGGCTCCCCGGTGCGGCAGACCCCCTAGAGGGCATTCCCCAGAACACCCACAGAGATTGACTAACAGTTCTTCTAACCCACAGGCAGCCCCACAGCAGGAGGACACTGCGGAGGCAGTAAAGCCGGCTTACAGCAAATACGGCAGAAGACTAAGGCCTAAGCGGCATGTGGACTGATATGTAGTGATTTTATTATGACATGCATCTTTAGTTATGATTGTTCCATCTTAGACGTTTGGGGGGGGGGGGTCATGTGGGGCACATATGTTGGTTTCATATGCTCCACAGATATATTACTGTATGTTTATTGTGTGCTTCACGTCTCAGGGGAACAAAGGGACTGAGCCTCTTAGAGGTAACAGGAGGGTGTGAGATTTGGCCTTTTGTTTCAAGGAGATGGCCTTGAGAGATTTCCTGACCACCGGAGACTAGGGGGTGGATGGTGTTAAGATCGGGGGAAGTTACATTGTGACTGGGATTAAGTACCATGTGACTGTATGTTTGATTAAACACCATGTGACTGTAGGTTTGATGTCCTGGGTATAAAAGGACAGATATGAGAAGATTCATCCTCTTTTTCTGCTTGGGAATGTTGGAGTATGTGATTGTGAATAAAGCTGAACCTGAGGAATAAACTCAGTCTCGTCCTTCAACACATCTCCACATCAGTTTGTTTTTCAATTGGGTTGTACAGGTTATAGGTCACATTAATGGTGGAAAAAGTTTTGAAATGATTTATCTTGGTCTCATTTTTTTACATCACAAAAACCTGGCATTTGAACAGGGGTATGTTGACTTTTTATATCCACTGTACCTCCTGGGATTATTAGGGCACCCAAACTCCTCCATAATGATAAGATGGCAGCTTATATCTGTCTGTCTTTGCTTTCAGTTCACGTTTTACTTTATTCGGTGATGCACCTATTTTAAACACTGAATACACATTTTTGAGTAGTTAAGATTGGGGAAATGGTTAGGATTATGAGTAAGGTGGGAAAGGCTATATTTCATACATTACACAAAGCTGGAAAGAGTTGCCAACTCAATTCATGTAATTATTTTCACAACCACTAAATATTGCTTCTTTCCTCAACTACAGCTTCGCATTCATGGTGGTAAAACGGTCTCCTGAAACTACAAGTGAAAAGTCAAAAAAGTGTTATGATAATATGAAATGACTTAAAGGTGCTAGAGACAACATTCTAACCTCCTGACCAGTAGGGGTCCCACTTACTCTTGCCCCAGCTGGTTGGTAGAGACACATGACATCAACCCAGTTGACCTATTGGCTGTGACATCCTTACCAACCACGTCATCCAAGTGCTCAAATGTAAATATTATAATTGTGTTGGACCTGTTAATTTTTTTTAAAAGCATTTTTCATAAATATATTATTTTTTGAAGTGACACTCCACCAAAAATCTTTTTTTTTTTTGTTAACTTGTCTGTAATATGTTTTGTTTTTTGTTTTTTTTTACTTACAGGACATATCAAGAACGAAATCACTCAATTTTGTCATGTCTCTGTTTTTTTGCTGTGAAATTTAAATTAAGCCCCACCCCCTGACAAAAGGTGAGTTTAGATGGAACGTTTTTGGTGATGTAACTATAGCAGGTTCGTAGTGTTGAGCCAATCAAGAATCTCGGGCCTAACTAAAGTTAGCCCTCCAGGGCTAGTTAGCATTTTTGGGCAGCTGCTTTGAAAACTTGACCTAAATTAAGATGGCTTTACCATTAAACAGCTTTTGTGTGGAGTTTGCATGTTCTCCCTGTGCTGCGTGGGTTTACTCCAGGAGCTCCGGTTTCCTCCCACAATCCAAAGGCATGCATGTTAGGTTAATTGGTTGTTCTAAATTGTCCCTAGATATCTGTTTGCTATAGGCCCTTAGAATAGAGGGTTAGTACTAGTGAAAGCACTTTGAGTGGTCTTTGTGACTAGAAAAGCGCTATATAAGTGCAGGTTAGTTCGTTATGGCCCTTTTCCACTAGCCTCAATTGGCCTAACACAACTCAACTCACCACTACTTGTTTCAGCCTCGGTTGTGTCTCCATAGCAGCTGGGTAAAGCTGGGTTAAGCTGGGGTGGGCAGGATTTTTTTTACAGCAAGGTGGCGCCATACTCCCATGACGTAAAACACGCGACCCAAGTAAAACATAACATGGCGGCTGTACAAGGCGACTCCTCGGTCTGTGGCTTTTTGTCACTGTAAATGCCAAAAAGGACCGCCAGACAAGGGGACAGGCAGCGAGACGAAACACTCTAGAATAGTACTGCAGCTTCTGGGAGAGCCGAAGACGTGAGGATACAAACTAGGTCATATATGACGGTAAGCTAATGGTTGTTAATGCTAGTTTGCTATAAGTATGTCGTACTACACTGTAACGTCTGCAAGTTATCACTGTTAGGTACTAAAATATGTATGCTGTGTGTGTATGTGTTTCAGATGGCTCTGTTGTGGGAAAATTACCGCTTCAAACGGTCGGTCTGGCATTCAACACAGCCTGTCACTGATGTCAACACAGCCCGTCACTGATGTCACCCCAGCTTCACAAACGATCAGTGGTTATAGAGCTTAAGAATGTCTGTAGAAACGTTTATTTCCTGTGCAAAAAATTGCTCTGATCTGCATGAAAATCATTGAGAGACTGTTGAGACATCATGGGACGTACCTGCTCCAGCACTGAGTCTGAGGTGGTGTCATAGCAAAAAATGATCAGCTGACACAACTTGATTGCCAGGTTAATAACTATATTAGCCACAAAATATATATTCAAAAAGTAAACAGTACTGAGTTAGGTATAATAAGATATGTTTGACAGTTATGATGCATTTTAGGCCAAAACAAACTTGATCTAGGATTAAAAGCAATTAAAATAATGCAGTTACAAGGTTACATGGAAAATGCTTGATTTACTAGATACATGTACTGTAGAAATATATATTCTCTGCATCAATAATGTACTATACATGCATTCATGTAGTATTGCACTGGGAATTGCACTGACAATAAACCTCTGAAGTTTTTGCAGATGTCTCTTTTTTATATGTGAAGGTTACCACCATGTGGCACAAATTTAATACTAACAGATTGGAAAAGCTGTCTAAGAACAATCCAGCAGTTTGAGAAATCACTTTTGGTTTGGTGTAAGTCTGTCAACAGGATTATGACCCATAAAGCAGTTTGTGTTAAAATGTTAAATCCCATTAAACCCTAACCCGGGGGTTTCCAATCATGTGTCATGGAGGGCCAAGACCCTGCAGGTTCTCTCTTCTACCCAGTCTCTTCAGCAGGTGTTCTCACTGATCTGCAGTCAGTGGGAGAAATTCAGTGGAATCTGCTGTTGAAGACACTGTTTGGAGGTAAAGCCTGCAGGGTCTTGGCCCTCCATGGCACATGATTGGACACCCCCGCCCAAACCCATTATGATGAAGAGCAGATGCTAATATGGCCCAGAATTCCTCCATATACTGGTACTATCACTAAAGTATGCAGTGTCTTCTGCGGTGGCACATCCAACAATACAGTCTTCAGTTAATAAAGTAATTGTTTTGGTTACTTTTCTTAAAAATGAGCCATTATTTTCAAGGTCACCCATTAATGCTTTGTACTGTTGACTCTTTTCCCACCAGTGTGTTAACAGACAAAATAGAAAATCATGATGCAAACACATAAGTCACTAAATTGTTTATTACAATCAGCAGCAAATTCCAGATTATTCAGAATGTGCAAAATTTAAACTGTAAAAAAAAAAAAATACTTAGAATGGGTCACTCAGCAGTTGGGATGTGCAGCTCACACTGGTCCCAGTTCAGCAGATCTTAGGCCTGCATCTCTGTAAATAGTGACGCAAGGTCCAGTTTGGGGTGGATTGTTTCCCTCTTGCCTAGACAAAAGACAGAAATGGGTGGTGGTTAATTAAAGCAACTTTAAAACATATTTGGGAAATACACTTGTTGCTAAAAGCCAGTGGTGGAATGTGAATGAATGAATGAATCTTTATTTCGGATAGATTAAAAGTAAAGATTAAAAGAAAATAGAATATAACAAAGGGGAAAAAAATCTAACAAGGTCAAATTAAACAATAACTCCTCTGATTATACAGTTCAACATAGGTTATCTGAAATGGGTGATGGCTGAAGCCGCAGCTTATATTGCCCACCCATATTCCAGCCAAGAATTCAAAGGAAAAACAAAACAGGAGCGATTATAATTCCAATGTGAATACTTCGTTGTTGTATTTAACCACAATTTTCATGTAGCTGCGCTTCAGTAAAGTCGATTTTACAAGGGCTGGGTTACATTTAAAATCATCTGTTTTTACAGTAGCCTTAGCAATCAGAATGAATTAATACATTCACTTGAATGGAATATAGTACTTTAACTGAAGGTGTGCATCACCGAGTATGGAGTCGCTCAGTCAAAATATGGAGTTTTTATCAATAAAAGTTTGTCTTGTCTGTAAAAGTGTTTCTTCTTGCCCTGGCTTCAAGTGTGGGCGGTGTTTTGTACTTTTATTGCTAAAATATAAAAGGATGCACAACAATGGGTCTCAAATATTTGTAATGTGTCCTGTTACTGCATTAGTTTATTGATGATAGACTATAAACTACACATATAAACTAAATTATATTGATGACTGAACAACTCCCATTCCCCAAAAGATACAGTTATGAACATAACTCACAAAGGATCACACAAGTGATCTGACAAAAAAATAAATACATTAACAAGCAGTTTATTTTACAGTTGATGTGCCATTCATTTTCAATTATTCTGTAATTAATATTCACACAATCAAATAAATCTCAATTCAGTCCCTTTTATATTAAGTGGAAATTGTGCTGCTTTGGTTTTGACACTTTACCTATAAAAGCAAAGGATTTCAGTACTTTCCACAGTGGCAAGGTCCGTTGTGGGGTGGCTGCTTTTCCTTTCCTCTTGCCTAGACCAAAAACAGAAATGGATGGTGGTTAGTTAAAGCAAGTTCAACACTTAAATTGGGAGCAGCTCATGTCAATATATGAAGTAGATGATTGTTGTAATTTTATAACTGCAACAATTACAAAGTCTATAGAAAAATTTACAAAGCAAATTAAAAGTAGACAACAGAAGATTAACCTACCATGGTTAAATAATGAAATAAGAAAACTTATGAAGAGGCGAGATTCTGCATTGAAAACATCATTAACCTCTAAACTACAAAATGATCACCTTGTGTACAAAAGTTTAAGAAATAAAGTGGTACAAGAGCTGCGAAAATCAAAAATATCTTATTACAATAAACTGATAGATCATGCAAAGGGTAACAACAGTTCCCTATGGAGGCATTTAAATAACTTAACTAATAAAAAAAATGTTCAGAAGGGGGTAAAGGAACTTAGAATCAATGGCAAGACCATCAGTGACAAGGCTACATTGGCAAATGAATTTAATTCATATTTTGTGGACTCTGTGGAAGACTTAACAAAAAACTTTGTGCTGCCAAATGTGCTCAACAACACAAAATCAATACTTTCAACAGATTCTTTTCACATCGATGAAGTAAATGAGGAGTTAATTGCTGGTATTGTTAAAACACTGTCAAACTCAAAAACTAATGATATCTACAATATGAGCACTTCCTTTCTCAAAACGCACAGCAAAATATTAATCAAACCACTGACTCATCTCATTAATCTCTCCATTAGGTCTAGTACATTTCCATCTGGTTGGAAAAAAGCTGTCGTCATACCAGTTTATAAATCAGGCAGTAAAGACGATATATGCAATTACCGCCCAATCTCTATTTTACCAGTCCTGTCTAAGGTTCTTGAAAAAGTTGTAGCTACACAGCTGATAGACTATTTACAAGACAGTCAACTTCTTCATCCACATCAATTTGGTTTTAGACCAGGATACTCAACAGAAACAGTAAATTGTTGCCTTATTGAAAATGTCAAACAGTCCTTGGACAGGGGTAATGTGGTAGGGGCTGTTTTTCTAGATCTCAAAAAGGCTTTCGATACTGTAAACCACAGTTTGCTTTTATCCAAAATGGTATCTTTTAACTTCTCTCCAGATACATTAGAATGGTTTGCATCTTATCTCCACAATAGAGAACAGTGTGTAAAAGTTCACCAGGAAAAAAACATATTTTTAAACAACCGTATGGGTATCCCACAAGGGTCCATTCTTGGTCCTTTACTTTTCAACATTTTTATTAATGACTTGCCACTACACTGCTCAGCTGCAACATGTCAACTTTATGCAGCTGATGCAGTTATTTACACAGCTGCCAAGACTCCAGCACAGGCTGCAGATGTACTGTCTACAAGTATGGTTGATGTCCAAGAGTGGCTCTTCCAGAACCATCTATTGCTGAACCTTCAGAAAACAGTTTCAATGTGCTTTTCAATCAAAAAATGTAACCTGCAACGTTTTAAAGTTAATATACATGATCAAGACATCAGTTTAGTTACAGAATTCAAATACCTTGGCATTGTACTAGATCCTCAATTCAAATTTAATCTTCATATAAAGAAAATTTCTAAAACAGTAAAAAAAAATCTGAACTGCTTTAAATTAATTAGATATTACATACCATACCAAGCAGCTGTACTGTATATGCATTCTATGGTTTTTTCTCATATATCATACTGTTTGACAGTCTGGGCTCAAGCAGCCCCTTCCACAATAAAACATATAGGTTCATTATATAATCAAACTCTAAAAATGTTGCATAAAAAGCCCATTAGGTGGCATCACTGTTATATTTTAAAAAAACACAATCTATTGAGTTTTGAGAGTTTCATTGACCTCTGTTTTCTGAAATTAATTTTCAAATGTTTCCATAAATCAGCACCTGACCCACTTGCTGGTTTCATTCAAAGACAGGACAGCAGCAGAGCCACCAGGAGTTCTGTTAACAATAACTGTAAAATATTCCACCGCAGAACCACATTTGGACAAACAGCTTTCTCTATAAAGGGCAGTCATATCTGGAACACAATGCCAAATGAAATTAAAATAATAATGGACTTTAAAACATTCACTACAAAGGTTAAAAACTGGCTGAAAAATAAACAAGAATGTACCCATGTATGAAATGATTGTCTGCAGGGTGAGAGTGAATGAAGGGAAGGAATGAATGTGTTTGTTTATAGTGAGTGACGAAGGGAGGGAGGCCTGAAATAGGCAAATGTGAATCAGGTTTTTATACTGTGTGTAGAAGAGCTTGGAATAACGAGGCGATGTGACTTATAAACCAAAGTTTATTATCAGCTTCGCTCCTCTAACAAGTCTCATCTAGTGCAGCAGCAGAAGAAGTCAGAGAGCGAACACATTCGGCTCTACGTACTTATACTCACACATAACAAAAGACATGCATATCAAAGCTGACATCCCTCATTATCTTAATCCCCCTCCTTTGTCTTGGTACCCCTCCACCTGGCCCTGGGAGGTCAGGGCGACCTATCTGGTCTCCACCGCAGCGCCTCGGATGCTCTTTGATCTTCACTGGTGGTTGAGACCTTTTGTCCTGTTCTGAGGTGTGAAGTCGCTTTACATATGTAATCACCAAACATTCTCACATGCTTATACATATGTAGGTTATGGGATATATGATTAATATAGACCACATTGTGTATTTATAATCTTTTTTGCATTGATGTATGTGGTTATTGTTTATTCTGTTTTCATTTTTTCTTTTCCTTATCCTTTCTTTTTACTTGCTTCTTCTTTCTAAAGCCCATCCAGGGACAAGAGTTGCAAATTAGCTAATAGCTATACACTCTTTGTGCAACACATTAGATTGATTGTCATTTGATTAATTGTCTATGTTTATTGCACTGTCCCTGTCAAATAAACAAATAAAATAAAAATAAAATTATACAGGCAAATCTCAAAAATTTGAATATCATGAAAAAGTTCAATATTTTTGTCACTCATTTCAGAAAGTGAAACCCATATATAGATTCATTACACGGACAGTGATATATTGCAAGTGTTTATTTTAATTTTGATGATTATGGCTACAGTCCATATTAACCAGCACCTCAGTGGCCAACATTTCTATTTAAAAACTTAAATTCTATTAAAATAAATAAACGCTTGAAATATATCACTGTCTGTGTAATGAATCTATATAATATACGGATTTCACTTTCTGAATGAGTGACAAAAAATATTGAATTTTTTCATGACATTCTATTTTTTGGAGATGTACCTGTATTAGGGAAATACACTTAAAGTCAGTGGTGGGATGTGACAAAAATGCTTTGTTTCCCTGACAAGCACCGCAGGATCCACTCTGTACATGTACAAGTACATTATCAATCCAGGGATTTATGGTGGAACAGCACAACAACACTGTTCCAACACCTTTTATGGAAAATCCACAGAATAGGTGTGTGGGTCTATTCTGACGCTTTAGAAAATTATATGAATGAATTTATAAATCATTGGTTTGAAAATGCACCTGTATATGTTGAGATTTCGGCTCCTGGGGTCCACTTGACCTGTATCCACAATATAAACACTGAAGGAGGCTAACCCCTGGCATGTGGAAACAGATTCTAGGAAGAAATTACACAAATCAATGCACAGCACCAAAGTGCAGCACGTACACAAACCAGGACTTTAACCAGGATTTGTCATGGTCTGAGCACCGATGTTGTCCGCGCTCCCGCTTCTGCCTCCATTCCGGCCCGGGAGTTCGCACCATCCAGGGATCTTTCCCCATTGAGCATGACGTCAGTAAGGATTCCCCCAGAGAAGTTGCAGCTGACAGCAATTAACATCTGGGACCGAGTGGCTGCTGCTTGTTCCGCTGTTCATCCTACTGAAATCATTAAGCACATGACGGCGACAGTCAGACTGGTGGAGAGGAATCCCGGGTTAAGTGACTTTCCTGAGTTCGCCGACCTCCTTGCCTCTGTCTCCGCACAGGAGCGGCGATTCCTGGACCTCACCTTCGCCTCGCCCTCTGTCAGAAACCGTCGTCACCTCCACAATCAACCTCAGCTTGAATCCCGTCTGGATCCAGTTCCGGGTCGCCGCAAGGGCTCAATCCCCCACACAGCTGTCACTCCTGCGCCTCGTCAGAGGGGAATTCCCGCAGCCTCTTCCCCCGGGCCATCTTCTCCCGCTGTCCCATCAGCGCTCCGTGCCCGGCTCGTTCCGGCTGTCGCCCCCTCCTCCTCGATGCCTTTCCCGGCTGCTGTGTGTGCCTGGAGTCCTGTTTTGGCGAGCTCCGTCCCGGAACCTTCGCGAGCGGCTTCCCCTCGTCCTCCCAGGGGGCCCTCTGTCACCATCTGGCGGGGCAAGGGAGGAGCAACATCCGCTGCAGCAGGCACCATCCTGCCTCCAGGAGACAGGCAAGTCAAAGTTCATTTATATTCTCATTATTGTGATTTGCCTTGTCAGACTCCTGGGGGTGGAGTTCGGGGTTTGCAGTCCCCCAAGCTCCCACCACCTGCTGTGGCTTTAATTATTAATCCCGCATCCTCTGTGTCTCCCTCCGCTGAGCGGTCCTCGATGCCAGGCCAACATCGCCGGATGAGGAGGGGGCCTGCGGTTCTGGAGAGCCTGGTTCTGGTCCCACAGCCATGTCATGGGCGGAGGAGGAGAGCAGACTGCAGCGTGGAACCTGCGCTGATGAGGAAGCGTCCCCGGGTCTCCACGGACGAGCGGTACGGTCCAGCGGGTCAAGGGTCTCCTGCCACCACGCTGTGTGGGTCGTCGGCGTGGATGTCGGTGCCAGAGGATCCTGAGGCTGCGGACACCATCATGCCAGCTGTGGAGCCCGACGTAGCTGAGTGGGAGCCTAATGACGACCTCCTGCCATCTGAGCCCGGATCATCGGAGTCCTGGACGGCATCAGAACCCGAGATCAGGCAAGTGCTCTGTGTTGTTTTTCTCCTTTCCATTCTAGAGCATTTTTGCCTGTCTCTTGGGGAGGCGAGCCGGGTGCAGCCGCCCACTGCATCCGAGCTTGTCTCGCTGGGTCCTGGCGCTGCTTGTGATCCTGATCCCGGTTCTTTTCTCTCTCCCGAGCCTTCTCCCAGGGTCGCCGGCGAGGAGCTGTTTTCGCCCGCTGTGCCAGAGGTTCCGGGTTCGGGGTTGGAGGTCGATACTGGTGCGGCGCCGACCCAGTCAGGGTCCAACGCGGGTGCAGCCGTGACCCAATCAGGATCCGACGAGGGTGCAGCACCAACAGGATCCAAGGTCAGTGAGGGAGCTGCAGATCCCCTGCCACCGGACACTGGACTGGCTCATCTTCCTCCTCATCTTCACCCTCATTTTCCCCCCAAGCCTTCTCCACCAGGTGCCGTATGGACCCCTCACTTTTGGCCCAGCTCGCCCTCACTATTCCCCTCTACAGGGAAGCCGTTGCCTTTCTCTCCCCTGTGGTCCTGATGGCTGAGCGATGCGGGTCGTCCGCCAGTAGGACTGCCGCACCCATTTGGCTCTCTGGGCCGGCCACCTGACCCACTGGACTCTCTATTCGGCGGCCTGGTCCGGCCACCTGAAGCACTGTTTTTCCTGGCCTGGGATTCGGGTAGGCCGCCTGAACTCTTCCCGTTACCCCTGTTAGCGGTTTGGACGCTGGGTGCAGGGAGGCCCCCGGAACTGTGTAATCTTGCCTGTCATTCCCGTGCCTTGGTTCCTTTGTTATTTTGTGGATGTACGGGTATGACATTATGATTTCATGTAGTCTCATCGCTGTTAGCGTGTTTTTGTGTTTCATGCACCTCATCGCTGTTAGCATGCCTTTGTTTTCTTTCTAGGCCGAGTTCTGGTATCCCCGTTTGGAGCCTGCTGTCATCCTCGCATGTTTTGTTTTGCCTCTTGATATCAAGGTCACTTTTGTTGTGTTGTCATGTGCCTTATTTTGATCTTTACCGCTGTTTAGCGTGTCTTTTTTTTCCCTCCCCTCTCCTGTCTGAGGGATGATTTGTTTCTGCCACATTACGCCTTAGGGGCCTGTGTGTTTTAGTTATTGGCCTCCTTCTGTTGTTGCATCCTTTTTTGGGGGGGTCTTGTCTATGTATCATCCGCACTTTATTGAGAGTTGCATCTTGTTTTTGGTCCTGTCTTTGTATTATCCGCACTTTATGGAGTATTGTTTTTTTTTCTGTCCCCACCGTACTTTGTAATTGCTTCGTTTGTTCCCTGTCATCGTCATGGTTTTTTTTCCCCGTCTCCTTTTCTGGCTCGCTCCCTCCTGGCCTGCGCCCCATCCGCCCACCCTAGGGGGGGTGGGGGTGGGGGGGCTTGGGTGTTACTGGCCATTCTGAGCCCGGCCTCGAGGGGGAGGTACTGTCATGGTCTGAGCGCCGATGTCGTCCGCACTCAGGCCATATGTGGTACACCCAAATCATGCACCACATTCGGAAATAATTCAGAGAGACTGTCATTTTATTTTTATTTTAAGAGCATTTAAATATATTTTGAGATGGTGGACGATCAGTAAAATTAACATTTGATATGTAGCCCTGTATAAATATTTAAGAGTAAACAGCGGAACCTTTGGCACTGCGGTCGTCCCGCCCCAGGTAAACAATGAGGGTGCGCTTCCGGCCCCCCTTGAGTACTATCTGGAGAAAGACACGAGTGGTCCTGTGTTCTGTCTTTCTAAGGCTCTTTCCTTAATTTACAGACCCAAGAGCAGACACGGAGGATCACGTTTTAAGACTTATTCCTTTTTGTTATTGTGGCCACCTCCCCGGGACCCGTAACAAACTGTGGGGGCTCGTCCGGGATCTCTCCTCTTCAGTCGTCGAGGGAAGATCCAGTGATACCAGAACTACGAGACAACGGTTGCCAAGTGCTACATCAGACACGTCAGTTAGTGGGTGTCCAAGGAGGAAGATCAAAGAGAAAGAAAGGGATCTTCAACCAAAACTGGAACTGCACTGCTGTCAAGAAGGTAAAACGCAGCCTAGTCACTGTACAAATAATACAACACTCAAACTACAGATAGCTAAAGTACCATGTCGACAGCACGGAAAGAACTGATATGGAGCATCAGAGGACGCTTGTTTGCCCTTTCAAGTAAGGATCTTTTCGGGTTAACAAAGAACCTTGCAGCTGGAGACAAAGACACACAGTTCAGTGAAGACGATAATGAGAGCTGTATGGACTACGTCAATTCCTATTTACGGTCCCCAACTCTGCTGAAACTTGAAGATGAGGGAATGAGTCAGTTGCTAATGTTGGATGATCTGCTAACTGAAGTGATACAAACGAGCGGCTCCACCACGCATCCAGCTGATCAGGCTGCAACACCAACCAAGTCAAGTCCTCATCCATCCAATATGTTGCCAGATCCACCATCACCATCTGCTGTTCCACCAGGCATTCAAGCTAGTGTGAACGCAAACGCAGGGTCTGTAGAGGAACTGAGGAAAGCATATGAGACACTGGGTGAAAGACTAAGACTGTGTGAAGTTGTGACACTCCAACCACCGGCAGCACCCAGTCGTCAGAGCCACTCACAACCGCAGCCAAGGGAACAAGGTAGTCCAGAAAGACATGTCACTCTCAAAGACCTTTCCTACCTGCCTCGGAGAGAATTCAAGGTTTTTGGAGGACAAATTGGAGACAACAACTCTGAAATCAGTTATAACAGTCTCATGAGACAGATCAATGAAGGATTAAAAGAAGGATTTTCTGAAGCAGAGATCGTGAGGGGGGTACTGGGAATTGTAAAGCCTGGCACGTTCAGAGACATGCTCATGCTCAAAGATGAACTGGCTCTTTCTGAACTTCAGGGCTTTCTCCGATCCCACCTTGGAGAAAAGGCAAAAACAGAGATATTCCAGGAGTTAATGTGTGCCCGACAAACTGAGCGGGAGTCCCCTCAGCAATTCCTGTATCGCATGATTGGACTCAAACAGAAACTTATCTTTCAGTCAAAACAAGCCAATGCAGACATCTTGTATGACCCAAGGACAATCCAGGAAGTGTTTCTACACACAGTCTATCAAGGCCTGGGAGTGAAGTATGCAGACCTGCGGCAACGACTAAGACCTCTTACATCAAACAACAATGTAACAGATGAAGAGATTCTTAGTGAGGTCACAAAGATAATCAGTGATGAGAATGAGCACCAGTGAAGGTTAGGGCAAACCCCTCGTCTGAAGTCAGCACAAAGCGCTGTGATTGCAACAAAGGACACGACAGCCAAAGACCAACAAGCCTCACAGACAATCAAACAACTTGCTGCACAAGTAGAGACTCTAACCAAGATGGTGGCAACTTTCATGGAACAGAAAGCTGTAAACTCCTCCCCTCAGCGTTCTCAGCCTCCAGCCAACAAAAAGAAAACCTATCTCTGTCTGAAATGTACTGAACAAAGCTTACAGGAGTGCAGTCATTGCTTTGTATGCGGTGAGTCAGGACACAGAGCACTTGGATGTCTGAAGCGACCCAAAAATCAGGGAAAAACAAACATTGACGCTGATGTACTATCCCGTTGTCCACTCAACATTGAAGCCTTCATGCAAGAGTGTACAGGAGAACTGTCAGAGGAAGCCGTCGGTGCAGTATGGGAAGGGAGCAGAAGAGCCAAGCAAGGTGATGTAGCATGGATTGCAGCCCTCAACCTTGCTTCACCAAGTCCACCCCTCAAGGAGCCACTGCATTCCATCGGCCACAATAAACTAATCCAAGAACAAAGAGCAGATCCAGCCATCGGGAAAGTCATGGAGATGAAAGAAAAAGACATGACACCAACCGAAGACGACAAAGCCAAGCTTGACATAAGCACAAAAAGACTGTTGAGAGAGTGGAGACAGATGCACATTGAAAATGGCCTTCTTTATAGGAAGACCGCAGAACGCAAGCAGCTAGTTCTGCCCGCTGTCTACAGACAAGTAGCTCTCACCCATCTCCATAACAACATGGGCCATGTCGGCGTGGAGAAAGTCTTGAGCTTAGCGTGAGCGATTCTATTGGCCTTTCATGAAGCGAGAGATCGAGGAGTATGTCACCAGGAAGTGCCCATGCATAAAACAGGAAAAGCCAGCAACGCATAAGAGAGCACCGATGGGCAGTATAACATCCAACTTCCCACTCGAGTTAGTATGCATCGATTTCCTGCATCTAGAGTCCTGTAAAGGCGGGTTTGAGTACATCTTGGTGGTAGTCGACCATTTCACCAGGTTTGCACAAGCCTACCCCACCAAGAACAAGGCCGCAAAGACAGCAGCAGACCGCCTCTTCAATGATTTCATTCCAAGATTCGGCTACCCCTCCAAGCTTCATCACGATCAGGGTCGTGAATTTGAGAACGAGTTATTCAAGTCCCTCAGAGAGCTAGCAGGTGTTGGCCACTCAAGGACTTCTCCCTACCACCCCCAATGTAACCCGGTCGAAAGGCTGAATCGGACCTTGTTGCAGATGCTACGTACATTGGGAGAGAAAGAGAAACTAAACTGGAAGGAACACTTGCCTCACACCATCCGTGCTTACAACTGCACTAAGCATGAGGCCACTGGCTTTTCTCCATACTTCCTGTTGTATGGCAGACATCCTCGCCTCCCAGTAGACCTTCTCTTTGGCCTCATGACAGAAGAAGACACAGAAACGGCACATGGATACGCTCAGAAATGGAAAGGGAAAATGACAGAGGCGTACAGGATTGCAAGTGCAAACAGTCAACAGTCAAGCTCCAAAGGAAAGACAAACTATGACAAACGATGCAAAGGTGTAGTCCTGCAAGTAGGAGACAGAGTGCTTGTACGGAACCTGGGCGAAAGAGGTGGTCCTGGTAAGCTAAGGCCCTACTGGGAACAAACAGTCTACATCGTGAGGGAGCAGGTTGGAGACAACCCCGTCTACAAAGTAAGTCCAGAGACAGGAGGTCGTCCCATCCGTACCCTGCACAGAAACTTGCTTCTCCAAGTCAACGACTTACCAGTCGACATCGTTCAAAGTCCAGTTGCCAAGTCACAAAAGAGAAACAACAGACCTACCAATATCAGACAAAACATACTGGAAAAGTCAAACAGTCCTGAAGCGAGTGAGTCAGAAGAAGACGAACCCCTCTATTGGTTTCGTGTTCCCAGACACCTGCAAGAAAGTCAACGTCCAGTCGACCAAGTTCAATGTGAGTCACAAAGAAGACAGGGAACAACACAGCAAAGACAAGTACAAGTTCCTATTCAATCTGAACAAGACAGAGACCATATTACGGAAGAAGGACAAGAAATACAAAGGGAAAGCGAACAAAACGTGGACCAACTTCAACCAGACGACGACAGGGAAGTGCTTCATCTCCACCAAGATGTTCCTGCTCCTAGTCCCGGACCTGCAGCTGATCCTGAGCCGGTGCCCAGTCCAGAGCCAGACCGCTGTCCTGAGTCGCCACCACGTCTGAGGCAGTCCACCAGGCAGAGACGACCCAACATGGTGTTCACCTATCCGTCCCTGGGCCAGCCAGCCTTCCAGACTCGTCCGTCGGTGAACACTGTCAGTGTTCAGCAGTCAACACCATACCCTTTTATGTGCTACCCTTCTTTCTATCCTCAACCTTTTTATCTTCCTCCTTTCACCTCTAACTACTTGCCATGTCAGTATGCTATTCCTTGCTATTAAACTGACCAGATCTTGGATAATACCTGAAGATTAAGGACACTTGAAAAGAAAGACGTTCCAGAGACTTTTGAATAGAGACTTTATTAGTGTTGAGATTTTGATTTGTTACTGTTAAGTGTCAGGAGCCGCTTTTGTTGTTGGGGAGCGTGTGGTACACCCAAATCGTGCACCACATTCGGAAATAATTCAGAGAGACTGTCATTTTATTTTTATTTTAAGAGCATTATAAATATATTTTGAGATTGTGGACGATCAGTAAAATTAACATTTGATATGTAGCCCTGTATAAATATTTAAGAGTAAACAGCGGAACCTTTGGCACTGCGGTCGTCCCGCCCCAGGTAAACAATGAGGGTGCGCTTCCGGCCCCCCTTGAGTACTATCTGGAGAAAGACACAAGTGGTCCTGTGTTCTGTCTTTCTAAGGCTCTTTCCTTGATTTACAGACCCAAGAGCAGACACGGAGGATCACGTTTTAAGACTTATTTCTTTTTGTTATTGTGGCCACCTCCCCGGGACCCATAACACATACATCATCTCAGCCAGGCTTTTGTTATGACAGTGTCTCAGCGGTGCTTCCGGCTGTCAAAAGCCAAGCACCACGGGTCGGCTGGAGGCCAATTACCATTAATCAGCTGATGAGCTGTCAACCCCTATATAAGGGAGCGGCCCTGTTTGCTCAGGGCTGCGATCTCACGCTATCCACACATACCTCTCGCTGTGGATTAGGCTGGAGTCCCTACATCCAGCTCCAGCCCTCCTCTCTTCCCTCATCGTTATCCATAAGTGTACCTCCTGTGTTATTTGTGTTTTGCCCCACGAGGCTCTTTTCCTTTGTTGTTTTCCTTTATTAATAAACTACGCAAACTCACTGGTTGGCCCTCGGCTCTTATTAATGGCTCGCAAGAGCCATTCATGACAAGATTAACATATTTCATCGTTTTGCTCTCACAAGCGAATACTTAGGACAAAACAAGCGCGAATCAGCAGTTGGCTACTAGCTAGCTACTAGCTAACAGTCGTTAGCCAGCACAGGACGGCGCTGTATGGCTCAAAAAAGTGAGCTTACCACCAACAGGATAAATAAGCAAACAGATGCACAATATTACAAATCACTCACCATCGATGGTTCTCTCACGTTCGTCTTCAGCTTGTCCGTAGTCCAGTTCTATGCTGGGCTGCATCTGTATTGGTGCGGGTCGCTCCTCTCACTGTGGATCTGCCACCAAGCAGAGAAAACCCTGCACCTCTTCGTTGGACCACGGTGTAGATTTCCGCAAAACCTACAACGCTGTCTGTATTAATATCGTATTTACTCGGTGACCAAGTTAGTCCGTGAAATATTGCAAATGGCGGTCGTGTAGATTCCACTGAAGACGGACGCTTTTGTGACGTTACGCCCTGACCAATCAGTGGCTCACAGTCTGTTGACGTCACATCTCGGCTCGACTCAGCACGGTTGTACCCTGGCCTCGAACAGGCACGAAAATAGCGCCTGTTAACCGGTGCTGGGTACAGTGGAAAGGGCAAGAAAGCGAGTTGAGTCGAAGTGAGTAGGGCTGAGTAGGTACTAGTGGAAAAGGGCCTTTAGTTAGTTAGTTAGACCGATGCAGTTTCAGTCATTATCCTGGACCACTATGCATACAATTGAGCATGTCCTTCAGCCAGTAAGTCTTTTTATCACAGGATTTATTCTGTTTAATGTAGCACTCGCCACTATTCGCCTTGTGGGATGTGGGTGGGATTAGTCACAGATCCTAGAGTTTGAAGAAGGAAAAGTGAAAAGATTTTGACACAAAACTGTAAGACAATGAAAGGGGTTTTTTTTCTGTAGAAAAAGGAGCATAAGATACCATTTTAGATAATGTAGATTTATCTTTATAGGGGATTTATAACCACTGGAGTACATCTTTAAGAATATAAAGGCTTTAACTTTGCACCTTTCTGAACACTTCATTGATGTATTAGTTTTTAAATATTTATCTTTATGAAAATACTGTCTAGTTCACCTTTAATAAACTGGTTTCTTATCTGCATTTCAATGACTCCAGGCTGGCCAAGCAGGGATCCTGAGACAAATGATGGGAAGGGTGAAGTGACGGGTATTTTTGCTGCAGTCTGAGAACGAACTCCAAAGAGAAAACAGAAATTAAACAGCTTCATCCTTCAGAACAAGGAGCAGGGGTACAAGAACTGTTACTGAGTGGGAGGAGAAAGATTCAAAGTAAGGTGATTAAAGCTTTAACATGGAGCTGGTCTGATGGCTGTAGGTGGAGTTCACTTAGTGAAGATAAACTGATGGATGATAAGTAAACACACTGCTGCGAGGATGATCTTGACTTTAGTTGAGCCAATTAAAGTGGAGATCTCCTTTCTCAATAAATAATAATCTCACAAGAATATGAAGTCCCTGGTTCTTCGTGAGTGTTCTCGGTCTGTGTTGCCTCTCCTTGAGTGCCTTTGTTTTCCTTTTTATTGTGCACATACCGGGAGACCCATTTCTCCATTTCTAATTGACATTCCCTGTTGCATAATGTTTCTAACTGACTGATCAGGTATCAGAGATGGAGTTCTTTGTGTAAATGCAATGTGAATAATTCATACAGGGCTGTCAGTGAGAGAGAGAGAGAGAGAGAAGGGGCATTTTAGAAATCAGCTCGCTAGGCCCCTGACCATGAATAATTGATCTAAACTGATTAAAGTTTGCAGTGATTACCCCTCACCTCCCCAACAGATAAAAATGCCACACCTGTGTTTGCCATCTCTTTACTAATTCTCCTCCTTTTGTCTTTCCTCTCCCTCAAACATGTTTCAATTAACCACATGCAGTCACATGGTATGTGATGGAATGTACTGCACTTCAGTTACATTGCTTAGTTTCTTTTCTTCAGAGCTATACTTCAGCAGATTTAATTTCATTTCACAATGTATTCAAAGCACATAACTGTTTGCATGTTTGTTTAAAAAATGCAATTAATCTGTTATGTTTTTGCAGTTTCAAATATTATACCTTGATTAGCCTTTCTTGAAGTGATGAAAAAAAAACCATCTTTTCTTTTTCCTTGTCCTCAGGCAATGAATTCTCAGACAACAAGAAAGGCTCAAATGCGAGTGTAATTGCAGCAGGCAAGTTGTCTGATGTGCTGTGTGACTTGCAGATGCTACACTCCCAGCAGAACTATCTTCATCAGCTCTACTCCACTTACATCTCACCTGCACTTAACACAGTACACATGCACAGAGACACAGAGCAGACTCATTGTTCATCAGGAGCACTTCTCATCTCTCAACCCTCAAGGTCCAACTAAAGATGACACTTTGATCTGTGCTCCACAACCAAAGAAAGAAATGCATGACAGAGAACAACTTGAAGGAAGGAGAAGTTGGGAATGGGAAGGAGACTGACAGCTAATGACAGTAGCTACAAGCTGTGACCTTTCAAGCAATCACACAAGCATGACAATCCAGGCTTAAGGTGACAGAGAACTGGGTACTTACAGGATATCAAGGACAACAAAGCTTTGTGTGTTTGTGGTGGAGCGTTCATGGTAAAGCAGTGGTAATGGAGATTGAAACCATGCAAGTGATCAATAACCCTGTTATTTCTAAGAGAAAACCGAAGCTAAATGTGTGCAAAAGCAATTAAAGGTAAACACACAAAGCAAAGCAGGGTCACCAGTGTGCATATATGCTGCGTCACATTAAAGCTGATACACAATCAAACATACATTCTCTGTTTGCCAGAGGATTGCTTGGGAATTACGGGTGCATTGACAGAGCAGAGGAGGTTTGGAATTAAATAATATTCCATCTTATGTTTTCTAGTATATTGTTGGTATTCAAACCAGAAATTCTTACATCCTCTGGGGAACGTATAACCACTCATGTTTTTACAAGACTGTCCTCCAAGAGAAAATGACCTAAAGGAGCAGTTTTGCCAGCAGGAATTAAAAATTATAGTTATGTTTGGAATAAGGACATCTAGTGGTTGTAAAAAATAACTACATGCAATGAGAAAATGGAGGGTGAGAGGCACAATCTGTTAAAAACAGATCTTCACCACCCCTTAACCCTAACAGTAGGTGATATAGCTCAAAAAATGTAGTGTAGTGCACTGAATGTCCGTTAAAATTTGGCTTTACTCATATTTTTATTAGGAAAAAAAAGTCCAAACTCATATATTCATTTTCAGTGCATATATATACAGTATATACATCAAAGGGACAGTTTAATTTCACTTAGCTGTTTAATGAAATAAAATAAAATCCCACCTCAGAGAAAGTTCTTCACAACAATATGTAAATGATGAAGAATGTGATTTTTTCCCCTTGCTAAACAAAACTTACATTATCAAGTAATCAAGTTCATCCACATAGGTAGAAATATTTCAGTTTCCCACACATAATTAATATTTGGTGGTCTTATAATAAGCAGCATAAGTACAATTTGTTGCTTATTCTTACGTGTCTACATTTAATCAGTTCTTCATTTGGCAGGCTGCTCCCTCTTATTTTGAAGGTTTACTAGACTAGATGGGAGCTCTTATTGTGAATGTTCACTCAAAGCTCATATCTGCACACTGCAGACTCACCTTGGGGCAAACATGCTGTAGTACAGTGGAGATCAAAATTAGAGAACACTGTATTAATACTTGATTTATTCAAACATATGTGATACTTCATTGTTCAGAATTTGACAGAGTATCAGTTGTGTCTATACCACTGCTGTGCTAGCATGTTTTTTTAAATAATCAAGGCACTTTAACACAAACATTTATTTGGTAAAAAAAACAAAAAAAAACTGTAAGCAAAATTAGAGAACAGAACGATTATGGGCAGAACTTCCGGTTTGGGCTGCAGTAGTGTTAAATCAGTCAGCAAGAGTTGAGTAGCAGGGGCATTTAAAATAGCGTTTTTAAAGTTTTTCAAATTCATTTTAATGTATAGTCCACATATGTGTTTTGCACTCAAGTGGCAGCTAATTTCAGCACTTGTAGTTTTTGTATATTTTGAATGTTTTGGTGTAGTTCTGGTACTTGTTGCTGGTGTTTGTGGTTGTGCCATAGACTGTATAAATGGAGGCTTCTCACCGGCAATGTGTAGATGATGTACTGAAAACAAAAAAGGACTGTTGGTGTGACTGGTGGTACAGACACAGGACAGACACAAGAGCACACCAGGTATGTTTTCACTTGTATGAATGTCACAGATCTGACGTTTATGCGTCGTATATGTCACCAGAATGAAGGCTGCATGAAGTAAAATAGTAAAAAAATAGTAACAGTTTGCTTCCTAAGGCTTAACAATTTAAGAAAGATATCAAATAGTGGGGGTTTTTTTGTTGGTTTTTTTTTTTTTTTTTTGCATCCGTTGCACTGCCTTGGAATGATATGGACTAGCAGCTTCAGCATGCATTAATTTTTAAATTATCACAAAATATAGATCAAAAAAATTTTGAACAATTATCAGAAAAGGTCTGTACGTGTTAAATAACCAGCATTCAGGGCATGACAGCAGCATGAACATTTTAATTTCGGGGTAAAACAAACAGCTGTAGCTGTCTGTTTTACCCCGACATTAAAACGCCCAAACACGGTGTTGTGGTTCTTTGTGGCTCTGACTAGATTGTATGTCTGCTCTGAGGTAAATCTGATTATGTCCAACATCTTTTAACAAAATGCATCCGACTTTATTGAGGTGGAGACATTGATATATCTCAGAGCTTTTATTTGTTTACAGCGTTAGCATCTTAGCAGTGGTGCTAACTAACAGAGCTACTGTCTGCCAGACCACTTTTTAAGGTCATCTTCTCATCCCTCCATAGTCGTGGGAAGTGGTATGATTATATTACTGTTTTTGAGGTGCAAAAGGCCGCGTTCCCGCATTTTTGACGCCAAAGTCATTGTTTTTAACAAGGAAAAGTGTCCCATTTCAGTGACAACCATACGTTCTATACTAGTACCGGAAGTTGCTACCATAATTCACACAAGGCATCATTGGGGCTAGGAATAAGGTGGATAGTATTAAAAAATTAAAAGGAAGTGTAAAGGCGCCGAGGTTCTCATCTCGGCGCCACACGAGTCGGCTGCCTTTTGCAACAGCGGCTCGATTCCGAGTCTTTTTTCCCTTCCTCTCTCTTTTGATCCGTCTTTTTTTTTCACCCCACTTATATCACGGACACACAGATCGTCCTAAATGTCTCCTGAGCCGGTGGACGGAGCCACTGTCTATAGCAGGATACGATACAGCAGAGAACAGCTGCTAGCATTCAACCGCCACCCGGTCCCATTGGAAATACTCGACATACCGAGAGAACTGAGGCGAAAACGCCGCGGCTGCCGGGCTGGAGTAAGGCGGAGGACAAAAAATATAAGGTACAGACCCTCCCTTCCATCTGTTGTCATGGGAAATGTACGGTCGATACTGGGAAAGTTAGATGAGCTAGCGGCTATCTCCCGTTATGATAGCACATACCGGGAGTGCTCTCTCCTTTTGTTTACTGAGACGTGGCTAACTGAACTAGCAGCAGATGCTAACATTGAGCTGGAGGGTTTTCACATGATACGAGCTGACCGAACACCAGACAGTGGCAAGGCTAGGGGCGGTGGAGTGATCATGTATGTTAACAACAACTGGTGCAGACCGGGACATATCACTGTTAAACAACGACACTGCAGCAAAGACATTGAGTTGCTAGCTGTTAGCATGAGGCCTACATATCTCCCGAGAGAACACTCACACGTGATCTGCATTGTTGTTTATGCAAATCCGACGGCGAACGCTGGGACAGCACGTGACGTCATCCATTCAGTAACCAGCAGGCTGCAGACAGAACACCCAGATGCTCTTCTCCTCATCTCAGGCGATTTCAACCATATTTCACTGTCTCCCATTCTACCCACGTTCACCCAGTATGTCACATGCCACACTAGAGACAATAAAACACTGGATTTATTCTACGCAAACACTAAGGAGGCGTACACCTCATCACAACTACCCCCACTCGGGAGATCGGATCACAACTTGGTTCATCTCCGGCCGGTGTACAAACCCCTAGTGCACAGACAACCTCCGGCCATGCACACTGTGGAGTTATGGTCTGAGGAGACAATGGACACCCTAAAGGGCTGTTTTGAAGCCACCACCTGGAAGCAGCTCTGCGATCCACATGGTGAGGACATCGATGGCCTCATTCACACCTTCACGGGCTACCTCAGCTTCTGTGTGGACAAATCCGTTCCCACCAAGACCATACGGCGTCACTCAAACAACAAACCCTGGATCAACCCTGAGATTAAAACACTTCTGAGAGAGAAGAAGAGGATCTTCAGGTCAGGGAACAGGGAGATGCTGAAGTCCGTACAGAGGGAGCTGAGGAGAAAGATCAGAGAAGGCAAGGACAGCTTCAGGAAGAAGATGGAGGACAAGCTGCAACAGAGCGACATCAGCGGGGTCTGGAGAAACCTCAAAACCATCTCGGGGCTCCAGAATACCTCCCCCCAGGCCACAGGGGGCAGGGAGTGGGCGAACAACCTGAATCTGTTTTTCAATAGATTTGACCAACCGCCCTCCCCCCTGACTGAACAACAACCACTGCTGCCTCTAAAGAAATCAAGTCCTGCTGCCCACTCCCCACTCTACCAACACCCCCCCACTCCCAACACACAGCCCCCCATCCTGACCCTGACCAGGACCCAGGTGAGGACGGAGCTGAGGAAGATCAAGGCGAGGAAGGCGCCGGGACCGGACGGCATCAGCGCAAAGCTCCTCAAGTCCTGTGCAGACCAGCTGTGTGGGATTGTGACGTATATCTTCAACATGAGCCTGAAACTGGGGAGGGTACCACAGCTGTGGAAAACATCTTGTGTGGTACCTGTACCAAAAACTTCCCACCCCAAAGACCTGAACAGCTACAGACCGGTGGCCTTGACGTCCCACTTGATGAAGACCCTGGAGAGACTGCTCCTTGCTCACCTCCGCCCCCTGGTGGAACCAGCGATGGATCCACTCCAGTTCGCCTACCAGCATGGCATTGGGGTGGAGGATGCGGTGATCTTCCTCCTTCACCGTTCTCTGTCCCACCTGGAGAAGCCCGGGAATATGGTGAGGATCATGTTCTTTGACTTCTCCAGTGCTTTCAACACCATCCAACCGATGATCCTGAAGGACAAGCTGCTGCGCGCAGGGGTGGACCAGCACCTGTCATCATGGATCCTGGACTACCTCACGAACCGGCCTCAGTTTGTGAGAACCCGGGACTGTGTGTCCGACACGATCATCAGTAGCACGGGGGCCCCCCAGGGAACGGTGCTGGCTCCCTTCCTGTTCACTCTTTATACTGCGGACTTCTCACACAACACAACACACTGCCATCTACAGAAGTTCTCTGATGACTCTGCGATCGTTGGCCTCATCTCCAATGGAGATGAAGCTGAGTACAGAGGGCTTATCCAGGACTTCGTGGACTGGTGCCATCGGAACTGCCTCCAGATCAACGCGAGGAAAACTAAGGAGCTGGTGGTGGACTGCCGCAGGCATGGGCAGCCCCTCACAGTACCAGTAAATATACAGGGAACAGACATCGAGATGGTGACATCCTATAAGTACCTGGGTATTCATCTGAACAATAAACTAGACTGGTCACACAATACTGATGCACTCTACAAGAAGGGACAGCGCAGGCTGTTCCTGCTGAGGAGACTCAGGTCTTTTGGTGTACAAGGGGCGCTGCTGAAGTCATTCTATGACACGGTGGTGGCATCAGCCATCACTTTTGGAGTGGTCTGCTGGGGCAGTGGCATTACTGCAGCCGATAGGAAGAGACTGAACAAACTGATTAAGAAAGCTAGCTCTGTCCTGGGGCAGCGCCTTGATCCGATGGAGGAGATAGGAGAGAGAAGGACGGTGGCTAAACTGTCATCTCTGCTGGAGTCCGAGTTCCACCCTATGCAGGACATACTGAATGCACTGAGGAGCTCATTTAGCAGCAGACTACATCATCCCAGGTGCACAACCGAGAGGTTTCGTAGGTCCTTCCTACCAACGGCTGTCAGACTGTACAACCTAAGCAGGGCTGCTCGCAGAGATAGCAAAAAAGACGTAACAAACTAATAGTTTTTTGAATGCAGAAGATGCAATAGACTTACACAGTGGTCCTCTCCGGCATACAACTAGGAGCATGCCGGTCGCTATGGAGGGTGAGAGTGTGTATGGGCACATAATCATACCATGCAGGATAGCTGGGTAGACGGTTATGCTGTTTCATTCCATCTAGCGGCAATGCTCTGCACTGTGTGTGTTTATATATTTGCATATTTGTTCCGTCTAGCTGCAATGCTCCGTACTGTGGGTGTTTATATATTTATATATCTACATGTTATTCCATCTAGCTACATTGCTCCGCACTGTGTGTGTTTATATACTTGCATATTTATTCCACCTAGCTGCAATGCTCCGTACTGTGGGTGTTTATATATTTACATATTTATTCCATCTAGCTACAATGCTCTGCACTGTGTGTTCATATATTCATATATTTATTCCATCCAGCTAAAATGCTCTGCACTGTGTGTCTGTGTGTGTGTGTATATATATATATTTTATAGTAATACGTACATATGTTTATTAGCTGCTCTTGCTTGCTTGTTTTTTTTTTCTTGCCTTCTGATTGTTGCTCTGAGTGTTGCTATCCCTGTGCTGTTGCAATCCTGGAATTTCCCCGTTGTGGGACTAATAAAGGCTTATCTTATCTTATCTTATCTTAAAGGCCCTTGCTTTGAATGACTTCAGCACATCTGCGCCCACATGACATCACTAGTTCCTCACACTGCTCAGGTTTGGTCTCGGTTCATCCTTCTTGCAGTCTCTTTCACAGTCCAGCAACTGTACTGGGTTTCTTAGCCATTACTTGGTCGCCAAGGATTTGCAGCACCGTAAGAGGAGACAGAACAAGTGAAGTCAAACTCTGAGCTGAATTACATACTGTCATCTTACATTAACGTGAAATTATACTTGATAGGTGTGGTAGGTATTTCATGTATCTTGAGCGGACAAATCTATCAATACATTGCAAACATTCAACATATCGCCCACCCCTACCTAACAGTAACCTTATCCCTTAACCAGTGCTTAATTTGTAAAGTCAGAGTTGGTGTTCCTGCCGTTCAGTGGAGGAGGTAAAGGTAGGAAAGAACAACCCCCACCTCCTCCCCCCACCAAAAAAAAAACCTAGAAAAGCACTCATAGAGCGCATACCTCCGCCAAGGCTCCTTCCGTTTCTCATGGATGACCTCCAAAATGTAATGGGTTTGTGTGTAGGCCTATAGCCACTTGTGGTGAAAATGGCATCAAAGTCTGTCCATCAGTTTTGGAGTATTGTTGCTAACACACTGTGAGAAGATAAGAGCCTTGGCTGAGGTATGCATTCCCAGATCATCACCAAAATATAATGGGTTCCTCTCTAGCCCAAGAACCACCTCTGGTGAAAATTTCATCCAAATCCATCCAGTAGTTTTTGTGTAATCCTGCTGCACAAATACAAACAAAGCCCTTGGTGGAGGTATGCACCCTCAGATCATCACCAAAATCTAATCATCTGTTCCCCGTGCCATTACACACCTTTCCTGAAAATTTCATCAAAATCCGTTCATAACTTTTTGAGTTATGTTGGTAACAGACAAACAGACAAACAAACCCCGGTAAAAACATAACCTTCTTGGCGGAAGTAATCAGCAAAATACCTACACAAAAATGATTAAGCACACTAAGAAAAACACAAAAAATAAATAAATAAATTGGGCTGCCTAAGTGTACTACTAATTAAACATACTGCCTAATTCAACTAAATAAGCCTAAACAACACCATTTTTACAACCAGAACTATATATACATATATACACCCTTGTGTGTGTGTGTGTGTGTGTATGTATATATATATATATATATATATACATACACAGGGGTCTGAAAAAGTGTTTGCCCTCTTTCCTGATTTCTCGGGTTTTTTTGCGTTTGTCACACTTAAGTGTTTCAGATCATCAAACAAATTTAAATATTAGACAAAGATAACACAAGTAAACACAAAATGCAGTTTTTAAATGAAGGTGTTTATTATTAAGGGTAAAAAAAATCCAAACCTACATGGCCCTGTGTGAAAAAGTGATTGCCTGCCTACCCCCCACCCCCCACCCCAGTTAAGACATAAATTAACTATGGTGTTTCACATCTTTGGAAAGCTGAGTTCAATTTCTCTAGCCACATCCAGACCTGATTACTGCCACACCTGTTCTAAATCAAGAAATCACTTAAATAGGACCTGCCTGACAAAGTGAAGTAGACCTTTTAAAAGATCCTCAAAAGCTAGACATCATGCTGCGAGCCAAAAGAAATTCAAGAACAAATAAGAAACAAAGTAATTGAGATCTATCAGTCTGGAAAAGGTTATAAAGCCATTTCTAAAGCTTTGGGACTCCAGCAAACCACAGTGAGAGCCATTATCCACAAATGGCAAAAACATGGGCCAGTGATGAACCTCATTTGCCTCAGTTAAGGTCAGTGTTCATGACTCCACCATAAGAAAGGGACTGGGCAAAAATGGCCTGCATGGCAGAGTTCCAAGACGAAAACCGCTGCTGAGCAAAAAGAACATAAAAGCTCATCTCAGTTTGGCCAGGAAACATCTTGATGATCCCCAAGACTTTTGGGAAAATACTCTGTGAACTGACGAGAAAAAAGATGAACTTTTTGGAAGGTGTGTGTCCCATTACATCACGAGTAAAAGAAACACAGCATTTCAGAAAAGGAACATCATACCAACAGTAAAATATGGTGGTGGTAGTGTGATGGTCTGGGGCTGTTTTGCTGCTTCAGGACCTGGAAGACTTGCTGTGGTAAATGTAACCATGAATTTGGCTGTCTACCAAAAAATCCTGAAGGAGAATGTCTGGCCATCTGTTTGTGACCTCAAGCTGAAGCGCACTTGAGTTCTGCAGCAGGACAATGATCCAAAACATGCCAGCAAGTCCACCTCTGAATGGCTTAAGAAAAACAAAATGAAAACTTTGGAGTGGCCTAGTCAAGTCCTGACCTGAATCTGATGCTGTGGCATGAAATCTGATGCTGTGGCATGATCTTAAAAAGGTGGTTCATGCTTGAAAACCCTCCAATGTGGCTGAATTACAACAATTCTGAAAAGATGAGTGGGTTAGAATTCCTCCACAGCACTGTAAAAGACTCAATGCTGTTGTTGCTGCTAAGGGTAGTGCAACCAATTATTAGATACAGGGGATAATCACTTTTTCACACAGGGCCATGTAGGTTTGGATTTTTTTTCCCCCTTAATAATAAACACCTTCATTTAAAAACTACATTTTGTATTTACTTGTGTTATCTTTGTCTAATATTTAAATTTGTTTGATGATCTGAAACATTTAAGTGTGATAAACATACAAAAAATTAGAAACCAGGAAGGGGGCAAACATTTTTTCACACCACTGTATATGGAAGAAAAGCCTTTTTAAAAGATTTTTGCAAAAAATATATGTATTTTCAGCAGATTTATTTTTTAATGGAAGCTGTCTATTCTTTTTTGTCATTGACCCTTTGTCCTGTAAATACATAAGGGTTAGGAAGACCATGGTTTTTATAAAAATCTACTGGGCATTAAATACCCAGTAATAGACTCTGTCATCATCCACAGCTGCACGTACACCTGATCCTCATTAGGAGAGGCCTATTTCTACTGCCTGGACCGGCACTAGAAATAGGTGCCGGTCAGTGCGGCACCTGACCGGCACCTGTCAGTGCGGAGACATCTCCGCACTGCCTGGACCGGCAGTGCGGAGATGTCTCACTGCGCTCCAGACAAGCTTCATCACCGTTCTCTCTCTGCAACCACAGCCACAGCCACAGCCTGCTCTCACCTGCATCGGAGAGTCCTGCCTGCCTTCCACGTAAGCTCCATTATCAACTCACCTTTGCCTTCTAGTCCCCTGTGCACAGGCGGAGTCCGTGGCAGCGGAACTTTATTCCTCTCCCTCCAGGCGGCGGACTTCCAGCCCTTCCTCCTCACCACAACTTCCACCAACACTCTCCTGCCGGAGCCATTCCACCATCTGAAGAGCACTGTCTCCCTGGCCACAGCCACCGCGCTGAACTGGAGCCTCTCACCATCTGTTCTCACAGTAAGCGACAAAGTAACTGTGTAACTCCAGTTGCGACACTCAGTAACCCCATCTCTCTGTGTGTCTCCAGGGTTGCCAGGCCATACGGTGTCTCACTCAGTTCCCAGCAGTTCCAGCCCACATTCACACTACATCCACATCCACTGGTTGTTAATAAACTTAATTGAATCAGTTCGGAGTCTGTGTCTCGTCACTGGGTCAATAAACCATGTCAGTACACCTCCGCCAGAACGACCCAGCTGACAGCGCTTTGGTGCGCCGTGTCAACCACATGGAGATCCGAATTGATCAGTTAGTTTATCAGCAGCAGTCCACTCTAACCCAATTAGCCCGTGTCACTGATTGGTTAGACTAACTGACTAATTCTCAGCCCTTTTCCCAGGCCTTACCCGTCTCCAGCAGCTCCTCGGCTCCCACTAGCATACCAGCTAACCAGCTCAGGCAGGCCCCTCCAGCCCGGCTCACTCCTGTTCCAACTCCCAACCGTTTTAGCAGCAAGTTGGGTGAAGCCAGAGGGTTCGTGATGCAGTGTGAGGTGGTTTTCCAGCGGGTACCAGACGACTTCCCTTCCGACCACAGTAAGATCGGCTATGCCATTAATCTGTTGGAGGGAAGAGTGCTAGCTTGGGCTTATGCGGTAATGGCTAGGGCTAATTATGCTAGTCTCACTTTCGGCCAATTCATTGGTGAATTTAACAAGGTGTTTGATCATTCTGATCGGGACAGTGTTCTTACCTCCTGCTTATTGGATCTAAGACAAGGGTCTAAGGGGGTGGCAGATTACGCTGTAGACTTCCAAGTGGCCACTACTGAAGCAGGATGGGAGGACGCCTCCCTTTGTAGTATATTTATTAGGAGTCTCAGTCCTACCCTTTGAGATGAGTTAGCCCCTTTGGAAAAGCCAACTAAGTTGTCTGAGCTTATTTCTCTAGCCCAGGGGTGTCCAACCATGTGCCATGGAGAGCCAAGACCCTGCAGGTTTTACCTCCAACCAGTGTCTTCAACAGCAGATTTCTGTGAACTTCTTCCCACTGATTGCTGATAAGTGAAAACACCTGCTGAAGAGACTGGGTAGAAGAGAAAACCTGCAGGGTCTTGGCTCTCCATGGCACCTGGTTGGACACCCCTGCTCTAGCCATTAGCCTGAATAATAGACTGAGGGAGCGAGCGACAGAACGTAAGACCTATGGGCGGTCAGGGGAACCATCCCGCCACTCCCCACAACCCTCGCTATTGGCTTTACCGTCTTCTGAACCCTCAGTACCCTCGGAACCCATGATGGTGGGACACTCTAGGTTATCTGCGGTGGAAGAACAGCATCGCCGTGAGCTTGGGTTGTGCTTCTATTGCGGGAGCGAGGAGCATGAGGTCGTATCTTGTCAGCTTTGGCCAAAAGAGGGAGTCCGTGCGTCGCAGTAGGGGCACTAACGGACTCACCCCAGCCTAATCCCCTATCTAGTTTACTTCTTCCCATTAGATTCATACACAAGCACACAGAAATTCCCACAAGGGCTTGAGTTGACTCCGGGGCTGAGCAAAGCTTTGTTTCTAGGGACCTGGCAACCCAGCTGGGGCTTCAGTGCATTCCCCTTTAGTCTCCGCTTTGGCTGATCGCATTGTCTAACGTCCCCATGACTTCAGTGTCCCATCAGACGGCTCCAGTATCCGTTATAGTGTCTGGCAATCATCATGAAGAGGTATCGTTCTTTGTGTTGCCCGTCTCAACGTCTCCAGTCATCCTGGGCTACCCCTGGCTACGCCTCCACAACCCGACGATTGTTTGGAGCTCGGGAAGTATTAAATCTTGGAGCCCATTCTGTCTCAGCGCCTGTCTCCAGTCAGCTGCGTGCTCACATTCAGTGACCCTAGGGGTCCCCCCGCTCCCACCCCTGACCTGTCTAAAGTGCCCCGAGTACCATGACCTCGGCACCATGTATAGCAAGTCCCAGGCCCTGTCCACCCCCACCACCACCACCGGCTGTATGATTGCACCATAAACCTCCGTCTGGGGGCTCCACTCCCATCCAGCCGGCTGTATAGTCTTTCCCCGTTGGAGCGGGCTGCGATGAACGCTTACATCAAGGAGTCCCTGAGTTTGGGCATAATCCGCCCGTCCTCTTCGGTGGTGGGGGCGGGGTTTTTCTTTGTGGGAAAGAAAGACGGTTCGCTGAGGCCGTGCATTGACTTCAGAGAGTTGAATAATATTACCATCAAGGATAAGTAGACCCTTCCATTGCTTAATTCTGCCTTTGACTCTCTCCAGGGGGCGTCCTGCTTTACTAAGCTGGATCTGCACACCTCCTACCATCTAGTGCAGATCCGCGAGGGGGACGAATGGAACGCAGGTTTCCGTACCCCTAGTGGTCACTTTGAATAGCTTGTTATGCCATTTGGTCTGGTCAATGCGCCTGCTGTTTTTCAGCGGCTCATCAATGATGTGCTGAGAGATTTTCTAAATGTGTTTGTGTTCGTATACCTGGATGACATATTGATCTTCTCCCGTTCTTTAGAGGAGCACCGGGTACACGTTAGACGTGTTCTGCAGCGGCTGTTTGAGAACCAGTTGTTCGTCAAAGCTGAAAAATGTGAGTTTCATACATCCAAGACATCCTTCCTGGGCTTTATTATCACCCATAAAGAGATCCTTCTGGATCTGGGCAAGATTAAGGCAGTGGTGGAGTGGCCAGTCCCGTCCTCCAGGAAACAGCTCCAGCAGTTCCTGGGGTTTGCTAACTTTTACAGTCGATTCATCAGGAGCTACAGCAGCCTGACCCTTCCCCTGACGCGTCTTACATCCACAAAGGTCCCCTTCCTGTGGTCAGAGGAGGCGGCTACGGCCTTTGCGGTCCTGAAGAAGCAATTCTCCGAGTCACCCGTTCTGGTGCAAGTGGATCCCAACTTGCAGTGTCTCGTGGAGGTGGACGCCTCAGATTCTGGTGTGGGGGCTGTCCTTTCTCAGCATTCTCCGGCGGATGGTAAGGTCCGGCCATGTGCCTTCTTCTCCTGACGGCTGTCCCCAGCAGAGCACAACTATAGCATCACTGACAGGGAATTGCTGGCTGTGAAACTGGCTCTGGAGGAATGGTGCCATTGGCTGGAGGGGTCCTCACAGCCGTTCGTGGTTTGGACAGATCATCGAAACTTGGAGTACCTCAGGACGGCCAAGCATTTGAATGCCCGCCAGGCCTGCTGGTCCCTGTTTTTTGGTCGGTTTGATTTTACCATCACATATCGTCCGGGGTCCAAAAATACTAAGCCAGACGCTCTCTCCAGGCAATTCACCACGGACGCTTTGGAACCTGAAGACCCTCCCGTCCTCCCTGCCTCCTGTGTCGTGGGTGCCCTCTCATGGGGGATTAAGGAGAAGGTTCTGAGGGCCCAGGAGACGGAAATGGACCTGGGCGGGGGGCCAGCGGGGAAGTTGTTTGTTCCGTCGGCCCATCAGGGGTGATGTCATTCAATGGGCCCACTCCTCCAAGTTTGCCTGCCACCCTGGAAGACGACGCAATGAGGAATTGTTGCAACACTCGTTCTGGTGGCCCTCTCTTCAAAAGGACATCGGGGAGTATATCCGGGCCTGTCCCTGGTGTGTCACCGGGAAGTCCCCATCGTCCCCGCCAGCGGGATTGCTCCACCCTCTCCCGGTCCCTGGCAGGCCCTGGTCCCATGTGGCGTTGGATTTCGTCACCGGCCTCCCTCCTTCCAATAATCACACTGTGGTCCTCACCTTAGTGGACAGATTTTCCAGGGCAGCCTGTTTTGTTCCCCTCCCGGGTCTGCCTACGGCTAGGGAGACAGCTAACCTATTGGTCCAACATGTGGTGAGACTTCATGGGATCCCCTTGGACATCATCTCTGACCGGGGGCCCCAATTTATTTCCCAAGTGTGGAGGTCATTTTGTAACACCCTTGGGGCCAAGATGAGCCTGTCATCCGGGTACCATCCGCAGTCCAATGGCCAGTGCGAACGAGCCAATCAGGAGCTGGAAGTGGCACCGTGGTGTGTGGCCTCTACCAATTCGACCACATGGAGCTCCTTCCTACCATGGATTGAGTATGCCCACAACTCAACAGTGTCTTCGGCCATAGGTATGTCCCCGTTTCAAGCTTCTCTTGGGTATTCTCCCCCTTTGTTTCCCGAGGAAGAGGACGACATTGCCAACATTGCCGCTGTCGACGTCTGTAGAGGGCAACCTGGGCCGCGTTACATCGCACAGCTGAACACAACACTGCAGTGGCCAACCGTCGTACAACCCCAGCTCCGTCATACCAGGTGGGCCAGCAGGTTTGGCTATCTTCTAAAAATATTAATCTGAAGGCTGAGAGCAGGAAGATGCAACAGCGTTTTATTGGGCCCTTCGCTATCTCTCGCATCATCAATCCTGTGTCTGTGCGGCTGGATCCCCCCCTCCCTCCGCATATGTCCCACGTTCCATGTCTCGCAGATTAAACCTGTGTCTTCCAGTCCGCTGTGTCCTCCTCCCAGGTCTCCACCTCCTCCAAGGATGATCGACGGCAGCCCGGCATGGGGAGTGACTGCTATCCTGGACGTCTGTCGCAGGGGCCATGGTCTGCAATACCTGATGGACTATGGCCTGGAGGTCAGGTCCTGGGTGCGTCCTGCCTGCGTGCTCGATAAGGATCTCATCAGGGAGTTCCATTGGACGCATCCAGGTAGGCTGGAACGACTGCCAAGAGGCACTCTTTAGGGGGGGAGTACTGTCATGGTCTGCTCTGTCATCATCCACAGCTGCACGTACACCTGATCCTCATTAGGAGAGGCCTATTTCTACCGCGCTGCCCGGACCGGCAGTGCGGAGATGTCTCACTGCGCTCCAGACAAGCTTCATCGCCGTTCTCTCTCTGCAACCACAGCCACAGCCACAGCCTGCTCTCACCTGCATCGGAGAGTCCTGCCTGCCTTCCACGTAAGCTCCATTATCAATTCACCTTTGCCTTCTAGTCCCCTGTGCACAGGCGGAGTCCGTAGCGGCGGAACCTTATTCCTCTCCCTCCAGGCCGCGGACTTCCAGCCCTTCCTCCTCACCACAACTTCCACCAACACTCTCCTGCCGGAGCCATTCCACCATCTGAAGAGCACTGTCTCCCTGGCCACAGCCACCGCGCTGAACTGGAGCCTCTCACCATCTGTTCTCACAGTAAGCGACAAAGTAACTGTGTAACTCCAGTTGCGACACTCAGTAACCCCATCTCTCTGTGTGCCTCCAGGGTTGCCAGGCCATACGGTGTCTCGCTCAGTTCCCAGCAGTTCCAGCCCACATTCACACAACATCCACATCCACTGGTTGTTAATAAACTTAATTGAATCAATTCGGAGTCTGTGTCTCGTCACTGGGTCAATAAACCATGTCAGAAACTGCTTTTAAGGACCGATGCAGTTTCAGGGTGAGCACGTGTTTGGAGTTCCCCCAGTCATTGTTGCTGACTTTTCTTTGGCGGTTGGCGTGGGCTGGTATGTGGATGTCAATGGCTGGAAGACAGTTGAGAAAAAAAGGAGGTCAAGGCAGGACTAGCAGGAGGCGTGGGGAAGAAATATCCAGCTCACACAGTGCTAGCCAAAATACTAAAAGAGAGTTAGAGGAGTCTAGCTCAGAAGATGAAACATGGGTGATTCATAGGAAGGTAGAAAGTGAAGAAATTGAGATAATTCTAAGATTCCGGAAAGAAGATGAGAAGATACTTATTAGCCCAGTAGCAATTTCTAGGGAGTTGGAATGGAAGGTTGGGGATGAGGAAATGGCAAGAGTTCTGAGATTCGAACTTGATACTTAAATGCAGAAATGAGGAGCAAAAAAATAATGCATTACCGGCAAAAAAGTTGTGTGTGATAGAAGAGTAGTTATGTTGTTGACATGCTGATGTTTTGCTGTCAGAAGCGAATACTTATTATCCCTTTGCTGCTGTAATCCTGGAATTTCCCCAAAGTGGGACTAATAAAGGCTTATCTTATCTTATCTTATTACAGCAAACACAAAATACAAGGAAAGCACAGAGTTAGCATTGATGACTAGCTAGCTCATTGTTTACATACAGGAGACAACGGCGATATCCTTGTTTGTTCAAAGTGAGCTTTCCGCCAATGTGATAAATAATGTAAAAGATGCTTGAAATCACAAAATGCTCACTATCTTCCCCGTGAGCAGCCATCAGCTCAGAGACCTCCTGGTATTTCACTTCAGGTCGCTCTGCCGGCAACGGGGCTGAAAAGTTCATCGTGGTCAAATTTGACCCAATGCAGTTTATTTTTCAAGCACAGGGATCCAAGCACTGCAACACCAATGGAAGAAGTGTGTAGACCAAAGGAAAGACTGTTAAAAATAACCACATTTGGTCAAATTTGACCACTATATGAGCTTTTCAGCCTATGACCTTTTCAGCCTCGTAGCTCCCCCTGGATTCTCTCATCATCCACCAAACACAGAAGAGTCCGCACCTCGTTGTTGGACCACATTGTTGATTTGTATGTAGCCATTTATCTCATTGATAATCAGAAATAATAAAAATGCACAGCCGAATTTACAGATGGAGGTTTTGAATCTTGTGAAGACGCCGCTCTCATCCACTGACGTTACACCCTGACCAAACAGTGGCCTGCAATCTGTTGACGTCACATTTTCAGCTCAACTCAGCACGCTTGGAACCTCACTGGAGTAGGTACCAAAATAGTACTCAGTACCAGGTACTAGGTACTAATGGAAAACCCTACAAACCGAGTAGAGTTGAGGCAAGTCAGGCTAAGTAGGTGTTAGTGGAAAAGGGCCATTAAGCTAAGTGTGGTTGGACCTGAAGGATGGTTACACACAGATGGAGTATGGTGAGTCAAAAAAAAGCTGCTGGGCAGTAGTGTGAGCACAAAGAAAGGTTATGCCTGAAGTTGACACCATGACCCTGAGTGTGTGCTTAACAGACTGGCTATCCCAACTTGTTTCATGTGACTGGTAAAAGTAATGGGGGATATAGCGAATGGGCATTGACATCATGCCGTGGTGCATTCTGGGCCGTTGTCACCATCATCATGGACTGGCTTCTTTGTTTACCTGTAGTCTAGGCAGCTGCTAATGAGAACAGACGTACGTGCAATGGAACGCAGCAAACAGAAAATTCAATTTCCTTATTCAGAGAAGCCGAATGTTGCCATTAGCTGTGATGCAAACATGTGCAACGATCTTTTATATTAACAATGACACGGGGGGGGGGGCAGTCAGAGGGACTTGTGGTTCATCAGATAAAAAGGGCTCAAGTCTTATCCTACTGTTCTCTGATTGATTTTTTTTCTCTGATAAAGTCTGGTGTCCACAGGTCGTACGTGTACGAATGTAAACGCGGTTTTATGAATGAAAGTGAACCTGTAATCATGTGACTATGATCTTTGGGGCAAGCGCATTATACCAAATTAATCACATGTATGGATGCACACTTATAAAAATCCCTTGCATCCACCCAGTCTTCCTCTTTCTAACAACTGGGAGGAGCTGGCCTCCACCCACGAAAGACAATGAATGGTTATAGGTTCACTTTCATTCATAAAACTGTGTTTACATCCGTAAATGTACGTTTTATTCCATTTCAGTGAACCTGTAACCATGTGGCAACCGTATACCAAATGAGTCCCGAGGAGAATGGAGGTGGTGTTACCCTCAGGCCGAAGGAGGAAAATGCCCCAATCACGCCATTAAGCACAAACACAATCAGATGAGTTTTGCTTCTTTATTGTACTTAACTGAGTGTACACAAATTAAGCTGGTTCCTCCAGGTAACCGGAGCTGAAACAAAACATTTTCAAGCACAAGGCACACATGCCGGCTCAAATGAGGGAAAAGCTAAGATGCAACTTAAGAATCTGCTGCGACCCCCAGAACAGATGAAGGGATTACTGATGAGGGCAGGCTGAGCGTATAGAAGCGGGTGAACGTTGAGGAAGAAGCCCAGCCAGTGGCTGCGCATACATCCTCCAGGGGTGCACCCTTAAACAGTGTCCATGTAGAGGCCAATCCCCATGTCGAATGAGCCACCAGACCATCTGATGGTTCCGCTCCAACCTGTACATACGTGAAGGCAATCAGGTCGACTATCCAATGGGACAGGCGCTGCTTAGAGATAGGCCTGCCCATCGTGGATTCCTCATAGGACACATGAAGAATAACGAACAGACCTCATACGGTCAACATAAATCTTAAGGGCCCTCACCGGACACAAACTATGGAGCCTCTCAGCCTCTGAAGAGGTGTGTGGGGGAGGGTAGAAGGCCTCGAGCACAAGAGGGTGAGAAACAAACCCACTAGTCAGCACCTTGGATTGAAAAGCTGGGTTGGGCCACAGGTGGACCACCATCAAACCTAAGGCATGCTGCGTCCACAGAGAGCGTATCAAGTTCACTGACCCTCTTGGCTGAGACAATTGCCAAGAGAAAAACAGTCTTCTAAGAGATCAGACGAAGGTCAGCACTGGGGAGTGGCTCAAAAGGGGGCAAGCATAGAGCCCTAAGAACTGCCGAGATCCCAAGTGGACAGCAACGGACACCGAAATGGATGGCTCCGTCTCACATCTCTCAAAAACTGCTTAGCCAAGGGATGCACCCCAGGACACAAGCCATCACATTTCTCACGGACAGTTGACACCGCCGCCAGGTAGCCCCTGATAGTCGACTCCGCCCAACCTGGGGCAAAGGGGTACTGGAGGAAAAACAAGACAACAGAGATGTGACATGTCAAGGGATTCCACCCCCCCCCCCCCGGTCTGACACCAGTTCGAAAACACTCTCCACTTCCCACTGTATTGCAGCTGGGTAGACAGGGCCCATGAAGCCTGCACAGTGTCTACAACCTCCTTCTCCAAGCCAAGTTTATACAATTGCTCTCATTCAAGAGCCATACATGAAGGCTCAGGAGCTGGGGACTTGGATGCCAACTCCTGTCCTGTCGCTGTGAGAGCATGTCCCGTCTGACCAGGAGAGGCCTAGGATGACCTCCCAACATCTCATGGATCTCCGCCATCCATGGTCTTTGTGGCCAGTTTGGGGCTATCAAAAGTCCTTGAACAGACAGTAGCCTCACCTTCACAAGGAAGCTGGCAGAAGAGGCAGTGGTGGAAAGGCAAACAGTTTCACTGGAGGCCAGGCAACACTCAGAGCATCTGTACCTAGTGGACCTGGTATACCATGCATCAAGGCCCAGAGAACACGTTTTCCACCATCGCAAACAGGTCTGCTTCCGCCTGACCAAACCGAAGCCAGATCTGCTCGACTATCTCTGGATGCAGTTGCCACTCACCGGGATGGGGACCCCATCATGACAGCAGATCTGCTGTTATGTTCTGGGGCCCTGGCAGGTGAAAAGCCCTCAAGAACATACCTTTGGCCTGAACCCACAAGAGCAGATGGGATGAATCTCACATGGAGAGAGGGAGACCTCAGACTGCCCTGCCAGTTAATATACGACACCACAGCTGTGTTGTCTGTTCGCACCAGAATTTTTCTGCCCTGAAGAAAATGTCTCAGAGCAAAACGTACTGCCTCCATCTCGAGATGATTTATATGCCAAGACTGCTGAACCAGAGCCCAGTGCCCCTGAACAATCCTGCCCTCCAAGACTGCACTCCAGCCTGTTAGGGAGGCATCAGTTGTAATGGTCCCCCTGCAGCCCTCTTGGCCCAGGACTGCTGAGGAGTGTCCCCACCACCTGAGAACCATGAGGCCCCTTTTCAGAAAGAACTAGCCTCCTCCTTTTGTCTCTGGGCAAAACCAGATTCTGAAGCATGAACCACCGCTGAAGGGGACAAGTATGTAAAAGACCCAGTGGTACCACCTGGGCAGCTGCAGCAAAGAGATCCAAGATCCTCTGGCACTGCTGCACTGATACAGTCCTCTGCGAGATGCAGCTCTTGATGCATTCCCTGATAGTATGCCTTCTCTTTGGAGTCAGGGATGCCCTCATGGCAACTGAATCCAGGGTGAGCCCCAAGTACTTGACAACCCTGGATGGAACCAGGCAGCTTTTCTCTGCATTCAAATGCAACCCAAGTGCCACCAGGTGAGCCAATATGGTCTCCATATGGCTGCTGGCTATGGCTTCTGATGGCACACAAACCAGCCAATCGTCCAGATAATTGAAAACTCAAATGCCCTTCTGCCGCAGTGGGGCGAGTGCAGCGTCCATGCACTTGGTGAACATCCAAGCAACAGGGACAGACCAAAAGGCAGGACGTTGTATTTGAACGCTTTGCCCTGAAAGGAAAACCTGAGGAACTTCCTGTTGGCCAGATTTACGGGAATATGGAAATAGGCATCGCAAAGGTCTACTGTTGTGAACCAGTTGCCTGGCTTTATAGCCTGAAACAATGTCCTCAGTCTGAGCATCCGGAAGGGGAGCACCTTGCGATACCCATTCAGCCACCTCAGATCTAGAATTGGGTGGAAAACCCCGGTTTGCTTGGAAACAAGAAAATAGGCCGAGTAAAAGCCTTGCCTTTCTTCCCCTGGAGACAGAGACCATAGTGCATTTTTTTTCCCAGTAGGGCAGAGACCTCGCCACCCAGAACGGGGAGGAGAGAGTCCCCCTTTACTTTTGTTTACAAAACCCCTTGAAATTGGGGGCGGGGGGGAGATTTGAACTGTAAGCGGTATCCACATTCCAGTGTATTGATCACCCATGGACATGAGGTGCACTGATGCCATCTCCTGAGGTGTGCTGCAGACAACGTTGACTTCAGGGGAAGCGTACCGTCAGGGACACTGGTGGGGATTGGCAGGATCACGGCCTACATGCTCCCAAGAGCGCAGACGTGAGTGCTGCTGAACCTGCACCCGCTGCCGAGAGGCCCTCTGCCTGGGTGACCCAAGCTTTAAAAGGAATCTGGCTCTGTGAAACAAAGACGTTGTGGGTTCTCACACCCCTCAAGAGGTCTCCTGACACTTGACCTGGATGGTCCTGGCCAATGAAAGGACTGCATGCGCAGTCTCGCCTTCTGCACCTCGTCCAACACCACCTCTGCTGCAGGCCCAACGACCTCACCAGGCACTACTGCAGCCTCCAAAACAGCAGCCTTGTCCGTATCCGCCAATCCAGACTGGCTCAACCCCACATGCTGCCAGGCCATGGTGAGCTGGGCCAGGGAGTTCCAAGTGCTGTAGCCTGTGAGCCAGCTCCTTGAATCCCAGTGTCCACCACCTCTACCACCTTCGGTAGAAGGTCAGTTCCACTTTTAACTCTAGGTCCCTTATCAGACCTTCTAAATACACTAAAAGAAGTGTATTAGCGTTTGCCAGCCTAGAAGCCATAGCCACAGACTGGTAGGCACTAGCCACTCACCCATCAGTGTCACGACACTTGCCATTAGGGTGTCTATAGACTTGCTGTCTATGGGGGGAGCTCCAGCCAGCAATGCAAAAGGAGAGCCACCTTCAACGCACCATTCAAGCCCTGCTCCACAGCACCACTCAAAATACTGAGTCTAGAACGAGGGGCAACAGCCTCCTTAGACACGCCCACTACTTCTGCAGATGTTCCACACAGTCAGGATAACCTGGCAAGGGAACCAGCCTCTGGGTTGCAGGACCTCTGTCCAAAGCTGAAGCCCTAGGTGGAGACAATGGGGGAGGAAGCCCAGCAGCTGATACTGCCCCAGACAGAAGTGCCCTGACAGCTACAGTATGTCATAGGGCTCAGGAAGGTCCTTCTTGACTGGAGAGTCGCCGTCAACTTCATCATCCTCAGAGAGACATCCACTCTCCCAATGGTGCCACAGCCAGAGCCGATGGTCTTACCCAAGTTATCAGAGGCTATGAGAGACACTGCATCAGTATGCAGTCTCAGGGCACATTTGTGAGCCTGGTGTGGTATACCCAAAGGCGACGGTGATTTGCAGCCATATGTTCAATGGTCATACGCATTTCCTCCAGTTGGCGCTGCATGAAATCCACCTGCTGGATCGTGTAGCCGGCTTCCTTCAAATCTGCTTCTGCTTCCTGCTGGCCTTCGCACTTCCAGCTGGAGCACTTAAACCTGGAGGGATGGAGCCCTGGGTTGGTGGCATACCAGTGTCTGGGCTATTTCCCTCTCCTTCACTCCCCACAGAAGCCATTATTTGTCCAAGAGAACAATAGGAGAGACAACAAGGCAGTTATTATTATTATTATTATTATTATTATTATTATTATTATTATTATTATTATTATTATTATAAACAGGCCAAAGGGCTGTTCCATGAGTTACAAGCGTGCTAGTCAGAAGACAACATGGCAATCCCAGCCCCTGACCAACAGTGATCTGTGTGGAGTTTGCATGTTCTCCCCGTATCTGCATGGGTTTACTCCGGGATTTCTCCGGTTTCCTCCCACAGGCCAAAAACATGCAGGTTAGGTTAATTGGAGACTCTAAAGTGGCCCTAGGTGTGAATGTGTGTGTGAATGGTTAAGGGATAGTGCCGTACTGTGGCTGCTTCATCCATCCAGGTGGATGCCCTCAATTTCCCCTCTGGGGATCAATAAAGTATACAAAATCAAATCAAATATCAGATTTCAGTTCCCACCTGTATGCAGTACCACTCCCCCACAAAAGGTAGCGAGAGTGAACCAAGCACAGGAGCGCTCAGTACCCAGACAAAGAAGAAATCTTTTTTTCTTTTTTTTTTAAGAAGACGACTGTCAGATGGGAAAAAGAAAACAATACAGAATTAAAAGCAAACTGTACCATGCTGTTAAATTGTTAAGCAATTCCTGCTTGATGAAGGCAAAGTATATCACATACCCCAAGCAGATAAAGCATATCTCATGCTGTTAAGCTGTTAAACAGGTTTTCTGCCTGAAGAGAAGGCACAAAAGTACATCACAAACCTTAAGCAGGTAAGGGTAGTACATACCTCACACTGCTAAAATGTTAACAGTTCCAGCTGAAAAGAAGGCAAGTGTATATTACATACCTCTAAGCAGGTACGTCACGCTGCACAGCCGCTGCAAACCTTCTCTCATTCAGCAGAAAACACAACTATTTTATGGCACAGCAATAAGGTACCAAAGGTAAGGCAGCCCAAAATAGCACAGAAAAGCACAATGTTAAACAGACTGATATAAGCTCTTACCGACCAGGAGGATAGAAAGAGGAAGAATGGGTGAATGCAAGGGATATTTATAAGGTGTGCATCCACAGGTGTGATTAATTTGGTATAATGCTCCTGCCCTGGAAATCATAGTCATGTGGTTACAGGTTCACTGAAATGAAATAAAACACTGCACAGACTGTTAGCAGAGAGGGGATACAGGTCAAGTGGACCCCTGACCAAGTGAGCACCCCAAGTGGACCCCAGGATCCAATCTGTACATATACAAGTGAATTTTCAATCCAGGGATTTATAAATCCCTGGATTGAAAGCTATTCAGACCGAGCTATTCGGTCTCTGTACAACAGTTGTGAGAGTTTGGTTCGTATTGCCAACACTCGGTCGGACTCATTCCCAGTGAGAGTTGGACTCAGCCAGAGCTGCCCTTTGCCACCGATCCTGTTCATAATTTTTATGGACAGGATTTCTAGGCTCAGCCAGGGAATGGAGGGTGTCATGCCTGGTGACCACAGGATCTCATCTCTGTTGTTTGCAGATGATGTTGTCCTGTTGGCTTCATCCAGCAATGACCTCCAGCTCTTGCTGGGATGGTTTGCCGCTGAGTGTGAAGCGGCTGGGATGAGAATCAGCACCTCCAAGTCCGAGTCCATGGTCGTCAGCCGGAAAAAGGTGGATTGTCCTCTCCAAGTTGGGGACAGGCTCCTGCCCCAAGTGGAGGAATTTAAATATCTTGGGGTCTTATTCACGAGTGAGGGGAAAACGGAGCGAGAGATTGACAGACGGATTGGAGCAGCATCTGGAGTGATGCGGACGTTGTTCCGGTCTGTTGTGGTGAAGAGGGAGCTTAGTTCTAAAGCAAAGCTGTCGATTTACCAGTCAATCTACGTTCCTACTCTCACCTATGGTCACAAGCTTTGGGTAATGACCGAAAGAACAAGATCGCGGATGCAAGCAGCTGAAATGAGCTTTCTCCGTAGGATTGCTGGACTCACCCTTAGAGATAGGGTGAGGAGCTCAGTCATCCTGGAGAGGCTCAGAGTAGAACCGCTGCTCCTCCACATTGAAAGGAGTCAGTTGAGGTGGTATGGGCATCTGATTAGGATGCCTCCTGGATGCCTCCCACTTGAGGTGTTTCGGGCACGTCCCACTGGGAGGAGACCCCGGGGCAGACCCAGGACTCTGTGGAGAGACTATGTCTCCCAGCTGGTCTAGGAACGCCTTGGTATCCTCTCTGAAGAGCTGGAGCAGGTGGCTGGGGAGAGGGAAGTCTGGGCTTCTCTGCTTGAACTGCTGCCTCCGTGACCCGGACCTCCGGAAAAGCGGTAGAAGATGGATGGATGGATGGATAGATGGATGGGATTTATAAAGTGATTCATAATTTCCAAAAGCCTCATTCAGAACATTATAGTCCCACATACTTATTCTGTGGATTTTTGTCTGGGGGGCAGCCAGCAGTGGTGGAAAAGAAAAGTCATTTGAAAGCAGAAAAGGAGCCAAAACCTCCGGGTAGTGGAAGATGAAAGCAGGCGGGACAGCAAGCTGGATGACACACAAACTTTATTTCACCTCCAACACAGAAAACAGAATCTCTCTCGGGGTCTCTCGGCGCTTACCTTTATACCTCTTTATTCCCGCCTTTGAGACCCGGAGATAAAAAGACATTACACACAGTACATAAAACATGTCTGGCACATTAACATATGAGACATGAAGCCTTGCTGATCACCATCTCTCACACTCTGGCGAACTCCGATGTGACTCCTGTCACCCCGGGGGTTCACTACTCCTTTCTGTTACCTCTAAGAACCCCCGGTGCCACAGTGCGGCTACCTTCTTCCTTATTCAGTCCTTTTATCCACCCCCCACCCGACCTCTGGTTCTGGGTGGAGAAATACCCTACTAAGTGGCACCACATAGCCCCCCACCCCCCCAGAACACCCAGAAAGGGGTCTAACCCCTCTGTCCTTTGGGCTTGAGCCGGCACCCGTAGCGGCTGTAGCGGGGGACCACTGGTCCGGTGGAAGCACCCTCCTGGCGAGGTGTGTGGGAGGGAATGTTGGTCTGTGGAGGGGGAGAGGGTGGGAAGGGAACAGAATTAGTTTTGCAAGCACAATTCTCTGCCGGGGGAACACCAACTTGCGGAACCACTGTAGGTGGGCATCCGTGCCGGGAAGCTTGAGCCAACACCACCTGTTCATCTGCCAACACATAAGCGGGCTTCAGCCTGTCGATGCAGACGGTTTACTTAGTCCCCCCCCCCCACACAAATGTACCACAAAATGCTTTGCCCCATTTTCCAGCACTCTGAACAGGCCATCATACCATGGACACAGTGGGGTGCTGTGTGCATCGTGCCTGACAAAAGCGAACTTGGTGCTCTGTAAGCTATTTGGGACAAAGGTGCGGGGAAAACAATGGTGCACCGAGCCCGGCACATTAACAGCCCCTGTACTGTAAAACAATTGTGCGGGTGGTTCAGTCACGGGTATGGGGTTTTCCAGTAAAAATTCCCACAACAGCTGAGAAAAAACGAGTTCTGCCGGGGAAGCTGCTAGATCCTCCTTAGGCGTGGAGCGCAACCCTAATAGAACCCAGGGCAGGCAGTTGACCCAATTTACATCCGTGAGTGAGGCTCTGAGCTCTGCTTTAAGCGACATATGCATAACCCGTTAGCCTGTGGGTTTACGTGGTGGTGCGGAGGATTTTGACCCCCAGGCTCTCGACCATCGTGGACCAGAGCTCCGAAATGAATTGTGGACCCCTGTCGGAAGTGATGTCTGATGGGGATCCAAACCGTGCCACCCAAGCTGACAAAAAAGTGCGAGCAACCTCAGCAGACGTGGTGGAAGCCAGCAGGACCACTTCAGGCCAACGCGTGGTGTGGTCCACGATTGTCAAAAGGTGCGTGAAACCTTGCGACGGCGGAAGGGGGCCCACCAAATCCACATAGACTTGGTCGAACCTCCTGGCTGGAATTTGAAAGGGCTCAAGGGGGGCTTTGGTGTGTTTGTGCACTTTGACCCGCTGGCACGCAACGCACGCTGCAGCCCATTCTTTCACTTCCCTGCGTAGGTGAGGCAAGACAAATTTCGCCCCCACCAGTTTAACTGAGGTGCGCACGCTGGGATGTGAAAGGGAGTGGATGGACTCAAAAATGCAGCCGCGCCAAGAGCTCGGAACCACCAGGCGTGGGTGACCAGTGGAGACATTGCAGGGCAAGGGGGGGGGCACCCTTCTTGCACCACCCTGCTCTCCAGTTTCAACCCAGCATCGACTGTAGCGTGCAAATGTCTGCATCCCCGGCTTGCTCTGCAGCCATTGCGGGGGAATCTACTCCCATGTAGAATGGGGAGACTAACACGCGTGACAGGCAGTCAGCCACGACATTAAGCTTATTGGCTACATGTTGAATGTCGGTCATGAATTCCAAGATCACGGCCAAATGTCGTTGCTGCTGAGCTGACCATGGTTCCGAGACTTTGGGCATTGCATATGTTAGTGGTTTATGATCAACAAACGCGGTGAGCTCGCGGCCCTCCAGCCAAAACTGGAAAAGGTGCATCGCCAGGTGGAGAGCCAACAACTCTTGGTTAAATGTACTGTATTTGTGTTCTTTGTCGCACAAAGTACGGCTGAAAAACACCGGAGACATACTGTTCCACCACTGCCCCTATGGTAACGTCAGATGCGTCTGTGGTGAGTGCTATCCGCACTGACGAGGTGGGGTGGGCTAGCAAAGCTGCATTAGTGAGCGCTGTTTTGGCATTTGTGAAAGCCTGGACTCGCTCGGGAGTCCAGTCGATGCTTTTTGCGGGTTTCTTTTTTTTGAGCGTGCTGTACAGCGGTTGCAGCAGCTGGGCTGCCCAGGGGAGGAAACGGTTGTAAAAACTGACCATTCTAACTAACTAACTACCCTACACTTATATAGCGCTTTTCTAGTCACAAAGACCACTCAAAGCGCTTTCACTAGTACTAACCCTCTATTCTAAGGGCCTATAGGAAACGGATATCTAGGGACAATTTAGAACAGCCAATTAACCTAACATGCATGTCTTTGGATTGTGGGAGGAAATCGGTGCCCCCGGAGTAAACCCACGCAGCACAGGGAGAACATGCAAACTCCACACAGAAAGGTTCCAACCCCTGCCAGCCTGGGGATTCGAACCAGGAACCTTCTAGCTGTAAGGCAACAGTGCTAACCACTGCACCACCATGCTGCCCATTCCCTAAAATTCCTGCAGCGCCCTCACGGTCTGCAGACTTGGAAAATCTGACACGGCGCACACTTTACCTGGCAGCGGAATTGCGTCCTCCAGCAAAATGTGATGGCCCAAAAAATCGATCACCGGCATCCCAAACTGGCACTTTGCCGGGTAAACGGTAAGCCCGTGCACTTCCAACCACTGAAAAACTTGTTTGAGATGGGCGAGGTGCTCCTCCTCCAACGCACTAGCCACCAAAATGTCATCCAAGTAGACAAAAACGAAGGGCAAGTCGCAGAGCACTGCGTCCATCATTCTCTGGAAGGTTTGCGTTGCATCCTTTAACCCAAGTGGCATCCATAAAAACTCGAAAAGGCCAAAAGGAGTTATTACCGCTGTTTTGGGAACATCCTCTGCGCACCGGGACCTGGTGGTAACTGTGGACCAGGTCCACTTTTGAAAAAACACGTATCCCAGCCAGATGCATGGAAAAATCCTGGATGTGTGGGATGGGATGCCAGTAGCGTTCCGTGGCATTATTCAAGCACTGGAAATCGCCGCACAGTCACCACAATCCATTGGCCTTGGGCACCATGTGTAGCGAAGATGCCCACAGGCTGGTGGAGCGCCTAGCGATGCCTAGTCGCTCTAAGTTGGCAAACTCCTTGCGCATGCTGGCTAGTTTAACCGCGTCAAGGCGCTGAGGACGCACGAACCCCGGCGGACCATTTGTTGTTATGAAATACTCGACCCCGTGTTTGGTTACTGTAGCAGCAAAAGTGGGAACCGTGAGTACTGGGAACTGTGAAAGCAAATGCTGGTACTTACCCCCTGGAGCAATAACGTTAGCATGTGTTGGTGGCCCAACTCCCCGAGCTGTGCAGGGCAAGGAGGGAAAAGAGACAGCATCCACTAAATGTCTTTTTTTTTTTTTTTTTTTTGTTACTTATTTGTACCCGTAGGTAGACTTGATTTGCAGTCTGGTGACAAGCCACCGGCTGCTGGTCGCTGCGTGCGCGAGCGCCCTAAACCTACATGTTTTGGGTTTTTTTTGGTGGTGTGCGGGAGGAAACCGGAGAAATCCCGGAGTAAACCCGGGCAAAACACAGGGAGAACATGCAAACTCCACACAGTTCACTGTTGGTCGGGGGCTGGGATCGAACCCACGATCTCATGATCCCCGCGGTCCCCCGGCCGAGGGTAAAACTGTGTTGCCACAGTGCTAAACCACTGCGCCACCGTGCAGTCTGTTGGCAACATCAACTAACAATCCATAAGCACATAAAAAATCAACACCTAAAATGGGGGCAGAACATGCAGCTACCACAAAGTCAACACTGGTAATTGCATCGGTGTAAGCATACCGTCAACGTCCTTTTGCCAAACGTTCTGATGCTGGATCCATTGGCAGCCCTAAGCTCGGGGCCGCTGCCTTCTGTTGACCTGTCCGCGCTGACCGGCAGATTGAGGCTCTTCTGGGAGCCAGAGTCTACCAAGAAGTGTCTCCCAGAACGTGTGTCCATGATGAAAAGCAGCTTGTTCCTGTCACCAGCGGTCACAACTGCTACAGACTGCTGGCTGTGCCATTTCCCAGCTTCTTGAATTGGCACGGCAGCAGACAACATTGGGAATTCAAGCCAAAATGGCAGTGATAAAAACAGTGTCCCGTTTCTGCGTCTCTTGGCGTCCGTCCCAGCCACCACCAACGGCCCCTCGACCTTGCTGGAGTCCTTCATGGATGCTGGTGTCGTTGCGTGCACGCTGAGGGCTCTGTTCACCAGGATGATGCAATCTACTTCTTGCGCCAGCGCACTGTAGTTCTCGGTCACCAGCAGTGGTGAGTTAGCAAGGATTGCCCTCGCTGTAGCTGATAGGTTCCTGAGAAAGAGGTGGACGAACAGGAAGGAGCCATCGTCCTTCCCCATCAGCGCAAACATGCTCTCCATCAGGTCCACAGCTGATTTGTCACCCAACTCTGAGCGCGTGAGGAGTTTTTCTGCTCTCTCACTGTCCGAAAGGGTGTAATGTTGGAGCAGCATCTGCTTGAGCGCATTGTATTTCCCCTGGCTGGTGACTTCTGGAGCAGGCTCATTACTTGCTGTGTGGCATGCACATCCAGTGCAGCGACCACATGATAATATTTTGCGTCATCCGTGGCGATCCCGCGGAGTGTGAACTAGACTTCCACATGTAAAAACCAAGCGATCGGATTGTGGAGCCCAAAGTCTGGGAGCTTGACTGTGACAGCACACGCCGCAGTGGTGTTCTTCCTCTGGGTTGTCTCCGCAGAGGTGCTCGGCCTGTTCTCCATTGCACGTCTTAGGGTCACCACTGTGGAAGATGAAAGCAGACAAGACAGTGAGCTGGACGACACAAAAACTTTATTTCACCTCCAACACAGAAAACAGAATCTCTCTCAGGGTCTCTCGGCGCTCACCTTTATACCTCTTTATTCCCACCTTTGAGACCCGAGGATAAAAGACATTACACACAGTACACAAAGCATGTCTGGTACATTAACATACAGGACATAAAGCCTTGCTTATCACCATCTCTCACACTCTGGCGAACTCCGGTGTGACTCCTGTCACCCCGAGGGTCAACTACTCCCTTCTGTTACCTCTAAGACCCCCCGGTGCCACAGTGCATCATCCTTCTTCCTCATTCAGTCCATTTCCCCCCCCCCCCCCCCCGACCTCTGGTTGTGGGTGGAGAAACCCCCTACTAAGTGCCACCACAGGGTCAGCTTTTAGTTGTCATATTTTTATATATGTATAGATATTCTTTTACACTTCTTGGTGCCTGGGAAAATCTTTCCAACAGTTTTACACAAATTCTTGTTGTTTTCCTCCTTTGTGTTTAAAAATCGATCTTGTTGTCTTGTTGTTGTTCTTCTTTGTGCTTAATTTTGCTGTTTCTTTTCCACTGCTGCTGCTCGTCACAGCTTTATAAATCACTGGATTGAAAAAAAGACCAGTTGGGGTCCTCATGAAAGGTAAGAAAGCTGTTTATTAACTGATAAGTTGTTGCACATACTGTACATGAGCTAATTATTACATTTAAAAAGAACAGAAAACAGTGGTAAATCTATTTTGCATAAATCTCCACTGAGGGCCTACTTTCTGCTCAGCCTAGCCTGCTTCATGCTACACCTCTGCTGTCCGCAAACGCATAACCAGAAACCTTGTGTGATGAAATTTATGTCATCGTCGACACTCCGCTAGTGTCCGCAGTGCTCGACCGCAGACGACTGCGTGCAGCCCAAATATTGTGACCATGCTGCCTGCCCACAACCTGAACGCGTTGAAAAGCGCGTGCACAAGTCTGAACGTCCCATTCACGAGGTGGCAATATTGACACAGCATACATCAGCAGACGAAGAAGACAACGAGGAGGCAGAAAACGAGAATAAAAACATACATGAATCATACATACATAATTTCTTTCACAGCGGCAGCAGCATCTTCGTGGAAAACGAATGAAAACCGGGAAGTCAAACAGCAGAAATGGACTCTATATTTGAAAAGAAACTTTGTGAAGAAGTCCGCTGTTTCTTTGTTGGTGAAAATTGTGACGCGTCAGCACCTTGGCACTACCTATCGGGCAGCAATGAAACTACAAATGATGGTTGTGTACATGCGTCAACCACTTGGCCTGGGTAGATGAAAAAAGTGAGCATGAGCAGCGCCATGTGCATGCCGGGTTCATCCAAAGCGTACGCGGACCAAGGCAGACTAGAGGGAAATGTAGCATGAAGCAGGCAGAGTGGAAAACAAATGTTTCTTCACTGCCAGTTAGTGATGGCCTAGTTGAATGGCAAAATTAAAGCAAACCAAGAATCAACAGAAGAAAGTTAATTTGTAGTTCTAAACATATTTAGGGTGTTTTACTCACTTTTTGTCTCTCCTGTGACATTATTCTTCTCAACTACAGCGTCCATTACAATTACATGCAAATGACCAATTATGCAAATTAGGTAATGATGTCATTTATTGACTTTTGTCGACTTTTAGGACAGCCAATAGCTACTTTCCTTACTGAGTAGTTGGCAACAGTGTATATTTTACGTGGTCAACAGGAGGAGCGATTGCCTGCTTTATTTTTTGACATCTTCAACAGCTGACTGTCTGTATTGCAATGACTGAGCTGCCGTTAGCAGCAATGCTAACGTGTGCAGCGATCTTTTATATGAACAATGAGATAGGGAGAGGGGGGTGATTCAGAGGGACTGATGGTTCATCAGATAAAAAAGGTCTCAAGTCTGATCCTGCTGTTCTCTGGTTGATTTTTTTCTCTAATAAAGTCTGGTGTCCACAGATCACTGCACAAACTGCTAGCATAGAGGTAATGAGTCAGTCCAACGTCAGTTCAACGCTTCAACTGAGCTCTTTAGGCTGAGCAGAAAGTATGATTTATGCAAAATAGATTTACCACTGCTTTCTATTCTTTTTAAAAGAAATAATTAGCTCATGTACAGTATGTGCAACAACTCATCAGTTAATAAACAGCTTTCTTACCTTTCACGAGGACCCCTAATATCACTGCAGTCTTTAGGATTAAAAAAAAAAAAAAAAAAAAAGCTTTTTCTCCCTCTGGTAAAAAAACAAACAAAAATGTCATGACCCGAGCGCTGGGTCTTGGTGCTCGGGTTGTTCTTGTCGGGGTTTGATAGCGGCGTTGTTGTTCTAGCTCTCCGAGCTCTTGTTGTAATGGTGCTCGGGGAGGCTTCCGCTCGGCTGTCGGACCCTGAACAGCTGTGCTGCATTTGTGGTCGTTGGTGCTAGGACTATTTCTACCCTTGCTGGCGATCACATCTTTGCAGCAGTGTCTGTTTACACTCCGTCACGCTACAGATGCACGATACTTATTCGTACCATGTCTGCCTTTGGCTTGACCGTCGTTCTCCGGAACTAGTAAGTGTGCTGTATAGCCTTACCCCTCCCGGTGTGTATCGATCTCTGTGTGTCTCTGCCTTAGCAGCTGGTGTAATTATTATTTTCACCAACCTTGCCTGCCTTGTGTATGACCGTCTCCTGCTATGGACCTGTAGAGCTGTTTAGCCCTATGCCTCCTGTTGTGAGTAGACTCTAGTGTCATTGTCTCAGCAGCTTGTGTTGTCACTATTTTCACCGTTAATAAAACTCACTGAACTCACTGGTGACTGTGTGGCGTCTTATGGTGGCTCGCGAGAGCCACCCATGACAGTACACTACTGCCACAACGGCGTTTACGGTGACGCCAACCCGAGACGCAATTCACCAGGGAGTTTTGAGTTTTTTGGACAGTTGCTGTTCCCGTCTGGGTACTGAGTGTGTGGGTAGAATGCCGTCGCGGAGGGACCGCGCTGGGAGCCCGAGCCTCGAGCTGACAGGCTTTCTGGAAGTCGTGGATGAGATGCTCATCTCCGCTTCCCTGCTGGACTACCATCACAGTATACACTGATACCTAGACGCTGCTGAAGACGTCCTTCATCATCTCCCTTTCCGCTGGGCCGACCACCCGGAAGTCGACGCGAGGAGGGAAGATATCGCCGCACAACGCAAGATTTTCCTGATGCTGGAGGAGGAACGCGCCGTGAAGCAGGAGAAGCGGCACTCCTGCTCGTGGCCTACGGATCCTGATCCCGTCCTCGATCCAGTCCTGGAGTTCGCACCATCTGGAGGCCAGCGGAGGCGTCGGCGCCGCGGCCGAGCACGTCTTCAGTAAGCTCCTGCTCCAGATCCAGTTCCGGGCCGCCGGAATGATCCGCTCAATCAGCCAGTTGCTGAGAGTGAGCTGAGTCCTGTGCCGGTGAGCTCCGTCCATTGGTCCTGTGTTACCATCCAGCGAGAGAGGGAAGGAGCAACGTCCTCTACAGCTGGCACCATCTTCCCTGCAGGAGTCAGGCAAGTTCAATTTCACTTACCTATCCATCATAGTGATCTGTCTTGTCTGACTCCTGGGGGTGAAGCTCGGGGTTCGCAGCTCCCCGAGTTTCCTTCTCCAGCTGTAGCCAGTAACACTGAACCTGCTGCCTCTGTGTTTCCTCCTGCGGAGCGGTCCTCGGCGTCAGTTCCACGCCGTCGAACGAGGGGGAGGCCTGCGGCTCTGGGAGATATCCCGGCCCTGCAGCCTTGTGTTGGACAGAGGAGGAGAACGGACTGCGGTGAGGAGCCAGAGCCGACGAGTGAGCGTCCCCGGGGTTCCTCAAAGATGCAGCCCGAGTCAGCAGGTCGAGGGTCCTCTGCCCCCACGCCATACGGGTTATTGGCGTGGACGCCAGCGCGAGAGGATCCAGCTGCAGAGACCATCAGGCCGGCTGTGGAACCCGACGCAGCCGAGTGGGAGCCCGACGACGAGCGTCTGTCTGAACCTGGATCGACGAAGTCCTGGACGGCTCCAGAGCCCGAGTGCAGGCAAGTGCTCTTCCTTGTTTTCCTTTATGGTGTGTTAGAGCATTTTTGCCTGCCTCATGGGGAGGCGAGCGAGGGGCAGCCGTCTGCTGCACCCGAGCTCGTCTCGCTGGGCTCTGGCGCTGCCGGCGGAACTGATCCTGGTCCTCTCTTGTTCTCTGAGCCTCTCCACAGCGTTACCAGTCTGGAATCTGTCAAGATCATGGGACTGGAGTTTCTAGGTTCGGGGATGGAGGTCATCGCCGGTGCAGTGCCGACCCAGTCGGGGTCCGACGCATGGGCTGAGGTGACCCAGTCGGGGTCCGACGCGTGGGCCGAGGAGACCCAGTCGGGATCCGACACGTGGGCCGAGGTGACCCAGTCGGGGTCCAGCGCAGGTGCGGCTGCGACCCGATCAGGGTTCAAGTTGACCCAATCGGGGTCCGACGCGGGTGCAGCTATGACCCAGTCGGGGTCCGACGAGGTCCAGTGGGGGTCCAGCGCAGGTGCGGCTGCGACCCAATCAGGATTCGAGGGGGTCCAAGTTCTTGGTTGTTCCCCTTTCAGGAGCCACCAGCTGGGGGCTGTTGGAGGATTTTGTCTGGCAGACTGGCGCTCTCATGTCTTGTCGTCATTAGGCGGGCGGCTGCATGCAATTCCTCCACGGTCCTGGTGGTTGTGGGATGCAGGTCGGCCACCCGAGGAACTGCTTTGTGCGTTCAGCGTCTTGGGTTGGTCGCCCAATAAACTGTGTTTGCTACTGGGTGACCTGGTTCGGCCACCAGAGGACTTGTTTCTGGGGGCCTGGGACTGGGGCAGGCCGCCTGACCATGTACTGTTTTGTGGGACTATCCGTGGGCCATCGGAGGCAGGGAGGTCGCCGGAGCTCTGCCTGGGGGGCGTTGGATCTCCGCCGATCATCTTTTTTGTTTTGGCCCATACGGTATCAGGGTTATGTCAAGTTACATAGAGCAATTTTGATTGCCTCATGTGTTTTGAAAGCCATAGTCAAGTCATGTCAAGTTATGTTAAGCAATTTTGATTGCCTCATGTGTTTAGAAATCCATTGTCTAGTCATGTCAAGTTATGTAAAGCAATTTTTTATTGCCTCATGTGTGTATTTGCAGTCCATAGTTATGTCAAGTTATGTTAAGCAATTTAGATTGCCTCATGTGTGTTTGTAGTCCATAGTCTGGGTTTTGTTTTGTTTTTTTTGTTTTGTCCTCCCCTCTTCCTTTGAGGGGCTATGGCCGTGTTTTGCTTTTTGTTTTGTTCCCCTCTTCTTCTTGAGGGGCCATAGTATGGTGTTCTCGTTCATAGTTTCCAGGTGTTTACATGTATTTCTGGTTTCGTGTGTGTTGGTTTTTTCATAGTCACGGTGTGTTAGCACGTATTTCTTGTGGGGTTTTTTTGTTAGTTACCATGTGTGCATTTATTTCTTGTTTTTCTTTCATAGTTACCATGTGTTAGTATGCATTTCTTGCTCATAGTCTTCATGTGTTTGTATTTACGTCTTGTTTTGTCCCCAGAGTTACCATGTGTTTGCATTTTGTTTTGTTTCCATAGTTACCGTCATGTAATTTTTTCCTTTTTGCCATGGTTATGTGTTTGCATTTATTTCTTGTTTTGTTCCTATAGTTATTGTGTGAGGGTTTATATTTTTTGGGCCAGGTTATGTACACTGGGGTTAGACGGGTTGTCTGTGGCCTCGGTGGGAAAATTTTCAGGGTCAAGTGTTTTTTGCTTTGTATGATTGTGTTCTCCTTGTTTTGTAGTCAGGTCTTGTTTTGTTTTTTCTTCTTTCGTCATTGTTCTGGGGGAAATAGGATGGATATGTCAAGTGATGTATTCATTTCTTTTCCTGTTTAGGGTGTTAGGTTTTGTTTGGCTCCCTCCTTGCCTGTTCCTCAATCTACTCACCCTGTGGTTGGGGGGTGGGGGGGGGCAGGTGTTACTAGACGTTCAGAGCCCGTCAAGTGAGGGGGGGCTACTGTCATGACCCAAGCGCTGGGTCTTGGTGCTCGGGTTGTTCTTGTCGGGGTTTGATAGCGGCGTTGTTGTTCTAGCTCTCCGAGCTCTTGTTGTGATGGTGCTCGGGGAGGCTTCCGCTCGGCTGTCGGACCCTGAACAGCTGTGCTGCATTTGTGGTCGTTAGTGCTAGGACTATTTCTACCCTCGCTGGCGATCACATCTTTGCAGCAGTGTCTGTTTACACTCCGTCACGCTACGGATGCACGATACTTATTCGTACCATGTCTGCCTTTGGCTTGACCGTCGTTCTCCGGAACTAGTAAGTGTGCTGTATAGCCTTACCCCTCCCGGTGTGTATCGATCTCTGTGTGTCTCTGCCTTAGCAGCTGGTGTAATTATTATTTTCACCAACCTTGCCTGCCTTGTGTATGACCGTCTCCTGCTATGGACCTGTAGAGCTGTTTAGCCCTATGCCTCCTGTTGTGAGTAGACTCTAGTGTCATTGTCTCAGCAGCTTGTGTTGTCACTATTTTCACCGTTAATAAAACTCACTGAACTCACTGGTGACTGTGTGGCGTCTTATGGTGGCTCGCGAGGGCCACCCATGACAAAAAACTGATCATTTTAACAGGAACTTGGATTTTACTTCCATCCAGATAAATGAATTAATTTTAAAAATACTTCAACTAAATCCAGTTTACCAAGAACACAAAACAGTTATTTTAGTGATGTCTACAATTCAAAGACTAGCACATACAAATTACAGGACTGAATATGATGATAGGAACCTTAAAATATTTCAAAGTGAAAATCTGTGTAAAATATGCAACAAATTTTTTAAAAAAAATGAAGAAGAGAATGAGAGAAAAAAATGAAAACCCATTGTATTTGTCTTACAGGAGAAAAAATATGTCCATATGAATGACCAGTTTGTTTAGCTTCAGTTATCAATTCAAAGATAATAGACTGCAATAGGTTCGGGAAAAAGAACTTCCTGTAAGGTTTTATTAGTTATTTCTAGCACAACACTCATCCTCAGCCTGCTTGTAAATAAGAGGCTCAAATCATGAATAAACATGAGTAAACAGTTTAAAAACCCTTTCAATTTGTGTCTCAGTCTGGCAAAATTTCTACATACGGTTTTGTTATCAAAATACACTCTTTTAAGTCAACTTTACATCACTGCAGCTGGGAGAAAAGGAATTGTAATTACTATGCCCGACCAGTAGAGGTAGCAGTGCACCTTTTATTACATCCCCCCATGCCTCAGGCACCGAGGCATCAGCACCTTGGTGCTTTCTTTTTTTTAAGTAACCACTATTTTATAACAGTTCAGCTCCACGTGCTGTAAAAAAAAAGTGGTGTTGTGCTATAAAAAAGTCGTACTGCTGCCTCTAGTGGTCTGGCATAGTTATTACAATACCTCTTCCCCCGGCTTCATAGACATTAAAGGTGAGTTGAATTTGTGTTTGTTTCAAAAACAAAGCCATATCTCGGAATTCTGGCAAATTAAAGTTTGAGAAAATATGGCAATACAATGATATAAGCCTTTAGTTCCACTTAATTTTGACCGGGCCAGCTGAAACAGAGAGGCGGACAGACGGACAGATACACACATCCACACACAGATGCATTAAATGATTACTGTATGCCTCTCCCTTTCACCAAGGCATAATTAATTATTTCATTGACAATTATTGGATCAGTCTCCTAATCTGGGCATCAGTGCTTGACACTGAACAATTCCGGGCAGCACGGTGGTGCAGTGGTTAGCACTGTTGCCTTACAGCTAGAAGGTTCCAGGTTCAGAATCCCCAGGCTGGCAGGGGTAGGAGCCTTTCTGTGTGGAGTTTGTATGTTCTCCCTGTAGTCACGCCTTAAACTCGATTTAGTAATTTTAATGAAAAAAGTGACAATTGACATCTGTATAGCTTGTAAAATGAAGAGATAACCAGTGGTGGCATTAACAGAGGTAAATTTGCATATGTGAAGAAAGAATAATATTTACAGAATTACACATTTCTCAGATGTGAAATACAGCTGACATGTGATTGGGTATCTGGGTGGGGAATTAATGGAAAACAGAAAAACTGAGTATAACGCAAAGGTAATGAAAAAGGAATTTGGGAGAAATGTTCTGGAAAGAAAAATAAGTTAACTTACATGATAAAAAGAATGGCCGTTACAGAAATGGTTGGGGTAACTAACAGTCTGTCCCTAGTGTGGTGTATGAATAAGGGGACATTAGGAGTGGGACGCGGCCTGTGGCTGACATCACCACGCCACTATATATTGGGAGGCCCGCCACCTCACTGGGAGTTGGAGAGTGGTTAGAGAGTGAGTTGGGAGTCGGCTGGTTAGAGTGTGAGATATTACTACATGTACTTTGTATTACAATTCTGTAATACAGTTGAGTTCAACTACAGCATCCTTGTCCGTCGTCATTGCCAGGTTTGTGGACATAACATTTGGCGACGAGAATTACGAACCATGGACGCATGCTTCAGACTAAAGCCGTTCCTCGAGTCCCTTGGTGAGCCAGCTATTCAGTGGCCACGATGGTTGCGCACGTTCGAGACCTTCATTACAGCGCTGGACTTGAAGGAACTGGATGAAATTAAAATGTGGATACTACTTGAGAATTTTTCACATGCTTGGTCCGATAGACTATTATTAGGATGCTGTCAAGATGCTAACTAGCTACTTTGCTAAACCCAACAACGTGGCGTGGTGCACGAAATCCCACCGCTGTCGACGAGAGGCTAAGCTAGCTAACCCCACAACCTACGGAGATGGTATAAACATTGTGGGCCCAGAAGGTTGGTCAGGACTGCAGCATGTAGTGAAGTTAGATGGCGTGTTTGCCACGCAGTCCATAGTGAATGAGGCCACGGTTCGGAGGCTCAACCCCCGGCGACCTGATGCAGTGGAACTCCCAGACGACAGGCGCTCCAGTACCAGCAGGACCGTTACATTCACGGTGCAGTATGGCGAGAAAGTGATTGCAGCGTTCCAGTTTCAAGTGACACGCCGAGGTGAAAATGTTATGGGGTGGGATTTATTCTGCACGCTGGGTTTTACTCTCAATCAGCGGGCAGACAGTCAATAGCCCAGGCCCAGTTTACCCAGGCTTCGCAGACGTGGGTGCAGCCGAAGAGCACAGTTTAGACAGCGAACGTAATGCAGAGAGTGGATATGGCACGGACGGTGAAAACGACATGGAGAAAGAACACCGACCGGACTCGCCTTCGTTCCTCACTCAGCCGGACCTGAGGAGAGGGAGCCTGGGTCTAACAAGACCAACACCAACGAAGTAATTCAGAACAGCACCGACAATGCACCGTTCACCCTGTGCGCTTGAGAGGAGAGCTGCCCGGGAGGGGAGCAGCGGCCAGATTTGCCTCCATTCCTCGCTCAGCCAGAGTTGGAGCTGGAGGAGAGGGGGCCCATGCTTATCGACAACGACAGCGATGAGGTAATTCAGAATGATGCCGACAGCACACCATCCACCCCACGCTCTTAAGGGGAGAGCTGCCCAAGAAGGGGGCAGTGGCCAGACTCGCCTCCGTTCCTTGTTCAGCTAGAACCGGAGCCGCAGGAGAGGGAGCACAAGCACACAGAAATCCCCGAGGCACAGCAACAACAGCCAGCCACAGACACTACTCACAACGTGGCACAACAGAGCACTTCAGACAGGAGAGAGGAGGAACCGGACTGCTTCCATACCCACTCTCAACAAGCTACGGAGGTTACGACCGAGCTGATGGGTGAAGAGTCCACTTCAACGAGCGACACCGGAGAAACACTGGACTCCTTCCGTACCCACGACAAGCTTCAGCCTACGGTAACGACAACAGAGACAATGGGTGAAGGGGCCGCAACAGACACGGTGACGACGGAACTGCCACAGCATGATGGAGGTCCCAAACCAGATGAGCACACAGACCCACTGGGATCACAACGGCGCATGAAACTGAGCAAGGTGCTGCTCCAAGTCATGGACTGGGTTCGGGTTTGCACCGGCAAGAGACCGGGACAGCGACTGACTGGGCCACAGGCAATGAGACAGCGGGCGCCACTGAGGATCGTGGCGATACTGGGATTAGCATGCTTTCGACTGACAGACAGTTCGGTTCGGCATGCAAACCAACTATGGCGTGTCCAGGTGACTGCTCTAGATGGCAAGGCTTTGCGGGAGTCAGCTGCCGCAGTGTGGGAAACAGGCCCCAGCATCATGAAGATTGGCCCTGGCCCCGGGTGTCCAACAGCTCCAGGGGGGCGTCCACCATGGGCCCGCCACAAGGCCCCTCTGGCAGAATCGCTTTCCCCATTTATTTATTTATTTATTTAGCGAATGCAAAGTCCTTAAGCCAAGCAGTTGCCTCCTGGTTTGCTGTATGGAGGGTGTGTAATCCTCCTTCCAGTCTTTGGAGCGGGCAAACCTCTATGATGTGTTCCATTGTTTGCTCCTCTCCACATGCGCACAGTGGGCTAGGGCTACTGCCCCATCTGTGAAGGCTGGCCAAGCAGGGGCCATGTCCAGTCCTGAAGCGATTGAGTGTAGACCACTGTCTCCTTGGGAGGTTGGTGCCCGGGACCTGTTGGTTGGGGTTTATCACCAGCTGTTTGTTTGGGACCTCCTTGGTCTCCCATTCCTCTTGCCAAGCTGTCTGGATGGTAAAGTCAGCTGGGGGAGGGTTTTTCCAAATCGGCCGTCTGGATGAAAGTCGGGCAGTGGGTGGGGTGTAGATATCTGCATGGATTGGCAAGTGAGGAAAATCTTTAACTTTTTGGAGCATCCTTTGAGTTAATGCTGCTCGCCGGATGTGTGGAGGGGCTATGTTTGACAGTACAGAGAGCCAGGGGAGTGGTGTTGAGCGGATTGTTCCAGTTATAGTTCTCATTGTTGAGTTGAGCTGGGTGTCTACATGGTGTGAGTAAGATGACCTGGACCAGACAGGGGCACAATATTCTGCTACAGAGTATGAAAGGGCCAGTGCTGAGGTGCGCAGGGTGGAGACTGCCGCCCCCCATTTTGCACCAGCGAGCTTGCAGAGCAGGTTGTTTCGTACCTTCACCTTAGCAGCCGTCCCCTTTAGATGTTCCTTGAAGGATAAGGTCCTATCAAGGGTCACTCCAAGATAAGTTGGATTTGGGGCATGCTTAAGCTTGAGTCCGCTCAGGTGGATGTTTAGTTCTCTGGCAGCTTTTGCATTGTGGAGATGGAATACACTGGAGACGGTTTTTGCTGGGCTTGGTTTTAGGCGCCAGATTTTGCAGAACTGGTCCAGTTTGGCAAGATCTTCCGGGAGCACCCGTTCCAGTGGTTCAAAGTCTGGTGCTTGGAATGCCAAACAGATGTCGTCTGCATAGATGAATTTGCGGGATTTTGTAGTAGGCAGGTCGTTTATGTAGAGGTTGAACAGAGTTGGAGCTAGAACTGAGCCTTGTGGGAGTCCGTTTTTCTGCATTCTCCATGCACTTGTGTTCTGACCGAGGTGGACTCTGAACCTTCGGTTGGTCAGCAGGGTTTTTATAATTGCTGTTGCCCAAGCAGGGATCGCCTTTATAAGTTTCAGGAGGAGGCCTTTGTGCCAGACCGTATCATAGGCGGCTGTAAGATCGAGAAACACAGCCCCTGTCTTCAGTCTGCTCTCGAAGCCATTTTCGATGAAGGTGGTTAGGGCCAGTACTTGTTCTCCTGTACTGTGGTCCTTGCGGAAACCTGCTTGATCCACACTTAGAATATCCTCTATTTCTGGGGAAATGCGTTGCAGTATTAGGCGCTCCATGATTTTGTAAGGAACGCTGAGTAGGGAGATTGGGCGGTAGCTTGCTGGTAGTTTGTGGTCTTTGCCAGGTTTTGGGATGGCAATGACCTTTGCTGTCCGCCATTTCTTTGGGATCGAGTTTGTTTGTGTGATCCTTGTGTAAAATTGTGTCAACCAGGTTAGGGTTCGGGGGCCAAGATTTTTCATGAATTCTGGGAAGATGTTATCGTATCCTGCTGCCTTTCCACATTTCAGGCCCTGTAGGACTTTCTCCAGTTCAGCAGCCTCGAAGGGTTCAGGGTTTGTTTCCTCTACAGGCATTTTTTGGTGTTTTTTTAGCTCAGTTGTAACTGCTCTTCTGGTGTCTTTGTCTTGGGGTGCTTTGGCGATAGTCAGTAGGTGGGATGCAACTTGGTTGGGTGTGACGGATGCTCGGCTTTGGCTAGGGGGCTTCTGTGCAGCTCCTAGGCGACGGATGAGGCTCCAACATTTCCTGCTAGAGTGGGTAAAGCTCCGGTCAGCAACCGTCTCCTCCCATTTCTTTCGCCGGGCTGTATTTAGCGATTCAATGAGATGGTCTGCTATCTCTGGGTCCCCTGATGTTTGATAAGATTGTAGGAGGGCAGCACTTTCTCCGTCCAAACATGGGACATAGAGGGGTCGGTAGCCTCGTGGGATTGCAGTATGGGCAGCCTTGAAGATTGCGCTGCAGAAGCGGTTGTATGCTTCATCTACAGTGATGGTGTGGAGTGGGATGGTAACAACGCTCCGGTCCAGAGTTTCACTGAATTTCTTCCAGTTGGCTTTGCGGAAGTTCCAGCGCATCTTCCTTGGGCTGTATATGACTGGAAGTTGTAGGCCAATGTGTACAAGCAGGGGCCGGCGTTGGCTGTGTGGAAAATCATCAAGAATGAGGATCTGTGTAGGATATGGCTCCCCATTCAAAGAGCTGACCCAACACAGGTCAGGAGAATAGTCCTTCTTCCACCTAGCAGAGTGGAAGGTTCCTCTTTGTTTGGGGTCGTATATCAAAGCGAGGTCATTTCTGGATGCCCAGTCTGAAAGTGCCTCCCCATCACTGTCCACTGCTGGGTACCCCCAGTCAGGGTGATGGCTGTTAAAGTCCCCCACATAGATGGCAGGGTGGGGTAGGGTGGGTAAGACCTGCAGATCCCAGTTGGCATTAGGGGGCTTGTACACATTGACAATATGGAAGCCACCAATGATTATGGTGTCTGAGAAATGTGTTGTTATCAGGTGATTTGCTTCAACTATGTCAGAACGCACATAGGTGGCACGTCCATGTTTAACATGTAGAACATAGCACAGGAGGTCAAAGCCTTTGATGGTGAAGCGGCCAGCTTCCTCCGTGCCAATATGAGTCTCTTGGAGGCAGATTACATCAATCGAATGTTGGAAGGCGAGGACTTCAATAAGGCTTCGCTTGGCTGCAGATAGGCCTTCAACGTTTAGTTGTAATATGCGAAGGGCAGATCCTACCACAAAGTGCTCTTGGGGCTGTTTGCTTTCGGCTTTAGGACTGTGACTAGGATTCTTCTTTGACTTGGCACAGAGGCGTCGTCTCTTCGAATTTAGTCTGCTGGTAGGATCATTAGCTTCCCCAGGCGAGCCCGGGTACTGGCGGAGGGCGCCACGAGAACGCTGATCCATTGCCACCGCTTTCCCCATGGAAAGACTTTTTTTTTTTTTACAGTCTTCCATGGCTTTCCCCATGGAAGACTGTAAAAAAAAAAAAGACTGTTCAGGTAGGAGCGCAGCTGAGACAGTGGCAGAATTACCCACCCAGCCACGTTGGGTCCAGTGGTGGTCTACCCACGGACCCTAGTCCTTAGGTTTGGTTTTGTGTTCTTTGAAAAAAAAGGAGTGTTCTTTAAAATATACAGTAATAAAATAGTAGTTATGTGTTGACTTGAATAATAATGTTACATGTTTGACCTATACAAATGCTTTAAGAAAGGCATGTTTAATTAATAGTAATAGTTGGTAATGGGAGGGCTGATTTGCCATTTGCTACATTGTATTCTGCATTTTTGCAAGGGGGTGGTAGAATGTGGTGTATGAATAAGGGGACATTAGGAGTGGGACTCAGCCTGCAGCTGACGTCACCACACCACTATATATGTATTAGGTGGCCTGCCATCTCACTGGGAGTTGGAGAGTGGTTAGAGAGTGAGTTGGGAGTCGGCCGGTTAGAGTGTGAGATATTACTACACGTGCTTTGTATTATAGTTCTGTAATAAAGTTGAGTTCAACTACAGCATCCTCATCCGTCGTCATTGCCAGGTTTGTGGACATAACACCTGGGACTAATGCTGTTGGTTGCCTTACTTTTTTAGAGTGGCTGGGTTCTTAGAAGGCTCAGACTGAAACCAGAAAGAAATAGTTGAGCCTCATTGGGTCGCAGATGCCGGAGGATTGGGCTTCTGACAGCACGGCTTTGTCCAGCCTAGGTTGGCAGGGTTCCTCTTCGTGGTTCTGCACCCGGGGTCTTGACTTAGGAGCCTTCTCACAGGCGAGGGCCCAGCTGGGGCCCAGTAGCTTGGGTCTGCTGGCGTCTTCTTTAGAACAATGGATTGCCCTCTCGGACAGCATTTGGCATTGGAGGACAGCCCAGAAGAAAGCCTTGAAAAAGATTAACTAGGTACAGTATGCTCTAAAGTGTGTAGGTACACTTAACTTTACAGAAAAAATTAAGGTTAGGCCACGTTCACACTGCCACTGTTTGGTCTGGACCAAAGGAACTCTGGTCTGCATCCGTAGATAGTTCAGTTCATTTGATGCAGTCTGAATGCGCAATCGAACTCTTGTGTGCACCAAACAAGTGAACTCTGGTCTGCTTGAAAACCTTAGGTCTCCGTTCACTTGCAAGTGAATCCTGGTGCACTTTGCTTGCAGTGGGAATGCAAACGGATTATCCAGTGGACCAAAGGGTGCAAGTGCCCCTCGGAGTGTGTACCCATAGCAACACGTAGTCTCAGAAGATGAAGTGACGTTTATCTTAGTGCATTTGGGGTAGAAAATAACAACAAAGACAACCCTGCAAATCCAAGAAATCCTTTTACCGGAGAAAGCCGAGGAGAAAAGTTAAAAAATGTCTTGTGGACAGCAGAGTTTTTTATTTTTACTTGTTTGTGGCAGACAAACAACCGGGCTGAAGGGAACAGATTTCCATTTTTGGTCCTGGCCAATCGATGAGGCAGATTTTTCTTCTTTGCCGAAATTTTTCTTCCTGGTCAGTGGTGGTTTTGGCCACAGCACCCCAAACGAACAGTTGTTGTAACTGTGTGACGTTGTCCAGGCAGTTTGGTTTGCTTTAGTAAAGTGCAGTGTGAATGTGAACTGACATAACGCACGGCTCAGGAGACGCACACACACAGGCTTAGAGTAGTTCAAAGAGTTTATTAACAACAGGAGTGAATGAGTGCGTGTCTGCGGGATGTAAATGTGTTGGTGATGGTGTCTGCTCCAGGCACAGAGGCAGGTGACCGTACAGCCGAGCAACCCTATGGAGAGAGCACAGGGAGAGGGTGACGGGCATACACCAACACAGGAGGAATTTATGGCGAGAGAAGGACTTACTTGGTGGGTCAGGACAGCTGGCACAACAAGGGGGTGAAGCCCGGAAGACAGCCACCTGGAGAGCTCCGTGCAGCAGCGAGGATTGGGCGATGGAGAGGAGATGTCCGCCGCTGGGAAATCCACCTGTGCACAGGGGAGAAGACTGAAGAGAAAAGGTAAGCGATCTTCTTACCAAAATGGTTACGCTGAAGGGAAGTATGCTCACAACGGTGAGGGACGAAGTCTGACGGCTTCAGGCCGAGCCTCCGGGCGAGACGGCCTTTATCCCTCGCCGCTGATGATTGGCAGGTGCGTGAGCAGGTGGCGCCGCTGATGAATGGCGCGGCGTGACAGTACTCCCCCTCTAGCAGCGCCTCCTGGCGATGGCTTATCCGGGTGCGCTCGGTGGAAGTCCGCGATGAGCGATGGGTCCAACACAAACGACGGGGGCACCCATTGCCGATGCTCGGGCCCATAGCCCTCCCAGTCCACCAGGTATTGCAACCCACGGCCTCGGCGCCGGGAGTCCAGGATGGAGGAGACGGACCAGGCCGGATGGCCACCAACCATCCGGGGCGCGGGTTGCGCTGCAGGAGGAGGGCAAAGGGGGTCAGTGACTGCCAGTTTCACCCTCGACACATGGAAAGTGGGATGGATGCGGAGGGAGGGGGGGATAGCCACGCGCACAGCCACCGGGTTGATGATCCGGGTGACGGGAAAGGGACCCATGAATCGCTGTGCCAGCTTCCTCCTCTCGCCTTTTAATGTGACGTCCTGGGTAGACACATACACGAGTTGCCCAACTCTGTACGCCGGGGCAGGTCTTCTGTGCCGGTCCGCCACGGTCCTGTTGCGCTCCGCTGTGCGTAAAAGCGCATGACGCGCGGCAGCCCAGGTGGAGCGGAACTGCCTAAGGTGCGCCCTAACGGAGGGGACAGTCACCTCGTTCTCCTGCGCTGGAAACAGCGGGGGGTCGTAACCCAGGGACGCCTTGAAGGGGGACATCCCCGTTGCAGAAGAGCGGGCGGTGTTGTGGGCATACTCCACCCAGGCGAGATGGTTGCTCCAGGACGTCGGCTTGGATCTGGTAACACAGCGGAGCGCAGCCTCCAGCTCCTGATTGGTCCTCTCACACTGCCCGTTAGACTGGGGGTGATGGCCGGAGGAGAGGCTCACCTTGGCTCCGATGGCGTTACAGAAGGATCTCCAAACCTCGGACGAAAATTGGGGGCCCCGGTCCGAGACCACGTCCACCGGAATCCCGTGCAGCCTGACCACGTGTTGGACGAGGAGGCCCGCCGTCTCCAGGGCAGTAGGGAGACCCCGCAGGGGAATGAAGTGCGCCGCCTTGGAGAAACGGTCCACAATGGTCAGGACGGTGTCAAAGGAGTTGGAAACGGGGAGTCCGGTGACGAAGTCCAGTGCGATGTGCGACCAGGGCCTGCCGGGGACGGGCAGAGGCTGGAGCAGACCCGCTGGGGGGGCATTTCCCGACTTGCTGGTGGCACAGATTGGGCAAGCCCGGGCGTAGCGGGCTGCATCCCTCCGCAGGCCTGGCCACCAAAAGGACCGCTGGAGGAGGCTGATCATCCGAGAGGTGCCGGGATGACAGGTGAGCCGGGAGGTGTGGAGCCAGTGGATGACCTCTCCTCGGACCGCAGATGGGACGAACAGTCTTCCCTCCGGTCCGCCGCCAGGATCAGGTTCCACCTCCTGCGCCTTCCGGATCTTGTCTTCAATGTCCCAAGAGATGGCACCGAGGACGCACGACCTGGGCAGGATAGTGTGGGGCGTCTCCTCAGCCTCCACGGGGGTGAACTGCCTAGAGAGGGCGTCAGGCAGGCCGTTTTTGGAGCCCGGCCTGAAGGTGATCGAGAAGCGGAACCTGGCGAAGAACAAAGACCAGCGCGCCTGGCGGGCATTCAGGCGCTTGGCAGATCGTAAATACTCTAAGTTCTTGTGGTCCGTCAGGACCACAAACGGCAGGTCCGCCCCCTCTAGCCAGTGGCGCCACTCCTGTAAGGCGAGTTTAATGGCCAGGAGCTCTCTGTCCCCCACATCGTAGTTCCTCTCCGCCGGGGACAGGCGCCGGGAGAAGAAGGCGCACGGCCGCTTGGCGCCATCGTCAGGTGACCGCTGGGATAACACTGCTCCCACTCCCGTGTCCGATGCGTCCACCTCCACAATGCACTGCAGCGCGGGGTCGACCTGGCGAAGGACCCGGGAGGAGGAGAACTCCGCCTTCAGCGCCCTAAAGGCAGCAGCGACCTCTTCAGTCCACCGGAACGGGACCTTCGGGGACGTGAGGCGGGTCAGCGGTCCGACGATCGAGCTGAAATTTGGGACAAAGCGGCGGTAAAAATTGGCGAAGCCAACAAACTGTTGCACCTGCTTCCGGGATGCGGGAGTAGGCCACTCCACCACCGCCTTCACCTTCTCTGGGTCTGGGAGCACCTGATCTTGAGCGATGATGAATCCCAGGAAGGATGTGGTCCTAGCGTAGAATTCGCATTTCTCAGCCTTCACGTACAGACGATTCTCCAGCAGTCTTTGGAGGACCCGCCTCACATGGACCTGGTGCTCGTCCCTGGACCTGGAGAAGATAAGGATGTCATCCAGGTAGACGAACACAAAAAGGCCGATGAAATCCCGGAGGACGTCATTAATGAGGCGCTGAAAGACGGCAGGAGCGTTGGTCAGCCCGAACGGCATGACGAGATACTCAAAGTGGCCGTTCGGGGTACGGAAGGCTGTCTTCCATTCATCTCCCTCCCGGATCCGGACGAGGTGGTAAGCGCTGCGTAAATCCAGCTTGGTAAACCAGGTCGCCCCCTGGAGGGAGTGAAAGGCAGTGTCCATGAGGGGCAGGGTGTAACGGTCCCTCTCAGTGATGTCATTCAGCGCTCGGTAGTCTATGCAGGGGCGGAGGGATCCGTCCTTTTTCCCGACAAAGAAAAACCCTGCCCCCACGGGTGACGACGATGGGCGAATAATCCCAGCGCTCAGAGATTCCTTTAGGTATGTATTCATGGTCTCCTTCTCCGGCGCCGACAGGCTGTAGAGCCGACCAGATGGCAGGGGAGCCCCCTGGCGGAGGTTGATGGCACAGTCATATGGTCGATGCGGGGGAAGAGACATAGCTTTCGATTTGCTAAATACCATACCCAGGTCGTGAAATTCTGGAGGCACCAGTGACAGGTCCGGAGGTGCTGTATCCGCCACAGGGGGAGCCGCGGATGGGGAGCAGGCAGCGGACTGAAGGCAGGTGCCCATACAGAAGGTACTCCATGCCGATACCCCAGCGGACCTCCAGTCCAGGACAGGGTTGTGGAGGCGTAGCCAGGGATACCCCAGGATGACGGGCGACACAGAGTTGGGCAGGACGTAAAATACCATCTCCTCCCGGTGGTTCCCTGAGATGATGACTGGGACAGGCATGGTCTGGTGAGAAACTCTCCCAAGGGAGGCACGGGAGAGATGGACCAGGGAGATGGGGTGTTTTAATGCCTGACAGCGGATGCCCAATCGGGTTGCCAGGCCTTGTGAAATGAAGCTGCCCTCTGCGCCCGAATCCACCAGTGCGTGGGTGAGGTGCCCAGTGGGATTGTGGCAAAAACGGATGGGCAGCTTTAATTGGGTGAGAGAGTCTAACCGGTTGGGATCCGCGAGGCTCCCTACAGCGATTCGCGGACCCCGCCGACTGGCTTTCCGCGGGCAACGCTCCACAGTGTGTTGGTCACCTCCGCAATACATGCAGAGGCCCAACTCACGGCGGCGTTGTTTCTCCGCAGGGGAAAGCTTGGTCCAGCCCGTCACCATCGGCTCCGACTCCTCGGGGCACAATGCTGGCGGCGCCGCCAGGGGGCGAGCTTGGAACAGGTGCGGCGAGACTCCACGAGGGCGAGAAGAAGAAGACTTCCGCCCCGAGGAGCGCTCGCGCAGCCTGTTATCCAAACTTATCGCTAAGGATGTCAGCTCCGCTAGCGTCCCAGGGATATCCCGTCCAGCCAGTTCATCCCTCAGATCACTATTGAGGCTGCGGAGGAACAGGCCACAGAGGGAGCGATCCTCCCAGCCCAATTCCTCCGCCGCTACCCGGAAGTCGACCGAGTAGTCCGCTGCCGACCGGCCTCCCTGCTGGAGAGCGAGGAGCCGATCGACCTGGACCGTCTCGGTTTGAGAATGGTCAAAGACCTCCAGGAAGCGCCTCACGAACTGGTCATAGGTGAGGGTGGCATAACTGGGCCTCGCCATTACGGCGTAGGTCCAAGTTAACGCACGCCCCTCCAGAAGATTCCCTATGTAACCAATCCGACTGTGATCCGAGGGAAAATCTCCGGGCACACGGTGGAACACGGACTCACACTGCATAATGAACCCCCGCGCTCCGCCGAGCTTACCGCTAAAGCGGGCGGGGGTCGGAATCGGTGTGAGCCGAACCGGTGCCACCGGAGCCGGCTGGACGGCCGCTGGAACAGCAGGAGCCGCGCCACCCTGACGAGCCGGGGGGAACGGCTGTTGAGGATCCAAGCGGCCCAACCGGTTAGTTAAATTCAATAATTGATTAAAGATCACCTGTTGTTGATAAGCTATTTGATCCACTCTAGCCTCGAGAGTGGAAAACCGGTGTGCGAGCCCGCCGTCCGCCGAGCCGCTCTGCTGAAGCCGTACTGACATAACGCACGGCTCAGGAGACGCACACACACAGGCTTAGAGTAGTTCAAAGAGTTTATTAACAACAGGAGTGAATGAGTGCGTGTCTGCGGGATGTAAATGTGTTGGTGATGGTGTCTGCTCCAGGCACAGAGGCAGGTGACCGTACAGCCGAGCAACCCTATGGAGAGAGCACAGGGAGAGGGTGACGGGCATACACCAACACAGGAGGAATTTATGGCGAGAGAAGGACTTACTTGGTGGGTCAGGACAGCTGGCACAACAAGGGGGTGAAGCCCGGAAGACAGCCACCTGGAGAGCTCCGTGCAGCAGCGAGGATTGGGCGATGGAGAGGAGATGTCCGCCGCTGGGAAATCCACCTGTGCACAGGGGAGAAGACTGAAGAGAAAAGGTAAGCGATCTTCTTACCAAAATGGTTACGCTGAAGGGAAGTATGCTCACAACGGTGAGGGACGAAGTCTGACGGCTTCAGGCCGAGCCTCCGGGCGAGACGGCCTTTATCCCTCGCCGCTGATGATTGGCAGGTGCGTGAGCAGGTGGCGCCGCTGATGAATGGCGCGGCGTGACATGAACCAAACCAAACAAAGATGCAAAAATTCTTGGCATTCCCTTCCCAGTGGAACTGAGACCCCCGGACTATCCTGGTGTGAATACAGCACTGAAGAGGAAAAATCAAAACTTGAGTTGTTTAAAAAAGGAGGAACTTAAAGATCGCTTAAACTGGTTCTATCTTCCTAGGGAAAGTGTATATGTAAATGTATGTAAATTTATAAGTGTAAAAGTTTAGGTAAAGAAAGAAAATTGTATTTAGATAGATAGATAGATAGATAGTTTATTTCGAACACAAAAATATAACAAATACAAGCAAATGGCAAATGCAATAAAGTAACAGTATACACTGTTCGAAAGGGAGAAGGAAGAAGTGAACACTTATTAATTCCATCTCCTCTTTTCCATAGATACACCCATGTGAATTTTATACAAATTACCACCTTTAAGACCCCAAGTAAACAATTTACTGTATTTTTTACAAATCAACATTAACACCCATCCATTCGAACATACAATGATGTCCATACAACAAAACCAGCCTCAAACAACACAGATATACACAGTGCTGTCCTACCCACCATTCCATAGTGTCCCATAATATCCCAGAGTGAACATAATGAATCGTACATATAACTACTACCCTTCTAACATTACCCTTTCAGCAAATGGTGCTTATACCTCTTTTTGAATTGATTTCTGTTTGTACATAGTTTCAGTTCCGGCTCCAGACTGTTCCACAAATCCACCCCACAGACAGATATGCACATACTTTTCTTGGTTGTACGTATCTTGGGTTTTGTAAAGTTTAAGTCTCCCCTCAAATTATGATCATTGTCTCTTTTTTTAAATATTTTTTGTATATTAGTTGGTAGTTGATTATTAATTGCCCTGTACATTACTTGTGCTGTCTTAAATTTAACTAAATCCATAAACTTTATGACATGTGACTTTAAGAACAACGCATTGGTATGGTCTCTATATCCTGCATTGTTTATTATCCTTATAGCTCTTTTTTGTAATGTGCATATTGACTGTAGGTTGGTCTTGTAGGTGTTTCCCCAGACTTCTACACAGTAGTTAAGATAAGGTAAAAACAGTGAATTGTACAATAAGACCAATGATTTATAGTCCAAGAAGTGTCTTGTCTTCCCCAGTATGCCTATACATTTTGCTAATTTGGCCCGGATGTGACTGATGTGAGGTTTCCAGCAGATTTTATTGTCTAGCGTCACCCCCAGAAACTTATTTTCCTGTACTGTTTCTATTCTGGTATCATCTATCGTTACCATTATTTCATGATTTATTTTATAATTTCCAAACAACATAATCTTTGTTTTTTTTAGATTTAGAGATAATTTATTTTTGTTGAACCACTGCGTTAATTTTTCCATTTCAGTTGTGACCACCTCTAAAACCTGCTGCAAATTCTCACCAGTGCAAAGGATATTTGTGTCATCCGCAAACAAAATAAATTTCAGAATTTACCTTAAGTAAAAACAGGAGAGTTATGTGAAAGGCCTGTAGGCCTTAGAAGCCAGAGGGGAAAGAGCAGACCCTCTGGCTTGGCCTAATGCCAAGGAGAGAAAAATGGAGAGCTCAGGTCCAAGTGTGTGATAAATGGGAGCAGATTGGCATGTAGTGGTGGGGCTTACTGTGGGCAGCCAATCAAGGAGTACATGACTACGAGGGGGGGCTGAAAAGTTCATAGGGGTAAAATTTGACCAAATCTGGTTTATTTTACAACCGCAGCTATCCAAGTGTTACAACACTGATGGAAGAAGTGTGTGGACCAAAGGGAAGACTATGTTGAAAAATAGACCGCCATTGTTCAAATTTTACCGCTATGAACTTTTCAGCCTCCCCCCCTCCCCCTCATAGATTCTCAGAAATACCTACGGTGGTGTGAAAAAAGTGTTTTCCCCCTTCCTGATTTCTCTTTTTTTTTTGTATGTTTGTCACACTTAAATGTTTCAGATCATCAAACAAATTTAAATATCAGACAAAGATAACACAAGTAAACACAAAATGCAGTTTTTAAATGAAGGTGTTTATTATTAAGGGAAAAACAATCCAAACCTATATGACCCTGTGTGAAAAAGTGATTGCCCCATAAACCTAATAACTGGTTGGGCCACCCTTAGCAGCAACAACTGCAATCAAGCGTTTGCGATAGCTGGTAATGAGTCTTTTATAGCGCTGTGGAGGAATTTTGGCCCACTCATCTTTGCAGAATTGTTGTAATTCAGCCACATTGGAGGGTTTTCAAGCATGACCCACTTTTTTAAGGTCACTCCACAGCATCTTAATCACATTCAGGTCAGGACTTGACTAGGCCACTCCAAAGTCTTCATTTTGTTTTTCTTAAGCCATTCAGAGGTGGACTTGATGGTGTGTTTTGGATCATTGTCCTGCTGTAGAACCGAAGTGCGCTTCAGCTTGAGGTCACGAACAGATGGCTGGACATTCTCCTTGAAGATTTTTTGGTCTTTAGACAGCAGAATTCATGGTTCCATTCACCACAGCAAGTCTTCCAGGTCCTGAAGCAGCAAAACAGCCCCAGACCATCATACTACCACCACTATACTTTACTGATGATATGATGTTCTTTTTCTGAAATGCTGTGTTACTTTTACACCAGATGTAATCGGGACACACACCTTCCAAAAAGTTCAACTTTTGTCTCATCAGTCGACAAAGTATTTTCCCAAAAGTCTTGGGGATCATCAAGATGCTTTCTGGCAAAACTGAGATGAGCATTTATGTTCTTTTTGCTCAGCAGTAGTTTTCGTCTTGGAACTCTGCCATTAGACCATTTTTGTCCAGTCTCTTTCTTTTGGTGGAGTCATGAACACTGACCTTAACTGAGGCAAGTGAAGTCTGCAGTTCTTTGGATGTTGTTGTGGGGTCTTTTGTGACCTCTTGGATGAGTTGTCGCTGTGCTCTTTGAGTTATTTTGGTTGGCCGGCCACTCTTGGGAAAGTTCACCACTGTTCCATGTTTTCGCCATTTATGGATGATGGCGCTCACTGTGGTTTGCTGGAGTCCTAAAGCTTTAGAAATGGCTTTATAACCTTTTCCAGACTGATAGATCTCAATACCTTTGTTTCTCATTTGTTCTTCAATTTCTTTTGGATCGCAGCATGATGTTTAGCTTTTAAGGATCTTTTGGTCTACTTCACTTTTTCAGGCAGGTCCTATTTAAGTGAGTTCTTGATTGAGAACAGGTGTGGAGCTTTTGAGGCGCTTTTGGTTTACTTCACTTTGTCAGGCAGGTCCTATTTAAGTGATTTCTTGATTAAGAACAGGTGTGGCAGTAATCAGGCCTGGGTGTGGCTAGAGAAATTGAACTCAGCTTCCCAAAGATGTGATAAACCACAGTTAATTTATCTTTTAAAGGGGGAGGGGGGCAATCACTTTTTCACACAGGGCCATGTAGGTTTGGATTTTTTTTACCCTTAATAATAAACACCATTTAAAAACTGCATTTTGTGTTTACTTGTGTTATCTTTGTCTAATATTTAAATTTGTTTGATGGTCTGAAACATTTAAGTGTGACAAACATACAGAAAAATGAGAAATCAGGAAGGGGGCAAACACGTTTTCACACCATCGTAAATATCACAAAACGGCACAAGTCTGTCTACAACAACATTCGTATATGGGTTTTGTCTCCTCTATGAGGATTCAAAATGAGGAAGAAACATGTCCAAATATTTTTGACACACAAATAATGCAAACAGAGTCAGTGTGGGCTTCTGGAGCTTCTCTTGGGTAGCTGGAGTCATGAAACCAAAGAGGTCTCAGTAGGAGGTCTTTTGTTCAGCTCCTGACCTTGCATGAAGGGTCTGTGTTGCTGAGGGATGGTGGGGGGGGCTGTCCATCCCAGCTGCACCTCTGGATCCTGTGGTGTGCCATGAAACCTGGAGCCGAGTTAAAACAGTCTTAAAAGTTCATAAATGGAGGGAGGAAAGGTCATGAGAGGGGAATTACAGAGGTCAATCTGGCTTGAGTCCACTATACACAGAAGAGGTATGTTGTATTTGAGAAGAATGACACTTTTCTAGGAGGATTTGAACCCCAGTCTCCAGCATGTCAGACAGTCATCTTAACTGCTACACTTCATTGCTTTGGACCACATGCTGACGTTTTCATATACTAACAAAATGTTCCATTGACAAAACACAAAAGCTGATAGACATTTTATGAGCATGATTTTTGAAACATCAACAGAATTGTATGAAATTTGGTGTTTTGCTAAAGAATGCTGTTGTGATTGTGAGTATGAAGTTTCATCAAGTTTGGATCACTATATCAGAAGTTAAATCCGAAAATGCATGCTCACTTTGCTCACCTTTCTCCGCTTCTGTCCTTTCGAGTAGCGTGTTTCTGCCTGATTCCATCGTCAACCAGACCACGCCATTTCATCCTGCGCTGCGTATCATTTTTGTCGAGGCCCAGCCATTCGAGAGCCATCTTGATGGCAACCCTCCAACGCTGTTTCAGTCACCCACGTTTTCTATGTCCTTCCACTTCCATCTCAGACACTTTCCTGATGTCCTCTTCTGCCGCTTGGTGGCACATGTGCCCATACCATTCCAACCTTCTTTTCCTCATCCAGTCTTTTATGGGTATGTTTACCTATTTAAAGATGTCTTCATTTATTCTATGTTCTTCCAGGCTGATACCAAGGCAGTATCTTAGCATTCGCATTTCACAGGTGCTCATCTTATTGGCAAAGTGTCTCATGACTGGCCATGTGTTCATTTCCATATACAGTGGTGTGAAAAAATGTTTGCCCCCTTCCTGATTTCTCATTGTTTTGTATGTTTGTCACACTTAAATTTTTCAGATCATCAAACAAATTTAAATATTAGACAAAGATAATACAAGTAAACACAAAATGCAGTTTTTAAATGAGGGTGTTTATTATTAAGGGGAAAAAATCCAAACCTACATGGCCCTGTGTGAAAAAGTGATTGCCCCCTAAACCTAATAACTGCTTGGGCCACTTAACAGCAACAACTGCAATCAAGCATATGCGGTAACTGGCAATGAGTCTTTTGCAGCGCTGTGGAGAAATTTTGGCCCACTTATCTTTGCAGAATTGTTGTAATTCAGCCACATTGGAGGGTTTTCGAGCATGAACCATTTTTTTAAGTGTCATGAAGTGGCGCTCGGGGGGAGCACCGGGCGCACGCTTCAGGTTTTTCTAATTATGGTTTATACTTTTGCATCTCTGTTTATTTTGTATTTAGTATGGTTTGGTGTATTTGGTATCTGGGTTTGTCCTTTTGTTTGTGTTCTTAGTTTCTTGTTATTTTATCTTAGTTTGGGTTTTACGTATTTCTGTACCATCTTGTATTTATTTTCCTGTTTATATTTGTCTTTATCTCCATTTCTCCCTTTGGACTTTTATGCTTGAACCATTATGCTGGAGTGTGCCATGTATCTGAACTGGAGAGCCCACAGATGAATGGGTCCGAGACATCCCAGCCTGATTCGCCGGAGTCCTGGACGGCGGTGGAGCTCGAGTCAAGGCAAGTACTCTGTTCTGCTTTTGCATTACCAATTCTAGAGAAATCTTGTCTTGCTCATGGTGGGGAGAATCAGTTGCAGATGCCCTCTGCTTCTGAGTTCTCCTCGCCGGGCTCCAATGCTGCCTGTAACTGTTAACCTATGTCTGTCTCCTCCTCCCCGTCTGAGGTGGTCGTGTTGGAGATGGCCTCCCCAACGGATGAAGTGGAGATGCCCCTGCCTGAATCGTCGGAGTCCTGGACAGCGGTGGAGCTCGAGTTAAAGCAAGTACTCTGTTCTGTTTCTATGCCATCAGTTCTAGAGAAATCTTGTCTTGCTCGTGGTGGGGAGAATCAGTTGCAGACGTCCTCTTCTTCTGAGGTCTCCTCGCCGGGCTTCACTTCTGCCAGTGATTCTGATCTGGTGTCTGTCTCTGTTCTCTTGCCTGAGCCATCGCTTGAGGTCACTGAGGATCGTCAGCCTTCGCCTGAGGTCACTAAGGATTGTCAGCATTCGCCCAAGGTCACCATGGGTCCTCCACCTTTGCCCAAGGTCACCGTGGGTTCTCTGCCTTCGCCGGAGGTCACCATCGGTCCTCCGCCTTCGCTCAAGGTCACCGTGTGTCCTTCGCCTGAGGTGACTGTGGGCCCACCTTCTCCGCCTGAGGTTGCCGTAGTCCCTCCACCTGAGGCTGCCATGGGTCCTCTCTCTTCGCCTGAGGTCACCGAAGGTCCGCAACCTTCACTTGAGCTCACCAGTGATCATAAGGCCCCCTCATCTGGTTCCCCCACTGATCAGCCATGCTCTTTGTCTGGTTCCCTCACTGATCATTGTTACGATCTTATTTTGTATTAATTTGTATTTATTTCTCAGTCTGTACTTGTTGATAGTTTATTCGTTATATCCTTACTGTTCTGTTCTCTCTCTGGGTTGACAGCTGTCAGTGGCATTTCCTGGTTTGTGCTTGGTGTGGGCGTAGCCCCTGTCAGCTGTCAGCCGGTCACTCCCCTCTCATTGCTCCCAGCTGGTGCAATTATGAATCATTGTTTCCTTCTGCCCGCTCATGTGGCCCACACCTGTCAGTACTTATGTGATTTGTTTCTAATCCTATTTAAGGGCAGTTATTTTCATTTCCCATCGACACAGTCTTGAGTTTCCTTTTCCTCATCCCCACCTGAGGGCTGCCCTCGTTCTGGTGTGCTACTCTGTAAGTTACTCGTTTGTTTGGAATTTTGTGTTAAGCACTGTTTGGACTTATGCTTTGTTGTTTTCAATAAACCTCACAAACTCACAGTTCAGCACATGGGTCTCACCTCTCTGCCCCGTGGGGCAATTCATGACAGAAGGCTGTGGCCAGTAAGAGACCCAGCTGCTGTGAGTTGTGGGGTTTTGTTTTCTTTTTCTGTTTCACTCACCTGTTTCTCTGGAGCGAATCATGTCCCAAGTCCATACGGACTCTACAGGTCGGTGCAGCTACCCGATGAGCCTGGGGTGGGAGTGCTGCAAAGCCCTGATGGACATGGATGTGCTAATCTCCGCAGTGTGCATCGGGCCAACCCCAAAAGACGCATTATGGTACCTGGGTCTCGCAGAGGCAGCTGCTCGGCAGTGCCCTCACCTTCAGGAGCATGCTGAGGGGGTGGAGAGGATTTCTCTGGTGGCGGCACTGCAATGTGAGAACAGTGAGATGGTGAGGAATTCCCCGAGGAGACCTGGGTCCACGCCGAAGGGGGGGGGGCATTCCTAGGCCTCTGTAGTATTGGCTCCTCACCAGTCTCCGACACCTGTTCCTGCTCCCGCTCCACCTGCTCCAGAATGCCACTATCCAGGGAAATCCCGCCAGAGGAATGCCTCCACCTCTCAGGCAGCAGTTTTTCCTTCACCAAGGCAGAAGACTTCCGCAGCAGTGCCCCCTTTGTGCTTCTCCTCTCTGGCTGTTCTGCCAGCTTCAACTCTCTCTGCAGCTGCTGTTTCCTGCTCCTCCTCAGCGATTCCTCCCACTGCTAAGAGGTCAGCCATTTCCTTCCTGGCTCTGCCCGTCACCGTGTTTGCAGGGGCGGCTCCTCCACGTTCCACTGAGGAACCCACAACCGCTGAAGCCACAGAGACGGCAGATTCCACACCTGCTGCAGCAGAAAACATCATGCTCTGGGAATACAGGCAAGTGTCTTTTCACTCTATTTCCAACAAATAAATTATCTTGCCTGATTCCCAATGGTGAGGCTCAGCCCCTGCAGTCCTGTGAGCTCTCACCACCTGCTGCAGCTGAAGACTTTTCACCTGCTCTCTCCATGTCTCCTCCTCTGCTCCCTGAGTGTCTGCCGGCCCCAGGATTGAGCTGCCGGACACTGAAGGAGCCTGCGGTCCTGGAGGACCTGGTTCCAGCCCCGCAGCCACACTCTGGATGGAAGGAGAGCACTGAGACCGAGCTGACGCCTGTGCCGACGAAGGAGCATCCCCCAGACTCAGCTGAGCAGAATCCAGCGGCAGCAGGAAATCGACCTCCTGAATCCACGCCGGACGAACCACCAGCATGGGTCAACTTATTGGGGGGTCCCAGGGCTGTATTGACCACCATGCCTGCTGCAGGGGCTGCTGCACCAGAGCCGGGGTTGGACTTCCAGAGGGCCGGGCCCGAGGAACCATCGCCTGGATCGACGGAGTCCTGGACGACGGTGGAGCTTGAGCTCAGGCAAGTGCTCTCCTTCGTTTTCATTGTTTCAGTTTTGGAGAGATCTTGTCGAGATCTTGGTGGAGAGAGCCAAGTGCAGCCATCAGCTGCACCTGAGCTCGCCTCGTCGGGCTCCACTGCCGCCGGTGATCCTGACCCTGTGATTTTTATTTCCTCAGTCCTGCTTGAATTTGTCCTGATCCGAAATCCAAAAATACATGCCAAAGAGAAACTGTATAACTCAACTGGCCTAGAAAATCAAAACAGATTGATATTTTTGGATAATTTTAACAACTTATCATTGTCAATATCTGCAGATGATCGCTGCTTAATTTCAAGCAATTTGGCTCAATGGTGTTGGAGTACTTAATTTTGACTTCACTTGCACATTTTTTGAAAGTATGGTGCCGAAAACTTCATTTTTAGAGCATATGACCATTAGAGAAAAGTTGCAGAAGATTTCAGAGAATAGAATGATTAAAGATATTTTGAGTCTAGGCCCAGCCATCCTTGAGATATTTGCAAAAAGGTAAAACTTTTTATTGTAGCATCACCTAAGCAGTGCCTTGATTTTTGGTCTCCGAATAGTGGGCAGAGTTTCTGATCAGACTGTAAATTTCATGTATTCAGGGCCGGATTAAGGAGGTTGTGGGCCCCTGGGCTAGATCAATTTTGGGGGCCCTCCCACATATTTATGGAAGTATAATATGCAAAATGGACATGTTTACATGCACGGTAATAAACCATTTATAATCAGATTTCTGGAGTTATCTGATTATTAAAGTAGTCATGTAAAAACAATAATCAGATAAAAGGCAATTACTGTGTTACATAAAGTGAAATTATATTAACACACATAGTTTATTGTCCAATAACTTATTTATTCAGTGCATATAAACATGTCAAATCTGATTACAATTATCTCATTAATCCTAGTTATCGGATTATTGTGGCCATGTAGCTGGGGTCACTGATGGATCAGCTTGACCATCAAGGTCCTAAATTATTAAGGCAGTGACTATAGATACAGAGCCGTACCCATAGAATTTGTGATATGGCTTGAATCTGATTGGCCAGTACATTCTATTAATGCATATCTTAAAAGCAGCAGACTACAGGTACGGAAATCTATCTATCCATCCATCCATCCATCTTCAACCACTTTTCTGGAGGTCCGGGTTGCAGAGGGAGCAGTTCAAGGAGAGAAGCCCAGACTTCCCCCTCCCCAGCCACCTGTTCCAGCTCTTCAGAGAGGATACCAAGGCGTTCCCACACCAACTGGGAGACGTTGTCTCTCCAGCAAGTCCTGGGTCTGCCCTGGGGTCTCCTCCCAATGGGACACGCCCAAAACACCTCAAGTGGGAGGCGTCCAGGAGGCATCCTGATCAGATGCCCATACCACTTCAGCAGGCTCCTTTCAATGTGGAGGAGCAGCGGTTCTACTCTGAGCCTCTCCCAGATGATTGAGCTCCTCACCCTATCTCTAAGGGTGAGTCCAGCAATCCTACGAAGAAAGTTCATTTCAGCTGCTTGTATCTGTGATCTCATTCTTTCGGTCATTACCCAAAGCTTGTGACCATAGGTGAGGGTAGGAATGTAGATTGACCAGTAAATCGATAGCTTTGCCTTAGAGATTAGCTCCCTCTTCACCACAATGGACCGGTACAACGTCCGCATCACTGCAGATGCTGCCCTGATCCGTCTGTCAGTCTCTCGCTCCATTCTCCCCTCACTCGTGAATAAGACCCCGAGATACTTAAACTCCTCCACTTGGGGCAGGAGCTTGTCCCCAACTTGGAGAGGACAATCCACCTTTTTCCGGCTGAGGACCACGGACTCGGACTTGGAGGTGCTGATTCTCATCCCATCCGCTTCACACTCAGCGACAAACTGTCCCAGTAAGGCCTGCAGGTCATTGCTGGATGAAGCCAACAGGACAACATCATCTGCAAACAACAGAGATGAGATCCTGTTCTAACAGTATAGTAATAATATACCACTGTAACACACAGGGTATAATACCACTGGGTAATTGGGGGATTGGGTATAATACCTGCGGGGGTAATACAGGGTATAACAGGGTAACACCCACTAACACCTGCGCTCGCCAGATTTATGTGTGTAACCCTTACTAACACCCACTCACCCTACTCACTTTAGGTGTAGTACCCTTTTTGGTAGTGGTGTGTTATGGCAATGTATTTACCTTAACTTTACTACCTGAGTAGAGGGATAATTGGGCCAGGTCAGACCGACTCTGGGTTCGTAGGAGCCTGGGAGGTGCAACAACAGATGACACACACACATGGTGTATGGAACTTGGAACTATATATATTATTTTAACAAATGTGTATTATTTACAAATATGTACAATAAAAAAACTACACACTTGTCACAATAATAATAAAAAAAAATAAAAACACAATACCCCAAAATATAGTTACAATATTCACAGTTCTTGTTGTATCAGTTCCAGGTGACCAGTTGGGTCACCTCTAGCAGTTTCTAGGGTTCAGGCTTCGGCTCGCCATCCAGATTTGGAGAATCCACGCTCTGGTCAAACCAGTCCAAAGGAAGAAAAAAAAGAAAAGAACCTGACCATGCTAAATGGCTCGTGCGTCAGTGGGTTCCCGCGCTCAACGGCGTCGGCAGCCTTTGGATCCCAATCAATTTCAAGAGTTTTATCCAGGTAAAGGCTGCTACCAGCACGCTAGCATCGCCATATCACCAAGGACAGTCTCTCTCTCTGGTATGTGTCTTTTGGCGTCTGGCGTGACTGAGCCAAAAATGCAAGTCATCCCAGACCCAGGGAGAGAGCGCTTAACCCATTGGCTGGCGTGACCCAGCAACGGCGCAGCCATTGGTTACAATAAATGCGGACGGAAGGAAAAAAAAAACACTACTTAGGCTGGGAACAAATGAAGTAATCACAGACTATGGGAACGAGGACAAAAAAAAAAGGAAAACCCAATACCCCATGAAATGCCCATAATAATATACAGACAGACTGAAAAAAAATCAACCCAGGAGACCTTGAAATGAGAGCAGAGGCTCCTAAGGCGAAATCTACCAGATGCAGGGCATCCCTCAAACAGGAGGGGAAGGGAAAAAAAGGCACGCTAAACGTGAAACAATTACGAGAAATTACATGGCTGCACCCTCACAAAAACACAAAAGACTAGGCACAGCAGAGATAATTCAGTTCGGGGGGTCTCCCCGCACCCAGCGTCCAAACCGCCAACAGGGGTGACGGGAAATGTTCAGGCGGCCTACCCGAATCCCAGGCCAGAAAAAACAGTATCTCGGGCGGCCGGACCAGATCGCCGAACAGAAAGTCCAATAGGTCGGGCGGCCGAACCAAAGAGCCGAATGGGCACGGCAGTCCCTCTGGCGGTCGACCCGCATCACCCAGCCACCAGTCCCGTAGGGGAGAGAGGGGCAACGGCTTCCCTGTGGAGAGAGATAGTGAGGGCGAGCCGGGCCTACAGTGAGAGGTCCATATGGGCCCTGGTGGAGAAAGCTTGGGGGGAAGATGAGAGCGACTCAGGTGACGATGGTGAAGAGGGGGATGAAGATGATGATGAGCCGGTCCAGTGTCCGATGGCAGGGGATCTGCAGCTCCCTCACCGGGCCTGGATACCACTGGTGCTGCACCCTTGTTGGACCCCGATTGGATCGCAGCTGCTCCCGCGACGGACCCCGATTGGGTCGGTGCCGCACCAGAACCGACCTTCAATCCCGAACCTGGAACCTCTGACACAGCAGGCGATAGCAGCTCCTCGCCGGCGACCCTGGGAGAAGGCTCAGGAGAGAGAGAAGAACTGGGATCAGGATCACCGGCAGCGCCAGAACCCGGCGAGATAAGCTCGGATGCAGCAGGCGGCTGCGCCCGGCTCATCTCCCCTAGAGACAGGCTAAAATGCTCTAATATATGAAGGAGAAAGACAAAGTAGAGCACTTGCCTGATCTCGGGTTCTGACGCCATCCAGGACTGTGAAGATCCAGGTTCAGATGGCAGGAGGTCGTCTTCAGGCTCCCACTCAGCTGCGTCGGGCTCCACAGCTGGCATGATGGTACGCGCAGCTTGCGAGTCCTCCGGCACCAGTGCCCACGCCGATGGCCCACACGGCATGGTGGCAGGAGAACCTCGACCCGCTGGACCGGACCACTCCTCCGTGGAGACCCGGAGACGCCTCATCGTCAGCGCAGGTTCCATGCTGCAGTCCGCTCTCCTCCTCCGCCCACGGCGTGGCTGCGGAACCGGAACCAGGCTCTCCAGAACCACAGGCCCCCTCCTCATCCCGCGACGTTGGCCTGGCGTCGAGGACCGCTCAGCGGAGGGAGATACAGAGGATGCGGGGTTAACAATTACAGCCACAGCAGGTGGTGGGAGCTCGGGGAGCTGCGGACCCCGAACTCCACCTCCAGGAGTCTGACAGTGCAAATCACAATGAGTGGATGAATGAACTGGGACTTGCCTGTCTCCTGGAGGCTGGATGGTGACCGCTGTGGCAGATGTTGCTCCTCCCTCTCCCCGCCGGACGGTAACGGAGGACCCCCCTGGGAGGACGTCAGGGAGCCGCTCGTGATGGTTCCGGGACGGAGCTCGCCAAGTCAGGACTCTGGGTGCACACAGCAGCCGGGGAATGCGTCGAGGAGGAGGGGGCAACAGCCGAGATGAGCCGGGCCCGGAGCGCTGACGTAACAGCGGGGGAAGATGGCTCGGGAGACGAGGCTGCGGGGTTTCCCCCCTGATGAGGCGCAGAAATAACAGCTGTGTGGGGGATTGAGACCTTGCGGCGACCCGGAACTGGATCCGGACAGGATTCGTGCTGAGGTTGACAATCGATGTGACAACAGCTACTTGCAGGGGGCGAGGCGAAGGTGAGACCCGGGAATCGCCGTTCCTGTGCAGAGACAGAGGCGAGCAGGTCGGCAAACTCCGGGAACTCACACAACTCCGGATTCCTCTCCACCAGTCTAACCGCCACCGTCACATGCTTGATGATGGCAGACGGATGAACCGCGGAGCGAGCAGCAGCCACTCGGTCTCGGATCCTGATAGCTGCCAGCTGCAGCTTCTCCGGGGGATTCCCGAGTGACGTCATGCCCGACGGGGAAAGACCTCTGGATGGTGCGAACTCCTGGGCCGGAACGGAGGCAGGAGCGGGATCCTGAAGCGAGGGGTGACGACGACTCCTCTTCAGCTTCCTGCCGGGATTTCTCTCCAGCCTACGGAGAATCTCGCATTGTGAGGCAATGGCGTCTCTCCTGGCACAGACCTCAGGGTGGTTGGAGTAGTGAGGGAGATTGTCCAGGAGAACCTCAGCGTAATCTAGGTGTCTGCGTATGTTGATGGGATTGTCGTAGAGGGAGGCGGTGAAGAGCGTCCCGTCAACATACTCCAGGGCGGTCGCTAACTCATTACCCAGGCGCCGAACGCGGCTCCTGGGAGATGGCATGCTCCCAGAGTAGACACCCAGACAGGGAAGAACGAAGTCCACTTTAGCAAACTCACGGCCGCCGGCAACTCGCTTGGCTGTGACCTACTGTTACGTATGGCTCTGCGAGCCATAAATGAGAGCCAAGGGCAGACCAGTGAGTTTGCGTTGTTTATTGCAATAAAGGGAAAGGAACAAAGGAACAGGGCCTCGTGGGGCCAAAACACAAACGATCATACAAGGGTATACACTTACACACAATGCTGAATGACGAGCGGGTGGCTGGCACCAGACGAAGGGGTTCCAGCCTTACCCACGCCGGAGAAGAGCGTGGAAAGTCGTGCGAGGTCACAGCCCCGAGTGATCGGAGCTGCTCCCTTTTATAATGGTTGACAGCACCTCAGCTGATGAGAGGTAATTGGGCTCCAGCCGTCCCGTAGAGCTTGGCAGCTGGGAGCCCGCTGAGATGCTGTCACAATAAGAGCTGGGCTGAGGAGGAATATGGCCTGAGTGCCGGTAAAAACGGCGGATGTGACAGGGAGAAGGAAGAAGTGAACACTTATTTACTCCAACTCCTCTTTTCCCTAAATACAACCCATGTGAAATATATACAAATTACCTCATTTAAGACCCCAAGTAGACAATTAACTATATTTTGTACATATCAACATTGATGCCCATCCATCCCAACATACATACAGTCCATACATCAAAACCCAGCCCTAAACAACACAGATATACACAGTACTGTCCCACCTACCATTCCATAGTGTCCCAGAGTGAGCATAGTGAATCGTACATATAAATACTACCCCTCTAACATATATTCTTTCAGCAAATAATGTTTATACCTATTTTTGAACTGATCTCTGTTTGTACATAGTTTCAGTTCCAGCTCCAGACTGTTCCACAAATCCACCCCACAGACAGATATGCACATACAGTACTTTTCTTAGTTGTTCGTACCTTAGGTTTTGTAAAGTTTAAGTCTCCTCTCAAATTATAATCATTGTCTCTTTTTTTGAATATTTTTTGTATATTAGTTGGGAGCTGATTATTAATTGCCCTGTACATTACTTGTGCTGTCTTAAATTTAACTAAATCCATGAACTTCATGACATGTGACTTTAAAAACAACGAGTTGGTATGGTCTCTATATCCAACATTATTTATTATCCTTATAGTTTTTTTTTTGTAATGTGCATATTGGCTGTAGGTTGGTCCTGTAGGTGTTTCCCCAGACCTCTACACAGCAGTTAAGATATGGTAGAAACGGTGAACTGTACAGTAAGAACAATGCTTTATAGTCCAAGATGTGTCTTGTTTTCCCCAGTATCCCTATACATTTTGCCAACTTGGCCCGGATGTGACTGATGTGAGGTTTCCAGCAGATTTTATTGTCTAGCGTCACCCCCAGAAACTTATTTTCCTGTACTGTTTCTATTCTGGTATCATCTGTCATTACTGTGGTTAACCCCCACAACAGACTGGGACAATCAGAGCGCGCATCTGGGGCGATTAACATTACAGTGAAATGTGTGTATTGATGTCAACAGGCAGCCTCGTTTGGTCTGGCTTTTTCCTCCTCAGTGCTGTGATGTTGATGTGCCATTCATGCATTGTGTTCATGCTTCCTGCTCTTGCTGTGATGTAAATGTCCCATGCTTTTCATGTATTGTCTGTAGTTGGGTATATAAGCTGCATCGCTCTGTAACTCATCCCCTCACTCTGACGACTGCTTCTACTACTGCTGCTGAGAGCCTGAGGACCCGCTCCAGCCTGCTTGCACAAGGGCTGGAGCGGGTTCCTATGATGGCGGTATGATTTAATAAACCTACTTAAAACCCTCACTTCGCTGCCTATTTTATTAACTGCCATAGTTACCATTATTTCATGATTTATTTTATAATTTTCAAGCAACATAATCTTTGTTTTTTTTCAGATTTAGAGATAATTTATTTTTGTTGAGCCACTGCATTAACCATTTCATTTCAGTTGTGACCACCTCTAAAACCTGCTGTAAATTCTTACCAGTGCAAAGGATACTTGTGTCATCCGCTAACAAAATAAATTTCAGAATTTTTGATACTTGGCATATGTCATTTATATACTGTATAAGATAAAGAGTTTGGGTCCGAAAACTAACCCCTGGGGCACACCACAAGAGATCTTCATGAAGGGTGATTTGTGCTCACCAATTTGTACAAATTGTTGTCTGTTACTTAAATAACTTTCCACCCAACTCAGGTTGACCCCTCTTATCCCATACCTTTCCAATTTCCTCAGTAAAACTCTGTGGTCGGTGGTGTCACAAGCTTTCTTTAAATCTATAAATACTCCTACAGCAAACTTTTTTTTATCTATACAACTAGTAATTTCTTCTATAAGTTCGATCAGTACCAAAGATGTAGATTTGTCTGCTCTAAAGCCATACTGGCTGTCTGTAAGGAGGTTGTGTTTTTCAATGAAATCATCCAGTCTCTTAGTGAAGATTTTTTCAAGTATTTTGGAGAATTGTGAGAGTAAAGAGACCAGCCTGTAATTTGTGAAATAATGACTGTGTTACTTGTGTTTGGATAACACAAGTAAACACAAAATGCAGTTTTTAAATGAAGATGTTTATTATTAAGGATTTAAAAAATCCAAACCTACATGGCCCTGTGTGAAAAAGTGATTGCCCCCCCCCCATTAAAACATAAATTAATTGTAGTTTATCACGTCTTTGGAAAGCTGAGTTCAATTTCTCTAGCCACACCCAGGCCTGATTACTGCCACACCTGTTCTAAATCCAAGAAATCACTTAAATAGGACCTGCCTGACAAAGTGAAGTAGACCAAAAGATCCTCAAAAGCTAGACATCATGCTGCGATCCAAAGAAATTCAGGAACTAATGAGAAACAAAGTAACTGAGATCTATCAGTATAGAAAAGGTTATAAACCCATTTCTAAAGCTTTGGGGTGCCAGCGAACCATTATCCACAAATGGTGAAAAAACATGGATCGGTGGTGGACCTTCCCAGGAGTGGCTGACCAAAACAAAATTATCCCAAGAGTGCAGCAATGACTCATCCAAGAGGTCACAAAAGACCCCACAACAACATCCAAAGAACTGCAGGCCTCACTTGCCTCAGTTAAGGTCAGTGTTCATGACTCCACCATAAGAAAAAGACTGGGCAAAAATGGCCTGCATGGCAGAGTTCCAAGACGAAAACCACTGCTGAGCAAAAAGAACATAAAGGCTCATCTCAGTTTGGCCAGAAAACATCTTAATGATCCCCAAGACTTTTTGGAAAATACTCTGTGGACTGACGAGACAAAAGTTGAAATTTTTGGAAGGTGTGTGTCCCTTTACATCCAGCGTAAAAGTAACAGAGCATTTCAGAAAAGGAACATCATACCAACAGTAAAATATGGTGGTGGTAGTGTGACGGTCTGGGGCTGTTTTGCTGCTTCAGGACCTGGAAGATTTGCCATGATAAATGAAACCATGAATTCTGCTGTCTACCAAAAAATCCCGAAGGAGACTGTCCGGCCATCTGTTCGTGACCTCAAGCTGAAGCGCACTTCGGTTCTGCAGCAGGACAATGATCCAAAACACACCAGCAAGTCCACCTCTGAAAGGCTGAAGAAAAACAAAATGAAGACTTTGGAGTGGCCTAATCAAAGCCTTGACCTAAATCCAATTGAGATGCTGTGGCATGACCTTAAAAAGGTGGTTCATGCTCGAAAACCCTCCAATGTGGCTGAATTACAACAATTCTGCAAAGATGAGTGGGCCAATATTCCTCAACAGTGCTGTAAAAGACTCATTGCCAGTTATTGCAAACACTTGATTGCAGTTGTTGCTGCTAAGGGTGGCCCAAGCAGTTATTAGGTTTAGGGGGCAATCACTTTTTCACACAGGGCCATGTAGGTTTTGATTTTTTTTCCCCTTAATAATAAACACCTTCATTTAAAAACTGCATTTTGTGTTTACTTGTGTTATCTTTGTCTAATATTTAAATTTGTTTGATGATCTGAAACATTTAAGTGTGACAAACATACAAAAAAAATGAGAAATCAGGAAGGGGGCAAACACTTTTTCACACCACTGTACTTTTTCACATAAGGCCAGGTAGGTTTGGATAGCTTTGTTCCCCTTAATAAATTAAATCATCATTTAAAAGTTACATTTTGTGTTTACTCGGTTTATCTTTGGGTAATAAAACTTATTTGATCTGAAACATTTAAGTGTGACAAACGTGCAAAAATGTTATCAATCGAGAAGGGGCAAATAATTTTTCACAGCACTGTAAATTCCACATGATGGCATTATATCAATAGACATAGGCTAATCTAAGGTCAGCATATCACTGAAGTACAGTGGGGCAAAAAAGTATTTAGTCAGCCACCAATTGTGCAAGTTCTCCCACTTAAAAGATGAGAGAGGTCTCCAATTTCCATCATAGGTATACCTCAACTATGAGAGACAAAATAAGAAAAAAAAATCCAGAAAATCACATTGAAGGATTTTTAATGAATTAATTGGCAAATTCCTCGGTAAAATAAGTATTTGGTCAATAACAAAAGTTCATCTCAATACTTTGTTATATACCCTTTGTTGGCAATGACAGAGGTCAAACGTTTTCTGTAAGTTTTCACAAGGTTTTCACACACTGTTGCTGGTATTTTGGCCCATTCCTCCATGCAGATCTCCTCTGGAGCAGTGATGTTTTGGGGCTGTCGCTGGGCAACACAGACTTTCAACTCACTCCAAAGATTTTCTATGGGGTTGAGATCTGGAGACTGGCTAGGCCACTCCAGGACCTTGAAATGCTTCTTACGAAGCCACTCCTTCGTTGCCCGGGTGGTGTGTTTGGAATCATTGTCATGCTGAAAGACCCAGCCACGTTTCATCTTCAATGCCCTTGCTGGTGGAAGGAGGTTTTCACTCAAAATCTCACGATACATGGCCCCATTCATTCTTTCCTTTACACGGATCAGTCGTCCTGGTCCCTTTGCAGAAAAACAGCCCTAAAGTATAATGTTTCCACTCCCATGCTTCACAGTAGGTATGGCGTTCTTTCTCCTCCAAACATGACAAGTTGAGTTTTTACCAAAAAGTTCTATTTTGGTTTCATCTGACCATATGACATTCTCCCAATCCTCTTCTGGATCATCCAAATGCTCTCTAGCAAACTTCAGACGGGCCTGGACATGTACTGGCTTAAGCAGGGCACATGTCTGGCACTGCAGGATTTGAGTCCCTGGCGGCGTAGTGTGTTTCTGATGTAGCCTTTGTTACTTTGGTCTCAGCTCTCTGCAGGTCATTCACTAGGTCCCCCCATGTGGTTCTGAGATTTTTGCTCACCGTTCTCATGATAATTTTGACCCCACGGGATTAGATCTTGGTTGGAGCCCCAGATCGAGGGAGATTATCAGTGGTCTTGTATATCTTCCATGTTCTAATAATTGCTCCCACAGTTGATTTCTTCACACGAAGCTGCTTACCTATTGCAGATTCAGTCTTCCCAGCCTGGTGCAGGTCTACAATTTTGTTTATGGTGTCCTTTGACAGCTCTTTGGTCTTGGCCATAGTGGAGTTTGGAGTCTGACTGTTTGAGGTTGTGGACAGGTGTCTTTTATACTGATAAGGAGTTCAAACAGGTGCCATTAATACAGGTAACTTGTGGAGGACAGAGGAGCCTCTTAAAGAATAAGTTACAGGTCTGTGAGAGCCAGAAATCTTGCTTGTTTGTAGGTGACCAAATACTTATTTTACTAAGTACCAATTAATTCATTAAAAATCCTTCAGTGTGATTTTCTGGATTTTTTTTTCTCATTTTGTCTCTCATAGTTGAGGTATACCTGTGATGAAAATTGGAGACCTCTCATCTTTTAAGTGGGAGAACTTGCACAATTGGTGGCTGACTAAATACTTTTTTGCCCCACTGTAAATATGCATAAAGACTGATACTTCAGCCCACATCAAGAAGATGCCTTAATTACACTGGGCAATCAAGGAGAGTCCCTAGTCATCTGTTCGTAGTCATCAAAGAATGCAAACAGGAAAAGGAGGTACAGAAAGGATGTGTTCAGTTCAAGTCCCTGGTGGAGGTATTCAAGTGGCTGGGAGCTCTGTCCGTTCTGTCAGCCCTGAGCAAACACCCCATCCTGAAAGGAAAGGAGTGGGGGAAAAAACCTCCCAGATAGCATCACACACGGCTGGCCAGGGCCTCACTAGCAGTCCACTTGTCTGCTCTCCCCTCCACAGAGCCTTTACAAGAGATGGGAGGAATACTAAGAGAGCAGGCATAGATTTTCTGCTGGTGGGGTGGAGGGAGAGAGGAAGGCTGTTGGGAGGCAGTGGGCTTGACTGCCCACATCAAACTCCCCTCCTTTTCTCTCAGCCCTCTCCCTTTCTCCTCCTCTCCTTCTCATCCGCCTGGCTCTGGAGGGACCCAGTGTTTGTCAGCCAGGCAGTGGAGCATCTCCCTCTAACCCCACCTCCTCCCGCTTCTCTGTCTTTTCCCTTTTCTGTTCAGTTTCTCCTCTCTTGCTAAGCCTCCACCTCTCTCTTGCCCTGCTCCCCTTGTTTGTTTTTTCTTCACAATTCCTGTTTTTCTTTCTTTGTTTTCCTTAGGTCTGGTAAACACATGCAATACTCCTCGATTAACACCAAGGCTGCAGGAAGTCAAAAAAGACCAAAAAACAGAAGGAGATGTACATGTGGAGCTTAATAAAATGTTATTTTTTTTCTGTAAAAAGAGATCACATAAGGCAAATGCAAGTCAGAGAATAAGAGACTGAGAAGTGACAAGGCATAAAGTGTAACATTAAATTTAAAAAAAAAATCAAATGATTGTCAGCTCGCTGATACGCTGCACAGTCAGCCACTGTAGGTGATTCAGTCTGAAGCCTTGAAGTGCACGGACTATGAATTGATACTAAATTTTTCTCAGTGGAACCTCCCCCCAAAGGGATACTGTTCCACACTGTGGTGGTGGTGGTGGGGGTGGGGGGGGGGTGTATAAAGGCTTTGTGTAGCCAGTGGGAGCTGTGTGTATTCTGACAAATTACCTCTAAATATGTCACTGGAGTCAGTCAGATGGGTCTGAAGACGACACGATTAAAAAATATCACATGTAAGGAGTTTGAAAAATGGGAGCTTAGCAGTCAACAGACTCCTGTCATGGTCATTGCAACCTTTTAAAAAATGCTCAGCCAGTCCCTTATGTCTGTCTGTAATGTTACAATCTGAATTAGTTTAATTGGTCTCCTTCCCATGTTGTCACACTTTTCAGTCTGCTTCCTCACTCCTTTCTCTTTCACTGCCTTTGTTTTCGAGACTCAAGCCTGAGCGTGCTGAGATTAGAGAGAGTCTGTAAGGCTCTATTGATTTAAGAAGCTGTGAGATGACAAGTTTGGTCTTAGATCACAGGGTTTACCTTTGATTTGTTACAGGCTTAACAAAAAAAAAGGGAAACCAGAGGGGAAATATAACCAGCGTGACTCTTTTGAAGAAGATGGTTACCTGCTATTCACTATTCTGTACATAAATGTGTACTTTATCGTCTAAGTCTTAAAAAAGTGTTGTTTAGGTTTGCGACAATGCCCGTGGCAGTCCATCCTGGCACACCGCTGAGCTGTCAGGTCAGATTGAAGCAAATGCCGAAACAGAGCAAGTGAGCCACAGTGGCGTTTGGAGAAGAAGACCCCTGTGGGTTAAATTCATCATGCCTGCAGATGCGGCCTGCAGCTGGAGCAGGTGGACCACAGAATGTCGCAGCAAGGGAATTGCAGGAGATGAAGTAATGGAGTGGCACCAGCTATCAATGTGATTTAATACCACCTGATTTGGGGAAAGTTCCTTCATCACATAAAGTCCTCCTTCTACACCACAAAACAACACCAGCTAAATGACCTAAGTGAGATCGCCCTCCGAAGGATTAGAGTTGATATTTTCTGATCTGTCGCTAGTTTGCCGAGCAAACCTCTGACTGTGTGACTTCTGACTGCTTAGCTTGCTTCCTCTCATGCTTTGAAACAGCGGACACAAAATGAGGTGTCACAGATGATTTCTATATGTGCACATTTTGCTTAGACAGATGACAGACATGTGTGTGTTCCATTTTGCCTGATGACTTGACCAACCATGTGTCTGCCTGCTTTTATCTTTATGGATTCTATGCATCACTGGATGTATAAATCAATCTTGCACCCTGGCACTTGTTGTGAACAGGAATGGCTGACGGTTTATTGACTGGTCTGCCTAAGCTTGTTAAACCAACTGGCTGATTTCTCAAAGCTAAATCCCACATTGCATCCTTTTATACCAACAACAAGCTCCCTTCCTCCCCTCCAGCTATTTATCTACCTTTCAATTCATGTCACCTTTCATTTCTTGCGATTGTTTTCAGCTGTCTTCCTGCCTGACCCTTGGTCTCTTCTGAAAGATGCACGTGGATTCCTGACAGCTTGCTTTTGTTTTTTTTCCCTACCAGTTTTACAATTGGCCTATAAAGCTCTCTCTGAAGTTTGCTCTGTGTCTCTCCCTCATCTTGTGCAACATCAAAGACCGCACGTTACAGTAGGCCAGAGTTCAACTGAGAGCCACTGCAAGCCAAGCGTCATCTCAGCTTTTCTCCTTCCACCCTAATTTTTCAGGGGTTCCTGCATCCAGGAGCAGAGGATGGTGGGTTTGCGTGAGCAGGTGGGGAGGGGGAGCAGCTTTTCTTCCTCCGTTTGTGTCCATCATGTGTCATGGCTGCTCTTGGCTTTTCATGTTCTGTCTGGCTGAGTCTCCTGCTCCAGCAGTCTCTGTTTCCTCGCTGAAAATCTGCGTCCCTCAGAGGCAGGAGACGCTCCCTCCTCTGCATCCATTTCAGCTCAGCTCAGCTCAGTGTAGCCGGGCTCGGCTCTCACCTTGCTGACACCGGCTTCTCAGCAGACACCTCTCCCCTGCATGGGCTCAGCTGGCTGACAGGCAGCTGTCTGTATGGATAAGGCAGAACAGGACACACACTGTACAAAGTCGCCAGAGCTGCTGACGGTTCTAACACCTTTACCGTGGCCACCCATTTGCCTCAGATGCTTTACTTAGGAGCTCACGCAATCTACAAAAACAAAGAAACATTACTGAAATTGATATCAGGTCTGTCTTTGTTTTTATTTTTTAAAAAAAAAACTTTTTTGCACCCATTTTATCATTTCTCTTTCAACAACAAACATGCTTTTCGTGAATTAAATTGGCTTTCTTTGCTCACTTACAGGATTTCTACAAGTGTGGTTAACTCTTGGACCAAATATAGAGGACTTGGACTGAAATAGTCCTTGTTCGATTACCATGGGAAAGAAAAACTCAATCGCAGTGGCCCTAAACAAGCCAGCGGCTGATGAAGACAAATGTGTAAACACATGTTGGCAGAATTGCTTTTTGGTTGAGTGTGATCGGCTACGCTCAGGGGGGCGGAACCAGGAGTTGTGATTTATAGTTTCGCACTGTCCCTGGACCACCACTGTCTGCTACCTCCCACTACTGTAATTACCATGTGTGTCCATTAGAATAACCCTGCTGCCCACAATGCATCACTTCAGCTGAGAGGAGGGGAGAGATCTCTCATCCCAGAGACGCTCTTGTTATTCCAATGGTGTTCTCGCCAAAAAGCATGATACAGAGGATGAGAGGAGGGCAAGAGGACTCGGCAGATGATGTGATAAAGGTCAAAATAAGCACGGTGAAAGGTTGAGGGGCACGTAGAAAATGTGAGAATAAGGACACAAACTAATACTAACCCACAGTATCAGCATGGCATGGAATGTGTGAGTTTACTTGGATGTAAAATTGTCTACATAATACATCTCTCTATATGATACAGTTTTAAAATATTTTAAGGGATTATTACGAACCATTTCAACACTCTTGTGTGTTTTTTTTATTTATCCATGCACTGCACATCTTCATTCTTACAGGTCTTACCCACTTAAAGTGTGCTGGCCTGGATTAGTTTTGCTTTGCCTCAGACCTTACAGCATCTCCTAGTGGGGAAACTGCCTGATGCTTTTAGGTCCTTGGACAATTAATGCTCTGAATCAGATTTAGTCAAGAGAACTTGACACTTTATAATGTTGTTCATGGGGAGATTTCATCTGCAGCATTTCTACTCCCTTTACTGTTATACAGTCAGGGTGAATACACACATCAGGTCACTGGCTTATTAATCTGTTAGAATATTTAAATCCAGTTTTTGTTATTTAATACTAGTAAATCAGTTTTGCAAAATCCACTGAAAAGGGGACTGAATCATCCTTTTTCTTTAAGAACTCTCAACCCATAATGAGACCTGGCACTAAAGTCTGGTCAGTGTCATTTATGGTGTAATTGGCCCGGGGATTAAAGGGCAGCCATGCATCAGAGAGAACTAAGTGGAGTACAGTGACAGAAGTGAGAGAATGAAATGTACCCTTGGGAGTCAGTTTTCACAAAGCACCACCTGAAGAGAGTTTATGAACCAAATTATGATATACAACCATGATGATTGTTGCAGAAATAAACATAAATGTGTCACTTAAGTATTTTTTCGACCTGCTTTTACACATGGCACACTTTTTTACATTGAAAAAAATCTTGTGGCACCCCACCAATCAAAAATGTTACAAAATGACACACAGTAGCCCACTACAGTATACAGTATGTAATGACAATGACCATGTTTACATGGACACAAGTAACCAGATTAAAAGCCTGATTGGAATAAAAATGCTTCATGTAAACACGCCAATCTGAATATTCTGACCCGATCACGCTCATTCGGATCAAAATTTCATTCTGATTGAGACGGGTGGGTTATGCCGATTGTTAATCCAAATGGTGTGCATGAAAACCCTTATTCCGAAGGTTGGGCAGAAAATATGTTTACTGCGCATGTCTGTACGTCAGCCACACGTTGACGTGACGTATTTCCACCTTTACAGCAGCTAGCGGAAGACATAGAGGGAGTAAAACAAAACTGGTCTGTATCATCCTGCTGTCTCCATCTGTTTGTCATATGCAGAAGTATGTACTGCTGGACTGGAAGCTTCATTACGGATTACGGAGACCAGCAGAAGCAAGAGTACAGTCTGAATAACATAATACAGGTCCATTTCAAAAAGAGGAAAAAAAGACACGAAGCGGGGCTTGCTAACACCGGAAGTTGCTTCTTCTTCTACTATTTTCGGAATGTCAAAATGTCGATGTGTGCATGTCAAAATGATTTATTCCGTTCAAACGTGTGACACACAGAAACGCATGTCCTAATCGGATCAGCTTTTTCAGGATCCATGTAAACAGTAAAGTTCTGATCTGAATTGTAATCAGATTGAAGAAATTTTGCCCATGTAACCGTGGCTACTGTCTTGTAATCAGTTTATACTTAGTCAGTGTGAAACTTGGACCTGTTTAGATGACCACTAAGCTGATATCCTGGCAGGAACTGAAGCAAGGAAACACAAGTTTCCCATTTCTCCATGTGCTCGAACAAACAGTCTGTGCTCTTATTCTTGTTCTTATTCGCGTCTCCACTTCTGGTTTCAAAGGAAGCTGGCATGTGTTTTGCCGCTTCTCATTCTGAGCCTAAACCTGTGTTTTCAGTGTTTTTTCTCTATATTTGCCACACTACTACTGGATCATCACTGGCTGATACTACAGGATGACGTTTCTACACATTCTGTATTCACTGGCTCTGTCAACCTGCTGCTGCCATCTGCTGTTTAACTGTGCTGTTGGTGGCTTGACCAGCAATCCACAGCGGGTGTGCCATTCTGTGGTTCATTGGCTGTGGTGTATTCCTCTGGGCCTGTTCTCCGTGACTCCTGTGAGGTCCAGACTGCCAGGGTGTCTTCCACTTGGTGGTGGCCACTGGCTGTGGTGAGTAGCTGTTGTTCCATCTGGCAGTAGCGTTAGCTGCTAGCCGCTATGATGGTGGAGATGTTAAGATATTCCTATGGAACTGCAGAACCTTGGCAGCTTCTCCAGCCCAAACTATCTTGCTGTCATTAAATATTGTGCACTCTTGTGTCCCCTTCCAAATACATTCATAGGGGCTCTAGACACAAGTTTATTTACTCCAGTTTACCCATTCCCTCCATACTTTGAATGTCAACCACTCTGGAGTATTATGGCCATATCATCAAAACAAACCCCATGTGTCCACATGCACTGAGCAATCATTCATACTGCCACCCACTCACATGGAAGAGCCACTACAGGCACTGACCTTTAATGACAAATTATTTCCAATTTTTTGGACCAAATAAGTGAAATTGGACAATTTCACATGGTACCCTGGTTGAAACACACAGATTTTTCAAAACACACTATGTAGAAGATGCCTTACAAACGAGACTGAGTGTATTTTCTCAGGAAAGCTTTATTGGAAGTCACATCTTCTATCATCAAAGTTCTCAGCAGAAAAAGAGACAGAACCAACTTTCCTCACAGCTTTTATAACCTAGAGATACTAAACCCCCACATCAAGTATCTCACACCTTCAACCCACAGAAGTTTAGTAAACACATGAACCCACAGTCACATATAGCCACCGAGACTTGCTGGTGCCTCGTTCTCTTCTCCACCTCGGGGCTCCTGTTGGGACATTGTCTCTAACCTCCGTCTTCCCCCAGCACCCACCTCCTAGCCGAGGTCCCTGCTGGGGCATTGTTTCTTTGGACGTTTGATCTGTAGGGTCTGCGCCTTCATGCCTACTGGATGCATGTGGGGGAGAATGCGTACCATACAAGCATGCCATATACATGTGCCTTAAATATGCACCATATAACCCCCCCAAACGTTCAAATAAGGACAAGTTACACTTCAAATGCACAGAATCATGACACCCCACACAGAACAAGAGAGAAAAAAAAACTTGGCACAACAGATCACATATCCCGCTGCTTGGGCTTCAACTCTCTGCCATATCTGCTGCGAGCAGGTCTCGCTCTGCCTGTGGCTGTCTGCTGCATCTGTGAAGTAGAATCATTAACACATCGTCGTGAAAGCTTAGCAGAGCGTCTCCCGGGTGGCCTGCCGCGGCGGGGGGCTCTGGCCAACTGGACTGGGTCGTCAGCTAACACAAAAGCGGGTTTGAGTCTGTTAATGCAGACTAAGTCCCTCCTGTCTCCCAAATCGAGCAAAAAATGCTTTTCCCCGGTTTCTAACACTCTGAACGGTCCATCGTAAGGTGGCCTTAAACCTAACCTCTGTGCGTCGTGTCTAACAAAGACAAATTCTGCATTCTTTAAGGCTTTGGGCACAAAAACACGTGGAAAACTGTGATGAACGGGACCGGGGAGGGTGTGTGACCCCGCGTCGCTCTGCAGCAGCTGAGCGGGGAGGTGCTCCGGAGCAGGGTTCTCAGGGAGGAAATCTCCCGGTAACCGGAGGGGTTGGGCAAAGACGAGTTCGGCCGGAGAGGCTTGCAAATCCTCTTTAGGTGCTGAACGCAACCCTAATAAAACCCATGGGAGTTTATCAACCCAATTTGTGTCCGTGAGAGCCGCTCTGAGGGCTGCTTTCAATGACCGATGGAAGCGCTCGCACAAACCGTTGGCCTGGGGGTTATACGCGGTCGTGTGATGAATTTTCACCCCCAGGCTGAGTGCCATGGACGACCAGAGCTCAGAAACAAACTGGGGTCCTCTGTCGGACGTTATGTCTGACGGGATACCAAAACGTGTGACCCAAGCTGTTAAAAAGGCACGCGCAACGTCTGCTGCTGTGGTTGCCGCCAGAGGAACCGCCTCTGGCCAGCGCGTGGTGCGGTCTACCATGGTTAAAAGGTGTGTGAAACCCTGGGACAGCGGAAGAGGTCCTACTAAGTCGATATGCACATGATCAAAACGTTTGGCTGGGATGTGAAAAGGTTCTAGAGGGGCTCGTGTGTGTTTGTGTACCTTTGCTCTTTGACACGCAGCGCAGGCTGCAATTCAATTCAATTCAATTCAACTTTATTTATATAGCGCCATTTCACAACAACAGTCATCTCATAGCACTATCAACTGTAGGGAGGACCCCCACAGTTGCAGAAAGACCCCAGCAATCAGGCGATCCCCTGTGAGCAAGCACTTGGCGACGGTGGAGAGGAAAAACTCCCTTTTAACAGGAAGAAACCTCCAGCAGAACCAGGCTCAGGGAGGGGCAGTCATCTGCTGCGACTGGCTGGGGGGTGAGGGGACAGAGAAGAAGAAAAGAACAGACATGTAGGCTGCAGCCCACTCTTTGACTTGTTTACGCAGCCCCGCCCAAACAAACTTCTCTCCATAGGTTTTGATCGTGGAGCCGTTCGCCGCTAACACCAGGGGGCCGCTGGCTGGCGCCAGTGTGTCCGCATAGGTAGGCTTGACAAAACTCAGCTGGGAGCCCGTGTCCACCAGGAATTCTTTCCCAGAATTCGCGTCCGTCACGAAAAGCAGCCTATTCTTCGTGCCGAGAGTCGCAGCTGCTACCGGCTCCCGGTCTTGGCGTTTCCCTGGCGCTGGTACCGGCACGGTGGAACGCATCAGTGGGCTTTCTCGGCGAAACGTCGATGGTAGAAGCAGAGGGCGTTGTCAGCTCCGCTTCTCCTGGTCTCCGCCGCTGCTGCCGTCAGTGGGTCCGGTGCCGCAGCCTCTGGTCTCCCTCCTTCTCGCAAAGGGGCGGTCATCTCTGCTGCTGCCGTCGTGGCTGCGCGCCGTTTATGGGAGTCGACGAGCCGTTGCGCCACCTGTCCCAGCTCGTGGTAGTTACGGTTGACGAGCGGCTGCGAGCTGGCCAGGGTGACTCTCACTGCTGGCGGGAGCGTTCTGAGGAAGAGGTGGGCGAAGATAAAACTGTCGTCGTCCTCGCCTCTCAGGCTCATCATCTTCGCCATCAGATCCGCTGGCCTGTCTGCTTCTCCCTCTGTCAGCGCCAGGAACTTCCCTGCCCGCTCTTCCAGCGAGGGAGTGAAGGCTCGGATGAGGGCATCTTTCAATGTGCTATACTTGTTGTCTTGGGGTGGGTGGTTGGTCAGGCTCTCCACCCGTTGCACTGTGAGGCTGTCCAGCTTCGCGACGACATGGTAGAACCTCGTTGCATCCGCTGAGATTCCCCGAAGGTGGAATTGCGCCTCCACAGTGGTAAACCAGGAGCGCGGGTTATGCTGCCAGAAGTCGGGCAGCTGTAGCGTGGTAGCCGCGTTAACCCGGTTGGCTCCTGAAGAGTCCGGCCATAGGTAGTCGTAGGTCACCAGTGTAGAAGATGCCTTACAAACGAGACTGAGTGTATTTTCTCAGGAAAGCTTTATTGGAAGTCACATCTTCTATTATCAAAGTTCTCAGCAGAAAAAGGAGACAGAACCAACTTTCCTCACAGCTTTTATAACCTAGAGATACTAAACCCCCACATCAAGTATCTCACACCTTCAACCCACAGAAGTTTAGTAAACACATGAACCCACAGTCACATATAGCCACCGAGACTTGCTGGTGCCTCGTTCTCTTCTCCACCTCGGGGCTCCTGTTGGGACATTGTCTCTAACCTCCGTCTTCCCCCAGCACCCACCTCCTAGCAGAGGTCCCTGCTGGGGCATTGTTCCTTTGGACGTTTGATCTGTAGGGTCTGCGCCTTCATGCCTACTGGATGCATGTGGGGGAGAATGCGTACCATACAAGCATGCCATATATGTGCCTTAAATATGCACCATAACTAAAGCATTCAGCTTTATTTTCAGCTAAATAAAAGTACTAGACACATCCATCCATCCATCCATCTTCTACTGCTTAATCCTTTTTGGGTTGTCAGGTTTGGGGGGGGGGGGGCTGGAGCCTATCCCTGCATCTTTGGGCGAGAGGCAGGGTACACCCTGGACAGATCACCCGTCCATGCAGGGTCTACTAGACACAACAGTAATATATAATGATAATAATGGATTAGATTTAAATGGCATTTTACATGTGAAGTGACATCACAAAGTGCTTACAGTGAGTCCATTATTCATTCACTCCAGACAGACATTGATAGTGGTAAGCTACTACTGTAGCCACAGCTGCCGTGGGACAGATTGATGGAAACATGGCTGCCAATCCATACCAATGGCCTCTCATACCACAACCAGACATTTATACACATGGGCTGCATGGTGGCGCAGTGGTTTAGCACTGTGGCAGCACAGTTTTACCCTCGGCCGGGGGACCGCGGGGATCATGAGATCGTGGGTTCGATCCCAGCCCCGACCAACAGTGAGCTGTGTGGAGTTTGCATGTTCTCCCCGTGTTGCGCGGGTTTACTCCGGGATTTCTCCGGTTTCCTCCCGCATACCAAAAACATGTAGGTTTAGGGCGCTCACGCACGCAGCGACCAGCAGCCGGTGGCTTGTCACCAGACTGCAAACCAAGTCTACCTACGGGTACAAATAAGTAACAAAAAAAAAAAAAAATTCATACCCAGTGTCATGGACGCTGGAGGCAAGGTGGGTAAAGTGTCTTGCCCAGGGACACAACGGAAGGATGGCTGGGGAGAGCAGGATTCAAACCACCAACCCTCTGGTTATTGGACGACCCGCTCTACCTCCTGAGCCACTGCCGCCAACATTTCCCTCCTCCGTTCCATTTTTGCTGAGCACCAAGCTGGATGGCAGGAAATTCCATTTTTATATGGTCTTTGGCATGACCAGGCCAGGACTTGAACTCAGACCTCCCAGTTGTGGGGCGGATGCTCTACCTCTAGGTCACCACTCCAGTATGTTACCATTTAGAAAATAAACACAAAAAAGTCTCTTTTTTTTTTCAATTTCAGTTCAGTTTTGTTTATATAACACTGATTCACAACAGCCATCTTGCATTTTATACTGTGAGGTATAAACCCCTACAATCTTAGAAAGAAACCCCAACAATCAGGTAATCCTTGTGAGCAAGTACTTGGCCATGGTGGAGAGGGGAAAAAAAACTCCCTTTTTAAAGGAGGTAACCTTCAGCAGAACCAGGTGCAGTGAGGGGCAGTCATTTGCTGTGACTTGTTGGGGGTGATTGGAAAGAAAACAAAAGAACAGAATGTAGAGAATAAATAACATGCTGTGCAATCACAATCTAAAAATCTTTACATTTTCCCATGATACTAAAACACATAGACCTATGCCTAAAAACAGAACAGAAGCAGAAGTTCAAAAGTCAAACTGAAAAAAGAGAGAACAGCTAGAAGTGTCACAATATTGACAATAGCCTCAAAATTCAACATTTGACAATTGACATCATACTAATAATACACATGGTATATACTATGTATCAGTTATCTACAAAGGTGCTTTTCACCATCTGTTACATTGCCCAGGTGACTCTAGGGGATGAGGGGAAATAACAATATAAACTGTAACTGGGTTAAAGGGGAAGGAATAGGGAACTGGGAATATTGGGGCTGTGGCGCAGGTGTAGTGTGGCCGACTACTGATCGGAGGGTCAGAGGTTCAATTCACACTCTGTCTGCATGTCGAAGTGTCCTTGAGCAAAACATTGGATCCCCATTTGCACCTGGTGGGTCAGGGCAGCACTGCTGCCATCAGTGTGTGAATGGGTGGATAGCAGAATCTGTAAAGCGCTTTGGTCATCTAGAGATGAGAAAAAGTGCTATGTAAGTAAAGTTTATTTATAAAGTGCATTTCACAGACATATAGTCACAAAGCGCTATAGAATTAAACAAAATTAATAGAGACACTGTGGAGCGTGTAAATAAAGAGGCAGATTTGGCTTCAGACGATTTATTACACAACTCACACAAGAAGCATAGACAGAATGACGTCTCAGCAGAGACTCTTCTCTTAAATAGCATGGCATTCCTCTAGAAGCTTCTAACACACAAAAGGTCACATTGCATTCACTTCCTTAATCCTTTACCATTCCTCTAGTACAGGGGTGCTCATTACGTCGATCGCGATCTACTGGTCGATCGCGGAGGTAGTACTGGTCGATCGCAGCGTGACATTAAAAAAAATATTTGTCAGCCTATCAAACATCCCGTCACTTGATTGACATACAGGGCAACCATTCAGATGACAACTGAATTTTGACCTTTAGGTCACCGCTCATGCGTAAACAACGCCGCTAAGCGCAGCAAAACTTACAAGCTAGTCAGCGAATTACCTCAGATTTTAAGCCCTTGCTAAAACATATGGTGATCAAAATGAGTGAGAAAGCTGGACCAAGTAAGAAGGCAAAAACATATCACTTTCATACGGAATGGGAGGTGGACTTTTTTTTCACGATGTCATTTTCGAAGTGCGTTTGCCTCATCTGCCAGTCTACCATCGCAATACCAAAGAAGGGAAATGTGGAGCGGCATTTTCGGACTGTTCATGGAAAATACGACATCGACTTTCCGCCGAAAAGCCAGCTGAGAAAGAGAAAGGTGGAGGAACTAAAATCCCAGTTGTCCGGACAGCAGTCATTTTTCACTCAACAAACTTCAAAAGCGAAAGCCGCCACCGAAGCATCGTTCCGGGTGAGTCACGCCATCGTTAAAAACAATAAGTCCTTCCAAGACGGAGAGATAGTAAAAGAAGCATTCGTTGAAGCAGCTGACTCATTGTTCCGAGACTTTAAAAATAAGGCAGAGATATTATCTTCAATCAAAGCTTTGCAGCTGTCAAGACATACAGTTACACGGCGCTGTGAAGCCATGGCTGAGGATTTAACCCAGCAAATGTGGAAGGACATCGGAGATTGTGAGTGTTTCTCACTGCAGTTGGACGAATCTACAGATGTGAGTGACACAGCCCAGATGTGCATTTTCATTCGTATGGTGTTTAGTGATGCATCCCTGGCTGATTCAATTCAGTGCAAGTCATCAAAGTAAACTCAGGTAATTACAAAAAATGTTAATAGTTATTTATTATGTGTGTTGTGCAATATTGGCTTATTCAGTTATGCAAGGTACATCAACATACATTGTACATACAAAGAATCCTTAATACATTTGAAAATAATTATATGTTTTGCATTTTTGTAGTAGGTAGATCATTTTGACTTGGTTGTTTTATAAGTAGCTCGCATGCTGAAAAAGTGTGAGCACCCCTGCTCTAGAAGTTTCTAACACACAAAAGGTTACACTGCATTCACTTCATTCATCCTTCACACCTCCCTGTTATCTCACCAGGGAACCTCTGCTCTTTGTTCTTGTCTAAGATGTTACACAATTATGCTCTCCCCATGTGCCGCCATACCACCACCCCCCGAGCATCTTGGATAGAACAATAGAATAACAGTCCGTATGCTGTGATAGAACCATTAAACATCAATCCACATGCTGCTTGGGCTCCAGTCTTCTCCCGTATCTGCTGTAACCAGGATTCACCGCCTCCACGGCGCTGTCATTCTGGGGGGTTGATGTTTGGGGGGTAAAACTTTTTGTCTGTCCGTGTGGGTGCTCTGGGGAATCTTTTCTCTGGGGAGCTCCCCGTGGGGGTCTTCCATGCCAAGGGGCCCTCGCCAACAGCACTTGCTCGTCCGCCACCACGAAAGCGGGTTTGAGTCTGTCTATGCCAATCTTTTCCCTCCTACCCCCCAAATCTAGCAAAAAATGCTTGTCCAGCACTCTGAACGGTCCATCATAGGGTGGTCGCAGTGGAGGGCGATGGGCGTTGTGTCTGACAAACACGAACTCCGCATTTTTCAAAGTTTTAGACACAAAAATGCGCGGAAAACTGTGGTGGGCAGGGCCCGGCAGCGTGCTTGTGTCTATGCTACGCTGCAACAGCTGAGACGGAGAGCTGCCCGGCGCGGGATTATCTGGTAGAAACTCCCCGGGCAGCCGAAGTGGTTGCGCAAAAACGAGTTCTGCTGGGGAAGCTTCCAGATCCTCTTTAGGCGCAGAACGTAACCCCAATAAAACCCACGGTAGCTTGTCTACCCAATTTGCATCCGTCAGTGAAGCCCTGAGAGCCGCTTTCAATGATCTATGAAAACGTTCGCATAACCCATTAGCCTGTGGATTGTACGCGGTTGTGCGGTGAATTGTGACACCCAGGCTGCGGGCGATTGTTGACCAGAGTTTGGAAACAAATTGAGGGCCTCTGTCGGACGTAATATCCGACAGGACTCCAAAACGCGCCACCCATGCTGTTAAAAACGCGCGCGCCACCTCCTCGGCTGTGGTTGCCGTCAGCGGAACCGCTTCTGGCCAGCGCGTGGTGCGGTCCACCATTGTCAGGAGGTGCGTGTACCCCTGTGATGGCGGGAGGGGGCCCACGAGGTCCACGTGGACATGGTCGAACCTCTTAGCCGGAATGCGAAACGGCTCAAAGGGAGCCTTCGTGTGTCTGTGTACTTTGGCTCGTTGGCACGCCACGCAGGCTGCCGCCCACTCTTTCACTTGTTTGCGAAGGCTCGGCCACACAAATTTCTCTCCTACCATTTTGACCGACACGCGCACTCCTGGGTGCGCCAAAGAGTGAACCAACTCAAACACGCGACGACGCCACGCGGCCAGGACCACGGGACGTGGGCGACCCGTGGAGACATCGCAGATTAGGGGGGGCATGCCATCCTGCAGCACCCTGTTCTCCAGCCTTAACCCTGTTGGTCCAGACTGGAGCACGCGCACGTCCGCATCACTAACCTGCTCCGCAGCCATAGCTGCATAATCTATCCCCACGCAGACCGGGGCCACCACGGCGCGCAAGAGGCAGTCTGCCACTACATTCAGTTTGCCCAACACATGCTGAATATCAGTAGTAAACTCTAAGATCACGGCCAGCTGTCTCTGCTGCCAGCCCGACCACGGCTCTGAAACCTTGGCCATCGCGAACATTAGTGGCTTGTGGTCAACGAACGCGGTGAAACTGCGCCCTTCCAGCCAGAACTGGAAGTGGCGAATGGCCAGGTGGAGAGCCAGCAACTCTCTGTCGAACGTGCTGTATTTATGTTCACTGTCACGCAAAGTCCTGCTGAAAAAGGCGAGCGGCTGCCAAGCCCCGGCAACGCGCTGCTCCACGACAGCCCCTATGGCCACATCTGAAGCGTCAGTGGTGAGCGCTATACGGGCTGTTGGGTCTGGATGTGCCAGCAATGCGGCGTTTGCCAGGGCTGCTTTGACTTCCGAGAACGCCCGATCTTGCTCCGGGGTCCATTCGACCCTATCCCCGGGTTTCTGTTTTTTGAGCACAGCGTACAGTGGTTGCATGAGCTGCGCTGCGCAGGGAAGGAAACGGTTATAAAAGTTCACCATTCCCAAAAATTCTTGTAGCGCCCTGACCGTTTGCAGCCGGGGAAAATCTGCTACTGCACACACTTTGTCAGGCAGCGGGACCGCTCCTTCGGGAGAGACGTGGTGTCCCAAAAAATCAGTCCTCGTCACCCCAAACTGACATTTCGCTGGGTTGATTATTGACCCGTGCTCTTCCAACCTCCAGAAAACCGTCGTGAGGTGGGTTTCGTGTTCATCTTCGGACGCGCTGGCTACTAAGATATCGTCCAGGTAGACGAACACAAAAGGGAGATCGCGCAGCACTGCATCCATCATGCATTGAAACATCTGTGCAGCCCCTTTAAGCCCAAATGGCATGCGCAAAAACTCGAATAAACCGAACGGAGTTATTACCGCTGTTTTGGGTATGTCCTCAGCGCGCACTGGGACTTGATGGTAACCGCGGACCAGGTCTATTTTAGAAAAAATGCGTGCTCCTGCAAGGTGAACGGAAAAATCCTGAATGTGAGGAATTGGGTAGCGGCCATGCACTGTGGCGTTGTTCAACCTGCGGAAATCCCCGCAAGTTCGCCACGAACCCTCAGCTTTAGGGACCGTGTGTAGCAGGGAAGCCCATGGGCTGTTTGAGCGCCTGATGATGCCCACCCTCTCCAGGTTGGCGAACTCCTCGCACGCTATGGCCAGTTTAGCTGCGTCCAAGCGCTGAGGTCTTGCAAAAACAGGCGGCCCGGTGGTGGTGATAAAATGCTCCACCCCGTGTTTAGCGATGGCTGCCGAAAACGTCGGGACAGTGAGTGCTGGGAACTGAGTGAGCAGCGTGTGGAACTTACCGCATGTAGCTGTGACGTTGGCTTGTGCTGTTGGCCTGGTCACTCGAGCTATACAGGGGAGAGAGTCAAAAGACAGTGCATTAACTAGGCGTCTGTTAGCGACATCTACCAACAAACCATGTGCACACAGAAAATCAGCCCCCAGTATATGGAAATTCAATCCTGCTATGACAAAAGTCCACTCAAATGTACGGCCGTGTAGAGACAAGAGTAGAGTCCTCTCACCAAAGGTCTTGATCCCCGAGCCGTTTGCCGCTGCCATCTCGGGGCCGCTAGATCCCGTCAGCCGGTCAGCGTAGGTCGGCCAGATGAAACTCTTCTGGGCGCCGGTGTCCACGAGGAAATGCCTCCCCGAGCATGTGTCCGTCAAGTAGAACAGCTTGTTCTCCTCCCCGAGGGTCGCGGCTGCTACCGACCCCCGGTCTTGGCGTTTCCCGAGCGTTTGAATTGGCACGGTGGTATACATTTGCGTGCCCCCAACAAAGGGTGTCTCCCCCGCGTTCCTTGGCCCCCGCTGCTGCTGCCGTCAGTGGCTCTGCTGCTGCCGTCGATGGCTCCTCGCCTCCTCCGGTCGTTGCGTCGAGCTCCGTCGCTGCCGCAATGGTTGTGAACTCCCTGGTAGCGACGATGATCCGGTTTGCTTCCTGGGCTAGCACACGATAGTCCCGCTTGGCCAGCCACGGCGAATTGGCCAGGGTCGCTCTTGCCGCTGACGGAAGGTTCCGGAGGAAGAGGTGGGTAAAAATAAAATGGTCATCGTCTGTGCCCTTTAACCTCAGCATCTTCTCCATCAGGTCTATGGCCGACCCGTCTCCCAACCCGGTTCGCGTCAGGAGTCTCTCTGCCCTCTCACCATCCGAGAGTGTGTAGTGCTGGATTAGCGCAGCCTTCAGCGCGCCGTACTTGTCGTCGGTTGGTGGCTGATCAAGCAGGCTCTCTACGTGCTGAGCCGTGCGGGCGTCGAGCGCTGCGACCACATAGTGGAACTTTGTGTGATCCGCCGATATCCCCCGGAGGGCGAACTGCGCCTCGACTAGGTGGAACCAGGAGCGTGGGTTGTGCTGCCAAAAATCTGGTAGCTTGATCGCAACAGCACATGCGTGGCTAGGGGTTCCCATCGAGGTTGACTCCGGGGATCTTCCATCGTGTTCCATGATTCGTCTTGGGTCACCAGTGTGGAGCGTGTAAATAATGAGGCGGATTTGGCTTCAGACGATTTACTACACAACTCACACAAGAAGCATAGATAGAATGACATCTCAGCAGAGACTCTTCTCTTAAATAGCATGGCATTCCTCTAGAAGTTTCTAACACACAAAAGGTTACACTGCATTCACTTCATTCATCCTTCACACCTCCCTGTTATCTCACCAGGGAACCTCTGCTCTTTGGTCTTGTCTAAGATGTTACACAATTATGCTGTCCCCATGTGCCACCATAACACCATTAAAGAGAAAAGAACAAATTAAAACACATTAAATTTTTTTTTTAAATATCAGACATACCATTAAAAACAGTTGAATTGAAATTGAACGGAAAGCCACGTTAAACAAAAAAGTGAACGCCATTTACCATTTAACTAAAATGTGGCAAGTAGTACATATGAAACAAACTAAATGTGAAAAATTAAAGGAAACCTCCGCCCAACATAAACTACAAACTAGTGATGGGTGTCCTGCACTGGAGCTTTGGAGGGTGTGCCAAGTAATCCAGGAAATATTTTGCAAAGCGCATATCGAGGTGTGTATTGATGACATATGTGATCATGTCTGAAGCCTCGCCAGTCGGTTGTACTGTACTGTTTGGACGTGGGGACGTTCATGCAGATAACATGATCACGTGGCGAACTGCCCGTGGTGCGAGACGGCGCCACTCTGTTGTATATAGTCAGTTGTGTGTTCAGTAAAGCAGAGTTGGTAAATGGTAAATGGCGTTCACTTATATAGCGCTTTTTACTCATCTCTGGATGACCAAAGCGCTTTATAGAGTTCAGCTCCATGTCTGTTGTCAGCCCCTCATTACAGACATAACAATGACGACGATGGTAAAAGAAACCTTTTTGCAACCTTGGGAACCATTCCTCGATCTACCAGGTGATCCACCTGTTGTGTGGGGATTTGACTCTCGGGGCTTGCCATAGCCTGGCCGAAGGGGTTGGGGTGATGACGTCAGGCGGGCTACGGCTGGAGGATATATTGAGTTGTTTTCTATAATAAAGCCAGTTCAGTGCTTAGTTGAATACAGCTCCAGTTTCATATTATTCCAACATAACATTTGGCGACGAGGATAAAAAAATGGGAGCATGTATTAGACAACCACCTCCATTTTTACAGTCTCCAGGTATGCCAGCTATACCATGGGGCCGCTGGCAGGAGACATTCGAGGTGTATGTAGCCGCGGCCAGTCTGAGCGGCACCGATGAAGAGAGACGGAGGAGCCTATTCGCTCACTGCCTTGGTGAGGGAGGCCAACGGATATTTTTTGGGCTGTGTGGCAGCGGCTCACTGAAGGAAGGTTTGGACTTAATGGACGATGTCTTCGGAGACCATTCCAACATTATGGTGCAAAGATATGAATTTTTTGACCGCCAACAGCAAGCTAATGAGACCACACAGTCTTTCATTATGGAACTCCGTAGCTTAGCAAGAGAGTGCGCCTTTGGGCCTATTGAGGAGGAGCTAGTCCAAGACAAGCTAGCCCACGGTACGAACAACGTGTGGCTGAAGAACAAGCTGAGGCTGACTACGGACATTCTCACGCTAGAGAAGGTGGTTGAACTGGCTAGACAGATTGAATCCACCGTCCAGCTGGGCCTGTCAGCACTGGCTAAAGAGAGAGTAGCTTCTCAAGTTTTCCCTCCAAGTCTGGCCGCTAGCAATGTAGCTAACTCTTCGGGGCAGATCCCCAAAAGGCGGCGGACTGTGGCACAGGACAGGGCCTGCACTATCACCACAAAACCATTCGCAGCGGAACCCGAGGGCATGACATGGGTGTGTGTAGCGGGTGCAAAGAAGGGACCGTTAAAGTGGTGTGTCCTACAGCTCGACACAGTTGATGTGCCACTTATGGCAGACTCAGGAGCCAGTAAGTCTATATTAAGTATGGCTACTTTGAAAACACTTTTCCCAAAAAAGAAAATCATCAAGGCTGGGGCGGTGAAAATGTTTGGGTACAGTCACACCGAAAGTGAAATGGCGGGCAAGGTCAGCTTCTCAGTGAAATGTGGGTTAAAGGTTGTTCCCGCATTCACCTTTCAGGTTTTGTGCCAAGGAACTGATTTGCTGGGGATCAACCTGCTGGGTGAACTGGGATTCTCCATCACAGACCCAGAAGGTTCAACAGTACTGACAGTGTTCCCCAACTGGCATATCCCTGTTGGCCTTGGATGCATCAAGGTGTTATACCACCACCCACTCATCGATCCAAGCGTGACACCAAAAATTCAAGCACTACGGTGGCTTCCCCTTGCTCTGCGGGACGATGGCATGGCGGAGCTGAACAGACTGCTTGAAGCTGGCATCATCAAGAGGGTGGATGCTTCACCCTGGATATCAAACATAGTGGTGGCCAGGAAAAAAAAGGGGTGGCATCCGGGCATGTATCAACCTTAGGATGGTGAATAAGGCGATTGTTCCGGACAAGTACCCACTACCCACGATGAAGGAACTCACCGCAACGTTCAGCGACTCGAAGGTGTTCATGAAGCTGGATCTTCGACAAGGTTACCTGCAGGTGCCCCTCCACCCAGCCAGCAGGAACCTGACAGCGTTCATGACCCACATGGGTGTTTTCAGGTACACCCACATGCCTTTTGGTCTGAGCTCAGCACCCAGCTGTTTTCAAAAGATCATGTCCGCGATTCTAGCCGGCCTCAAGGGTGTGGTGGTGTACTTGGATGACATTGTGGTGCACGGCACATCGTGGAAGGAACACGATGATCGTTTGGAACGGGTGATGACAGTGCTACAGGAGTACGGAGTCACTTTGAATAGGGAAAAGTGCATCTTCACAGTGGACTCCATCGAGTTTGTGGGATTCTGGCTGACGGCAGGGGGTCTTAGGCCCCTACATTGGAACGTGGAGGCGGTCCTGCACTTTCCAGATCCAACGACACCCGCACAGATTTCCTCGTTCTTGGGCATGGTGAACTTTTACGGATGTTTTATTCCCAGTTACTCTGAGACAATCAAACCACTCCGGGCCCTTCTGAAACAGGATGCACCACGTGCAGTGGACCCCAGCCTGTTCAGCGGCAGTCGCTAAGTTGAAGTCTCAACTCACCTCCCCTCCACTGTTGGCCCACTTTGATCCAAAACGGCCAACTTTTGTGACCTGTGACGAGTCTGGCTCGGCAGTGGGAATGGTCATGTCTCAGGTACAAGATGGTACTGAGTGCCCAGTGGTGTTCGCATCGAGGTCTCTCTCAGCGGCTGAACAGAAATATGCCGTGGGTGAGAGGGAGGCGCTCGCCTGCATCTGGGCGTGTGAACGGTAGCATATCTCTCTCTACGGGCGTCACTTCACTCTGTGGCTGGACCACCGGGTGCTGACAACTCTACTGGAGACGTCAGGTTCAAGACACAGACCCCTGCAAATTCACAGGTGGACGAAACAGCTGAGGGCCTACAACTTTACTACTCAGTTCACCCCTGGAAAAGAGAACGTAGTGGCGGACCTCCTGTCCCATGCCACGACCAACACAGCACATCCAGACGACGACCTTGACGATCCCACGGAGGCGGATCTGGTCAACACGCTGCACGGACCCCTCCGGGACATGGTGTCCCTTCAAGAGCTTTGCACAGAATCGAAACGGGACCCCATGTTGTCACAACTGTGCTCGGTCATCAGGGAGGGTTGGCCCGCGAAGGTGCAGAGCAAGCTAGCACCTTTCCACCAGTTTAGAGATGAACTGAGCTGTTGGAATGATGTGTGTGTGACGAGGGGACACTGCACGTTAATCCCGGTGTCTCTGAGATCACGAGTTCTGGCGATGCTCCACGAGGGCCACCTGGGCATGATCAGGGTGAAGCAGCATTGCAGGGATTCGGTTTGGTGGCCTGGTATTGATAAGGACATTGAAACTATGGTAAAGAACTGTGTCCAGTACTTGGAGAGTGGGAAGACCGGCAGACCACCCCCCCACCCCACCCCTGCGACCACTCCCGTACCTGGAGGGCCCTTGGAAACACATCCAATTAGACATGTGTGGTGAACTGCATACAGCACCCCCGAACAGCCGGTTTCTGCTTGTGGTCTACGATCTGTTTTCCAAATGGCCAGAGGTGTTGCCCACTAATTCAGTCACAACAGATGTGGTCATGGGCTTCCTCTCATCACTGTTCACCAGATGGGGGATCCCGAATGCAATCACTACAGACAATGACCCACAGTTCACTTCTGGGGTGTTTGAGGAGTTTTTGGGCGCTAGGGGCGTGGAACACATCAAAACCGCATTCTATCACTCCCAAGTCAATTGGGGCGTTGAACATTTTAACAAGACTCTGAAAAATGGACTGAGAGCCCATTTGGTATAAGGCTTCACATTTCCGGATGCTCTCCAGACCACAGTCCTCCGCTACAGGGCAACGGCCCATGCTATGACAGGGTGCTCCCCAGCAAAACTCATGCTGAGGCGCAAACTCCATCTGCCTTTGGACCGACTGAGACCATCCACGACCCCTTCGCCAGGGAGTACAAATTCTGCACGGGACCAGGTCGCTGCTCAACAGCAAAAGATGAAGCAACGGTTCGACAAAAAGTGTAGGGCGAGACCTCATGGATTGGAGGTGTCAGATCGAGTTTGGATCAAACATCCTAACCTCATGCATAAGCTGCAAATTTTCTGTACAGGGCCCCTACGGATCATGAGGCAATGGGGCCAGAACACATTCGAGCTTTCGGACGGGTCACGGTGGCACTTCAGCCAGCTCAGGAGGTCGCTGCCTGAACAGAGTCCAGGATCTACGGCGGAACAGACTGGTGTGGTTTGGGACTTGTTGGACTGGGGCAGTAAGGACTTGCAGGTGTGGCCGACAGTGCCTGGAGCAGGGTCCCCTCCTAGGGGACGCCCGGCTAGAAGACATCAGAGGCCCAGATACCTGGAAGGCTATGTGTTAAAGACAGCATTAGCTAATGTGTGTTGGGACTGAGAGGCAGAATAATCCACTGCAACATGGGGGGAGGTGTTCTGGTAGTCTACCCAGATGCCCAGTTAGTTGGCTGAGTTTTGGCTGTTCAGTTGAAAAAAACAACAACGCGTTTGTTATTTATGTTCTGAGGGGTTCTATAATTTGGGGGGGGGGGGTTGTGTGGGGATTTGACTCTTGGGGTTTGCCGTAACCTGGCCAAAGGGGTTGGGGTGATGACGTCAGGCGGGCGACGGCTGGAGGATATATTAAGTTGTTTTCAACAATGGCATGTCATTCCTGACTTTTATTGCCACTGCTGGCTTAATCGATGCCAGCGAGAAGCTAAATGGTGTTCACTTATATAGCGCTTTTTCTCATCTCTAGATGACCAAAGCACTTTACAGATCCTGCTATCCACCCATTCACATAGACATTCACACACTGATGGCGGCAGAGCTGCCATACACCGGCACTGGCCTGACCCACCAGGAGCAACTGGGGGCTCAGTGTCTTGCTCAAGGACACTTCAACATGCAGACTGCAGACAGAGTATGAATCGAATCCGTGACCCTCCAATCAGCAGTCCGCCACACTACACCTGCGCCACAGGGAGTGGCTGTGGCGCAGGGATATGGACAGACATTTCGGACATGTCTGTCCATCAGACAGGGATTTGGACAGACACCTCCATCCCGAGGTGTGCAAGAATGGCGTTTGTGTGATCAACATCCCCAGCTATTATGTCTGATGGCCAGACATTTCGCTGACGCACGTAGTGTCACGGCGCGGAGTCTCATTTTAACTGGTGCTGGCAAAGAACGACTTGAAATTAGACGAGGCTGTGAGGATGGCATCCCAAATGGAAATGGCCATCCAGCTATCATTACAGCCAATGCTGCCTAACCAACAAGCCCCTCGTCTGACCCCACGAGCACAACCCGGTTGAGTGCCTGCCCTGGGGTAACTGTGGTTCATTTAAGCACCAGACTCAATCACTCACCTGCCACCAGGGGACAGAAATGCTATCATTGTAAGAAGATCAACCATTTTGCTAAAGTTTGCCGCTCAACCTTCACAAATTTAACAGCCCCCCCACTGGGCCCAACCACTATTCACTCAGTTGGTACCAAAAACTGGCCATTCAAGTGGTGCACAGTGGAGTTGGATGGTGCCGGCATGCCACTGCTGCTGGATACAGCGGCCTTGAGGTCTCTTCTGAGCGAGTCTATGGTCAGGAAGCTGTTCCCTCGGAAGACCATCGCAGTTAATGTGGAGGACTTATTCGGCTACGGACACGTCAGGATCGGCATGGTAGGGACAGCCACTTTTTCTGTATGCTGCAGCTGATCAGCGAGCTGGGCTTCTCCATCACCAACCCAATGGGCTCTACTGTTTTGACAGTCTCCTTATCCTGACAGCACCGTTGGCTGGCGCTCTTTGCAGGACTGGACTGCCTCATCACTTTGAACAACCGACCGCGCATTGATCTAACAGTGTCCCCGAAAATTCAGCCTCTCTGCCAACTACCCCTTGCACTGTGAGAGGATGTCACGGCGGAACTGCAGAAGCTTTGAGACGCTGGTGTCATTGAGCAGGTCAATGCATCTCCTTGGATCTCCAATTTGGTGGTGGCAAAGAAGAAGTCGGGCAGCCTACAACCATGCATTGATTGCGTGCAGTGATTCCCGACAAATATCCCCTGCCCACGATGGAGGAACTGACGGTGGTGTTCCATGGCTCAAAAGTTTTTTCCAAACTGGACCTCTGCTAAGGCTACCTGCAGGTTCCTCTTCACCCAGACACCCACAACCTAATGGCCTTCGTCACCCATATGAGAGTGTTCAGGTACACCTGCATGCCTTTCAGCCTCAGTTCTGCCCTGAGCTGTTTTCAGGAAATCATGACTACACTATTCACCGGTCTCCCATTGGTGGTGGTGTACCTGGATGACATTGCGGTGCACGGCACAACATCGGCTTCCCACAACGCCCGCCTCACTAAGGTAATGGAGGTATTGACAAAGCATGGCCTCACACTCAACGGGGAAAAGTGCATCTTTGAAGTGTCAACCATCGAGTTTGTGGGGTTTCGCCCATCTGCCGAGGGCCTGAGCCCCTTTCATTCAAACATTGAGGCGGTACTGCACCTACCTGAACCATCGTGCCCCGTAGAGCCATCATTGTTTTTGGGAATGGCAAACTTCTATGGGCACTTCATCCCTCACTACTCAGAGATGATAGAGCCAGTACGCACTCTCCTGAAGCAGGATGCACCCTGGGAGCGGACCCCGACATGCTCTGCTGCCATCTGCCGATTGAAAATGCAGCTCACTTCCCCATCAGTGCTCACCCATTTCGACCCACAGAGCCCCACGTTTGTGACCTGTGATACATCCAACACAGCAGTGGGAGCCGTGCTATCCCAGCTCCAAGGGCGGACCGAGCGCCCAGTGGCATTTGCTTAGAGGTCACTTACTTCAGCCGAGCAGAAGTACTCAGTGAGAGACAGGGAGGCACTAGCATGCATCTGGGCATGCAAGCGTTGGCACATGTACCTGTATGGGCAACGCTTCACACTTCGGACAGATCATAGGCCCCTCACAGCACTGCTGGAAACATTGGGATTGGGGAACAAACCTCTGCACGTCTACAGGTGGACGGAAAGGCTACAAGCATATAACTTCACCACCCAGTTCACGCCGGGCAGAGAAAACGTAGTGGCGGACCTATTGCCCCAGGCCATGCCTAACCCCACACTGAGCATTGGCCGGGACCCCTTAGAGCTTGAACTTGTCCACATGCTGTATGGCCCACTTCAGACCACCGTCTCCCTGCAAGAGCTCCAGGCCGCATCTGAGCAGGATCCAGTACTAACCCAGCTCCGCACCTTCATTCGCGAGGGCTGGCTATCCAACGTACCAGAAGTACTGGCACCCTTTCACAGAGTCAGAGATGATCTATCATGCTGGAATGGCATCTGCGTGGCAAGGGGGCTCTGCATGGTGATTCTGGAGGCACTAAAAGGTCGCATCCTGACCATGGTACACGAGGGGCCACCTGGGTGTCATCAGAGTCAAACAGCGTTGTAGGGGCTCAGTCTGGTGGCCAGCCATCAACAAGGACGTGGCGATCATGGTGAAAGACTGTATGCCCTGCATAGCCAGCGGCACAGCCGGTGTGCCACCACTTGCGCCCCTGCAGCCTCTGCCATGGTCGTCAGCCCCGTGGAAGCACATCCAATTGAACATTTGTGGCAAGCTGCACAGTGCACCCCTGCACCAACATTTCTTGCTGGTAGTTTACGGCCTCCACTCAGAAAAGTCACGATCACAACAATGGATCACAGTTCATTTCGGCAGACTTTGCTGCATTCATGAAAGAAAAAGGCATCAAGCGTATAAAAATGGAGAGGTTCAACCAGACCCTCAAGAACGGTCTCAGGGCACACCTAGCGGATGGGCTCCCATTTTCGGCCGCACTACAGAGCACCCTGCTACATTACAGAGCGACACCTCATGCCACAATGGGCAGCTCCCTGGCCCTACTAATGCTAGGACATGAGATGTGCCTCCCCCTGGACTGACTATGCCCTCCATTGGACACTACCCCGACAGAAAGGCCCTCACCTAGGGGGAGGGTGGTCAAACAGTAGCAACGTATGAAACAAACGTTTAACAAGAAACACCAGGCGAAGTGACCTGGGCTCACAGTGATGGAGTGGGTCCAGAGCCGGCGCCCCAATCGCACTCACAAGCTGCAGTCATTTTGGACAGCTCCGATGCAGATCACAGCTCAGTTGGATTGGGCTGGGACTTCAGCAACACAAGACCCACAATTCCCAAAGAGCGTATGTCGGAGTCTGCGGCGGCAGCACAACCCAGGTGCTGTTCAGCCCGGGTTAGGACATGACCGACCAAAGTGGCAGAATCTCGGTCACATGGGCACACCAGTAGTCTACCCAGGTGCCCAGTTAGAAGTTATATGTTCTTTAGGGTTTTTCGGGGGAGGGGGGTAAATGTAGTGTTTGGACGTGGGGACGTGCATACAGGTGACGTCATCATATGGCGAACTGGCTGTGACGCGAGACGGTGCCACCCTGCTGTATATAGTCAGTCGTGTGTTCAATAAAGCAGAGTTCAGCTCATGTCTGTTGTCAGCCGCTCAATACAGACATAACACGTACCACATGACTGGGTCAGGAAGCGGTTCAAGATTTGGCATGCAACATGAAATAAATTGAGCAACCATACACAATGGAAAATCCCCGTCCCTCATGTTTTGTGTTGTCAGATCTTTGACTGTGTGTGTGATTTGTCATACCCAATCTTCATTTTCAGATGGAGCCAGCACCAAAAACACAGACTTCTCCTGTTTGGGAATATTTTGATTTAATTTCTCCCAATAAGGTATTTACAGTTATTAAGTTGGGTGCATTTTTCACAAATAGTGGATATTTCTTGTCATTTATTTATTTTAGATTTATTTTTATTTGCAAGTTGGTGTCTGTTGTGTTTCAAAGAGCTTAGATACAACAGCACATCATCTATGCTAAGGCACTATCGTGCCCTGCATAAGAATAAGGACAACAGAGTTAAATGTACCGGGAAAGAGAATGTACTGGGAAAGACAGAAACGTGTCTACCCTATACTGTACAAACTTGCAGTAGCCTTCCTTTGCACACTTGCATCCTCTGTGCCCTGTGAGAGAGCATTCTCAAAAGCTGGTGAAATAATCTAAAAAAAAAATGCCTTAGTCCAAAGACTGTTGAAAATTTATTATTTCTTAATAAAAATGGGTAAGTAACACAAACACACTAAGTAACACGAGCACATTCACTGTAGTCACCCCAGTTTTATTATTTCTTTTTTCCCCCTTATGATCACTAATATTTCTTAAAGGACAGTACGTTTATTGAAATGAAAAAATACACATCAAACCCATAAACCCTTGTAAAAATATGCATGTTGTGTACTTTTTGTCCAGTAGATGGCTTAGTAGACCAAATGAAGTTTCACATGAAGCTTTGTCCATATGAACCAATATGATGAAAAGCTTCAGTGCTTCAAGACAGCCTCATCTGGCCATCACTACTAACACCCCCCCCCCCCGCCCCGCCCCCAGGAGATGTTACCTGACTGTGGGCAAGATGGTAAATGCCAGCCAGAGCTAGTGATGTTACGCTTCACACCGCCTAGTCAACCCTGATTCGAGCAATATGAAACGCGAGTGTTGTAAGCTGTGTCTCAAGTGCTGTTTCAGGACGCCCACAGTCACGTGACCGTAGCGAGCAAGGCCTTGTTATGTCGGTCACATCACGTGACCGACATAACGTCAGGGCTCGTAGAAAATTTGAGAGGGTTGGGCATTTGAATGAGAGTATTACACAAGTTAGAATTAGGTTTAGGTTAAGTAACATTAAACAAAAATAAATTACATTTACTAAATATTACACAGAGATTCATGCATACACATTCATTCACACAAACACACTAGAAGATAGAGAGACAGATAGATAGATAGATAGATAGATAGATAGATAGATAGATAGATAGATAGATAGATAGATAGATAGATAGATAGATAGATAGATAGAGAGTTGTTTGTGTGGTTGAGTGTCATTTTTTGAGAGTGCAAGGTGTGTTTTTGCCCTCTCCAGGCACTTTGCTACCGACGACTCCTCTTCGGAGCAGCACCCCCTCCTCCCTCCATCGTGTGTGGTGGGAGCACTCTCATGGGAGATCGAGGAGAGGGTCAGAAGAGTCCAATGGACTGAGCCTGACCCGGTTGGGGGGGGCTCCTACGGGTCAGTTGTATATGGGTTTCTCGCACTCTCTCCCACCTCCAGAGAGCATTTTGGTGGCCGTCCATGAGGAAAGATGTTAATGACTACGTTAAGGCATGTCCGCAGTGTTCGGCTGGCAAGTCTCTATCTGCTTCCCCCGCTGGACTATTGCATCCTCTGCCCATTCCCAGCAGGCCCTGGTCTCATGTAGCTTTGGACTTCATTACTGGACTTCCTCCCTTGGATGGTCACACAGTCATTCTCACCATCGTGGACTGGTTCTCTAAGGCGCCGCACTTTGTTCCTCTGGCTAAGCTCCCCTTGGCCAGAGACAGCTGACCTTTTTGTCTTTCATGTTGTCCGCCACCACGGTATTCCCATTAACGTGTTCTTGGACCGGGGTCCCCAGTTCATCTCTCAGATTTGGCGGTCCTTTTGCAAACTTATTGGAGCCATGGTCAGCTTGTCTTCAGGACACCTCCCTCAGAGTAATGGTCAGTGCGAGCGTGCCAACCACGGAACTGGAGACAGGCCTGAGGTGCATCACAGCAACCAATCCGACATCTTGGAGCTCATATTTGCCTTGGATTGAGTATGCCCATAACACTGCCACCTCCACCGCTATGGGTCTCTCTCTCTTTGAGGCCTTATTGGGTTTCAACCCACCCCTGTTCCCCACTTCGGAGGAAGAGGTTGTAGTACCATCTATCCAAGTGCACGTCACACGCTGTCGCTGTTTTTAGAAGACCACCAGAGCTGCCCTTTGCCGCACTGCTTACTGGAACTCCGAGATCGCCAACTGATGAAGGATCCTGGCCCCCACCTACCATGTGGGGCAGAAGGTATGGTTGTCCACTAGCAATATCAACCTGAAAACTGACTCCAGAAAGCTCTCTCCACATTTCATTGGTCCTTTTGCAATTTTCAAAATTATCAACCCTGCATCTGTATGTCTTGCTCTCCCTCCAGCTCTCCATATTTGCCCCACCTCCCATGTTTCGCAGGTGAAGCCCATTTCCACCAGTCCTCTCTGTCCACCCTCCAAGCCACCACCACCTCCAGAGATGGTTGATGGGGGTCCAGTCTGCACTCTGTTGTCTCTGTCTTCCTAATTACTTATGCCCCACAGCTGCTGCAGCTCCACCAGCCACTCTTCATTAGGGCAGCCTTTAAATTGAGAGCAGAGTTTCACTTCAGCACGGGGACGTTTGACTACCGCACGCTACAGATTACAGTTTTCTGCCGTTGAAGCCTCACCCTCTCCTCCAACGTGGAGACAGTTGTAAGCAAATCTTTTCCCTCTCTACCCTGGTCTATCAACTCCTCTGTTTTGTTCTCCACTTACCTGTGCACAGGTGGACTATCCTCCAGGTGGTCTAGGATTCATCCTCCCAGCGGTTTAGGATTCTTCCTCCCAGCGGATTTGGATTGTTTCACCTGGAAGTGGACAATTATTTCACTGTTCATTTTTCCCTCAGACAAACACCTCAGCCAAGGAGAGTCAGCACTAGCACTGTATATATCTGCACTGGGATTACACTCACCATCAGTATGACAGCCAGGAGAGGAACAAGGACCGTCGGCAGTTTCCCACAACCTACAGCCCTCCAACCTGTAAGGTGACTATCAATAGTATCATTGCCATATTGTTTGCCACAGTTGCTCACTCCTCTCCTCTCTTCTCTCCACAGGGTTGTCAGATTCTCCATTCAATACCACCATTTGTGCACAATAAATCATTGTTTAAATGCTCTAACCGTGTTCGTAGTCTGCTTCTGGGTCTAAACTACGAAATCATGTTACTGCCTTCACATTTAAAAGAAAGACAATAATTCTGAGCAAAACCAAAGTACAGCAAGTGTGCCATCATATACATTTTTTAAAGAAAATGTGTTTAGATTTTTTTTCTTCTTGTTGCTTATAATAAAACCCTCTAACATGCTTGAGAACTATAATAGAAGTCCAAAAATCAAACATGCCCCCTGGAAAACTAACAAATTTAATCCAAAATTTAAAGAGGATGTCTCAGAAGAGGCTGACCATGAGGATATTTCTATTTTAAAATTACATAATTAAGTAAGTTCTCATATTCTAAAACCACCTTAATTACAGTTTTAAAATCTGTGACTCATGCGTGTGAATATGGGATATAATGGCAAGTATTGTTTACAACAAAGTATTCACATTTTGCTAAAAGATGCATACTTCTGATGTTCAGCCTTTCTGATTTTGGCCCAGAACTGCCTGTGTTTGTCTCCCACATGAATGGCTCTCATCATCACTCCATTCCACTGTTACTATATACATCCAGCCAACAAATACCTTATAGACTCAAAATGAATCTGCTCACATTCTTGAAACTTGAAATCCCAACACCCTGTATCTTCAAACTGAAAATAGAATAAATACATTCAATAGGATATGTTTAGAAGCTGAATGAAGGGTCACATGATGTTTACAGAGGGGATGTTTACACAGGAATGTTGTGTTGTTGGCTCTGAAATCATAGCTCATTAGAGGAATAACCATGGTCTCCATTGATCTGTGTGACCACGAGCTCAAGTGGTTCAGGCTGAATTTGTGAACCATTGATTTTTATGGCTTATTAAAGGTATGAGTAGCTTACGATACAGAGAGAAGTGAAAGCAGGATTACTAGGAAATAGAGGTATTGATTGGGTCAAGAAAATAAGGCTTACCTTTCAAATTCCAAGAGAGGAAGGATTTGACATAAGAATAGTATTGATTAAAACATATGCAAAAAATACCCTTATTAGTCACAAATATCAGTTATAAAAACTGTTGCATGTGATTACAAAATCCATTTTATCACTCAGGTTGGAAGCCTTTAGATTTTGCAGCTGTTTGACCTGTAATTGTTTCAATAACATAGTTTTTAGATTTGTTATTCTTTAACCAACAGTGTTACAAATCTAGAGCCTGAGTTCTAATTTGTAATTTTTACTGTGTGGGGCAGATTCAAAAATGTACCTACTGGTGTGACACTCCAGCATATTAAGATAAGATAAGATAAGATAAGCCTTTATTAGTCCCACAATGGGGAAATTCCAGGATTGCAACAGCACAGGGATAGCAACACTCAGAGCAACAATCAGAAGGCAACAAAAAAAAAGCAAGCAAGAGCAGCTAATATACATATGTACATATTACTATAAATATATATATATATACACACACACAGAGACACAGTGCAGAGCATTGTAGCTGGATGGAATAACTATATGAGTATATAAACACACAGTGCGGATCATTGTAGCTAGATGGAATAAATATATAGATATATAAACACCCACAGTACGGAGCATTGCAGCTAGGTGGAATAAATATGTAAATATATAAACACACACAGTGTGGAGCAATGTAGCTAGATGGAGTAATATGTAGATATATAAACACACAGTGCGGAGCATTGTAGCTAGATGGAATAAATATATAGATATATAAATATAAACACACCCAGTGCGGAGCATTGTAGCTAGATGGAATAAATATGTAAATATATAAACACACACAGTGCAGAGCATTGTTGCTAGATGGGATGAAATAGCACAACCGTCTACTTAGTTGTCCTACATGGTATGATTATGTGCCCATACATATTCTCACCCTCCATAGCGACCGGTATTTTCCTAGTTGTATGCCGGAGGGGACCATTGTGTAAGTCTATTGCATCTTTTGCATTCAAAAAACTATTAGGTTGTTACGTCTTTTTGCTATCTCTGTGAGCAGCCCTGCTTAGGTTGTACAGTCTGACAGCCGTTGGTAGGAAGGACCTGCGAAACCTCTCGGTTGTGCACCTGGGATGATGTAGTCTGCTGCTAAATGAGCTCCTCAGTGCATTCAGTATGTCCTGCATAGGGTGGAACTCGGACTCCAGCAGAGATGACAGTTTAGCCACCGTCCTTCTCTCTCCTATCTCCTCCACCGGGTCAAGGCACTGCCCCAGGACAGAGCTAGCTTTCTTGATCAGTTTGTTCAGTCTCTTCCTATCGGCTGCAGTAATGCCACTGCCCCAGCAGACCACTCCAAAAGTGATGGCTGATGCCACCACCGTGTCATAGAATGTCTTCAGCAGCACCCTTTGTACACCAAAAGACCTGAGTCTCCTCAGTAGGAACAGCCTGCGCTGTCCCTTCTTGTAGAGTGCGTCAGTATTGTGTGACCAGTCTAGTTTATTGTTCAGATGAACACCCAGGTACTTGTAGGATGTCACCATCTCAATGTCTGTTCCCTGTATATTTACTGGTGCTGTGAGGGGTTGTCCATGCCTGCGGCAGTCCACCACCAGCTCCTTAGTTTTCCTCACGTTGATCTGGAGGCAGTTCCGATGGCACCAGTCCACGAAGTCCTGGATAAGCCCTCTGTACTCAGCTTCATCTCCATTAGAGATTAGGCCAACGATCGTAGAGTCATCAGAGAACTTCTGTAGATGGCAGTGTGTTGTGTTGTGTGAGAAGTCTGCAGTATAAAGAGTGAACAGGAAGGGAGCCAACACCGTTCCCTGGGGGGCCCCCGTGCTACCAATGATCGAGTCAGACACACAGTCCCGGGTTCTCACAAGCTGAGGCCGGTTCATGAGGTAGTCCAGGATCCATGATGACAGGTGCTGGTCCACCCCTGCGCACAGCAGCTTGTCCTTCAGGATCATCGGTTGGATGGTGTTGAAAGCACTGGAGAAGTCAAAGAACATGATCCTCACCACATTCCCGGGCTTCTCCAGGTGGGACAGAGAACGGTGAAGGAGGAAAATCACCGCATCCTCCACCCCAATGCCATGCTGATAGGCAAACTGGAGTGGATCCATCGCTGGTTCCACCAGGGGGCGGAAGTGAACAAGGAGCAGTCTCTCCAGGGTCTTCATCAAGTGGGACATCAAGGCCACCGGTCTGTAGCTGTTCAGATCTTTGGGGTGGGAAGTTTTTGGTACAGGTACCACACAAGATGTTTTCCACAGCTGTGGTACCCTCCCCAGCTTCAGGCTCAGGTTGAAGATGTACGTCACAATCCCACACAGCTGGTCTGCACAGGACTTGAGGAGCTTTGCGCTGATGCCGTCCGGTCCCGACGCCTTCCTCGCCTTGATCTTCCTCAGCTCCGTCCTCACCTGGGTCCTGGTCAGGGTCAGGATGGGGGGCTGTGTGTTGGGAGTGGGGGGGGGGGTGTTGGTGGAGTGGGGAGTGGGCAGCAGGACTTGATGTCTTTAGAGGCAGCAGTGGTTGTTGGGCAGTCAGGGGGGAGGGCGGTTGGTCAAACCTATTGAAAAACAGATTCAGATTGTTCGCCCACTCCCTGCCCCCCGTGGCCTGTGGGGAGGTATTCTGGAGCCCAGAGATGGTTTTGAGGTTTCTCCAGACCCCGCTGATGTCGCTCTGTTGCAGCTTGTCCTCCATCTTCTTCCTGAAGCTGTCCTTGCCTTCTCTGATCTTTCTCCTCAGCTCCCTCTGTACGGACTTCAGCATCTCCCTGTTCCCCGACCTGAAGATCCTCTTCTTCTCTCTCAGAAGTGTTTTTATCTCAGGGTTGATCCAGGGTTTGTTGTTTGAGCAACACCGTATGGTCTTGGTAGGAACGGATTTGTCCACACAGAAGCTGAGGTAGCCCGTGAAGGTGTGAGTTAGGGCATCGATGTCCTCACCATGTGGATCGCAGAGCTGCTTCCAGGTGGTAGCTTCAAAACAGCCCTTTAGAGTGTCCATTGCCTCCTAAGACCATAACTTCACAGTACTTTATTTTATTATTTTATAAGCTATTGCGCAATATTCAATTAAAAATGGAGGGGTACAATTCAGAAATAATTGCAGAATTAGAGCACAACTAAGTTAAAACTGGCATTTGCAACATTTTTTGTGTCAATAGAACTAAATGTCCAAAATGTCCTATTTGCATTATTGTATAAGCAGAGAGACAGATTCTTGCACCTGTTTCCAGGCTTTAAAAAAGTCTTATCTATCACCTATCCCTGTGCTGTTGCAATCCTGGAATTTCCCCATTGTGGGACTAATAAAGGCTTATCTTATCTTATCTTATACCCCATTTACACAGGGGTGGAGATCGTTGAGAGATCACTGAGTGATGGCAAAATGGCCAGATCTCTAAACAATCTTTCAATAATCCCTTGGTGATACAGTAAACATAGCTAAACAAATTTTAAAAAATAAAATAAAATGAAATAACAATTAAATAACCCTAACGTTTTACTTTACCTCAGAGCGAGTGGTACACTACTCTGTCCTTGTACAGGTACATCTCAATAAATTAGAATGTCATGAAAAAGTTAATTTACAGTATTTCAGTAATTCAATTCAAAAAGTGAAACTCATTTATAGATTCTTTACACACAGAGTGACATATTTCAAGAATTTATTTCTTTTAATTTTGATGATTATGGCTTAGAGCTAATGAAAACCCCAAATTCAGTTTCTCAAAAAAATTGACTAATACATGAGACCAATAAGAAAAAAATGGACTTTTAATAAAAATGTTGGCCTATTGAAAAGTATGTCCATGTACACATTCAATACTTGGTCGGGGCTCCTTTTGCATGAATTACTGCATTACAGCACCATGGCATGGAGGCAATCAGCCAGTGGCACTGCTGAGATGTTATGGAGATGTTATGAGATGTTATGTTATTGTTGGGTCTGGTGTCTCACATCTTCCTCTCGACAATACACCATAGATTTTCTATGGGGTATAGGTCAGGAGAGTTTGCTGGCCAATCCGTGGTCGTTAAACTGTGTTTCTTTCTTTCATACTCCTAAACTCTGACCCAGTTTTGTCATGAATCACCCCTTGGGGCAGAGAAGAGAGACCCACACACTGGACTGCAGTTTGTGAGATTTATTGAAAACAACAAAACACAAAGTCCAAACAGTGCTCCAACAAAAAATCCAAACTGACATACAAGCAAACTTATGGAGGAAACGCACCAGAACAAGGGCTGCGTTCTGGTGGAGTCGAGGAAGGAGAAACTCAAGACTGCGGCAAGGAGAAATGAAAATAACAGCCCTTAAATAGGGTTAGAAACAAATCACACAAGTAATGACAGGTGTGGGTCACATGAGCGGGCAGAAGGTAACAATGATTAATAATTTGGACCAGCTGGGAGCAATGAGATGGAGAGACCGGAGCTGACAGAGGCAACCCCCACACGGAGCCAAAACCCAGAAATGCCACTGACAGCTATCAACCCAGAGGGAGAACACAACAGTAAAGGATATCAAGAATAAAATATCAACAAATACAGACTGAGAAATAAATGCAATCTAATACAAAATAAGAGAATAACAAGACAACATAAGCAGGAAAATAAGAAACAGTATGAGAAATACAAAAACCAAAAGGCACAAAATACAACAAATATGCAAATATAGAGAAAAGCCATGAGACTGAGCATGGCAGAAACCTCCAGTGCTCAGCTCATGACAAGTTTCCTCTCACAAAATTGAGATTGAAGAGAAAAAAGTACCTAGGTAAAATTGGACAAATTCCCTAAGCTTTCCCAAATAGAGAGCCAAAGTTAGGGCCCATCTACTTCTGCATATGGGACCTTAAATTGGAAAAAAAAAATCTCCATTGAAATGAATGGCAAGAGTAAAATTATAGATAGATAGATAGATAGATAGATAGATAGATAGATAGATAGATAGATAGATAGATAGATAGATAGATAGATAGATAGACGTACTTTATTGATCCCAAACTGGGAAATTACAGTGTAACAGCAGCATGACAGTAGACGACCAAAATGACAGAAACACAAAACTGCCTAAATAACTAACTGCCTAAATAATTTATATACATCATAGATGAACAGATGCTGGCCCGTATAGATACATGAATTGTACCCACTGCACAATGCAGTATTATCAGGTGCAGGGTGAAATGTGAGGCACCAATTAGACTGCAAGGTGCAGAATGGCAGCATAGTTATGACCAGAAATCAACATTAGAGTGAGTTATTGTACAGTGAAATGGCATGTGGCAGGAAAGATTTCCTGTACCTAACCATTCAGCAGCAAAGCTGTAGCAGTCTGCTGGAGAAAGTGCTCCGCTGTCTGTCTCAGCCAGACGTTCCCAGCATACCCTCACTATATGTTTAGGTCTACCGGGTCTGAGTGGTGTCCACCCCTGTCATCGGATCCAACTCACCACCAGGTGGTGACCAGATGACAGCTCTGCACCTCTCTTTACCCAAGTGTCCAAGACATATGGTCGCAGGTCTGATGACACAATAACAAAATCGATCATCGACCTGCAACCTAAAGTCTTCTTTGGGTGTTGTCTGACTTTTGTACCATTCAAGATGATTTCACATTTTAAATTTGGATTCATCATTCCATGAGAGCCATTACCACTGATTTATGTCCAGTTTTTGTGTAATTTGGCACAACTTATCCTTTGCTCCCTGTTTCCTGTCCATAAGATTGACTTCCTCTCAGCCACCCTTCTGTTGAGGTCATTCTGATGAGGTTTTGGAAAATGGGAGATGGATCAACTGAAGGGCCAGGTGCACCTCTCATGTCCTGTGTCAGATCTTTGCTGGATTTATTTCCCATTTCTAAATGACATAAATTTCAGGTATTGGTTTCTATAGGTCTGACTGTTCTAAAGGTGCGTTCAGACCAAACGTGAACGGGCGAATTTATCATGTGGCATGATTACATATTAACTTAATGTAAACACGTGAACAGACATGAATTCAGGAGTTGCAGACAGGTGAAGTTGCCTTTATAACTTCTGCAGCTACTAGGTCCTGGTATTTTTCTTTCTTGAGCTCATGAGATATGGCCAGCCTCTCCCCCCAAGGCACTGTAAGCTCAACTATTACAATGGATTTTGCACTCCGAGAGCAAAGAATCATGTCCGGGAGTATAGTTGTTGCTACTTCTTCTGGGAAGACGAGCTTCTTGTTTAGGTCAACGTGCAGCTCCCAGTCTTCATGTCAGGTCAGGCATTGGTCTGCTTGCTACCAGATAACCATGAAAACTGGTACTACCTGTCTCATGGGTCAGGCCGTCGGCAACTCAACCAGCAACCCCGCCCTTCCGAGGGTGTGGAGGGTGAAACTGGGCATCCTGGCAGAACTAAAAACAATATCTGTTACAGGTCTGTGGTGGACCACTCCCAGTTACACGGGGTGAGACTGGACATCCTGGCAGATAAGCACATCTGTTGCAAGGTCTGTGGTGGACTTTTGCTAGTCGGTGCATCATGACATGCACTACACAAAGAGCAGAGATAAACAAACCTATCGTCTGGTCAGTCACTGCAACAAATACTGGAGTCAGTTGGTCTTGGCCTGTCCTTGCCACTGATAATACTTCTATCTGCCACGAATGTGCTGCTAGTCCAGCAAAAGCTAGTGGTACTCAAATACTTTGCAAGCAGTTTCATGAAATGGTCAGTCAGAAAGCAACTCATACCAGCTCGGACGTCGCCCAGGTTAACAAGGTCAGGAGTTCCTGGCAGCGGAGGGTGAAGGACAGAGCTGCGTGGAGGAATCTGGGTAGACCTAAATGAAACAGTCATTGTCGCCCTGACAGACTGCTATGATGATGATGATGAGCTGTGTTCAACCTGCTGTGGAAATTCCCCAAACACAGTCATGCTTAGGTTTACATTATCCGACGGGGACTCACCTGAGAAAACTGTTCCTGCCTCCAAAATTTCACCTGGATGATGGGTTGTTTACATTGCTAGCCTTGTTCACACGTTCATGGCAAGAATCCATGGATAAAAAACTCCGACACTCCGATTCAGCTGCAGAGCTCCCGGTACTTCTGTCTCAAGGTGAGTGTCAGTCTCATTTTCAAACTACTTTACTCTCCAGTATTGATACTTTTACTCAGGGATGAGCCAATCCGATCTGTCGTATCGGTATTGAGTTCGACCCAGGCAAAATGGCTGAATTGATATTGGTAAGGAATAAAAGTAATTTACCGATCCAATACAATAATAGTATTAAAATAAAATGAAGGTGCAATCTTCTACTCTAAACAGCAACGAGTGTCACCTCACTGGAGCCTGTCTGTGGGACTCACTTCGGTATGTTGCTGTGTGGTACCGTGGAAGAGGAAAGCAGGTGAAGCAAGCTGGACGACACACAAACTTTATTTCACCTCCAACACAGAAAACAGAATCTCTCTTGGGGTCTCTGGGCACTCACCTTTATACCTCTTTATTCCTACCTTTGAGACCCAGGGACAAAAGACATTACACAGTACACAAAGCATATCTGGCACATTAACATACAGGACACAAAGCCTAGCTGATCACCATCTCTCACGCTCTGGCAAACTCCGGTGTGACTCCTGTCACCCCAGGGGTCAACTACTCCCTTCTGTTACCTCTAAGACCCCCCGGTGCCACAGTGCATCTTCCTTCTTCCTCATTCAGTCCTTTTATTCCTCCCCCCCGACCTCCAGTTCTGGGTGGAAAAAACCGCTACTAAGTGCAACCACACAGCCCTCCCCCACACCAAACACCCAGAAAGGGGCCTAACCCCTCGGTCCTTTGGGCTTGAGCTGGTACCCGTAGTGGCTGTAGCGGGGGACCGCCGGTCTGGTTGAAGCGCCCTCCTGGCAAGGTGTGTGGGAGGGAACGTTGGTCCGTGGAGGGGGAGAGGGTGGGGAGGGAACAGGGTTAGTTTCTCGAGCACAATTCTCTGCTGGGGGAACACCAACTTGCGAAACCACCGTTGGTGGACTTCTGCGCCGGGAAGCTTCAGCCAACGCCACCTGTTCGTCTGCCAACACATAAGCGGATTTCAGCCTGTCTGTGCAGAGGGTTTCCTTATGCCCCCCAAGTCTAACACAAAATGCTTTTCCCCAGTTTCCAGCACTCTGAACAGGCCATCATACGATGGACGCAGCAGAGTTCTGTGTGCATCGTGCCTGACAAAAATGAACTTGCTGCTCTATAAGCTCTTTGGGACAAAGGTGTGAGGAAAACAATGGTGCACCAGGCCCGGTACGTTAGCAGCCCCAGTACTGTAAAAAAAATTTGCTGGCGGATCGGTCCCAGCTGTTGGGTTTTACGGTAAAAATTCCCCGGGGAGCCACAACGGCTGCGAAAAAACGAGTTCTGCCAGGGAGGTTGCTAGATCCTCCTTAGGCATGGAGCGCAACCCTAATAGGGCCCAGGGCAGGCGGTCAACCCAATTTGCATCTGTGAGTGAGGCTCTGAGTGCTGCTTTAAGCGACCTAGGAAAACGTTCGTATAACCTGTTAGCCTGGGGATTGTACGTGGTGGTGCGGTGGATTTTGACCCCCGGGCTCTCGGCCATCACGGACCAGAGTTCTGAAACGAATTGCGGACCCCTGTCAGAAGTGATGTCCAACGGGGATCAGAACCGTGCAACCCAAGCCAACAAAAAAGCACGAGCCACCTCAGCAGACATGGTGGAAGCTAGCAGGACCACTTCAGGCCAATGCATGACAGCAGAAGGGGGCCCACCAAATCCACGTGGACGTGGTTGAACCTCCTTTGAAAGAGCTTGAGGGGGGCTTTGGTGTGTTTCTGCACTTTGGCCCACTGGCACACGACGCACACTGCAGCCCATTCTTTCACATCCCTGCATAAGTGAGGCCAGACAAATTTCGCTCCCACCAGTTTAACCGAGGTGCACCCGCCAGGATGTGAAAGGGAGTGGATGGACTCAAAAATGCAGCGGCGCCAAGAGCTCAGAACTACTGGTCGCCCACGCCCGGTGGAGACATCACAGAGTAAGGGGGGGCACCCTTCTTGCACCACCCTGCTCTCCAGTTTCAACCCAGTAGGCACGGACTGGAGCGCGCAAATGTCTGTGTCCCTGGCTTGCTCCACAGCCATGGCGGGGAAATCTATTCCCATGTAGACTGGGGAGACTAACACGCGCGACAGGCAGTCAGCCAAGACATTAAGCTTACCAGCTACGTGTTGAATGTTGGTCGTGAATTCCGAGATCGCGGCCAAACGACGTTGCTGCCAAGCCAACCATGGTTCTGAGACTTTAGACATTGCGTACGTTAGTGGTTTATGATCAACGAACACGGTGAACTCATGCCCCTCCAGCCAAAACTGGAAATGGCTCATTGCCAGGTGGAGAGCCAACAACTCTCAGTCAAACGTACTGTATTTGCATTCGTTTTCGCATAAAGTACAGCTGAAAAACATGAGTGGCTGCCACAAACCTGGGACGTACTGCACCACCACTGCCCCTATGGCAACATCAGACATGTCTGTGGTGAGTGCTATCTGTGCTGACGAGGTGGGGTGGGCTAGTAAAGCTGAGTTAGCAAGCGCTGTTTTGGCGTTTGTGAAAGTCTGGACTCGCTCAGGGGTCCAGTCGGTGTTTTCCGTGGGCTTCTTTTTTTTGAGTGCGCCGTACAGCGGTTACAGCAGCTGGGCTGCCTGGGGGAGGAAACGGTTGTAAAAATTGACCATTCCCAAAAATTCCTGTGGTACCCTCACAGTCTGGGGACGCAGAAAATCTGACATGGCCCACACTTTATCTGGCAGTGGAATTGCACCCCGCGGCAAAATTCAAATTCAAATTCGTTCAAACCGCTCCACGGAGGATGCTATAGTCACCACCCTACACTCTGTCATCACCCACTTGGACCAGAAAGACACCTACGCCAGACTCCTGTACATTGATTTCAGTTCAGCATTCAACACCATTATTCCCCAGAGACTGATAGAGAAATTACTCCTTCTCGGTCTGAACACCGCCACATGTCTCTGGATCCTGGATTTCCTGACTGAGAGACCTCAGTCTGTCCGGGTTGGAAACAACATCTCCAACTCTGTCACGCTGAGTACCGGAACCCCTCAAGGCTGTGTACTCAGTCCACTGTTGTTTACACTTCTAACACATGACTGTGTATCCAAACACGAGGGGAACCAGATTATTAAGTTTGCAGATGACACCACGGTGGTGGGACTTATTCAGAGGGATGAGGAATCAATGTACAGGGAAGAAGTGAGAGACCTGGAGGGCTGGTGCAGGGAGAACAATCTGGTGCTCAACGTGGACAAAACAAAGGAGCTGATTATCGACTTCCGGCGGTCACAGCCTGAGCACGTCCCCCTCAGCATCGGCGGCCGTTTAGTGGAGAGAGTAGAGAACATCAAATTCCTCGGAGTGCAGATCTCGCAGGACCTGACCTGGAGCAAGAATTCCTTGGAGATCAGGAAGCGAGCTCAGCAGAGACTACACTTCTTGAGGAAACTCAAACAGGCCTCTCTCCCCATCTGCATCCTCAGGACCTTCTACAGAGGTGTGGTGGAGAGTGTTCTGACGTACTGCATTGCTACATGGTACTCCAGCTGCAGTATGTCAGACAAAAAAGCCCTGCAGAGGATAGTCAAGGGGGCGGAGAGGGTAATTGGAGTCTCCCTCCCCTCTGTCCAAGAACTTTTTCAGAACCGTTGCAGGAGCAGGGCACTGAACATTGTCAAGGACCGTTCTCACCCTCTGCATAAACACTTTGAACTTCTTCCATCTGGTAAACGATTCCGGAGCATCAGAGGCAGAACCACCAGACTGATCAACAGCTTCCTCCCACAAGCTGTCAGGATGCTGAACAGCTGACCCGGAATCTCACATACACACTACTGCACCTATGGACATTTTGTATATTATAGTTAGTTATTCTTTTTCCCCAAGTATGTCTCAGGGATGTATGAATGGATGGGGGGGTGGGAGCTATGTGGGAGTGTGTCTTAATCATGCTGCTTCTTATATGGATGCCGAGAGAAACGCAATTTCATCTTGCCTGCACTACAGTTGTATGTACAGCAATATGACAATAAAGTTTGATTTGATTTGATTTGATTTGAAAATGCGATGGCCCAAAAAATCAATCACCGACACCCCAAACTAGCACTTTGCTGGGTTAACGATAAGCCCTTGTGCTTCCAACCACTGGAAAACTTGTTTGAGATGGGCGAGGTGCTCCTCCTCTGACACGCTAGCCACCAAAATGTCATCTAAGTAGACAAAATCAAAGGGAAAGTCACAGAGCACCGCATCCATCATTCTCTGGAAGGTTTGTGCTGCACCCTTTAACCCGAATGGCATGCGTAAAAACTCGAAAAGGCCAAAAGGAGTTAATACCACTCTTTTGGGAACGTCCTCCACACGTACTGGGACCTGGTGGTAACCGCGGACCAGGCCCACTTTTGAAAAAACACGTGTCCCGGCCAGATGCACGGAAAAATCCTGGATGTGCCGATGGGATACCGGTCGTGTTCCGTGGTGTTATTCAAGTGCCAAAAATTGCCACACAGTCACCACGACCCATCGGCCTTGGGCACCATGTGTAGCGGAGATGCCCACGGGCTGTTGGAGTGCCTAACGATGCCTATTTCTAAGTTAGCAAACTTCTTGCCTGTGCTGGCTAGTTTAACTGTGTCAAGGCACTGAGGGCATGCAAACCCCGGCGGACCTTTCGTTGTTATGAAATGCTCGACCCCGTGTTTGGTTACTGTAGCAGAAAAAATGGGAACCCTGAGTGCTGGGAACTGTGAGAGCAAATGCTGGTACTTAACACCTGGAGCTATAATGTTAGCACATATTTTTGGCCCAACTCCCCAAGCTGTGTAGGGCAAGGAGGAAAAAGTGACAGTGTTCACTAAATGTCTGTTGGCAACATCAACTAACAATCCATAAGCACATAAAGAATCAGCACCTAAAATGGGTACAGGACATTCAGCTACCACAAAGTCAACACTGGTAACTGTGTCTGTGTAAGCATACCATCAACGTCCTTTCGCCAAACGTCCTGATGTTGGATCCATTGGCAGCCATAAGCTCGGAGCCGCTGCCTTCTGCCGACCTGTCCATGCTGACCGGCAGAATGTGTCACGACTCGCCGCTCATCATCTGCCTCAGCTGCACGCACACATGCGCCTCGTCAGTCACGGGCTATTTAGCCCACTCAGCCCTGTGCAGCGGTCTGGAGCCGTCTGTTCGCATCAGCACTTCTTCGCAGTTGGATCATCTTCTGATCATCAGCGAAACTACACTGCAACGTAAGCATTCCTTACCTTTTGCAAGTCTTCTCCCCTGTGCACAGGTGGATTCCCTGGCGGCGGACACCCTGTCATCGCCATCCTACCCTCACCGTCGTCACAGGCTCTGCAGGACGCTGTCTTCTGGGCTTCTCCCTTGGCCAATGCCAGCCACCTGTCAATCACAAGTAAGCGGCACACGACTCATAATCCCTGTCTTGGTGTGGTGCCCTTTACCCTTGTCCTCTGCTCTCTCCATAGGGTTGCCCGGCTGTACAGCGCACCGCTCTGCTTCCTGTCCATCGGCGTTCACCCTCATCACATATACATATCTCACACATCCATCCATACACGCCTGCCTGTTGAATAAAGCTGTTAAATCTATCCTGAGCCTGCGTGCGTGTTTCCTGAGCCGGACATTATGTCAGTACGGCTCCAGCAGAGCGGCTCAGCAGACAGCGGGCTCGCACGCCATCTTTCCACCCTCGAGGCTCGGGTGGATTTAATAGCCCACCAACAGCAGGTGATACTGAATCAATTGGTTAACATCACTCACCGGTTAGACCGCTTGGACCCCCAGCAGGCGTTCCCCTCGGCTCGTCAGGGAGGGGTTGCTCCTGCCGCTCCGGTGGCCGGCCAGTCTGCCACAGGAACGCCAACCCAACTCACACCTATCCCGACCCCCGCCCGCTTCAGCGGGAAGCTCGGCGGAGCGCAGGGGTTCATCATGCAGTGTGAGTCGGTGTTTCTGCGCGTTCCCGAGGATTTTCCCTCGGACCACAGCCGAATTGGCTATATTGGTAATCTCCTGGAGGGGCGAGCGTTAACTTGGGCTTACGCCGTTATAAGCCCAGTTACGCAAACCTCTCCTACAGCCAGTTCGTGCAGAGCTTTCTCGAGGTTTTTGATCATTCCCGGCGTAATAGCGTCCTCACTGACTGTCTCCTTGGCCTCCAACAGGGAAGCCGGTCAGCGGCGCAGCGGAGGAGCGGAGGAGGTAGCGGAGGAGGCAGGCTGGGGTGAGGCGTCACTCTGTGGTATCTTCCTCCGCAGCCTCAGCTCTAGTCTGAGGGATGAGCTGGCCGGTCGAGACCTTCCAGAGACGGTCTCGGAGCTAATCTCCTTAACTGTTAGCTTGGATAACAGGCTGCGTGAACGATCCACCGAGCGGAAGTTAATCGGCCGCTCGCGTGGAGGCTCCGTCCGCACGCCTCAAGCTCGCCCCCTGGTGTTACCTCCTCCGGAGTCTTCCGAGGAATCGGAGGCAATGGTGGTTGGTCGGTCAAAGCTCCCCCTAGCGGAGAAACAGCGCCGCCGGGAGTTGGGCCTCTGCATGTATTGCGGAGGTGATCAACATACCGTGGAGCATTGCCCGGAGAAGCCAAACGGGGAGGTCCGCGAGTCACTGTAGGGGGCCTCGCGGACTCTAACCAGTCGAATCCCCTCACTAGTTTATCTCTGCCCATTCGATTCTGTCACAATGCCACGGGGCACCTCACACACGCACTGGTGGACTCAGGAGCAGAGCAAAGCTTCATTTCAAAGAGCCTGGCAACCCAATTAGACATCCCCTGCCACCCTCTGGCCGCTCCTCTCAGCCTGGTCACCCTCTCCCGTGCGCCCCTTGGACGAGTGACTCATCGCACCCAGCCAATCCCTGTTATCATCTCAGGTAATCACCGGGAGGATCTCACCCTGTACGTCCTGTCCTCCTCTGTGTCGCCTGTCATTCTAGGTTACCCCTGGTTGCGCCTGCACAACCCTGTGCTGGATTGGCAGACAGGAAGAATAGAGGCCTGGAGCTCCTTCTGTATGGGAACCTGCCTACAGTCCGCAGCCTGCGCCCCGTCCTCTCCCCCTCCGGCCAAGGACGCCGCGCCTCTGGATCTCTCTCTGGTGCCCTCGGAGTTCCACGACCTGGGCCTCGTGTTTAGTAAGTCCAGGGCGATGTCTCTCCCTCCTCATCGGCCCTACGACTGCGCCATCAACATCCGCCCGGGCGCGCCCTTGCCATCCGGACGCCTTTACAGCCTGTCAGCGCCGGAACGAGAGGCTATGGATAGCTACATCAAGGAGTCACTCAATGCGGGAATCATCTGCCCCTCCTCGTCTCCGCTCAGCGCTGGGTTCTTCTTCGTCTCTAAGAAGGATGGGTCACTCCGCCCCTGTATAGATTTTAGGGCCCTGAATGACATCACGGAGAAGGACCGTTACACCCTGCCTTTAATGGACACTGCCTTCCACTCCCTCCAGGGGGCGACCTGGTTCACCAAGTTGGACCTCCGCAGTGCTTACCACCTCGTCCGGATCCGGGAGGGAGATGAGTGGAAGACGGCCTTTCGAACGCCTAGTGGTCACTTCGAGTATCTGGTGATGCCGTTTGGGCTGACCAACGCCCCCGCTGTGTTTCAACGCCTCATCAATGATGTCCTTACGTGATTTCCTCGGCCTCTTCGTTTTCGTGTACCTGGATGACATCCTTATCTCCTCCAGGTCACGGGAGGAACACCAGGTCCACGTGAGGCGGGTCTTACAACGGCTGCTGGAGAACAGGCTGTACGTCAAGGCTGAAAAATGTGTTTTACGCCAAGACCACCTCCTTCTTAGGATTCGTAATCTCACACAACCAAGTCCTTCGCGACCCCATGAAGGTCAAAGCGGTGGTTGAGTGGCCCACGCCGACCTCTAGGAAACAGGTACAGCAGTTTATTGGATTCGCCAACTTCTACCGCCGTTTTGTGCCCAATTTCAGTGCCATCATTGCCCCGTTTACCCATCTCATTTCTCCCAAAAACCCCTTCTGGTGGACCGAAGAGGTCGCAGCAGCGTTTCAGGCATTGAAGACGGAGTTCTCCTCCTCCCGAGTCCTGACCCAGGTTGACCCCGCGCTGCAGTGTTTGGTGGAAGTTGATGCGTCTGATACGGGAGTGGGGGTGGTGCTGTCCCAGCGATCACCCACCGACGGGGTCAAGCGACCCTGCACCTTCTTCTCATGGCGTCTGTCTCCGGCTGAGCGGAACTACGACGTCGGGGACAGGGAGCTTCTCGCCATCAAGCTCGCCCTGCAGGAGTGGCGCCACTGGCTGGAGGGGGCTGCGTTGCCGTTCATGGTGCTGACGGACCACAAGAACCTGGAATATCTAAGATCTGCTAGACGCCTGAATGCCCGTCAGGCGCGCTGGTCCTTGTTCTTCACCCGGTTCCGTTTTACCATCACCTACCGCCCTGGTTCAAAGAACGGCCTGCCCAATGCCCTATCCAGGCAGTTTGCCCCCGAGACATTGGAGGAGCCGGGCCATACCATCCTGCCCAGCTCGTGTGTTGTGGGGGCGATTTCCTGGTCCATCAGGGACAAGATCCGGAGGGCGCAGGAGACCGAACCGGACCCTGGTGGCGGACCAGAGGGGAGGCTGTTTGTTCCATCTACTGTCCGGGGGGAGGTCATCCATTGGGTTCACACCTCCAAACTCGCCTGTCACCCTGGTGTTTCCCGGCTAGTGGATCTCCTTCAGCGTTCCTTCTGGTGGCCAGGTCTTCAGAAGGATGCCACCAACTACGTCCGGGCGTACCCTGTGTGTGCCACCGGCAAGTCAGGAAACTCTCCCCCCGTGGGTCTGCTCCAGCCCCTGCCGATCCCTGGCAGGCCCTGGTCCCACATAGCCCTCGACTTCATCACCGGTCTCCCAGTCTCCAACACCTATGACGCTGTGCTGACCATTGTGGATCGTTTCTCCAAGGCTGCCCACTTCATGCCACTCCGGGGCCTCCCAACGGCACGGGAGACAGCGGACCTTCTGGTTCAACATGTGTTCAGGCTGCACGGGATACCGGTGGACGTCGTCTCTAATCGGGGGCCCCAATTTGTCTCAGAGGTATGGAAGTGTTTCTGCAACACCCTGGGGGCCACGGTAAGCCTCTCCTCCGGCCACCACCCGCAGTCCAACAGGCAGCGTGAACGGGCCAACCAGGAACTGGAAGCCGCCTTACGCTGCGTCACCTCCTCCAACCCGTCATCCTGGAGCGCGCACTTTGCCTGGGTAGAGTATGCCCACAACACGACACGGTCTGCGGCCACAGGGATGTCCCCCTTTAAGGCGTCCCTGGGATACGACCCACCGTTGTTCCCGGAGCAGGAGGGTGAGCTGGCCGTTCCATCCATCCAGGCGCACCTGAGACGTTGTCAGAGTCTGTGGACCAAGACGCGCGATGCGCTTTTACGCACGGCGACGCTCAACAGCACCACAGCGAATCGCCACAGGAGACCGGCTCCTGCCTATCAGGTGGGCCAACGAGTCTGGTTAGCCTCTCAGGACATCCACCTCAAGGCTGAGAAGAGGAAGCTGGCCCCACGCTTCATTGGTCCCTTCACCATCTCAAAAATCATCAACCCGGTGGCTGTGCGTCTGGCCCTCCCCCCTCCCTCCGCATATGTCCCACCTTCCACGTATCTAAGATCAAGCCCGTGGTCTCCGATCCCCTCTGTCCCCCGCCCGTGGCGCCGCCCGCGCCTCTGATGATCGACGGCCACCCGGCCTGGAGAGTCGCTTCCATCTTGGACTCCCGGCGCCGAGGTCGCGGGCTGCAGTACTTGGTGGACTGGGAGGGATTCAGTCCCGAGTGGAGGTCCTGGGTGTGCTCTTCCTTGGTGTTGGACAGGAGTCTCATCACGGAGTTCCACCGGGCACACCCGGACAAACCAGCTGGGGGGGAGTACTGTCACGACTCGCCGCTCATCATCTGCCTCAGCTGCGCGCACACCTGCGCCTCATCAGTCACGGGCTATTTAGCCCACTCAGCCCTGTGCAGCGGTCTGAAGCCGTCTGTTTGCATCGGCACTTCTTCGCAGTTGGATCATCTTCTGATCATCAGCGAAACTACACTGCAACATAAGCATTCCTTACCTTTTGCAAGTCTTCTCCCCTGTGCACAGGTGGATTCCCTGGCGGGAGACACCCCGTCATCGCCATCCTACCCTCACCGTCGTCACAGGCTCTGCAGGACGCTGTCTTCCGGGCTTCTCCCTTGGCCAACGCCAGCCACCTGTCAATCACAAGTAAGCAGCACACGACTCATAATCCCTGTCTTGGTGTCTTGCTACAGACTGCTGGCTGTGCCGTTTCCCAGCTTCTTGAATTGGCACGGCGGTAGACAGTGTTGAGCATTCGAGCCAAAACGGTGGTGATAGAAACAGAGCATCCCATTCCTGCGTCTCTTGACGTCAATCCCAGCCACCACCAATGGCTCCTCGACCTTGCTGGAGTCATTCATGGCTGCTGGTGTTGTTGTGTGCACGCTGAGGGCTCTGTTCGCCAGGATGATGCAATCTACTTCTTGCGCCAGTGCGCAGTAGTTCTTGGTCACCAGCAGCGGTGAGTTAGCAAGGATTGCCCTCGCTGTAGCTGGTAGGTTCCTGAGGAAGAGGTGGCCGAACAGGAAGGAGCCATCGTCCTTCCCCATCAGCGCTAACATGCTCTCCATCAAGTCCACAGCTGATCTGTCACCCAACTCTGAGTGCCTGAGGAGTTTTTCTGCTCTCTCACTGTCTGAAAGGGTGTAATGTTAGAGCAGCATCTGCTTGAGCGCATTGTATTTCCCCTGGGCTAGCGACTCCTGGAGCAGGCTCATTACTTGCTGTGTGGCGTGCACATCCAGCACAGCGACCACATGATAATATTTAGTGTCGTCCGTGGAGATCCCGCGGAGTACAAACTGGGCTTCCACATGTAAAAACCAAGCAATCAGATTGTGGAGCCCAAAGTCCTGGAGCTTGACTGTGACAGTGCACATCGCGATGGTGTTCTTCCTCTGGGTTGTCTCCACAGAGGTGCTCGGCCTGTTCTCCATTGCACATCTTAGGGTCACCACTGTAGAAGATGAAAGCAGGCGAGACAGCAAGCTGGACAACACAAAAACTTTATTTCACCTCCAACACAGAAAACAGAATCTCTCTCGGGGTCTCTCGGCACTCACCTTTATACCTCTTTATTCCCGCCTTTGAGACCCAGGGATAAAAGTCATTACGTACAGCTCACAAAGCATGTCTGGCACATTAACATACAGGACACGGAGCCTTGCTGATCACCATCTGTCACGCTCTGGTGAACTCCGATGTGATTCCTGTCACTCCAGAGGTCGACTTACTCCCTTCTGTTACCTCTAAGACCCCTCAGTGCCAGAGTGTATCTTGCTTTTTCCTCATTTAGTCCTTTTATCCCCCCCCAACCTCCGGTTCTGGGTGGAGAAACCCCCTACTAAGTGCTGCCACAGTACCAGTGTTTACAATTTTCTTCTTTCTTTCTTCATCGGAACGTCAATACCAGCAACTTGATAAAACACTTGCAAAAGTATCACAGTAAACCTGGATTCATGTTGTAGCTCCACTGTCCTTGTAAGTGCAACCGAAAACCTCATGTGGCGAAATTTATGTCATCATCTCCAGTCCGCTAGTGTCTGCAGGGCTCTACTGCAGATGACCGCTTGCAGCCCAAATTTTATGACCACGCGGCCTGCCCAAGACCTGAATGTGTTGACAGCGCATGTGCAAAACTGAATGTCCCATTCATGAGGTGGCGCTACCAGCACAGCATACAAAGGAGGAGAGCACTGGAAAACGGTAATTTCTCCTTTTCCTTGAAAAAACGCTATTGTTGCTACAAAAATATGTGCGTCGCTCTCGTGTTTATAGCCAGTGAACAAACTGGCGTGTTAGCACATTTGTGCTACCCATAGGGCTGGGGTGAAACTACAAATAACAGTTGTGTGCATGCATCAACCGCTTGGCCTGGTAGACGAAAAAAAGTGAGCATGTACAGCACCACGTGCACACCAGGCTCATCCAAAGCACACGCAGATCAAAGCGGAACAGAGCGGAAATGCAGCATGAATAAGGCTTAAAGGAAACCTGTACTGGTTATTATAGCAGCATTAATCCTGCTTTAGGCATTACTTATAAACCAAAAATGTGTTTATTCAGTAAAAAATAACCCCCTAGAGTCAGTATACTGAATAATTTTATCCCATGAAAACCACTCGGTCAAAACTAATGCGGAGCAGCCATCGCCGGCCAGAAGTGACATACACTCGTTGTTTCTGGCTTTACCACGGAAGAGTAACATGTTTACCATGGACAAGTAAACATGTTCAGCAGATGCTCAGTGAGTCGAGATCTGAGTTGAAAACGGCGCAAAATCTGCATGGATATAATACTGCACAAACCGTCCTTGGAAATGGCCTCCATTGACGGCATGATCTGCAGGTACCTCCAGGGACCAGCAGCTGAAGGGGACCTGACAAACAGGCAAGTTCCCAATCAAGTAACTTGAACACGTTTATTAAATCTTGATATACTAGTATCATATTTGATCCTTTGAAATAGCTATTGATTAAAATTCACTACAGGTACCCTTTAAAGGAGTACAGTGGTACCTCTACTTACGAAATTAATTCGTTCCGGAAGTATTCTCGTAACGTGAAAATTCTGTAAGTAGAGGCGCGTTTTACATGTAAATGCCGTAATCCGTTCCAAGCCCCCCAAAATTTGGGCATAAATTTTTTATAAATCATAAAAACGCATCAAAACATGTAACAAATACATGTTACAATTAGATTACTGCACAATAAACATAAAATGAGAGTTGTACATAATTTAAAAAAACAAAGAATAAAGTAAAGAATAATAAAAATTATGTTCATTTACCGTTTAACTGCTATCGTCGTCGTCATCACCTTTTGCCTTCTTTGGTTCATGTTCTCTCTCATCAGTGGTTTTTGCCTGACGTTTTGTGAAGAACCGATCCAAGGACGTTTGCTTTTGTCGGCTTTTAACAATCCTTCGGCTTCCTTTTGTTTTAATACCGTGCCGATCGTAGATGTATTACGGCCATATTCTTTGGCGAGATCAACCAAACGCATCCCTTTTTCATACCTTTCTATTATCTCTTGCTTTGTTTGTATGGACAAAAAAACTCTTGTTCTTTTCTCCTTTTCCACTTATCTCCATCACTTTCTTGGGGCCCATAGTGAATAAAAGTTAATACTGTACTGTACACACACGTAAAACTGCCTGAACTTCCTGAACATTTCGTGGCCAATGGGATACCAGGAAGATGCTAGGCGATAGCCAATGGCAGAGCAGCTACAAGTATGTTTACGTTCGGTAAACTACGGGAGCTGCGAGGAGCGCGTACTTTTTTGCCTTTCGTATCCTGAAATTTCTTTCGTGACAAGAGGCAATATTTTCCCGTTGAGGTGTGTCGTAACCTGAAAATTCCGTATGTAGAGACGTTCGTAAGTAGAGATACCACTGTATGCTGAATTCTGTCAAGAACCAAGCAGAAGGAAGAGCTTTTCCAGCTCGGAGGCTGGATATTAAAAATGAAACCTAAACAAAAGAACAAAACTGAAAGTCAAAACCAGACCAGAGTGTGGAAACGAAGAAATAACATGGGCTTACCTTTTGACAGTGAGTTACAGTTGATGAGAGGTACAGTAGGTGGCAGAAACATAAATAGCAAATTATGACAGTGAACTAGAGGCAGGACTAGAACAACAGGGCTACATAAAATGGAACAGGAATGACTTGAATGACTTGAATGAACAAACCTAAAATCTAAGAATGGACAGATAATAATATCAGAAACACTACTAAATAAACCGAGGACCAGGAGAATACTTATGATAATAAAAAATAATAAATGTCAAAAAATACAGCTTAAAGGGTTAGTTCCTTTATTTTCAGATCTACAGCATTTTTTTTACCTCATGCATTAAGTGGCACTTTGAATTTCATCTGAATGTTTACTTAAATACTCAGCGTCAAAGTTTTGCATAAACTTGCACTTAAAACTTCAGAATGCATTGTTTACATAGTGCTGACCAGGGAAATGCTGCCAATTTTGCAAAGTTTAAAATAAGAAAAAGCAGCAGCGTTGCTGAACTGAGTCATATTTGTAATATAGTATTCTTTGACTTTTAGATTTGTGGATTTATGTGTGTGCAAATGCAATCAGTCATTACCAAAGTATGTTCTGTATTTTTGTTGTTTTAAATGAGAGAGACAGTATCGGGTTTGGATCGGTATCGGCCGATACTCAACGTCACAGTATCGGTATCATACTTTAAAAAGTGGTATCAGCTCATCCCTATTTTTACTCCAGTGACAGCAGAAGCTCAAGGCTAGTGCTGTCCCTCAGACATAAACATGTAAGATTTGTGTGTGCTCGCCTCTTTCCATTGACTTTGTATGTATTCGTGCCATGTGAAAAATTCGCTTTGCATTTGGTCTGAACGCACCTTTAGGCCTGACAGTTCTCTGTTCTCCAGTTTTGTGATACAGTACCTTGACAATGTTCAGATACTAGACTAAAAATAAGTGAAAAAGCAACCAATGTCAAAAGGAAGACTTTGAAAGACCTTCAAAATCTGGAGAACTAGTTTATTAAAGCAAGAAAATGCAATATTTTCAAGTAAAAATAATGTTTACAAAATCATTTTGATGGTTCATCAATCTTTGACTGAATGAATGTCATCGCGGTCTGTGTGGACCCATATTGCCTGTAATAGCTCTGTTCTTTTTAGACAAACACAGAGCACAACTTTAGTCACCAACAACAAAACACCCTGTGAATAGTTGTTGCAGCTGAGGTCATAGTCACCATAGTTGTAGTCTTTTCACCGTTCCTACCTGGAACAAGAAAGTTAAACAGTGCTGCTTTAAGACCACTTTAAAAATTACAAGAAAGTCTGACTCCTTGGAAGTAAAAATGAAAGAAATTAGGGGGTGCCTAAAATGTTTGCACAGTAATGTAAGGGAAATAAAAATAACGATGTTTAGGGTTTTTGACCGCGTTTGCCAGTGTTAAAGTTTCTGCGAAATCAAATGTATTGTAACGTCGGGGCTGTGATAAGGGGGCGGGAGTCTCCCGGCATGCTTGCGCTGTGAAGGATTCAAATACTGTATCTTTGTGTTCTAAGTGTCATTCGTGTGTGCCATTATAACTGTATAATAAGACCAGTTGTGATAGCGTTGTTTCCCTATATGGGCCAAATCATGTGTCAGTGTCACCATGAGCTTAATGAAGGTCTGTGTAAATGACCTCTCCTCCATTCTGTGTTGTGAGTGTGTGTGTGTAAATAAAGCCTGTTTTGTCAAAGTCCTCTCTCCTTATTGTGCGAACCCTTGCAACGTCACACTGGTTTCAGAAGTGGGATCACGGAGAAGATGGAAACCAGAATTAGGACAGAGATCCAGCAGCTCGAGCGGCTCATCACTCAGCTGAAGATGAACAACATTGCTGGCACACTAACCCCTGGAGCTGCTTGCCGGGATGAATGGAGCAGTGGACCCAACGGGGCCAGCATACCCTGCTTTCTGCCTTTCTCAAGGCAGAGTGGGCCAAACAGAGCAAACCAGCCCTGCTTCCTGCCCTTTTCGGGCCAGCGATTCCACTACAACCAGGGGCAGCGATTGACCAAGAGGCAACTGCCCACCAATCCGCCAACAGGCCAAACTCCCCTGCTTTGGTGGCAAAACCCTGCTGGACGATTATCTGGTCCAGGTCGAGCTGGCTGCTGCGCTGAATGGCTGGACACCCGAAGAGACCGCCGTGCAGGTTGCGCTGGCCCTGGGGGCAGGGATCTCCACACGCTGTCTGACCTCCAGCCTGAGGAACATTGCAGCTGGCCAGCGCTACAAGGAGCGCTTGGGAGAGGGTTTGGGAGAGTGGCCAACACTGAGCACGCCCAGGAACAGCTGGCCAACCGCCGGCGAGGCAGCCGAGAGAGCCTGGGAGCCTACGCAGTGGACATACAGCTGCTGAAGCAGCGTGGCTACCCAGGTTTTGAGCCGGGGGTGGTGGAGAAGTTCGCCCTCTAGTACTTCATCCGGGGGCTCCTCCTGGCCCGGCTCCAGGACCACATCCGGATTCACGCCGCAAGCAGCTGGGAGACGGCTGTGGCAGAAGCAGAATGGGTGGGACCAATAATGGATTATGCAGCTGATGTGTCGTCGCCGAGGCAGAGAGCTTTCCAGGCCACAGCTGAGAGTGAGGAGGAGGAGGAGGAGGAGGAACTGCGCCGGACCGCAGCGGCGCAGCCAGTGAGAAGAAGACAACGGGGGTGCGAGGAAGGGTGCTTCCGCTGCAGGGAGCCAGGACACAGCACGGTACTGTCTGGCACCCACCCCGCGACAAACCGTCCCCTCGCCAGCTTTAAACTAGAACAAGGTGGTATGGACGGGGACCTGCCGCCTCCCACAGACATTTTCCCTGATGAATTGTCACCATGTTTGGGCCGAACTGGACACTTACTAGGGATGTACCTACAGTGCAGCTTGGACAGCACACCAATCCGGACCTTGATCAACACCGGTTCTACCATCTCCCTGGTCCGACCTGGAGTGCTGCCCGGTACAGACGAGGCAGAACCGCAGGGGTGGGAACCCACCTGGCGCTGCATCACCACAGCCACCGGTGAGCGCACCAGACTGGGAAGGCGGAGGGTTCTTATGGTGGGGGTGGCTGGCCAGAATACAAACCATTCATTCTGACTGGCTGACATCCAAGATCCCTGCATTATTGGACCCGATCTGTTTGCAGCATGGGGCGCAACGATTGACACCGCCAGATCGCCTCTCTTGCTGGGGGCTCGGACCATCACGCTCTGCAGCGGGACCCAGAGGAGGAACCCGGGGGCCTGCATGATTGAGGGGCTGCCAGAACGGGCCGAACCGGGCGGGACGCCGCCAGAACTGAACACAGCAGTGCCACCAGCACGAGCAGAGGGAGCGCAATCATCGAAAGAGACAGCGGGGGGGTGGGTGGCAACAGTGGAGCGGGTCATTGTATCAGCAGAAACACAGCAGGCGGTTGAGGAATTGTTCCAGCAGAGCTGCAGGGGACTAGAATCGGGACAGAGACTCCAGCTGCAGGAGCTGTTGGACTGCTACATTGATGTCTTTGCTGCCAAGGATGAGGAGTGCACCCGAACCAGCTTGGTGCAGCACGGGATCGACACTGGTGAGACCAGGCCAATCCGGCTCCACCCTCGCCATCTGCCTTTTTCAAGGCGAGTGGTGGCAGAACAAAAAATACAGGAAATGCTGGAAGCAGACGTTGTTGAGCCCCTCCAGCAGCCCCTGGGCGGCGCCGGTGGTTCTGGTTAAGAAGAAGGACTGTTCATGGCAGTTCTGTGTGGACTACCGGCGCCTGAATGACGTCACCCGCAAGGATTCCTACCCTCTGCCCCACATTGATGACGCGCTGGATTACATCACCGGCTCCAGCTGGTTCAGCTCGCTGGACCTCTGCAGCAACTATTGGCAGGTAGAGCTGTCACCAGAGGCCCATCAGAAAACAGCCTTCTCCATCGGGCAGGGACTGTGGCAGTTCAAGGTAATGCTGTTGGGACTTTGCAACACCCCGGCCACCTTTGAACATCTGATGGAGCGAGTGTTGGCTCACGTGCCCCGGAGCTACTGCATTGTTTATCTGGATGATCTGCTGGTTCACGCAGCTGACTTTGATGGCGCCCTGTCCAACCTCCGGGAAGTATTAGATGCCATCCAATGGGCCGGGCTGTGGCTGCACCCGCGGAAATGCCACTTATTCCAGCGAGAAACCACCTTCCTGGGCCACGTCGTCAGCACAGCGGGAGTCGCCACCGATCCAGAGAAAGTGGCAGCGGTGGAAAACTGGTCGGAGACGTGGGAGAGTTACAGAGTTTTCTCGGACTGGCCTCCTATTATAGGAGATTTGTCAAGGATTTTGCCACCATCGCCAGCCCGCTGCATCAGCTGACGCAGAAAGGCCGCACGTTTGAGTGGAGTGAGGACTGTGCCGCTGCTTTTTCCTAGCTTTGCTCGGCGCTCATTGGAGCCTCCATGCTGCAGTATCCCGACCCGAACTGCCCTTTCGTCGTGGACACAGATGCCAGCAACCAGGGCATCGGGGTGGTGTTATCCCAGGAGGGAGAACACGGAGAGCAGGCAGTTGCTTTTTTCAGCCGCACTCTCAGCAGAGCCGAAAGGAATTATTGTATTTTTTGCCGAGAGCTGTTGGCTGTCATCCAGGGACTTCATCATTTCCACCTGTATGTGTACGGGGGGAGGTTTCAGCTCAGAACAGATTATGCTCCCCTGACCTGGCTACTGAATTTTAAAGAGCCGGATGGACAGTTGGCAAGATGGCTGGAGGCCCTGCAGGATTATGATTTTCAGATTGTGCAATGGGCAGGCCACCTCCATGCCAGTGCTGACGCACTGTCTCGGTGTCCTTGTGCTGCGGAGGACTGTCGGCACTGCCAGCGGGCAGAGGACCAAGACCAAGCCGTCCCATGGGCTGCTGCTCTCTGGACCGCTGTGAGCAGGAATAGCACAGAGGTCTGCAGGCGGCTGGGCATCCAGAACACCCGGACCACCCCGCTGAATCCACAGAGCGATGGCCTGATCGAACGTTTCAATCAGACCCTAACCACCCAGCTCGCTGTTCTAGTGGACCAGCAACAGTGAGCCTGGGACCTGCATCTGCCCTTTGTTCTGTGAGCGTACTGGACGGAAGCCCATGAATCCACCCGGTGCACCCCTGCAGCACTGATGTTTGGAGGCAAGCTGCGCACACCGGTGATGTTCCTGTGTTCCCCGGGAATGTGCAGCAGCTGAGGTTCTTTATTAGTTCTTGGAGCTGTTTGACCCTGGTGCGTGGCGCTCGCTCTGGCGCAGTGGCCATGTAGCTGTAAGTTGCGCTCTTTGTAATCCTGCGGTGTGCGCACGGGGCTTCTGTGCGCCAAAACCCCACTGTCGGGAGGTGAAGCCAGGGTCGGGGAGCTTGACTGAAACCACACAGATGGCGCAGATCTTCTCCTTCCAGGCTGTTTCTGTCGGTTTGCTCGTCTCGCCGATCATGGTGCGTCTCGGTCCCAGCGCTGCTCGCTCTCTCTGGACTTTCAGGTAGGCAGTGTGGAGAGAGGAACAGGCGAGCGCGCTCCAGTGTGGATGAAGAGGGAGTCCACAGCGCGGCAAAAGGGAGAGACAGTCCATTCACATGTTGGGTCACCACTGTGGAGAAAAAGGAATGCAGGCGAAGCATGGCGATCTTGATTCCACAGCGTGGTGAAAAGTAGAGACGCTCCATGGCACGTCAAGGGTCACCAATGTGGAGAAAAAGGAATGGGTGAGAGGCAACGAGCTGTGATGAGACAAGGCTTTATTTTCTCCATCATACTGCAAACACGCTTCATAGCTCGTGTGAGCTACTGTGCTAATCAGGTCCCTGTACATAGCTCTTTTATACCTGTTGCACAGACAAAGAGAATGTGTGGCACATTAGCATTTCGATTGTCAGTCAATACACATTGTAAACATAACATCAACTGGCGCCGCTTTGACCGCTGCTTCTAGTCTCCGCGACTCCAGGTTATTCTTTCCTTCCTCGGGGGGCGCCTAACTTAACAGTCCAGTCTGCTTGCCCCCCGGGGCTCTTTGTCCATCTGTCCATTGTCCTGCCCCTCTTCACTGCTTCTGGGTGTGAGAGGATGTCCCACGCTGTGTCTAGTGTCCACCACAGGACTTTATTATTCTGGGAACAGAAACCAGTCCGGGGGTGGAGAGTGTAACATCAGGGTTGTGATAAGGGGGCGGGAGTCTCCTGGCATGCTTGCACCGTGGAGGATTCAAATACTGTATCTGGGAGTTCTTCTTGTTTTAGAACAAGAAGAACACCCAAGAAGAAATCTTCTTGTTCGTTTAGATTTGATTGGTGGTTGGCAACCAGCTTACTGGTGCATTACCGCCACGCACTTCACTCTACATCATCACTCTATCTGGTCAGGAGCCGTAGTCCTTACCGCCACGTACTTCACTCAGTAAACACCACTCTATGTATCAAAGGTCAGAATTCTTCTCCGTGTGAACCCTTGCAACGTCACAGTATTTTTATAGCGTAACTTCAGCTGTGTTTCTCCTTTTCTTCCAGAAGGGGGCGCTGTCGCTAAACATTTCACCCTCCTGGAAGCTTGACTCTAACCCGGAAAAAGGAAGAAAATATTTCATCTGTCGAGCTCGCTTTTGAGTGCGTCAATAAAAGCACGGCTACGTCCTGGAAGAACAGGAGGAACAAACACTTAACTTCCCGCCAAGACGTAAGTTAGTAGTGTTCCTGGATGTGGTTTATTGTCAGGTACTTTTATCTTAAGTGGCATTTGTGTCGTTTTGTTTTGTACCGTGTTAGCTAACTGCGCATCTGCTGTGTTTTCAGTGTCCTGCTGGTAATCTGCCAGTCTGCTCTGGGCAGAAATGTCTGTCAGGACAGGATCCTGGATGTCTGCAGCGGTTGTCGCCGTGTTTCTGCTGGATGCTGTGGTTTTGACACAGGCTAAGGTAAAAGATGACAGTGCCAAGTCACAAGGTCTCGTATCTGCAATTTTCCTTTGGTTTGACTGGCCCTGTGCTTTTGACAAAAACATCTTTAAATAAATATCAAACAATATAGCTGCAAATTAAATCGCAAAAACACAGGACGTAAATTACACTATCCGTTGCGAAAAAGTCGCAAATTGACACAAAGCCATAATTTAAAAAAAAAAAAAAAAAAGGTGTTGCAGTTTTACCAACAATGTACCATTTTACAAAGAAACAAGATGCGAGTTAAAAATAAATTTGTCAAATTTGTGAGGAACAACTAAAGATTAAAGAGATCCCCACCAAAAAAATTACAAAAGTATGCAACAACTTGAAAATTTACAGTTGCACTCAAAATTATTCAACCCCCACTGCATATTAGGTTTATTGGCAAAATGTACAAACTCGCAGCTGTTGGCATTAAGCAAATCAAACAACAATTTAAATGGCTCAACACAAGTGGTTTCTCCAAATTCTACACACAATGCCACTTTTGATAACTACTGCAGTCTCAAAATTATTCAACCCCCTTCATGACAAGCATCTTCAGTACTTAGTAAAGCACCGTTTTGCTGTTATGGCCTACTGCAAACGTGATGCATAGCCAGACACCAGCTACTGGCAGCGTTCTGAGGAATCTTAGCCTATTCCTCATGGGCAAAAGCCTCCAATTCACTAATATTCTTGGGTTTGTGTGCTGCAACTGCCTTTTTCAAACCCCACCAAAGATTTTCAGCGAGGTTCAAGTCAGGCGACTGTGATGACCACTCTAGTGTCTTCTGGGACTTCTTGTGAAACCAAACTTTGGTGGACTTTTGAGGTATGCTTGGGATTGTTGTCCTGCTGGAAGGTCCAGTGACGCCCAAGCTTCAGCTTCCTCACAGACGGCATAACATCTTCCCCCCCAGGATTTCCTGATACTTGATTGAATCCATTTTGCCCTCCACCTGCTGCGGGTTTCCAGTGCCAGAGGAAGTGAAGAAGCCACTGCCATGCTTCACTGTAGGTAGGGTGTTTTGTTTGTTTTTTTTTGTTTTTTTTTTTCAGCATGTGCTTCATACTGCCTCCTCCAGACATACCGCTGATCCATAGGCCCGAAAAGTTCTAGTTTTGTTTCATCGCTCCACAGAACAGAATCCCAAAACCTCTTTGGGTTATTTTTATAGTTTTGAGCTAATTGGAGCCAACTTTTCTTATGCTTTTGGGCCAGTAGTGGTGTACGTCTTGGAGTTCAGGCATGGAGTCCTTCATCGTTCAGTATGCACCTTACTGTAGAAACTGAAACCGCAGTGCCTGCTGCCATGCCACCAGGTTTTTTGCAGTCTGAAGGTGTTTGACCACCTGCCTCCTCAGGACTCTGGTGGCAGCTGTTGATACGCTTCCTCTTTCTGCCACATTTAGGTAGTGTAGCCACTGTTCCTTTAACTTTAAACTTGTGGAACTATGCTTCTAACTGTATTTCTAGGAACATTCAGTGCCTTTGCTATTTTTTTGTAGGCAACAATCTCTTCTTTGAATTTTCTGGACAATTCTCTTAGCCATATTTTTTTTTCTAACATGCAGTCAAACCTCACCATCAGCAGTCCAGGTATTTGAGGTGTTCTATCTCAAGCACACCTGATGCAACTAATGAAGCCCTTGATTGGTTGCCTCAAATGTGCTGAAGACCACACTTGATTTGCAAATGTGTGCTGTGATTCAATTCAATTCAACTTTATTTATAATGTGCCACATCACAACAAAAGCCATCTCATGGCGCCACAGTGCAGAAAAAAACCCACACAGTCACAGAAAGACCCAGCAATCAGATGATCCCCTATGAGCAAGCACTAAGCGACAGTGGAGACGAAAAACTCCCATTTGGAAGGAAGAAACCTCTAGCAGAACCAGGCTCAGGGAGGGGTAGTCGTCTGCTGCGACTGGCTGGGGATGAGGGGATAGGGAGGATGGAAAGGACAGACATAAAGAACATAGCAGTAAGATGCCAAGTACAATATTGGAGGTCAACCAGCAGTATGGATCACATAACGATAGAACAAGAGTGGGGTTAAAAGACACAAAAACCCTCCTTAAACGAAAGCTATATTAAAAAGGAAGGATTTTACCCTGTTCTTAAAAACAGAGACCGAGTCTGACTTCCAGACCCAGAGTGGTAACTGGTTCCAGAGAGAAGGAGCTTGGTAGCAGAAGGCTCTGCCTCCCATCGTACTTTTGGAGATTCTGGGCACCACAAGTAAGCCAGCATTTTGGGAGCGTAATGCTCTATTAGGATGGTAAGGTAATATCAGATCTTTTATATATTGGGGGGCCAGATTGTTAAGAGCTTTGAAAGTAAGAAGAAGGATTTTAAACTTGATTCTGAATTCAATGGGAAGCCAATGGAGGGAGGACAGAACCGGGGAAATATGATCTCTTTTTCTAGAACCAGTTAAAACTCTAGCAGCAGCATTTTGAATCAACTGAAGATTTTTCAAAGATACTTTTAGGACAACTAGATAATAGCAAATTACAATAATCTAATCGCGAACTGACAAAGGCGTGAATCAGTTTCTCAGCATCACCCAGAGACAAGATGCTCCTGATCTTGGCAATATTGCGCAGATGATATAAGGCGGTCCTAGAAACAGTTTTAATATGTGAATTAAAGGACAAATCCTGGTCAAAAATCACTCCAAGGTTCCTCACACAACTGTTCAGAGTGAGAGTGGCCGCATCTAAATTAAGGGCATAATCTGAAAAGGAATTTCTAAGATGTTTTGGGCCAACACAACGACTTCAGTCTTACCAGAGTTCAGTAGTAAAAAATTACAAGTCATCCAAGCTTTGATGTCCTTAAGACAGGCATCTAACTTGGCCAACTGATCACAATCATCGGGCTTCATTGACAGGTATAGTTGTGTGTCATCTGCGTAACAGTGAAAATGTATACAGTGCTTTCTGATGATATTGCCCAATGGGAGCATATATAGACTAAAGAGTAGGGCCCAACACAGATCCCTGTGGAACTCTGTGACTAAGCTTAGAGCTGGAAGAAAATCCATCATTGACATGGACAAACTGAAATCTATCAGACAAATAAAATCTAAACCACTGCAACGGAGTTCCACTGAGTCCAACAAAGTGTTCCAATCTATCAAGTAGAATGGCATGATCAATAGTGTCAAAGGCTGCACTGAGATCTAAAAGAACAAGAACAGAGACAAGTCCATTATCAGATGCAGTCAGGAAGTCATTAGAGACCTTCACTAAGGCAGTTTCAGTACTGTGATGAGCTCTGAACCCAGATTGAAACACCTCAAACAAACCAACTCCCTTCAAATGGTCAGATAATTGCACAGCAACAACTCTTTCCAAGATTTTAGAAATGAAAGGCAAATTAGAGATTGGTCGATAATTGGCCAAAACTCCAGGATAGAGCGTCTTTTAAGTAAAGGTTTAATTACAGCAGTTTTAAAAGCCAGTGGAGCATAACCCAGAGTTAAAGAAGAATTAATGATAAGAAGAATACGGCTACCAATAATTGGGAAAATAATTTTAAATAACCTGGAAGGAATAGGGTCCAGAAGGCAAGATGAAGGCTTAGAAGAGGAAATTATTTTATCCAACTCTAAGAGGTAAACTTATCTAAGCAGATATCAATTGAGGGAGTTGCAATAGTTAATGTACCAGAGTTTACGGTAGGAAGAATCTGACTGATTTCATCTCTGATAGATAAAATTTTAAGATTGAAATAGTTCAGAAAGTCTTGACTAGGAAGCTCAGGGGGGATGCGAGGATTGACCGAGTCATGGCTCTTTGTAAGCCTGGCTGTAGTGTTGAAGAGAAACCTGGGGTCATTCCTGTTCGCTTCTATTAATGCAGAATAATAGCTTGATCTAGCTTTTCTAAGAGAATTTTTATAGATTAAGAGATGGTTTCTCCACGCCAAGTAGAATTCATCTGAATTAGTTGAGCACCATTTTCTTTCCAGTTGACGAATTTTCTGTTTTAAGCCCCGAGTTTCTGAGTTAAACCAAGGGGTAAGAAATCTCTGGCTAGACTTTTTCTTTTTTAAAGGGGCTACCAAATCTAGAGTCCGATGCAGAGAGGCAGTAACACCATCAGCCATGCTATCAATCACGAATGGAGCAGACTCTCCATCACTTATTTCAGGTGTTTCTGTTGTGTTGACCCATGGCATAGAGGAGACAATCTGCAAATATTTTAGCAACAACGTCATCATAAAGACATCTGCTGTAGTAGTATTTTTCTTTAGGAAATAAGTGATCAGAGATAATGAAATCAAAAATTAACAGACGGACTTCCGGTTATGGCGGCTACGTGAGAGGACATGTTTCACTCTGCTCTGCTCCTAGAGATAAAAATCGGCATATAACTCTCTTATTTGGAACTGAACTTATCCCAGCGTTTGGGTGAGGATATGCCGGGGAAGCCTAAGGCTGGGAAATCAGGTGGAGGAAAAATAGAAACGCCGAAACAGTCCAAACTAACGGACTTTCACGTCTGTGGCGCAGCAGAAAAAGCTCCAGATATGGCAGCGGAGGAAGCTAGCAGCGGTGCGATGACTGCGGGAAACGGCACAGGTGCAGTGCTCGCTGCCATTAGCTCAATGAGAGCAGACTTTTCCGCTAAATTGGATGGGATTATAACAGCGATAGAGGAAATGAAAAAGGAATTGGGTGATTGCGTGGAACGAGTGGCGCAGATGGAGCTTCGTGTCTCCAGTGCTGAAGATGACGTCACCGGCCTTCAATTAAAGGTGCGCACTTTGGAAAAAAAAAAATAAATGTCTGGAAGATAATGTCCTGGACTTGGAGTCCTGGTCGAGACGGAACAACCTGAGGCTGGTGGGTCTACCGGAGGGAACCGAGGGTCGGGACCCGTGTTCCTTTTTGGAAAAGTGGATGCCAGAAGCACTGAACGACGCGGAGCTGCAATCATCAGTCGTCCTGGAAAGCGCACACCGAATTGGCCCAACGAGAGATAAGGGACCACCGAGGACCCTAATTATGAAGTTCCTCAGCTACAGAGACAGGATGAAGATCTCCAACGCTGCGCGAGCCATAGGAGAGATTAAATACCAGGACCAGCAGGTGCGGTTCTACCCAGATTTGGCCACAGGAATCCAACAATTGAGGAAGCAGTTTGACCCCGTCCTTAAAGAGCTGCGCAACCTTGGGATTCGTCATGGAGTGATTTATCCTGCGAGACTGTTGGTCACGTATAAGGGCAGAACACACATCTTCAAGACACCTGAGGAGGCGCAGGAGTTCATCAAGAAGATCCAAGAAGAGACTGGTGGGAGCTAAACATGAACAAAATATAAGGTAGAATATTTAAGCATTTGCACAGGCATCTAACTGATCTGAAGTAAATAGCAAGTTTACAAAATATAGATTGTATTATATATTTTAAAAAAAAAAACCTATGATGTACAAAGTTGCTAAAAATTTTGGAGTTAAGTTGGAAAACTACAGAAGAGAGTTAATGTTACGTCATTAATAGCAGTAGAGTTGGGGTGAATGGGAGGATGAAGAAGGAGTGGCTTTGGCTGTTCCTCGTGGGTGTGGAGCGGTCGATGGCTATAGCGGGAGACGGAATTTTTCTTTTGATTTTGGGGGGATCACCACAAATGTGGGAAGGGGGAATTTGTTTGTGTGTAGTTTGTAGGATGAATGTTCAACCACTCATGTTTTTGCTTCTCTGTATGAGCATGTTTACATTGCGAGCTAATCCCAAACGCCCTATTGATCATAGATCAAAGCGTTAATCTTAATTTAACTTCATGGAATTGCAGAGGTCTACAAAATTTAAAAAAAACTTAAACAAGTTATGAATAAAATAAAAGACATGGGTTCAAAAATTGTGTTTTTACAAGAAACTCATCTAATAGAGGAGGATGTAAAAAGAATTAAGAGTAGATGGCAAGGAAGTGTGTTCACCTCATCATTTTCATCCCGAGCCAGGGGAGTTATGACTCTGATACATAAATCAGTCCCATTTCATGTGAAAAATGTAATTGGAGACAAATTTGGAAGATATTTAATCATTCAAGGATCTTTGCTATTAGAAAATATAAATCTGGTGAACTTATACGGTCCCAATATAGATAATCAAAAGTTCTTTGCTAATTTATTTCTTATCTTATCATCACTTTCAGGACAACATATAATAGCAGGGGATTTTAATTGTACATTGAATCCCGGTATAGATAGATCAACAGGACTGGACTGTACGCACAATGGATGCAGGATGATCATTAAGCATTTTATGAAAGAATTGAGATTGCTCGATATATGGAGAGAAATGAAACCACAAGTTAAAGCCTACTGTTGTTATTCTAATACCTACAAGACATTCTCACGTATTGACTATTTTTTGATCTCCACAGAATTAAGGTCCAAGATTCAAAACTGCTTTTATGATAACATTGTGATCTCTGATCATGCACCCTGCTGTTTAATATATGTAGATAAGAAATTGACAAAGGAACCAGGTAGATGGCAATTTCAGCATAAATGGCTTCAGGATGAGGAATTTGTTAAGTACATAGAAAAACAGATGAGTTCTTTGATATCAATACTACACAAACATCAGCATGTATAAAGTGGGAGGCTTTTAAAGCTTTTATTAGGGGACATATTATTAGTTATACAGGTTCAAAATCTAAGAAAACTCGAGAGGAGAGAGTCCAATTAGAACATAAACTAAAAATTCTTCAAGGAAAAGTGTATGCAGGAAGTGACCCAAAGTTGGAGAACGAATTACTGATTTTGAGAGCTGAATATGACAAAAAATCAGCAAATAGAGCTGCCTCGAGTCTTCTAAGATTGAAACAATCTTTTTATGAACAAGGTGAAAAATCAGGAAAATTATTGGCATGGCAGATTAAACAATTAGAATTTAAAACACCAATTACCAGTATTATAAGTAACGGACAGGTAGTTATAGATCCTTTAGAAATTAATAGAGCCTTTAGAGATTACTATGAAAAATTATATGATACAAAAAATGAAACTGACTTAACAAAATTAAATGGGTTTTTGGACGGACTATCTATACCGTGTATTCCAAATGAAAACAGGGAGATACTGGAGTCTAAAATTAGTCAAGAAGTTGGGCTAGCCATTGATAATATGAAATCAGGAAAAAGTGCAGGACCAGATGGTCTTCCAGTTGACCTTTATAAAAAATTTAAGAATAAATTAATAAAACCTTTTTTGGAAATGATTTTAGAAGCATTTCAAAATAGTAATTTACCATCATACTTGAATAATGCCTTAATTATACTGTTGCCAAAACCAGGTAAACCCTCTAATAAATGTGAAAATATGAGACCAATAAGCCTATTAAATGCTGACCTTAAGATAATCTGTAAAATTTTAGCAAGACGAATACAAGAAATTTTACCAAATATTATTAACCGAGATCAGAATGGCTTTATAAAGGGAAGACGAGGCTTCCATATTGTAAGAAGACTATTTAATATTATTTATTCTAATAAAGAAGCACCGGATACAGCTCTCCTATCATTGGACGCCGAAAAGGCCTTTGATAGGGTCGAATGGCCCTTTCTTTTTGAAGTCTTACAAAGGTTTGGACTTGAAAATAATTTCATAAAATGGGTTCAGATAATATATAATAATGCTACAGCAGAAATTCTAACAAATAGCAATATCTCAAAATCAATAAAAATCAATAGAGGTTGTCTACAAGGCTGTCCACTTTCACCTTTACTGTTTACTATGGCAATTGAACCTTTAGCGATGGCAGTACGTTTACAATCACAAATATATGGAATTAAAGTAGGACCAACAGAACATAAAATCTCCCTGTACGCCGATGACATAATTTTGTTTATGTCTAATCTTAAAAAATCAATTCCAACCTTGTTGAATTTAATAAAGAATTTTGGTGAAATATCAGGATATAAAATAAATAAAACTAAATCTTCAATATTAATGCTAAATGAGACCCAGAGAAATCACCCAGCTCCTGAGGCAAATCAATTCAATGTTGTAAATCAGTTTAAATATTTAGGAATTCAAATTGTGCCTAAACTAGAATTAGTCGCCAGTACCAACTATGAAGCCTTAATGACAGACATTGAGTTACTTCAGAGATGGATGTCACTACCAATGTCAATGATAGGGAGAATCAATATACTTAAAAGTAATATCTTACCTAAAATACTTTATTTATTTCAATACATTCCTTTACCACCACCTTCAGATCTATTCTCAAGAATTAAAAAAAAGTTAGTGGAATTTATATGGAACAACAGGAGGGCTAGATTACGTCTGTCCTTACTATATTTACCATTTGATCGTGGAGGTCTGAAATGTCCAAACTTTATGTTGTATTACTGGTCGGCACAACTGAGGTCTATGACATATTATTTTTCATCAAATGATCTCCCTCACTGGACTGAAATGGAGTCATACAATTTACCTTTACCTCTTCCCATATTCATATACTCAGATTCGGCAAAAAAATTACAGAAACAAGTTAAAAATCCATCTGTAAAGCATATGATCAAAATATGGTGTGAAACTAAAAACTACTTAAAAGAACCACACTTATTGTCACAATTTAGCCCAATATGGGGTAATCAATATTTTAAACCAGGGAGAGCGGATGCTGTATTTAAAGTATGGAATTTAAAAGGGATTCAAAAGATTCAAGATTTATATCTGTCATGTTCAGATAACATAATGTCTTTTGAAGAGCTGAGGATCAAATTTAATCTTAATAGAACACATTTCTTTAAATATCTTCAGCTTAGGAACTTTATTCGATCAAATCAAAATAATGCTCTCACTCGACCTATTTATTCATCCTTGGAAAAAATTTTGACGAAAGATAGTAAGAGAAAGGGTATTATTTCAGAGTTTTATAACTCATTGACACTATCCTCAAGTGAAAACTCACAGAAAAGATTGAACTATTGGAAAGAAGACCTGCAAATTGAAATTTCAGAGGAACAGTGGGAATTGGCTTGTACAGAAGCCCAAACCAAATCAATAAATGTACGTCTTAAATTGATACATTTTAAATGGTTAATGCGGATGTATGTTACACCGGTGGAATTAAATAGATATAACAGAAACATACCAGATACGTGCACAAAATACATGGAAAGTAAAGGAACCCTATTTCATTGTTTATGGGAATGTAGAAAAATTAGAATGTTTTGGGAAGAGGTGAGGGTAACAATTGAAAAAATAATTTCAAAACAAATCATATTGAATCCTAAATTGTTTTTGTTGGGTCTGTACCCAGAAAAGCATAACTTTAATAAAAGTGAAAGAGCATTCATAGACCTCAGTTTGCTTAATGCCAAAAAATGTATTGCACTACTGTGGAAAAAGACTCATAGACCAGATGTGACTCAGTGGTTAAGACAGATGTTAACAAACCTTCCACTAGAAAGAATAACATGCATATTGAAATCAAAGGAAATTGTGTTTGAGAATATATGGAGACCTTTCATAGATTATGTGAAGAATTTAAACATAACTTTTGAAGAAGAAGGTGAATGATGTGTGTGGACCTTGTAAATTCCAAACTGATGAATGTATAATATGTATACTTATGTAATGGATTGCCTAGACTAAACAGAGGAGCATTGTTGATGAGTTGCTTTTGTTAGTGGTTGTTGGTGTTTTTAGTTCATTTTTTTTTTCTTAGTACTTTAGTGTTAGTGTTTGATTGTTTGTGTCATGTTTGTTAAAAAAAAAAAAGGTTCAATAAAGATAGTGTGAAAAAAAAAAAAATTAACAGACAATGGTCAGACAGTACAGGATTATGAGGAGACACAGCCAGATTTTCAATATCCATACCATAAGTCAAAACAAGGTCCAATGTATGATGGAAATGATGGGTAGAATTTTTTACTTTTTGGGAAAACCCCATTGAGTCTAAAATTGAATTGAAAGCCTTATTAAGACAGTCACTCTCAACATCAACATGTATATTAAAGTCCCCTACAATAATTATTCTATCGGTTTTCAGCACTAAATCAGCTAAAAACTTGGCAAATTCCGATAGAAACTCCGAATAGGCTGTGGGAGGACGATAAACTATGGCAAAGAGAATTGGGTTCATGCCAAGATTGCCAACAGGCCCTACACTGAGGACCAAACCTTCAAAGGAATTAAAACACAATTTCTGCTTAACATTAGCTAGTAATTTAGAATGGGGGAAAATTGCCGCCACTCCACCACCACGACCAGAACCTCTGGGGTTATGACAGTTTAAATACTCAGAGGGAGTTGATTCATTCAAACCAACATAATCATCAAGCCCAAGCCAGGTCTCTGTGAGGGATAGTAGATCGATCTGGTGATTGATTAATAGATCATGGACCAGAAGAAACTCAGAAGATAGAGACCTAATGTTTAATAAGCCACATTTAATTTTTAAACTTTGGGGGGGAACAGAGACCAAATTATTAATTTTAGAGACTTGAGGCTGGATTAGAATTTTACCAACATTTTGTTTAATTGATCTGGGAAGTTTATGCATTCTATTTTTTTTTAACTTTTTTATGTGCGATGAGGAATTGTATTCAGGGGGTTGAATAATTTTGACACTGCAGCAGTTGGTGAGAGTAGGATTTAGTGTTGAATTTAGATAAAATCCTTGTAATATTAGTTTTACTTATTTAAACTGTTATTGTGTAATTTGTTGATTGCAAACACCTGAAAAATACAATGGGGGTTGAATGATTTTGATTGCAACTGTTTACTGAGGCACAAGTTTATGAGGAAATAAAACGCCATTTTACAAGAAAAAAGTGTAACATGTACCAAAAAATAAGTCACAAATGTTAGATTTTTTTTTAAGGCTGAAATATATTTTGTTGCTCCAGGCAGATTTTTAGAGCGTACAACAACATGCTTTTATAGTAGATAGTGGCAGTTGGTCAGTTTGTATCCTGTATTTAAGTTCCTTTTAAATGCATGTTTTAAATTTGTATGCACTGTACGTGTGTAATTAATGATGTTAATTAATCAGGTGGGTTTGTTTTGGGTTTTTTTGTTTAACTTAATATGCATGCTCAGTGAGTCTTTTGTATACTTAAGACTTAGAAAGGCTGAAAAGTGCAATTTAACAATGTGGTGAAGCAAACTAGTGTTTTCTATGGTTTCATTGATTCATTTTAGTTAGTGGTGTGAAAAAGTGTTTGTCCCTTCCTATTTTTTTTGTATGTTTGTCGCACTTAAATGTTTCAGATCATCAAACAAATTTAAATATTAGACAAAGATAACACAAGTTTGCATGTTCTCCCCGTGTTGCGCGGGTTTACTCCGGGATTTCTCCGGTTTCCTCCCGCACACCAAAAACATGTAGGTTTAGGGCGCTCGCGCACGCAGCGACCAGCAGCCGGTGGCTTGTCATCAGACTGCAAACCAAGTCTACCTACGGGTACAAATAAGTAACAAAAAAAAAAAAAGTAAACACAAAATGCAGGTTTTAAATGAAGGTGTTTATTATTAAGGATTTTAAAAAAAAATCCAAACCTACATGGCCCTGTGTGAAAAAGTGCCCCCCCCCTAGCATTAAACATAACTGTGAATTATCACATCAATTATCACATCATCATTGTACAATTCACTGTTTTTACCTTATCTTAACTATTGTGTAGAAGTCTGGGGAAACACCTACAAGACCAACCTACAGTCAATATGCACATTACAAAAAAGAGCTATATGGATAATAAACAATGTAGGATATAGAGACCACACCAATTCGTTGTTTTTAAAGTCACATGTCATAAAGTTCATCGATTTAGTTAAATTTAAGACAGCACAAGTAATGTACAGGGCAATTAATAATCAACTCCCAACTAATATACAAAAAATATTTAAAAAAAGAGACAGTGAACATAATTTGGGAGGAGACTTAAACTTTACAAAACCCAAGATACGAACAACCAAGAAAAGTATGTGCATATCTGTCTGTGGGGTGGGTTTGTGGAACAGTCTGGAGCCGGAACTGAAACTATGTACAAACAGAAATCAATTCAAAAAGAGGTATAAACACGATTTGCTGAAAGGATATATGTTAGAAGGGTAGTATTTATATGTACGATTCATTATGTTCACTCTGGGACATTATGGGACGCTATGGAATGGTGGGTGGGACAGGACTGTGTATATCTGTGTTGTTTGAGGCTGGTTTTGATGTATGGACATCAATGTATGTTAGGATGGATGGGTGTTAATGTTGATTTGTAAAAAAATACAGTAAATTGTTTACTTGGGGTCTTAAAGGTGGTAATTTGTATAAAATTCACATGGGTGTATTTATGGAAAAGAGGAGATGGAATTAATAAGTGTTCACTTCTTCCTTCTCCCTTTCAAACAGTGTAAACAGTGATCCCTCGCTACTTCGTGCTTCACCTTTCGCGCCCTCAGTGCATTGCGGATTTTTCAAAAATATTCATCAAAAATTCAAAATTGAGAAATAATGGGCAGGCGCTAGCAGAAGGCAGGGAAACTACATTAGACCATCAGGTATCAACACTGAGAGCCCCACCTCTCTGTTCGCTGTTCTCGTGTTGGCTCGGCTCGGGAATCTCGCAAGCTGATTGGCCGAGACGTTTCACCCCGCAAGTTGATTGGCCGAGACGTTTCACCCAGCTTCTGTCCCTGCCGAGCGCCAATGCATCGAAGGAAGACCGCATTCATTGCTCTTTATCGCTCGTGTTGCTTAGTAAAGCCGCGTGGAACTTTTTGCTGTTCTCTTGTGCCATTTTGTGCGAAATAGTCTTCCCGTCGAGCCACTACGCCGCCTCCTGCGCTTCTAGCACCTGACGATGAGGCGTCACCTGAGGAGCAGTAAAGCTCTCATTAACCTGTGCAGTAAATCATTTTCATCTTGAGTTACGTATCTTGTTATAAGAATAAAAGAGTTCTAAAAACATATTTATGTACACTTTATTTACATCTACGTATGTATGTACACTTACACACACACACACACGTATCACACGAGAGAGAGAGAGTGAGAGAATGAACGTACGTATTATTTATGGGTGACTAACTAACTAACTAACCTGCACTTATATAGCGCTTTTCTAGTCACAAAGACCACTCAAAGCGCTTTCATTAATACTAACCCTCTATTCTAAGGGCCTATAGGAAACAGATATCTAGGGACAATTTAGAACAGCCAATTAACCTAACATGCATGTTTTTGGCATGTGGGAGGAAACCGGAGAAATCCCGGAGTAAACCCACGCAACACGGGGAGAACATGCAAACTCCACACAGATCACTGTTGGTCGGGGGCTGGGATCGAACCCACGATCCCACGATTCCCACAATCCCCCGGCCAAGGGTAAACTGTGCTGCCGCAGTGCTAACCACTGTGACGTCATTAGGGGTGACGCTACTTCGCGGTTTTTCACTTTTCGCGGTCGGTTCTGGAACCCATTAACCGCGATAAGTGAGGGATCACTGTACTGTTACTTTATTGCATTTGCCATTTGTTTGTTTTGTTATATTTTTTTTGTTCGAAATCTATCTATCTTTGAAAAGCTGAGTTCAATTTCTCTAGCCACACCAGGCATGATTACTGCCACACCTGTTCTCAATCAAGAAATCACTTAAATAGGACCTGCCTGACAAAGTGAAGTAGACCAAAAGATCCTCAAAAGCTAGACATCATGCTGCTATCCAAAGAAATTCAGGAACAAATGAGAAACAAAGTAATTGAGATCTGTCGGTATGGAAACGGTTATAAAGCAATTTCTAAAGCTTTGGGACTCCAGTGAACCATCATCCACAAATGGTGAAAAAACATGGAACAGTGGTGAACCTTCCCAGGAGTGGCCAGCTGACCAAAATTATCCCAAGAGCGCAGTGACGACTCATCCAAGAAGTCACAAAAGACCCCACAACAACATCCAAAGAACTGCAGGCCTCACTTGCCTCAGTTAAGGTCAGTGTTCATGACTCCACCATAACAAAAAGACTGGGCAAAAATGGCCTGCATGACAGAGCTCCAAGGCGAAAACCACTGCTGAGCAAAAAGAACATAAAGGCTCATCTCAGTTTTGCCAGAAAACATCTTGATGATACCCAAGACTTTTGGGAAAATACTCTGTGGACTGACGAGACAAAGTTGAACTTTTTGGAAGGTGTGTGTCCCATTACATCCGGCGTAAAAATAACAGAGCATTTCAGAAAAGGAACATCATAGCAACAGTAAAATATGGTGGTGGTAGTGTGATGATCTGGGGCTGTTTTGCTGCTTCAGGACCTGGAAGACTTGCTGTGCTAAATGGAACCATGAATTCTGCTGTCTACCAAAAAATCCTGAAGGAGAATGTCCGCCCATCTGTTCGTGACCTCAGGCTGAAGCGCACTTGGGTTCTGCAACAGGACAGTGATCCAAAACACACCAGCAAGTCCACCTCTGATTGGCTTAAGAAAAACAAAATGAAGACTTTGGAGTGGCCTTGTCAAAGTCCTGCCCTGAATTCGATTGAGATGCTGTGGCATGACCTTAAAAAGACGGTTCATGCATGAAAACCTTCCAATGTGGCTGAATTACATCAATTCTGCAAAGATGAGTGGGCCAAAATTCCTCCACAGCGCTGTAAAAGACTGATGGCCAGTTATCACAAACGCTTGATTGCAGTTGTTGCTGCTAAAGGTGGCCCAACCAGTTATTCAGTTTAGGGGGCAATCACTTTTTCACACAGGGCCATGTAGGTTTGGATTTTTTTTCCCCCTTAATAATAAGCACCTTAATTTAAAAACTCAATTTTGTGTTTACTTGTGTTATCTTTGTCTAATATTTAAATTTGTTTGATCTGAAACATTTAAGTATGACAAACCTACAAAAAAAAAAAGAAATCAGGAAGGGGGCAAACACTTTTTCACACCACTGTATTTCTCTCACTTAATCTGTTAATTTCAGCCAAAACATGTCAGTTTCAGATGGGGGGGGGGGGGTACTGAAGCATCCTTAGGAATCCATCCATCTTCTACCACTTTTCCGGAGGTTCGGGTCACAGAGGCAGCAGTTCAAGCAGAGAAGCCCAGACTTCCCTCTCCCCAGCCACCTGCTCCAGCTCTTCAGAGAGGATACCAAGGTGTTCCCAGACCAGCTGGGAGACATAGTCTCTCCAGCAAGTCCTGGGTCTGCCCCAGGGTCTCCTTCCAGAGGAACATGCCTGAAACACCTCAGGTAGGAGGTGTCCAGGAGGCATCCTGATCAGATGCCCGTACCACCTCTACTGGCTCTTTTCAATGTGGAGGAGCAGCGGTTCTACTCTGAGCCTCTCCTGGATGACGGAGCTCCTCACCCTATCTCTAAGAGTGAGTCCAGCGATCCTACGAAAAAAGCTCATTTCAGCCGCTTGTATCCGTGAGCTCGTTCTTTCGGTCATTACCCAAAGCTCATGACCATAGGTGAGGGTAGGAACGTAGATTGACTGGTAAATTGACAGCTTTGCCTTAGAGCTCAGCTCGCCTCTTCACACAACAGACCGGTACATCGTCCGCGTCACTGCAGATGCTGCCCCGATCCGTCTGTCAATCTCACGCTCTATTCTCCCCTCACTCGTGAATAAGACCCCAAGATACTTAAACTCCTCCACTTAGGGCAGGAGCCAGTCCCCAACCAGGAAAGGACAAGCCACCTTTTTCCGGCTGAGGACCATGGACTTGGACTTGGAGGTACTGATTCTCATCCCAGCCCCTTCACACTCAGCGGCAAACCATCCCAGTAAGACCTGTAGGTCATTGCTGGATGAAGCCAGCAGGACATCATCATCCGCAAACAACAGAGATGAGATCCTGTGGCCGCCAAGCATGACACCCTCTGTTCCCTGGCTGCGCCTAGAAATCCTGTCCATAAAAATTATGAACAGGATCGGTGACAAAGGGCAGCCCTGGCGGAGTCCAACTCTCACTGGGAATGAGTCCGATCGAGTGTTGGCAATATGAACCAAACTCTCTCAACGGTCGTACAGAGACCAAATAGCTCATAACAACAAGCCTGATACCGCATACTCCCGAAGCATCCCCCACAAAAAAACCACAAGGGATGTGGTCGAATGCCTTCTCCAAGTCCACAAAACGCATGTCAACTGGTTGGGCAAACTCCCACGAACCCTCGAGGATTCTCGAGAGGGTAAAGAGCTGGTCCGATGTGCCACGGCCAGGACGAAAACCACATTGCGCCTCCTGAATCCGAGGTTCAACCAACGGCCGAACTCTCCTCTTCAGTACCTTGGCATATACCTTCCCAGGGAGGCTGAGGAGTGTGATCCCTCTAAAGTTGGAGCACACCCTCCGGTTCCCCCTTTTTTTTTCTTTTTTTTTTTTTTTTGAAGAGAGGAACCACCACCCTGGTTTGCCATGCCAAAGGCATTGCCCCCGACCTCCACGCCATGTTGCAGAGGCGTGTCAACCGTGACAGCCCTACAACATCCAGGGCCTTGAGGTACTCAGGGCGAATCTCGTCCACCCCCAGGGTCCAACCACCGGAGAAATTTTTAACCACCTTGGCGACCTCAGCCCCTGTGATAGGCGAGTCGTCCCCCTCGTCCACAAGCCCTGCTTCCTCTGTGGAAGGCGTATCAGTGGGATCGAGGAGATCCTCGAAATATTCTTTCCACCACCCGACGATATCCCCAGTCAAAGTCAACAGCGCCCCAGCCACACCATACAGTGTGGACAGGGAGCTGCTTTCCCCTCCTGAGCCGCCAGACAGTTTGCCAGAATCTGTTCAAGGCCGACCGAAAGTCTTGTTCCATGGCCTCACCGAACTCCTCCCATACCCGAGTTTTTGCTTCAGCAACCAGCCGAGCTACACTCTGCTTGGTCTGCCGGTACATCTCAACTGTTTCGGGAGTCCCACAAGCCAACCAAGCTTGATAGGACTCCTTCTTCAGCTTAATGGCCCCCCTCACCACTGGTGTCCACCACTTGGTTCGGGGGTTACCACCACAAGATGCCCCAACAACCTTGCAGCCGCAGCTCTAGGCCACTGCTTCAACAATGGAGGTGGAGAACATGGCCCATTCAGACTCCATGTCTCCAGACTCCCTCGGAATGTGGTTCAAGTTCTTCTGGAGGTGGGAGTTGAAGACCTCCCGGACAGGGGCCTCAACCAGACGTTACCAGCACACCCTCACTATACGTTTGGGTCTACCAGGTCTGAATGGCATCCTCCCCTGCCATTGGATCCAACTCACCACCAGGTGGTGATCAGTTGACAGCTCTGCACCTCTCTTTACCCGAGTGTCCAAGACATACGATCGCAAGTCTGATGACACTATAACAAAATCAATCATTGACCTGCAACCTAGGGTGTCCTGGTGCCAGGTGTACATATGGACACTCTTATGCTTGAATATGGTGTTCATTATGGACAAACTGTGGTTGGTACAGAAGTCCAATAACTGAACACCACTCGGGTTCAGATCGGGCAGGCCGTTCCTCCCAATCACCCCCTTCCAGGTTTCACTGTCGTTGCCCATGTCCACATTGAAGTCCCCCAGTAGGACAATGGAGTCTCCAAGAGGAGCACTCTCCAGCACCCCAGTCACAGACTCCAAAAAGGGTGGGTACTCTGAACCATCATTTGGTGCACAGGCACAAATGATGGTGAGGACCCATTTCCCAACCCGAAGGCGCAGGGAAACAACCCTTACGCCCACCAGGGAAAACTCCAATATAGAGGCAGCAAGGTGGGGGGATACAAGAATACCCACCCCTGTTCATCACCTCACGCCGGGGAAACTCCAGAGTAGGCCACGGTCCAGCCTCTCTCCAGGAGACTGTTTCCGGAACCGGAGCTGTGTGTTGAGGTGAGGCCGACTATATCTAGCCGGTATCTCTCAACCTCATGCACCAGCTCAGGCTCCTTCCCCACCAGAGAGGTGACATTCCACGTCCCAAAAGCCAGTTTAGGAAACTTGGGATCAGACCGCCAGGGTCTCCGCCTTTGACCGCCACCTAATCCACATAGCACCGGACCCCCATGATCCCTCCTGCAGGTGGTGAGCCCACTGGAGGGCGGACCCATGTAACTCCTTTGGGCTGAGCCCGGTCGGGTCCCATGGGCGGAAACCCAGCCACCAGGCGCTAGCCATCGAGCCCCTCCCCCAGACCTGGCTCCAGGGTGGGGCCCCGGTAACCCCATACCAGGTGGGGTACACTGAATCCTTGTTCTAGTATTCATCATGAGAGTCTGTTGGATTGTTCTTAGTCTTACCCTTCACCCAGGACCATTTTGTCTTGGATGTTTGTCTTGGGCATGCTCAGGAATGTTCTTTTCATTTTTTGTGCAATTTTATGAATTGGATCGCTCCTCAGTTTAAATTAAGCCTGCCTCTGCTTCTAAAACGGTAACAGTAAAGCTATTTAGTTAAATTAAATTTGATTTGATTATGACTTGTGGAAGTGCATCTAGTTGTGTAGAGCAGGGGTGTCCAATCATGTGCCATGGAGGGCCAACAGTTCCCTGCAGGCTTTACCTTCAACCAGTGTCTTCAACAGCAGATTTCATTGAATTTCTTCCCACTGATTGCTGATAAATGAAAACACCTGCTGAAGAGACTGGGTAGAAGAGAAAACCTGCAGGGTCTTGGCCCTCCATGGGACATGATTGGACACCCCTGGTGTAGAGAATAAATGCTCTTTAGGGAACTTTAGACCCTCTTCAATATTATTTCATTGTGTTCATGTTTCTCAACTTTTCCAGAATTTTGAGGATGTTCGCTGCAAGTGCATCTGCCCACCATACCGGAACATCAGCGGCAACATCTATAACAGAAATGTCACGCAGAAAGATTGGTAAGAGAAAAATCCTTTGTGTAGAGATTTAGTCCTGATGCACCTGATACTATTGTATTTGATCCACATATTGAAACGATGTTAGATTTTCAGGCTTTATTTCCGATGTGTGTCGGCTGTGGAGTAACCTTTTTATTTTTTATTTTTTTTAATTTTTTTTTTTTAACAGTAACTGCCTCCATGTGGTTGAGCCCATGCCAGTTCCTGGCAGTGATGTGGAAGCGTACTGTCTGTTGTGTGAGTGCAAGTACGAGGAACGAAGTAGCAACACCATTAAGGTAACAGTTGAGTTCTTTTGTAGTATTTTGCAGCATATCTCCTTCAGTCCTTTACTTTTGAACTACATTGCACCAAGAAGTCTAGGTTTGGTTTTGTCATTCAAAACAATATTTACATCTATTGTATTTCTAACATGCTGCACAGTAATTTTTCACGATTGAGAAAGCAATGTTTTATTACTTCCAGTGCTGTAAATTCAAATGACTTTTGCATTTACAAAGTTCCTCTTTCTACATGTTGCAGATAACCATCATTATTTACCTGTCCATTGTGGGTGCTCTGCTGCTCTACATGCTGTTTCTGCTATTGGTTGATCCTCTTATCCGCAAACATGATGCCTACACCCAGCCACTGCACAATGAAGAGGACTCTGAGGTGACCATTCATAAAACTAACTTGAACACTTTACTCATAGAGGCTGGATTGCACCAACAAAGATTAACTTTTAAACCAGAATAAATTGTGGTTTAAGTTAATATTCAGTTGCAACAAACTATTTTAAAATACAGTGGTGTGAAAAAGTGTTTGCCGCCTTCCTGATTTCTCTTTTTGTTTTGTATGTTTGTCACACTTAAATGTTTCAGATCATCAAACAAATTTAAATATTAATTCAATTCAACTTTATAAAGTGCTATATCACAACAAAAGTCATTTCATAGCACTTTCAATTGTAGGGAGAACCCCACAATTGCAGAAAGACCCAGCAATCAGACGATCCCCTGTGAGCAAGCACTTAGCGACGGTGGAGAGGAAAATCCCCCATTTAACAGGAAGAAACCTCTAGCAGAACCGGGCTCAGGTAGGGGCAGTCATCTGCTGTGACTGGCTGGGGGTGAGGAGATGGAGAAGATGAAAAGAACAGGCATAAAGAGAGCAAACATTAACGGTGAGAAGCCAAGTACATTATTGGAGGTCACCCGGCAGTCTGAATCTATTAACAGCAAAACAATAGGGGGGTTAAGAGTAGGGATGGGCATAATTAATCGATAATTGATCATTAAGAATTTCACCGAGGAAGTTCATTTTCGTCGACAAACCGATTTTTTTTTTTTTTTTTTAAACAATCCGAATGTAGGTTATTAGGCCTAGTGCACAGCCGTCCTCAAACAATGCAATGCATTTAACTGTGCCACTGGCAAAATTTGGGCACCAGGGGGCAACATTTCACCATCGCCATACCCTGGCGTGCCTCAGTTGATACATTGCGAGCTTCCGTAGGTCAGTCGCCAAATCATGAAGAGGTCGCGGCGAAGTGTTGCGTGGGACCACTTTAATTTAAAAAATGACCAGGTGTACTGCAATCACTGCAATGCAGCATACAAATATACCTCATCGACAACACAAATGATGTATCATTTGAACACCACTCATCCAAGCCTGGTAAAAGACGGTGGCGGCGGTTCATCATCTCTAACCCAGGCTAGCCTGGACTCGATGCTAGCACGGAGGAGCTGCAGCGCATTTTTTTTTTTTTTAACAAAAAGCAGGCCTATAATTCTGACGCCGTGATATAATGGGATAGCCTATGTAAAGGCAAATTGTTGTGTAGCTTTCTTATTTTGATATCCATGTTTTTAAACAAAGGAAAAGAAAAAAGTAAAAAAATATATGTTCCGTTATGTCTTGTATGTGTCTTCCGTTATTGTCTGGCTCGCAACTTGAAGCCTCCCTCGTTTGCGCAATGCGCATGTGTTCACGTTTTACTGCAAATTTGTCTTGTTAATAAATTCATCCTCGAAGAAAAACACTCTGTATTTTTTTTATTCTTTTCAATACATAAGAGTATAGGCATCATAGGCCTAAATGTGATTGTTTTTTAATATAAAAATGTTAATGATTAACCGATTATTAATCATTAATTCTCCCGACGATCGACGAAGAAAATTTCACCGAATGCCCATCCCTAGTTAAGAGACACAAGATCCCTCCCTAATCATAGGCTATATTGAAGAGGAAGGTTTTTACCCTATTCTTAAAAACAAAGATCGAGTCTGACTCCCGAACCCAGATTGGTAACTGGTTCCACAGGAAAGGAGCTTGATAGCAGAAGGCTCTGCCTCCCATTGTACTTTTGGAGATTCTAGGTATTACAAGTAATCCAGCATTTTTGGAGTGTAGTGCTCTGTTAGGATGCTAGGGTAATATCAGATCTTTTATATATAAGGGGGCCTGATTATTAAGAGCTTTGTAAGTGCGAAGAAGGATTTTAAACTTAATTCTAAACTCTATGGGAAGCCAATGAAGGGAGGACAGAACCGGAGAGATATGATCTCTCTTTCTAGAACCAGTTAAAACTTTTGCAGCAGCATTTTGAATCAACTGAAGACTTTTTAAAGATATTTTAGGACAACCTGATAATAATGAGTTACAATAATCTAATCAAGATCTAACAAAAGCGTGGATCAGTTTCTCAGCATCGTTTAGAGACAAGATGCTCCTAATCTTGGCAATATTGCACAGATGGTGGAAGGCAGTCTTAGAAACAAACTTAATATGTGAATTAAAGAACAGATCTTGATCAAAAATAACTCCAAGGTTCCTCACAGAACTATTCAGAGTAAGAGTAGTGGCATCCAAATTAAGAGTTTGATTTGGAAAGGTATTTCTAAGGTTTTTTGGACCAACAAGAATGACTTCAATCTGGATATCAACACAGAGCGCTGGGAGGACCTTGCAACGGACCGCTCCAAATGGAGAGGCACCCTGACCAGACAGCTCAAGGCGGGTGAAGAGAGACTGACTGCTGCAGCAGATGAAAAAAGGACCCGCAGGAAGAACCGCCACAGACCCAGCAGCACGGAGACCACCCACAAGTGTGACCTGTGTGACAGGGACTGTCATTCGCGCATCGGCCTGTTCAGCCACAGGCGGTGCTGTTCCAGCAGAGTAGACGTTTAGGATTCTCTTCCATGGTCATCATAGACCGACGGAGGCCGCCGACAAGTCATCCAAGCTTTGATTTCCTTAAGACAGGCATCTAACTTGGCTAATTGATTACAATCATCGGGCTTCATTGACGGGTATAATTGTGTCTCATCTGCGTAACAATGAAAATGTATACAGTGCTTTCTAATGATATTGCCTAACAGAAGCATATATAAACTAAAAAGAGCAGGGCCTAACACAGGTCCCTGTGGAACTCCGTAACTGAGCTTAGAGTTGGAAGAAAACTCATCATTGATGTGAACAAACTGAAGTCTATCGGACAAATAAGATCTAAACCACTGCAGCGAAGTTCCATTTAGTCCAACATGGTGTTCTAATTTATCAAGTAGAATATCATGATCGATAGTATCAAAGGCTGCACTAAGATCTAAAAGGACAAGTAAAGAAATGAGTCCATTATCAGATGCGATAAGGAGGTCATTAGTGACCTTCACTAAAGCTGTTTCAGTGCTGTGATGAACTCTGAACCCAGATTGAAACTCTTCAAATAAACCATTTCCCTGCAAGTGGTCAAACAATTGCGCAGCAACAACTCTTAAGATTTTTGAAATGAAAGGCAGATTAGAGATTGGTCGATAGTTAGCCAGAACTCCTGGACTGAACGTTGGCTTTTTGAGTAAGGGTTTAATTACAGCAATTTTAAAAGTCTGCGGTACATAACCTGAAGTTAAAGAAGAATTAATTATATGAAGAATACAGTTACCAATAATTGGGAAGACTTTTTTAATTAACCTGGTAGGAATAGGGTCTAAAAGACAAGATGAAGGCTTGGATGAGGAGATTATTTTATCTAACTCTAAAAGGTCAGTTTGAGTAAACTTATCTAAACAGATATCAGTTGAAGGAATTGTAGTAGCTGCTGTACTTAAGTTTACGGTGGGAAGAATCTGACTGATTTTATCTCTAATAAATAAAATTTTATGATTGAAAAAGTTCATAAAGTCCTGACTAGTAAGCTCTTGGGGGATGCGAGGATTGACCGAGTCCTGACTTTGTCAGCCTGGCTATAGTCTTGAAAAGAAACCTGGGATTATTCTTATTCTCTTCTATTAATGCAGAGTAATAACTTGTTCTAGCTTTTCTAAGATTTTTTATAAATTAAGAGATGATTTCTCCACACTAAATAGAATTCATCTAAATTAGTGGAGTGCCATTTTCTTTCTAACTGATAAGTCCTCTGTTTTAAGCTACGAGTTTCTGTGTTAAACCAAGGGGTAAGAAATCTCTGGTTAGACTTTTTCTTTTTTAAAGGGGCCACCAAATCTAGAGTCGGATGCAGAGAGGCTGTAACACCATCTACCATGCTATCAATTACAGAAGGAGCAGGCTGTCTATCTTTTATTTCCGTTGTGTTGACCCATGGTATAGAGGAGACAATTTGCACAAATTTGGTAATGTCATCTGAAAGACATCTGCTGTAGTAATATTTTTCTTTAGGAGTCAAATAATCAGAAATAGTGAAATCAAAGGTTAACAGACAATGGTCGGACAGTACAGGATTATGAGGAGACACTACCAGATTTTCTGTTTCTATACCATAAGTCAGAACAAGGTCCAGTGTGTGGTGGAGAAAATGGGTAGAATTTTCTACTTTCTGGGAAAACCCCATTGAGTCTAATATTTGAACTGAATGCCTTAAGACAGTCACTATCTACATCAACATGTATATTAAAATCCCCTACTATAATTATTCTGTCTGATTTCAGCACTAAATCAGCTAAAAATTCAGCAAATTCGGATAAAAACTCTGAGTAGGTCGAGGGAGGACGGTAAATTATGGCAAAGAAAATTGGGTTCAAGCCAAGATAGCCAACATGCCCCACACTGAGGACCAGGCTCTCAAAGGAACCCCTTGTCTCCTGAATTTATTTCCAATTGTTAACAATTTTTTATTTATTTTTTTTTCTCACAATTGAAAATCGTTGTTTTTTTTTTTGTTTTTTGGGTTTTTTTTTTGGATTGATGCGAATTCGCGACAATAGGTGTCAAGGGGTCAAAACATGATTTTTTTTTTGCTTTACATGAACTAGTAATTTAGAATGGAAAATTGCCGCTACTCCACCTCCATGACCAGAACTTCTGGGATTATGATAGTTTAGATAACCAAAGGGAGTCGATTCATTCAAACCAACATAATCAGCTTGCCCTAGCCAAGTCTCTGTAAGGGATATTAAAGCGATCTGATGATCAATTAATAGATCATGAACTAGTAGAGATTTGGGAGTTAGAGACCTAATATTTAACAAACCACATTTAATTTTTAAATTATGAGGAGGAACAGAGGTCAAATTACTAAATTTAGAGACTTGAGGTTTGATTTGAGTTTTACCAACATTTTGTTTAATCACTTGGGGATGTTTATGCATTATATTTTTATTAACTTTGGGGGGGAGTAGACAAAGGTTCTCTAAGGGGGAAGACGGGCAAAGTTGAGGGGTGGCGGATGAGGAGGAGCTGCAGAAAGACGTGTATTTATCAAGTTATGTTGTATTTGTCTTGGGTTATAATATTTTGGGTAACGGGAGACAGACACAATCTCTGTGGGGTTATAAATTGTAGACTGATCTAAACAGTGAGGATTATTTGGATTAATAGGATTAATATGAGAAGTGGAAACAAAAAAGGGCTTGTTGGCAGACCCAGGAACTTCGGAGTGAGTTAACGCACCAAATTTCAGTCACTGTATTAAAAAACGCTGAATGGAATAGAACAGATTGTCCCTTAAAACACGTGCACCAAGTCTATTTGGATTGATGCCATCTGGCCTCATAAGTGATGGGCGGTTCCAAAACAGGTTGAAATTGTCTACAAAACCAATGTTAAAAGTAGGACATGTAGAACACAACCAAGTATTAAGACTGAGAGCTCTACTGAAATAATTGCAATCTCGTCTGAAAGGGGCCAAAGGCCCAGAGATAGACACACATCTGCCACAGTTCATAAGAGTGAACAGAAGGCTCCTGAAGTCACTCTTTAAGATCTCCAACGCTTCATCTGGGATGTTGTCGCATCCATCATATACAATGACAGTTTTAGCGTGGGGGAATTTATTTAATAGGACAGTGGTAAGGGCCTCAATGTAAGGCGCTTTAGCCCCAGGAAAAAATTTAGTGACACAGTACCTGCTTGTGACGTTCCTCATAATCGAGTCACCGATTACCAGCGTCATCTGGGGGGGCTTTGTCGGTGGTTTCTGAAGTGGTGGATTATTTTGTCGATGTTGTTGTTGTGATGGCGGGGTGATGCGCTGTCTTCTTTTTGGAGCTGGTGTGTAATTTGGCACACCTAAAGTAGTTTTAATCCGGGGTTTGCGGGTTTGGGCCGCCACTGAAGGAACTTAAGGATATTAGACAAAGATAACACAAGTAAACACAAAATGCAGTTTTTAAATGAAGGTGTTTATTATTAAGAGAGAAAAAAATCCAAACCTACATGGCCCTGTGTGAAAAAGTGATTGCCCACTAAACCTAATAACTGGTTGGGCCAACTTTAGTAGCAACAACTGCAGTCAAGCGTTTGCCATAACTGGCAATGAGTCTTTTACAGTGCTGTGGAGGAATTTTGTCCCACTCATCAATTCATGGTTCCATTTACCACAGCAAGTTTTCCAGGTCCTGAAGCAGCAAAACAGCCCCAGACCGTCACATTACCACCACCACATTTTACTGTTGGTATGATGTTCCTTTTCTGAAATGCTGTTACTTTTACACCGGATGTAATGGGACACACACCTTCCAAAAAGTTCAACTTTTGTCTTGTCAGTCCAAGTCTTAGGGATCATCAAGGTGTTTTCTGGCAAAACTGAGACGAGCCTTTATGTTCTTTTTGCTCAGTAGTGGTTTTCGTCTTGGAACTCTGCCATGCAGGTGATTTTTGCCCAGTTTCTTTCTTATGGTGGAGTCATGAACACGGACCTTAACTGAGGCAAGTGAGGCCTGCAGTTCTTTGGATGTTGTTTTGGGGTCTTTTGTGACCTCTTGGATGAGTCGTCGCTGCGCTCTTGGAGTAATTTTGGTCGGCCAGCCACTCCTGGGAAGGTTCACCACTCTTCCATGTTTTCGCCATTTGTGGATAATGGCTGTCACTGTGGTTCGCTGGAGTCCCAAAGCTTTAGAAATGGCTTTATAACATTTTTCCAGACTGATCGATCTCAATTCCTTTGTTTCTCACTTTTTCCTGAATTCTTTGGATGATGTCTATCTTTTGAGGATCTTTTGGTCTACTTCACTTTGTCAGGCGGGTCTTATTTAAGTGATTTCTTGATTGAGAACAGGTGTGGCAGTAATCAGGCCTGGGTGTGGCTGGAGAAATCCAACTCAGCTTTCCAAAGATGTGATAAACCAAAATTTATGTTTTAACGGGGGGGTACAATCACTTTTCACACAAGGCCATGTAGGTTTGGATTATTTTTACCCTTAAAGATGAACACCTTCATTTAAAAACTGCATTTTGTGTTTACTTGTGTTATCTTTGTCTAATATTTAAATTTGTTTGATCTGTAACATTTAAGTGTGACAAACATACAAAAAAAAGAGAAATCAGGAAGGGGGCAAACACTTTTTTACACCACTGTAAATAAATAAAGATCACATTGTAACCTCCATATAAACCCAGTTTAGTTTTAACTTTAAACCAAGATGAACTTAAGCTCTGTTACACCACAATTTTAATCTTGATTTTTAACTGTGATGTCACTTTAACTTTAAACCACCAAGTAAGGAGGCTTACCTTTTACAATGGCTGCAATTTCAAATGGATTGACAAAATCAACATCCTTTCATTCATTCATTCATCTTCTTCCGCTTAATCCTTTTCGGGTCGCGGGGGTGGGGTGGGGTGGGGCTGGAGCCTGGAGCCTATCCCAGCATCTTTGGCCGAGAGGCAGGGTACACCCTGGACAGATCGCCAGTCCATCGCAGGGCCAACACAGAGAGACGGACAACCTTTCACTCTCACAGTCATACCTAAGGATAATTTAGAATCCCCAGTTTTGATGCCAATTAACCTAACTTGCATGTTTTTGGTATGTGGGAGGAAACCGGAGAAATCCCGGAGTAAACCCACGCAGACACGGGGACAACATGCAAACTCCACACAGATCACTGTTGGTCGGGGGCTGGGATCGAACCCCAGGATCCCCCGGCCAAGGGTGAGTTGCTGTGCTGCCGCAGTGCTAACCACTCCTCCACCGCGCCACCCCAACATCCTTTCAAGAAAATGAAAACATAATCTGAAGGAAACGTGCATGGACCACAAGAGAGCCTAATAATAGAGTTTATTGTTTGAGGTCAATTAACCATGATCACCCCTAGTTACCGTCTTATCTGGGCAAGAGTGAAGGGAGCTGTTGTAATACATGATCATTGTTGTCATAAGGATTGTGTTTTGGATCCATATGCTGGGGAGCTCAGTGGAGCAGTGGTTAGTACTGTGGCAGCACAGCAAGAAGGTTGTGGGTTTGATCCCACCCCTTGACAATCAGTGACCACTTCTGTGTGGAGTTGGTATGTTCTTCCCGTGTCTGTGTAAGTTTTCTGCGGGTACTCCGGTGTCCTCCCACAGGCCAAAAACTTGCGTGATAGCTTAATTGGCCTCAACTGGGGATTTTTAAATTGTCCTTAAGTATGAATGTGAGAGTGAATGTTTGTCCGTCTCCCTGTGTTGGCCCTGCAATGGACTGGCAATCTGTCCAGGGTGTACCCCGCCTCTCGCCCAAAGACGCTGGGATAGGCTCCAGCCCCCCATGGCCCGAAAAGGATTAAGCGGTTGAAGATGAAAAAAATGCTGGGGAATGAGGTTGTTAAATTTCTCCACCATTTTTCTGTGGCTCACACTAGCCACATCTTTTTTGGCCATTGTCTTTCATGTTTCTCCAACAAGCCTAAAACGGAGTGACTTTTCACTCAAGTTAAATAGTTCTGTCAAGCAGCCCTTTTTTTATTTATTTTTTGTTGTGTGTTTTAATTTTCTATAATCTGGCCATTTTGTTCCATTGATTCAGCCAACATTATTTCTCAAGGGAGGAAAATTTTAAGCTCCTCTGCTGAACAGTCATGAGTACTGTTAAGCTAGCTACCTAGCAACATTGGGAGGAGGCCCTAAGAGTAAATGGCTCCCTCCCAAAAAACTGAAATGATGTAACTGAGTTTGCAGGGATCAACTGTGAACTCGTTCTTTTTTGCCATGGTAATGGACAGTCTGATAGGCAAGGTCAGACGGGAGTCTCCGTGGACGTGTTTGCAGATCTGTAGTGAGAGTAGGGAGCAGGTGGAAAAGAACCTGGAGAGGTGGAGGTATGCTCTGGGGAGAAGACGAATGAAAGTCACTAGAAGCAAGATGGCATACATGAATGAGAGGGAGGCAGGTGTAACGGTGAAGATGCAAGGAGTAGAGGTAGTGAAGGTAGATGGGTTTAAATACCTGGGGTCAACCATCCAAAGCAATAGAAAATGTACAAGGGAGGTGAAGAAGAGAGTGCAGGCAGGGCGGAGTGGATGGTGATGAGTGTTAGGGGTGATTTGTGACAGAAAGGTAGCATCTAGAGTGAAAGGGAAGATTAACAAGACAGTAGTGGGGCGGCTGTGGCGCAAGTGTAGTGTGGCCGACTACCGATCAGAGGATCAGGGCAGGGGTTCGATTCCCGTTCTGTCTGCAGTCTGCGTGTCGAAGTGTCCTTGAACAAGACACTGAACTCCCAGTTGCTCCTGGTGGGTCAGGCCAATGCCTGCGTGTATGGCAGCTCTGCCACCATCAGTGTGTGCATGTGTGTGTGAATGGAGGGATAGCAGGATCTGTAAAGCGCTTTGGTCATTAAGAGAATAGAAAAAGCGTTATATAAAAAAAAAAAAAAAAAATCCAAGATGGCGCCGCGGATGGCAGCCACTGGCTTCTGCTCTCTGATGTTTTTGATAATTTTGTGTGTTTTTTTGGACTTCTGCTCTTCTGTCCGAATCACCTATTCAAGGGAGGAACTACTTTCACTCAGACTACCTCCCAATGCAACTTCTCCGCCAGTTACTGCTGCTGATCTGAAGTTTTTTCAGTCCATCTTAGCTGTGGGAGCAGCGGCTATTGGCGCTGGCCGGAAACGAAGGCGGCGTGGTAAACGTGCCGGTGCGTTAGTCAGGCTGAAGAAACGAGGATTTCGCACGCCGCTCCCATCGATCCATCTGGCAAATATCCGCAGTTTGGCGAACAAAATGGATGAACTGCTGCTCCTGACTCACAAAAAACCGGGATTTTAGCAGATCTGGCGCCCTTTGTTTCACGGAGTCCTGGCTGAGTGAACACATCCCGGACAGCGCGGTCCGTCTGGACGGATTTCAACTGTTTCGCGCTGATCGCAGCCGAGAATTTTCTGGAAAGACTAAGGGTGGTGGAATCTGCTTCTACATAAACGAAGGTTGGTGTACTGATGTCACAGTGTTGAAGAAGTTTTGTAGCCCTAACCTAGAGTCACTGTTCATAAACTGTAAACCCTTTTATTCACCGCGAGAGTTCTCCTCGTTTATTCTGGTCGGAATTTATATCTCGCCTGCTGCTTGTACAACGGAGGCACTGCAGCTCCTCGCTGACCAGATAGCAGAGGTGGAGGAAAAACATCCAGACTCTCTGCTTATCATTCTGGGTGATTTCAATAGAGCTAATCTCACAAATGAGCTTCCTAAATACAGACAGCATATTAAATGTCCCACCAGGGACACAAATACACTTGACCACTGTTACACAGTTTTAAGAAATGCCTATCATGCCGTCCCCTGTGCAGCTCTGGGTTTTTCTGACCACTGCCTGCTCCATCTTATTCCAACATACAGACAGAAACTAAAAACTTCCAAGCCTGTTGTAAGGACTGTGAAGAAATGGACTGAGGAATCAAAGCTGAAGTTACAAGCCTGCTTTGACTGCACAGATTGGAGTGTTTTTGAAGCTGCAGCCATTAACTTAAATGAACTCACTGACACTGTGACATCATACACCTGTTTCTGCGAGGACATGTGTGTGCAGACCAAGACCTTCTGCATATACAACAACAATAAACCCTGGTTCATTCCTAAACTGAAGCAGCTACGTCAGACCAAGGAGGAGGCCTACAGGACTGGTGACTGGACTCTGTACAAGCGGGCCAGAAACATGCTGACGAAGGAGATCAGGCTTGCTAAGAGGAGCTACAGTGTGAAGTTACAAAAAAACTTCTCAGCTAACAACTCTGCTTCTGTCTGGAGAGGCCTACGGAATATCACCAACTACAGGAGACCATCCCCCCACCCTGCGGAAAACCTCCAGCTGGCTAATGACCTAAACAGCTTTTACTGCAGGTTTGAAAAGAACCTACAGTTCTCACCTCCCACCCACACAAAAGGATTATCTGCAGCCCCAGGAACTCCATCCCTCCTCCACTCTGACCTCCCACCAGCACTAATGATCTGTGAAGAGGAGGTGCGCCGGGTCTTTCAGAGACAAAAGATCAAGAAGGCTGCAGGACCTGATGGTGTGTCTCCGTCCTGCCTGAGAGTCTGCTCCAACGAGTTGGCCCCCATCTTCACCCGGATCTTTAACAGATCACTGGAGCTGCGTGAAGTGCCTTCCTGTTTCAAACGCTCCATCATCATTCCAGTTCCCAAGAAACCCTCTATTACAGGATTAAACGACTACAGACCTGTTGCCCTGACCTCTGTGGTCATGAAATCCTTGGAGAGATTGGTGCTGAGCCACCTGAAGGTCATCACAGGCCCCCTGATGGACCCACTGCAGTTTGCCTACCGGTCAAACAGGTCAGTGGATGATGCAGTGAATATGGGACTACATTACATCCTGCAACACCTCGACTCCCCAGGGACGTACGCCAGGATCCTGTTTGTCGACTTCAGCTCAGCGTTCAACACCATCATCCCAGGCATTCTTCATCAGAAACTCCTCCAGCTCAAGGTGTCCCCCTCCACCTGCCAGTGGATCTCCAGCTTTCTGACTGACAGGTGGCAACAGGTGAAGCTAGGGAGATTTACATCCAGCTCCCGAAAAATTAGTACTGGCGCCCCCCCAAGGATGTGTCCTTTCCCCACTGCTCTTCTCCCTCTACTCCAATGACTGCACCTCAGAGGACCCTTCGGTGAAGCTCCTGAAGTTTGCGGACGACACCACAGTCATCGGTTTGATCCGGGATGATGATGAGTCTGCATACAGGCGGGGAGGTGGAGCAGCTGATCCTCTGGTGCAGCCAGAACCATCTTGAACTTAACCCAGCCAAAACGGTGGAGATGACTGTGGATTTCAGGCGACACCCCCCTTCATTCCCCCCACTCACCATCCTCAACAGCACAGTGTCCACTGTGGACTCCTTCAAGTTTCTGGGTACCACAATCTCCCGGAACCTGAAGTGGTCCTCCCATATAGACACTGTCCGGGAAAAGGCCCAGCAGAGGTTGTTTTTTCTGCGTCAGCTCAAGAAGTTTGATTTGCCTCAGGAGCTGCTGGTTGTCTTCTACACCGCCATCATCCAATCTGTCCTCTGCTTTTCCATCACTGTCTGGTTTGGATCTGCCACTAAACAGGACAAGACCAGACTGCAGCGGATCATTAAGTCTGCGGAGAGGATCATTGGTACCGACCTACCCTCCATTGAGAACTTATATCGGTCCATAACCAGGAAACGGGCGGGAAACATCTGTGCTGACCCATCACACCCCGGCCACAAACTGTTTGAACTTCTATCTTCTGGTCGTCGTTACAGATCACTGAAGGTCAAAACCACCCGTCACAGGAACAGTTTCTTTCCTCAAGCCATCACTCTGATGAACTCCTAACATTCACCTAGTCCTACCTGTTGCTGTACTCATGACTTTTCATCCATTATTACATTGCACATAACTCTCACACTGCTTTTTTACTTCATTCACAGTATATCACTGAATCTGAGTCCACATTGAAATACTGTGTGATTGTATATTTTTTCATATATTTCTGCAAAGTGTGGTTAGTCCGAGTAAATAACTGCATATATTCCTGTATATATTTGCATCCTTTTATAGAAACGTGGACAGACTGTAATTTACTGTACATACTCTGGTTGTCGTTGAATCCTTATTTAAATCCTTCACCTGAACAACGAGAGCAAGTTTTTAGCCAAAGTCAAATTCCTTGTATGTGTTGTGCATACTTGGCCAATAAAGCTGATTCTGATTCTGATTCTGATAAGTGAACATCATTTACCATAATGAGACCTGCTATGATGTGTGGTTTGGAGATGGTGTCACTGACAAAAAGACGGGAGGTGGCGCTGGAGGTGGCAGAATTGAAGATGCTAACATTTTCATTGGGAGGGACAGGATTAGAAATGAGTATACAGTTGTGAAAAAATTAGGACACCCTGTTTAAGCCTGTGTTTGTTTGTTTGTTTGGTTGGTTTTTTTTACATATTTGGACATATGGATATTTAATATCAATGTTAAAAATACTTTGAGATTCACGTAATACAACTAAACAATTAAAAATTAATTAAAGCCTTTTTCAAATTTTCTGTAAAATGTAATTCTAAACAAATAGTGGGGAATGAATTAGGACACCCCCATCTTTTTTAGGACACCCCACATTCATTCCCACTTACAATGGCTAAAATAAATTTTAAAAAATGCAAACAAAAACAAGGTTAGACATAGATATGTGAACATTTCTTAATAAAGAACTGAATATTTAAAGGGGTGTCCAAATTTTTTCACGTGACTGTATTAGTGGGACAGCTCAGGTGGAGCAGTTTGGAGACAAAGGACCCTATTTTGATGGTCATCAATGAACTTTTCCACCAGACTTCCCACCGTATGCCAGTGTTCTTGTTAGTTTCTGTTTGCGCATTTTCTGTTTTTACACTTTGCGTCAAATCATCTAATTTAACACTAGACAGTGGGCCCGCTTTGCGCTGGGAGGAGGACAGTCATTTCAAAGAGGTGTGGCGGTCTCATGCACATCAATATTATGGGACATTTCATGACAATCCACTTTTGATCAGGCAAAAGGTCGTCTGTTGTCAGAAGCGTATTGTTTAATGCTGTTTCAGTGGCGTGTTTTGAAATCGCGCAGCTCATGAGAAAACGGCATCCGCTGGGATTCTGTTATCTTAATGGAGAGAGTTGTAACAGTCATATCTGTAATTTTCTCATTGTCAGACTAATAAAGGTTTATCTTATAATCGCCCGTCATTTTATTTATATGATCGCACACTAGTTATTTTATTCTATCCGCACTCTTATTTTAATTGCAGACTTAACATTGGATTCTTGGTAAGTTGTTTAGCCAGCCACAGGGGGTGCACAAGCCAGTGTGCTCCCCGTGACAGTCCCAAGTCCAGATAAATGGACAGGGTTGCGTCAGGAAGGGCATCCGGCGTTAAAATCCTTGTCAAATCAACATGTGGATCATCGACATATAAGGTGATGATACGCTGTGGTGACCCCGAAAGGGAGCAGCTGAAAGACAAAAAAAAAACAACAACTTACCATTGGAGTCTATACACATTAGTGCATGATTTTTTGGGGGGGGAATAAATGAATGAACAAGGCATATGCAGCATTTTACTTTTCACTGTAACTCCCCACAGAGACAAAAGATGTGTCCACATCTGTCTCGGCCATGCACCCCTGGGTTTCCAGCTTGGCCAAGGCCTTCCGCACCTGTGTGTTGCATCTGTGTGCACTACATTAATCCGTTCAGCTGATTTTTCACCTCGACATTCTAACCCCTTTGTTCTCTCTAAAATAACTGGGCATCAACTGTGATTGATGTCTTCCTTATTACCAAGCAGCGTTACTATCGCATACATTTTGGCTCACACACACAGGCTTTGGTCAGTGCAAAAACAGTCATTATCAGAGTTCACTTTAGCTAATGCACCTCTTTGCATTAAAGGGATGGGCAGGAGCACTTTAGATTGGATTATCCAAAACACACCTCTGAATAATTAGACCAGCCTCTTTTCACCATGCGCCTGGTGGAAAATTTGTTTCTGCACTGTTGTGATAAGGAAATAAACTTGGAAATGCCCGTAAATGCATTCTGCGTCAGTGACAACTGAATGACCAACCGCATCCTTGTAATACGGCCCAAAGTGAGAGAAGCTAGGCTGAGATGGTTTGGACATGTGCAGAGGAGGGATAGTGGATATACTGGACAAAGGATGTTGAAGATGGAGCTGCCAGGCAGGAGGAAACGAGAAAGGCCACAGAAGATTCATGGATGTAGTGAAGGAGGACGTGGCGAGGGTTTGTGTTACAGAGGAAGATGCAGGGGATAGGATGAGATGGAGGCAGATGGATCCGCTGTGGCGACCCTAAAGGGAGCAGCTGAAAAAAGATGTGTAACTGAGCTAGCTTTAAAAAACAAAACAAAAACTGAATTGACTAATTTCAAATAGTTTTATTAAACTCTGATTAGAGCTAATCTTAAACTAAATTAAACCTTGTTACTGTTGATCTTTTCCACTGTATACACATGTTCAGGAGATGCGTCCACGGCCAGACCCCAGCCAGGCCAGAGGAAACACCGTCCTGGAGCGGGTTGAAGGAGCACAGCAGCGCTGGAAAAAACAGGTCCAGGAACAGCGCAAGACTGTTTTTGATCGCCATAAGATGCTTAGTTAAACTTTACGGCTGAGTAGGTAACTGTCACCAGCTGCACTATCACAAACCTCTTTATCTGTACATGCTTCTGCTGAGGTACTTGCTTGGAAATATTTAAAGGCTCTGGTATATCATGGAGATATATATATATATATAATTACTATATGGCGCAAACCGGACCTAGTAGCAGTTGTGGAGGAGGGGAAAACTGCATGATTTGTGCATACATAAGGGACAGATCACTTCACTCATTTTAAGCAATTTGCAATGCACTGAATTTGGAATGTATTCATAAAATCTAAGCTATTTTGCTGAAATTGCTGTGAAAAGCTTAAACACTTCCACATGTTTTTTCTAAAGGAAGTTTTTCCTTAAAGCATTGTTTGTAAAGGTGACACTAAGTTGATTTAGTACTCTGCATATGCTGTTGAAGCATAGGATATTTCCTTGTTTAGATTCAGTAATTTATTCATGTGTGTAATTCCTGCCATATTTAATGTTATTTGCACTAATAGTGTGATGGACTGAATGATTATTTTTTTTGATTTATTTATTGCTATAGTTATCCTTAAAGCAGGCCCAGTCTATGCCTTTTTCCAGTTTCTCTTCAAAAATATGTTTTGCCTGACTTGTGTGTAGTATGTGCCTCTAAATTTGGGAATTTACAGATTTCAAAAGAGTCTACTAGAAGTTTTTTTGAAGGGGCCAGTGGCTTCTAATTTTATGTCAGTAATTGTATTATACCTCTTAAAAGTCCAGCGTTCCACCTACAGAATGTTTCACATTGGCTGGAATGCTAAGGGGTTAAAGTTTGTTTCTTTGCTTTTTTTCATGAATTTTCCAGTGGGACCTCATTGTTAATGTTGTTTTTTTGTTTTTTTTTTTAGTGACAGAGTTCATGTTTTTCAGTTTGCTGTAACACTGTTATCCAAGCAAAGGGAGTAATAGCAAACAGGGAATTTAACAGCGCTTTAAAGCCATCCTCAGATGAATAAAATCTCTATCACAGGAGTACCTCCTAAATTGGTAAAGCTGATAATGCGGTTCAGTGTAGAAGAATCTGGATGTCTCGTGGCTTTGAAGGGCTCTTGTGTGCGATATTATCTGTCTGAATTCCACCTCACATCCCTCTACAAAGACCCCCTGTTGTAAAAATTTTAATGTGGCAAAAAAAGGCACATGGTGCACATGCACAGTATGAACTGCTGAATTAATTGTTTTTTTTTGTTTTGTTTTTGTTTACTGCAATGTAATTATTTAATAAGTATTGTTTTACTTCACTGTGGTCAGTGATCTGTATTAATCTCCAGCCTAACTGGAGCACTGCACTGCTTGTTTTGATGTGTTCGGCTTGATGTGAAATTAAATTAATAATTAAAATGTAAGATTTATTCATGCAGGTGTTTGGCAGTTTTTCTACTGTTAACTACATATTTATCTAATTAGTTAATTTGAATATACCGATCATAACCGCCCGGACGTGGAATATGACATAGACCCTGACAGTAATTTATTTACCTCAATCAATAATGACTGCAGTTACTACACAGGTGAACAGTTTAACACAATGGTCATATCTGACTTTAAGATATCAGTGGACCCATTTCAACAGCAGAAGCCTCTATGCCAACTTCAGTAATATTAAAGACTGTTGTCGTCAGTTCAAAGAGCTGTTCAATATAGTGGCCCATATCTGAGAAAGGAGTGACTTTAAAATGGAGGCTATGAACTGATTATATGAACAGAAAAGTGGAAAAGGAGGTGGAGTTGCAATTTACAAGAGCTTGAAATACAAGGTTGTTGATAATTTGACAGTAACTGGATGATTTATTTGAATGTATTACAATAGAAAGCTGTTTGGATAACATGAAGAACACAGTGAGCTGTGTATATAGAACACCTGGATCAAATATTAACTTAAGGATTGGATGGAAAAAATGTATGCAAAACTTACTCAGGAAGTTATGTTCATCTGTGGGGATTTCAATATAGAGCTTATGAATTCAAAACAACATAGTATGACAGAAGAATTTATCAACACAATGTACAGTATGGGCTTCCATCCAACGATCGCCAGACCTAGCAGAATCTCATCACACAGTGCCACAGTAATGGATAACACATTGACAAACAGTATGGAAAATAATACATAAGCGGGTTTTTATTACCTCCACCAAGGAGGTGATGTTTTTTACCGGGGTTTGTCTGTCTGTCTGTTACCAACATAACTCAAAAATATCTGAACGGATTTTGATGAAATTTTCAGGAAAGGTGTGTAATGGCACGGGGAACAGATGATTAGATTTTGGTGATGATCTGGGAGTGCATACCTCAGCCAAGGGCTCTTATCTTCTCACAGTGTGTTGGCAACAATACTCCAAAACTGATGGACAGACTTTGATGCCATTTTCACCACAAGTGACTATAGGCCTGCACACAAACCCATTACATTTTGGAGGTGATCCATGACAAACAGAAAGAGCCTTGGCGGAGGTATGTGCTCTGAGTGCTTTTCTAGTTGAATCTTAGACAACAAAAATCGGCAGGTGGTCACTATCACCGATTATAGGAAGAATAGGTATACCAAAAATAGTGATATAAAAGAAGTAAGAACTGAAGATCTATATTATGTACTGGCAAAGGAATTACAAATACAGGACTGGAAGATAGTTTGTGAGAAGATGATATAAAGTATATGATGAATTTTTAACCTCCGCCAAGGAGGTAATTGTTTTTACTGGGGTTTGTCTGTCTGGCCTGTTTACCAACATAACTCAAAAAGTTATGAATGGATTTGGACGAAATTTTCAGTGCAAGTCCAAAATGGGACAAGGAAGAAATGATTAGATTTTGGTGATGATCTGAGAGTGCATACCTCCGCCAAGGGCTTTGTTTGTATTTGTGCAGCAGGATTACACAAAAACTACTGGATGGATTTGGATGAAATTTTCACCACAGGTGGTTCTTGGGCTAGAGAGGAACCCATTATATTTTGCTTTAGAATGCATTAGAATGCATACCTCAGCCAAAGCTCTTATCACAGTGTGTCAGCCACAACATTCCAAAACTAATGGACAGACTTTGATGCAATTTTCACCACAAGTGGCTCTAGGCCTACACACAAACCCATTACATTTTGGAGGTGATCCATGACAGACTGAAGGAGCCTTGGCGGAGGTATACACTCTGAGTGCTTTTCTAGTTACAAATATTTCAATCATTGTACAACAAAAACTGTCCTATAAAACAATACAGTAACGGACAACAAAACCTTAATAGTCCACTGGTCACAGAGCGGTAACTAAATGCATATAAAAAGAAGAATACATTATATAAACTATTCATTAAGTGCAGAACTGTAGAGGCTGAAATCAAATATGAAAGATACAAAAACAAGCTAACATAATGAGGACATGTAAGAAAGAATGCTACAAGACAATATTAGAGGATAATAAAAATAACTTGAGGAATATGGCAAGTGATAAATGGGATTATTAGAAATGGATCAAAGAATGCAAATTATCCAGACTCTTTTATTGAAAATGACAACTTGATGAATAATATGGAGGATGTGGTTAGTGGTTTTAATAAATTCTTTGTAAATGTGGGTCCAGAATTGGCAAGAACAATAGTGACACCAGAAACGCATGATGGTGGGTCTGTAAATGAAATTGAAGATGGACATCTAAACACAATTTTTCTGCAAGCAGTAACTGAAAACAAAATTATTGAGATTGTAAGTACATTTAAGAGCAAAAAAATCAACTGGCTGGAATGAAATTGATATGGCAATAGTGAAGAAAGTAGTTGAAGGAATTGTTAAACGACTCACCCACATCTGTAACCTGTCATTTCAAACTGGTAAATTTCCAAACAAAATGAAAACGGCAAAAGTAATATCACTATACAAAACAGGAGACAATCACCATTTTACAAATTACAGGCTGGTTTCTTTACTCTTGCAATTCTCCAAAATATTTATAAAAAATTTTCACCAAAAAACACAACCTCCTCACAGACAGATCTACATCTTTGGCACTGATTGAACTCACAAAAGAAATTACAAGTTGCATAGACAAAAGAACAGTTCGTAGGAGTTTTTATAGATTTAAAAAAAAAAAAAAAACTTTTGACACCACAGAATTTTACTGAGTGATTTGTAAAGGTGTGGGATAAGGGGTCGGACTGATTTGGGTGGAAAGTTATCTAAGTAACAGACAACAATTTGTGCAAATAGATGAGCACAAATCACCATTCATGGACATCACTTTTGGTGTGCCCCAGGGGTCAGTTTTAGAACCCCAACTCTTTATTTTATACATAAACGACATATGCCACATTTCAAAAACACTGAATCTTATTTTGTTTGTGGATGACACAAATATCCTTTGCACTGATGAGAATTTACAGCAGGTTTTAGAGGTGGTCACAACAGAAATGAAAAGGTTAAAGCAGTGGTTCAACAAAAACAAATTATCCCTAAATTTAAAAAAACAAGGATTATGTTGTTTGGAAATCATAAAATAAATTATGAAATGAGGGTAACGATAGATGATGCCAGAATTGAAATAGTACAGGAAAATAAGTTTCTTGGGGTGACATTAGACAATAAAATCTGCTGGAAACCTCACATCAGTCACATCCGGGCCAAGTTGGCAAAATGTATAGGGATACTGGGGAAAACAAGACACATTTTGGACTATAAATCATTACACTTACTGTAAAATTCACTGGTTTTTACCATATCTCAACTACTGTGTAGAGGTCTGGGGAAACGCCTACAAAACCAACCTACAGCCAGTATGCACATTACAAAAAAAAGCTATAAGGTTAATTAATAATGTAGAATATAGAGACCATACCAGCTCACTGTTTTTAAAGTCACATTCCATAAAGTTCATGGATTTGGTCAAATTTAAGACAGCACAAATAATGTACAGGGCAACTAATAATCAACTTCCAATCAATATACAAAAAGTGTTCAAAGAAAGAGACTGATTACAATTTGAGAGGAGAGTTAAACTTTACAAAACCTAAGGTTTGAACAATGAAAGTATGTCCCTTTTTTTTTTTTTTTTTGTATACTTTATTGATCCCCAGAGGGAAATTCAGGGCACCCACCTGGATGGATGAGGCAGCCACGGTACAGCGCCAAACCATTCATCATTCATACCTAGAGCCACTTTAGAGTCTCCAATTAACCTAACTTGCCTGTTTTTGGCCTGTGGGAGGAAACCGGAGTACCCGGGGTAAACCCACGCAGACACTGGGAGAACATGCAAACTCCACACAGAAGGGTCACCTGATGGTCAGGGGGTGGGATCGAACCCACGATGGTCAGGGGTGGAATCGATCCTGTGACCTTCTTACTGTGCTGCCACTGTGCTAACCACTGCACTTCCGAGCTGCTAAAACGATATATGTTAGAGGAGTAGTATTAATATGCAAGCTGCACTAAACTTCCACTGGGACACTGGCTGAATACTTGTATGGTAGATGGGATGGTAATGTGTATATTTATGTTGTTTTGTGCTGGGTATATATGTATGTATGCAAATGTATGGACTGTATGGATGGATGGATGTGTGCAAATATTGATATGTATAAAAATGTCGGTAAAATGTCTGTTTGGGGCTCTAAATCGAGATAATATATGTACACTGTATTTCACATGGGTTGCATTTAGGGAAAAAGGAGTTGTAGTAAAACAAGTATTAACGTCTTCCTTCTCCTTTTCGAACACTGTACAGCATGTCACTTTTTTCTTATTGCATTTATCATTTGTTTTGCTTTTTTGTTCGAAATAAAGTATTTCATCATCATACTCATTAGCACTGGGTGGCGACAAAGTGCAAAATATGGGAGGTTGTTCTTAGAAGCATTTGAATGATGAAATTAAGTCATATTTCTTGGGACAAAAATTTAGGTGTTTGTCAACTCAGTTTGAAAAGTTGTTATATTCGCATTTAAAAGTCTGTTTACCTTACACTATTAAAGTACCCCTGTCATGATTTTTGGAGGTTTCCCCTTTATTTTAATGCATTATGTAGGATTTTTGTAACAATATCTGCAAAATCAAGACAGCCCAAAGTCTGCTTGCTCAGGAGTTCTCCTCTCCCACAGTAATGTAGAACTACAAATCCACGTGAAAGGCCTCCTTTGGATTTGCTGTTTTCTTCCATGGGGGTTATCATGTCATAAATCCAGTGATCTGATACAGAGCTGCCCCCTGACAAGTCTGCCATGCCCTGTCCTCTTAGGAGAAGAGGGGGGGGTCACATTTTCTACTCAGCCTAAAGGTGCATTCAGACCAAAAGCGACTAAATTTACTTGCGCAAATACATTGCGTTAACGTGTACTGGCATCATGCAACTAAATTTACTAGTGTTTGGTTTGAACACACCTTTAGAGCTTCCCCAGCTACACTGCAGCTAGCCACTAGCGAGTTAGCTAGTGGCTCAACCACAGTTTTTACAGTAATACACATTTTATAATATACCTCACATCATTCTGGACTGGGGGTTTTTTTTGGGGGGGAGGGGGGTCAGCATGAGTTGAGTAATTGGACCACAGTTACCAACTTTTCCGAAAAGCTTGGAGAAGATTTAGAAGGAATTGTGCTCTGGGGGTATGGGTGGAGTGAGCGTGCAGGCGCACAACACACATTAGCAGTTTTATTTTCAATAGATACACTTCTTTACTTAAAAATAAGTTTTAGAACGTGTTCAATCTGCTTTATGCTGCCTTGAGAGCCCTTATTGTGGAAAAATCTAAAGGCAATCAACATAATACTGCCAGTAATTTCCTTATTTTGGAGTGAGAAATGGGGTTTGTGGAGTGAGAGACACAGAGCAACAGAGTGAGAGTTGGCAACACTGAATTGGACTGTTTAGCATAGCTAGCTCAACAGCACAAATCAGCAGGAACAGGAATGTTAAGGTTCTTTGCTGTAAATTGCAGTCACCATTCGAGACTAGTTCAATCGTTAATTCACATCATATGTATATAACTACAAAGACAAGATATTTAATGTTTTTTTTGCAAATATTCCCTGATATTGAATTTGATGCTCCCCTTAGTCCCATCTCTACCCTTCTTCCATCTTCACCCCCCCCCCCAACCTCTTACCCATCCCCAAGCATGGACTGTCAGTGGTTCATAATCTAAATTTAAACTATAGCAGCGCCATCTGCTCTCCTAGCCACTCTGGTCTCATGTTTTCTTTCCCCTAGTTGAGGCAAGTTTATTCTGTCAGAGGCCTTCAGCCAGGAGAAAAGGCCCTGTGTGAGGGAGGGAGACGGAGTCTGAGGAAGAGGAGAAGGGAGAGAGGAGGCAGGGGAGAGCCCCGCGCAGGACTGGGAGACCCGGAGTCCAGAGGCCTTCACATAGGGGGATTATTCTCTACCTGAATTTGGGATTTTACTGTGAAACGTCTTATTTCTCCGGGTTTGGAAGGTCGTCACAGGTGAAGGCATCAAGATGGCAACCAGCGGAGAGGCGGCAAAGCCCGTCATCATGAATGAAGAAGAGCTGAAGAGGAAGCAGAGGGAGAAGCTCAAGAAGCTGCAGGCCACCGGGGGAAACCCTCGACCCCCAAGGTCCCTTTTCTTTTTCACCCTCAAGAATCCCTTCCGCAAGGCCTGCATCAACATTGTAGAGTGGAAGTATCCTTCATATATCTTGCACACTCTCCTGCATTAAATACTGTTTGAGAATCAATATATATTGAGGGAGCGAGAGGTGTTATATAGTAGTTGCATTGTGCTGTGCTTGCTGGGCATGTTGACAAGGAAGATCAAGGCACATTTCTTTCTGGTCTGTGATAATGCGTTCCCTGAAGTGTTAAGACTTTTGTCATGGGGTCTGTGTCAAAGTCAAGGTTTAATTGCTGTCAGATTTTCACCTGGAGCTAATAACATCTGCCCAACAGAAACCATTTCTAAAGTTTACCATTCTGTTTTTAAACACAGTTTTTAACTGTCAAAGTGGAAATTATTACTGTGATATGCAAACACGTGGACAAGTTGGTGTGGGGGGGGGAGTGTTATGGTCTCTTCTTTTAGCCTGATGTTCATTCCTGCCTAACATACATTTTCCATCCAGAATAGAGTTGAGCTGATCAGCAGTCTTAAGATGGAGCTGAAAATGGCTCAGTTTTTAATGTAATACTGATAAATAGCAACATATCTTCTCATATATTGGGTTATTGCTCTTACAGATGGAATTTGTGCTCTGTACAATGCAAAATTGTTTAAAAAAGGTTGGTCACATAAGCTAATTTAGAAGAGTAAGAATCTATCAAGATTAAAAAAAGACTATCTAATAGAGCCTTTTTTCACCTGATGAGTAGCCAGTGACTAAAGGGTTTAGTCATATTCTTGGGCTCTGCAGCTGTCCCATGGCATCACAGAGAGACATGATGCTGACTTGGCAGGGGAATTCTCTGGGAGAGCCCCCTATGGACGAGAATGAAGCAGGACAGCAGACAAGATTACACTGAAGGAGACGGTTTCAACTGCTACCCAGTGGGCTATTAAGGGATGATGTTTTGTGTAGAATTTACAGGCGCTGGTCAGTGTTAACAGGACTGGAGAGCTGTCTGGGTTGTTTCATTCATACACAGAGAAAGCATCACTCATACATTGTCCCTTGTTATGACAGGAATCAGTCTACATGTCTCAGTGAAATGTATTAATTCCTCTCAAATATTGATCCTGAGCTTCTTTATCCAGAACCTTTGAAATCATCATCTTGCTGACCATTTTTGCAAATTGCATTGCTTTGGCTGTTTTCCTGCCAATGCCCGAGGAAGACACAAATAACACCAACTCAAGCTTGGTAAGTATAGTATGAGTGTAAACACAATCTCTGTGTGTTAAGTGGTGGTATAAGACACATTAGTGGATTAAGATAATACAGATATGTCCATGTGGCACAACACCAACCATTCCATAGGAACATGAGTCCAGTATTTGTCCAGTAGATGAGTGTGCAGCTGTGTTAATCACATTAATTTGGCAATGACAAATTCAGCTTTGAGCCAGTGAAGTGCAGCAGAGTGCCAAAACCAATGGAAATGCCTCTGCCAGCTCGGTTCTTTATTTGGAGTCCCATCTGTGTCTGCAGAGTAATGTGACATCAAACGGCCTCATTTAAAAGTTGTGTAAAAGGACCTGTGGCAGGTGGATGCCGCTGATGTGTGTCCAAAAAATATTAAATTTCAACATCTTGGCTGTGTATTTTCACTGCTGTGTGGCTGGGGATAGTGTGTCACAGGTTGGAGGACTGTAAAGCACAACTTGCACAGTGCATACTCCTATCCCGAGCCTGCTGGGCGTTCTGGTGACTGGTGTTATTTTTTTAGGAGCCTTTCATGATAGGTTTGTCAAGGGTGATCACTTTGTATGAGGTTTAATATTTAGTATAAATGTCTTCCAGAAACTGCTTCCTATTATGCATTCAGTGAATGCTAAAGGTTACATGTCAGTCATTGATAAAATCTATAGTGTGTTACTCCAGCTAGATTGATTTGGCGTCTATTATGAGCTCATTTTCTAATATCTTTTCTTTGGCCCATTCACAAGCTTGCGCCTGAATCCTCTATATTTCTTACTGTGCCTTTCCTCAGAGGGGAAAATTGTAAGAAGAGATGGTCTACCCCCCAAAGTGGGTCAGACCAGAGTAGAGTCACCACACTGATACAGGTGGATGATGGAGTTTACAAATGTTACCTCATGTAAACACTGGGGCTGTCTTTTATTATTGTCAGTAGTGTATTTTCTACTATGGATGATAGTATATTTTTAAACAATTTCCAATCAGTATAAATTTGTCACTACAAGCCCCACCATTTGTCCATAAACTGATTTTTGTGCAAACAACATGTTGGCACATTATTAAAAATGTGAATAAATTAGAATAACCGTATACAGTGCATCCGGAAAGTATTCACAGAGCTTCACTTTTTCCACATTTTGTTATATTACAGCCTTATTCCAAAATTGAATAAATTCATTTTTTCCTCAAAGTTCTACACACAATACACCATAATGACAACATGAAAAAAGTTTTGTTTTTTTTTTAGATTTTTGCAAATTTATTAAAAATAAAAAACTAAGAAATCATATGTACATAAGTGTTCACAGCCTTTGCTCAATACTTTGTTGATGCACATTTGGCAGCAATTACAGTCTCAAGTCTTTTTGAATATGATGCCACAAGCTTGGCACACCTATCTTTGGGCAGTTTCTCGCCCATTCTGCTTTGCAGCACCTCTCAAGATCCATCAGGTTGGATGGGAAGCGCTGGTGCACAGCCATTTTCAGATCTCTCCAGAGATGTTCAATTGGATTAGAGTCTGGACTCTGGCTGGGCAACTCAAGGACATTCACAGAGTTGTCCTGAAGCCACTCCTTTGATATCTTGGCTGTGTGCTTAGGGTCGTTGTCCTGCTGAAAGATGAACCGTCGCCCCCGTCTGAGGTCAAGAGCGTTCTGGAGCAGGTTTTCAGCCAGGATGTCTCTGTACATTGCTGCATTCATCTTTCCCTCTATCCTGACTAGTCTCCCAGTTCCTGCCCCTGAAAACATCCCCATAGCATGATGCTGCCACCACCATGCTTCACTGTAGGAATGGTATTGGCCTGGTGATAAGCGGTGCCTGGTTTTCTCCAAACATGATGCCTAGCATTCACGCCAAAGAGTTCAATATTTGTCTCATCAGACCAGAGAATTTTGTTTCTCATCGTCTGAGAGTCCTTCTGGTGCCTTTTGGTCAACTTCAGGTGGGCTGCCATGTGCCTTTTACTAAGGAGTGGCTTCCATCTGGCCACTTTACCATACAGGCCTGATTGGTGGATTGCTGCAAAGATGGTTGTCCTTCTGGAAGATTCTCCTCTCTCCTCAGAGGAACGCTGGAGCTCTGACAGAGTGATCATCGGGTTCTTGGTCACCTCCCTGACCAAGGCCTTTCTCCCCCAGTCGCTCAGTTTAAATGGCCGGTCAGCTCTAGGAAAAGTCCTGGTGGTTCCAAACTTCTTCCATTTAAGGATGATAGAAGCCACTGTGCTCATTGGGACCTTCAAAGCAACAGAAATTTTTCTGTACCCTTCCCCAGATTTGTGCCTCAAGACAATCCTGTCTCGGAGGTCTACAGACAATTCCTTTGACTTTATGTTTGGTTTGTGCTCTGATATGCACTGTCAGCTGTGGGACCTGATATAGACAGGTGTGTGCCTTTCCAAATCATGTCCAGTCAACTGAATTTACCACAGGTGGACTCCAGTTAAGCTGTAGAAACATCTCAAGGATGATCAGTGGAAACAGGATGCACCTGAGCTCAATTTTGAGCTTCATGGCAAAGGCTGTGAATACTTATGTACATGTGATTTCTTTGTTTTTTATTATTGATAAGTTTGCAAAAATCTCAAAATAACTTTTTCACATTGTCATTATGGAGTATTGTGTGTAGAATTTTGAGGAAAAAGGAGAATTTAATCCACAGGTGTCAAACTCATTCCATGGAGGGCCAAGACCCCGCAGGTTTTACCTCCACCCAGTGCCTTCAACAGGTGATTTCACTGAATTTCTTCCCACTGATTGCTGATCAGTGAAAACACCTGCTGAAGACACTGGGTAGAAGCAAAACATGCAGGGTCTTGGCCCTCCATGGAATGAGTTTGACACCCCTGATTTAATACATTTTGGAATAAGCTATCTTGTTTTATCTTATTTACTTTATCTTATTTACTATTGCTCTGAGTGCTGCTATCCCTTTGCTGCTGCAATTCAGGAATTTCCCTATTGTGGGACTAATAAAGGCTTATCTTAATAAGACTGTAACATAACAAAATGTGGAAAAAGTGAAGCACTGTGAATATTTTCTGGATGCACTGTAATTAGAATCAAAATTATCCAACCTATAACAAATTTTTATAAACTTCTAACTGCTTGGGATAATCATATCACATATGAGCCAGGTTTTTTTTCTTTTTGTTAAGGATCTGAACATCTCATAAGAGTCGCAAATGTATATTGAACCTTGTTTCCCCTGTATTTTTTAACCTCAGCATAAGAAATGTACAAACAGCAGGTATCGTCTCATCACCAGGCTGTTCGTACTGAAATATTGTCAACTTGTAAAGCAAAGTCCATTCAAAGGATCCATGTTATCTAGGACAGGCTTCCATACCCCAATAAAACCCTCACTCTTGACATGGAGGATGGGGTCAGTTTTTCTAGAGGGAATATTCTCAGGACCACCTTATAGTGCTAGACCTCCATTATAGGGCTGTTCTTGGTATTGCATTTGTTCCTGACACTGTCTACTTTAGCTGTAAATGGTCAATTAATGTTACAAGCATTCTTTCCAAATTAAAAACAATTTTTAACTGGTGTTTACAGTGGCAAAATCATTTAACTCCTTGATGGTGTCATATTTAAAAACAATGGCTGAAGCTTTTCAAACATTTACCAGGTGTGCACAAACAAGACTTTTGCATTATAGAACCAGTTGTGTTAATCCATAAGCATACTACACTGGTCAACACCAGATTTATTGTCTAAGGTTTTTTTTTTTAGCTGATTTAGGACAGTTTTGATGCGCTGAATCCAAAAATCACATTGGTTTTGCTCAATCAGGTCAACTTTTTGAATTATGGCCACATGTTGTTTTATACGTTTTCATTTACATGTACGGGTATTTTTGCTTTATATGATGCAAAATTCTTTTTTATGTCTTGAAATTCTCCGAATTTTGAACAATGATGATGTAATATTCAATTTAAACATACTTAGCTTTATATAAAGGTAAGTACATGCACAGTACTAAGTAAGTACAGGTTTTTACTTAGCACCTGATCGAGAGAAACGGCTGTCATTTTCAGATTCAGTGGCGCAAAATTGTCTTAAATCAGTTGAAAAAAACACAGACAACTTACAATAAAATTATTTTTGTAACCCTGTGTTATTACCAATATGGCTTAGTCAAGAGATTTGTTCTGGAGGTTAAGAGAAGTAATCATTGCTTTGAAGACTGATAAATTTGTAACTGCAAAGGTGAGCTTTTTGTTTTGTTTTTATTTTACAGTATATTATTTTGAGCAATCTAAACTGACGTGATGTGATTATTGCAAGGAGCTAGAATATTATACATTTTGTTAATAAACTTAGTTTGCTCTGGAAGTTAGATCATTTTGATTCCCACTGTACACATTTCATTGCTAAAATAGATTTTTTTTCAATTGTAAATTTACTGTACTAGTGCATTGCCCGTAGAAAGCAAGTATTCCTGTCTGAAACAGGTAGCCCAATCAGGCTTTACTGGGCCAAATGTAGGCTGCATTTGAAAGTGAAACACAGAGGTGTAGCCTATATGTAGGCAATCACATGTTAGACTTTGACAAATATGAAAGGGACTGAACTAAGATTTATTTGATTGTGTGAATATTAATTACAGAATAATTGAAAATGAATGGGACATTCAATATTAGCCACTGTTTAAGAACCACTTGTTTATTTTTTTGTCAGATCACTTATTTGTGTGATCTTTTATGACTTATATTCATAATAGTGTATCTTGCACTTTGGGGAATGGGAGTTGTTCAGTCACCATTATAATTTAGTGTATACGTGTAGTTTATAGTCATCAATAATAATATAATAATAATAATTGTCAATAAAGTCATGCAGTACTATAACAGAACACGTTTACAAATATTTGAGACCCATTGTAGTGCATCCTTTTATATTTTAGCAATATTATAAGTACAAAACACTGAACATTGTTATTATTTTATTTATTTATTTTTTGTATTTGTATCTTGTATACTTTATTGATCCCCAGAGGGAAATTCAGGGCATCCACATGCAGTGCCAATCCCTTCACCAGTCTCACACACACACACACACAGAGGAGAATGAGCTGTTTGGCTGCAACTTATACATCAGTGTTGCCCATTTGTCTGTAAATATTTAAATGAAAATTATTTATTTCATTATTTGAGCATTTTTGCATCTTGTTGTCGTTTAGTCAAAGTATGCATATGTGTCCGCATGCAATATGCAGTTGATCTGGTCATTCCACTCCACAATGAAGCAGCAGTCGGGACTGTCGCCTACCACTGACCGGGCAGGCTGAGTGCTCAGGCTGGGCACACCTTCCCGCAAATGATCGTGGCGCGCCCGGTCGGACACTGGTGTTGCCCGGTTAATGGGAATCTCGGCTGCTGCTTTACCCGTGTGCCAGTGATGTCCTTTGTGGCACCACGGGTCCCCCTCCCCCCCCCGCACCTCATGTTGTCCGTGCCAAATTATCCATTAGACCTATGCAATCACAGCAACTTTATGGTATATATTTTGACTGAGCGACTCCATACTCAGGGATAGCACTTATAAAATCTTTGTTTGCGAAGCGCTGTGGCGACTGGCAGGTTGTGATGCTGTGTGTTATCCAATCGGCGTGGTCGTGATGCTGCATATTGTCCAATCAGCATGGCCGTGATGCAGCGTATTATCCAGTGAGCACGGAGTCAATCCAAAACCCCGCCCACACTTCTTGAAACCAGGACATGAAGACAGAGTGGTCACAGAGCAGTGGCTAAACTTTTATTGATAAAAATTACATATTTTGACTGAGTAACTCCATATTCAGGGATGCACACCCTCATAACCTCAGGAAACCATGCTTACAATCTGAAGCCAGTCTGACGGACAGCTTGAGAGACATGCAAGGAACACACAGTCAGACACACACACACACACATACACAAACAGAGATTTTTTGCATTTATAGATAGATAATTATCCTAACTATACATATATGGGACAAGTACATAATAGTTTTTAGATGTTTGGTTGCCAATAACCAGCACAGAGAATAGATGGCAAGACAGGAATACACTCACTTTTAATAGGTACACCTGTTCAACTGCTTTGTTAAGGCCAATATCTAATCAGTTCAACTTTATTTAGTAGTGCAGTGCCCGTATTTTCCCGTGTGGACTGGTGACATCATAGAAGTGATGCTTGCTCTAAAGAATAGATGCCAGCTATTAAGAACACCTAAGGAGTTATAAGGAGTTCTGAACAATTCCTTATAGCTCTTCTAAGCAAGACCCTGTTCCAGAGCTTGGATTGGACCCAAATTTTTGTCATTTTATCCCACCGGCCTGCAGCGCCTGCCCTGTGAATTTCAGCCCCCAACTCCCAGCAGTTGTACCTTTTCCACCACTGTGTTCATTTAATAGCTCCCCTACGGACGTTCAATAAAGATTTCCCCTCTTAAACTTCTACATATTCTGGGAGGCTGAAATTTACAGGGGTTACTGGGCTTAATATTATAGCCATAAATCCAAATTTTCATCCCCCAAATCTCAGAAGTTATACCTTTTCTGCCTCTGTGTTCATTTAATCGCTTCCCTATAGACGTTCATTAAAGATTTTCCCCTACTAAACTTCCACATATCTAGGGAGGCTGAAATTCAGGGATGCACACTCTCATAACCTCAGCAAAGCACGCATCAAACCTGAGGTCAGTCTGATAAACGGTTTAAGAGATATGCGTGAAACAGAGAATGACACATACACACACAATGACACACACACACAGACAGAGAATCCTTGCGTTATAATATGATGGCACCATTTCACAGCAACAGTCATCTCATAGCAATGTCAAACTGTAGGGGAAAACTCCACAACTGCAGAAAGACCCCAGCAATCAGGCGATGCCCTGTGAGCAAGCACTTGATGACGGTGGAGAGGAAAAACTCACTTTTAGCAGGAAGAAACCTCCAGCAAAAACAGGCTCAGGGAGGGGCAGTCATCTGCTGCTACTGGCTGGGGGGAGAGGGGGTAAAGAAGAAGAAGAGAACAGACAACAGCCAATCACATGGCAGCAACTCAGTGCATAGTCAAGTTGAGCTGCTGAAGTTCAAACTGAGCATCAGAACGGGAAAGAATGTGGATTTAAGGGAATTTAAATGTAGTATGGTTGTTGGTGTCAGATGGGCTGGTCTGAGTCTTTCAGAAACTGCTGATCTACTGGGATTTTACACACCGCCATCTCTAGAGTTTACAGAGAATGGTCTGAAAAAGAGAAAATATCCAGTGAGCAGCAGTTCGCTGGGCTCAAATGACTTGTTACCAGAGGTCAGAGAAGAATGGCCAGACTGCCACAAGCTGACAGAAGGGCAACAATAATTCGAATAACTATCCATTACAACTGAGCTATGCAGAAGAGCATCTCTGAAGGAACAACACATTGATCCTTGCAGCAGATGGGCTACATCAGCAGAAGACCTCCACTGGTGCCACTCCTGACAGCTAAGAACAGGAAACTGAGGCTATAATTCACATAGGCTCACCAAAATTTGGCATTAGAAGATTTTAATTTTTTTTTTTTGGGGGGGGGGTGCCAGGTTTGAGTCAGAATTTTTGCTGCAACATTTGGATAGTGGAGTCAGAATTGAGTGTAGACAACAGCAAAGAATGGATGCATGGAGCATCATGGATGTGAAGCCAACAAATCTGCAGCAACTGTCTGATGCTTGCATATCATTATGGACCAATATCTCTGAGGAACGTTTTCAGCACCTTGTTGAATCTATGCCAGGAAGAATTAAGGCAGTTCTGAAGGTGATAGTGATTCAGCCAAATATCTTTTAAAGTTGCTGGTGGGAAGAAGCCTTCTGTATTGATGACCAAAAGCTTATTGAGCTGATTTTCTCTTTACACATATTTTATTTTTCAACCAAAACAATGACTACACGCACACTAGTAAACCAATTATAATCAGATTTCTGTAGTCATCTGGTTATCCAAGACGTTATCTAAACAGAATAATCTGGTAAAGGTCATTACTGGGTTATGAGAAATCACATAAACGAGTAGTTTCTTGCCAACTAATTCATTTATTCAGTGCAGGTAGACATGTCAAACCTGATTATTACCATTATCTGATTATTTCCAATTATCAAATTATTGTGGCCATGTAACTGGGATCAATGTAAATTGAGATAATAGAAACAAAAGGAGGGATATTATTTCACACTAAAAATACAATAATCTCATATCATATAGATATTAAAACAATATTGTGGACCCTTCAGATAATATGCTTCCTCCACCTTTGCCAAGCTTTCACAAATTTAGCTTCCTGAAGTGTCATGGCACAGATATTGAGAAGATTTTGAAAATGTCGTACAAAAATAATGTTTAAATGGTGGGACTGGCTTCAGCCATTTCCTTCTAATTGTTTTTCTTGCTGCTGCATTCAGTATTTCAAATAGATATTTTGTTTTAATGCTTATTGACCTGTTTTTCAATGGGGGGGGGGGACACATTTTATGTAATTTATTGTGTACCTCAATCCATCTCTCCATTTCTGTTCATGCCTGGACTTGGAGATGCATTCTATCGTCCTGTTGCCATGTGACAGCCTCTTGTCCTACAGAATTTTGATCATGTGTGTATGATCCCCTTCTATGTGCTGCATGTCGTGACTGATTTTATAAGTCAGTGAGTTTTTATTTGTTTATCATACTTAAGCAATGCCTTGAAATCTCCGTGCAACACCAGGGTGATGCATCTTTCTCTTGCTACAATGTGAAACAACTTCCATGAATCAGTCTGTTAGTCATGCATCACCCATCTGTTCAAACTTCCTGGGGTTATGTTTATTTCCATAGAAATGATGGCTTGCAGGCTGTAAGAGATAATGATGTAATCAAATAGCAGCAGCAGCTTTGGTAGAGATTGTGCTGTTCCTCAAAGCCAAGTCTCCGAACGTCCAATGAAAATCTAATATTTGCTGACCTCCAGTGGTTAAACTTCTCCTCCTGCTGTATGCAGGTGTACTCCAAACCCGACAGTAAAGCAGAACATTAAAACTGTACTTTTCACCCTGGTGCCAAGTTGCAGTGTGACTTCTGTTAATTTGTTTCTGTTACTACAGGAGAGTCTGGAGTATATCTTCCTGATCATCTTCACACTGGAGTGCTTTTTGAAGATTGTAGCATATGGTTTCGTGTTTCATGAAGGGGCCTATTTACGGAACTGTTGGAACATATTGGACTTTGTCATCGTCTTCATGGGGTAAGATGAGGGCAGAGCTGCAAGTGGGTATCTCTGTTACTTAAAGGCGCAGCTTACATGTCGATGACTGAAAATGTAGGATCGAAACTTAAATGTAGTTGTGCTGAATGTTGCTTTTGTACTGCCTTTTTTGTATCACGTGAGGTGTCAAAATTAACAAAATCTGACCCCAAAATGCACACGAGAGATTGAGAGAGAATTTTGGACTTTTGATTATTATGTATTTTTTTTTCCTTCAGTCTATTCACCTTTGCTTTGGACACAATAAATCATATATCAGGGGTTCCAAAGGAGAAGGGTGGAGGATTTGACATGAAGGCGCTGAGAGCCTTCAGAGTATTGCGGCCCCTACGACTCGTTTCTGGTGTTCCTAGTAAGAGACTGTGCCTAAATCTGCAAACACTAAAGAAATATCTTGTTTCTGTGCGCAGCAGTGCTGATTTTTTTCTTGTCGTCTTTCAGGCCTACAGGTGGTGATGAACTCCATCCTCAAAGCCATGCTGCCTCTTCTTCACATCGCCCTGCTGGTGTTCTTACTGGTCACCATTTATGCCATTATGGGACTGGAGCTATTCAAGTGCAAGATGCATAAAACCTGCTATTACACTGGCACACGTGTGTATAAAAACCACAATCAGACATTTTTACATTTTAGATTTTAAGTTAGACTTTATCATATTTACTTGCTTTCCTTAACTCACAGATATCTACGCTATAGCGGAGGGTGAGCTTCCTGCTCCCTGTGCTCAGGCTGGTAATGGACGCCGCTGCAGCATCAATGGCTCCGAGTGTCGTCCTTACTGGGAGGGTCCCAACAATGGCATCACCCACTTTGATAACATTGGCTTTGCAATGCTTACTGTGTACCAGTGTATCACCATGGAAGGATGGACCAAAGTGCTTTACTGGGTCAGTGACTGGTTATTGTTTCAGCTTCCATGATCGTTCCACCAACATTTCATTCATTTTCACACTTAGGGTATCAAACTTGTGTTGGTTCAGTTTTTTTTCTGAAGTCAAAAGGTTTTTTTTTTTTTTATCTTTCTCTGGGAGTGAAGAATATAAGTTTTAGCGCAACATTTGATGAATCATCTAAATGCCAAACATCCTGAGATGTTTTAGACAAACAGCTACATATATTTTTATTATCTATAATTATTTGGCTTAATAATGCTTACAGCCGTGGGTAATGTCTGACCGTGTCTCAGGCTATTTGCTTGTTTTAATCTGGCAGTTTGGTCAACCATTTTAGAATTCAATACATTCTTAAAGCTGCAGTAGGCAGAATAATTTTGTTTTCACTGGAAATAAAACTGTTATCATTCTATAGCAATTTATAATGCGGGTGATCTGACAGAACAGCTACACCACAGCATCTCCTCTGGGTTTGGTTTAACTCTATAGTTTCTTACCAGTGATGGTTTTTTTGCCCAATCACAGGTCTTGCCAGCCACACACTTTGAATGAAAAGTGGCTTAGGAGAGGGAAGGTAGGGGAAGGTGCAGGAGGAAGGGAGTTTTCTTCACATTTTAGCCTTTTTTTCTGATTTGTCAGATTTCTTCCTACTGTAGGTTTAACAAATTGAAATTACAGTTTTGCAAAGCCCCACCATATATGTAGGGTGTCAGCCTTTTCTGTGCTGTTTTGGCCGATGGGCTGTATGTTTGACACAGCTTTTCTAAACTTTTTATTTTAAATCTTTAAGATTCTACTGATTATGGCTGACTTATTAAAATTTTCTTTCAGGTTAATGATGCCATAGGAAATGAGTGGCCTTGGCTCTATTTTGTTCCGCTCATTCTGGTGGGCTCCTTCTTCGTCCTCAACTTAGTTCTGGGTGTGCTCAGCGGGTACAATAGATTTTATTGTTCATACTCTCTGTTGTCTACTTATTATTTTTTCCCATAAAGAACTAATCACACTTTGATTTTTTACTGTTTCACACAGTGAGTTTACCAAAGAGCGAGAGAAGGCCAGGTCACGTGGAGAGTTCCAGAAGCTGCGAGAGCGTCAGCAGCTTGATGAGGATCTCCATGGCTACATGGACTGGATCACTCACGCTGAAGTTTTAGATGCTGACAGAGAAGGCAAAGGTCAGCTTAATGAACCTCTTCATAACCCCTATGCCACACTTAGAAACTGTAAATCTTCAAATGTTTTAATCCTTCAGGGCTTCTGCCTTTAACCAGTGGAGATTCTGACACAGATAGCATGTATAACCTGGAAGGAAAGAGTCGAATTATCTACTACTAGTGAGTGTCCTGTTCTGTAAATATGTAAATGTTGACATGTGGTATCCATGATAGCATGGAACGGTAAATCAATGAGATAATGTCTCCATTCAGCCGCCTGGCTCGTCGTTGGAACCGCTTCTTGAGGATGAAGTGTCTAGTGTATGTGAAAACCAAGACTTTTTACTGGGTGGTGATGTTCCTTGTGTTCCTCAACACTCTGACTATAGCCACAGAGTACCACCACCAACCAGAGGGACTGACTGCCTTTCAAGGTCAGTATTGACTGCGTGGATATTCATGATAGTGCAAATATACACTACCGTTCAAAAGTTTGGGGTCACCCAGACAATTATTTTGTGTTTTCCATGAAAAGTCACACTTATTTACCACCATGAGTTGTAAAATGAATAGAAAATATAGTCAAGACATTGACAAGGTTAGAAATAATGATTTGTATTTGAAATAATAATTTTTTCCAGATACTCAACCTGCTCAAAGGAAGGTCAGTTTTATAGCTTCAATAACCAGCTAAACTGTTTTCAGCTGTGCTAACATGATTGCACAAGGGTTTTCTAATCATCCATTAGCCTTCTGACACAATGAACAAACACATTGTACCATTAGAACGCTGGAGTGATAGTTGCTGGAAATGGGCCTCTATACACCCATGTAGATATTGCACCAAAAACCAGACATTTGCAGCTAGACTAGTCATTTACCACATTAGCAATGTATATTAGATATTAGAGTGTATTTTTGATTAGTTTAAAGTTATCGTCATTGAAAAAAACAGTGCTTTTCTTTCAAAAATAAGGAAATTTCTAAGTGACCCCAAACTTTTGAACGGTAGTGTATGTACATACAAATGCATGCAAAAAATCTACAAGTATTATTCAGTTGTTTCTCTTGTTTTTCATCTCAACAGATGTGACTAGTCGGGTCCTGCTGGTCCTGTTTGTCATAGAGATGTTTGTGAAGATGTATGCTTTGGGACCCAGAGCATATTTCATGTCTATCTTTAACCGTTTCGACTTCTTTGTGGTGCTGTGTGGCATCCTAGAGATGATCATGTTATCTGCAGGGGCTGTGACTCCCCTGGGTTTCTCTGTACTCAGGTGTATCCGGCTGCTGAGGATCTTCAAAGTCACAAAGTAAATCTATTCCACTAACATAACAATTAATATGTCAAACCACTCAAATGGTTGCTATGTACTTTGTTGCCTTACGTTGTGTCAATTATTTTGCAGGTATTGGACCTCTCTCAGCAATCTGGTGGCCTCTCTCCTCAACTCTGTTCGTTCCATTGCTTCCCTGCTTCTCCTCCTCTTCCTCTTCATTGTCATCTTCTCACTGCTGGGCATGCAGGTTTTTGGGGGGAAATTCAACTTTCCTGACCAGAGACCCAGACGCAGTAACTTTGATAACTTCCCTCAGGCGCTGATTAGCGTGTTTCAGGTGAGACTGAAACATATTGTCTAAACTTCTGCAATGCCTCCTTTGGACCAGTATGCAGACTAAATGGAAATGGCACACTCGATTGTTTCAGTCATATCAGAACATCACTATGCACAGGTGTAAGCACACAGCTCCGACATACATTCACAGCCATGGATGGCTTTGATTACCATTACCATATGACTTCATACAGGTTGGTTAAAATTATTCTCAGCAGCAGCTGTGGATGTTTAACTCTGATTAGTGGAATGCTAAACTTTTCACAATGTCCAAAAATAACACAATTTTCCAACATAATCTACCAACACAATCCAAACACCCATGGTAGCAGTTGGCTGTTCACATGTCTAGGTGACTCTGATAGTGTTTAGGGCAGCAGGCATTGCTGGCCCTGACAGCCCACCACGAGTTGTTTTAAAACTTAGATAGTTGTCCGCAGGGTAAGGGGAGCATCTCTGGAAGTTCTCTCCACCACTGCCAGCTTCAGTCTGACGAGGCACGCACTCGATGGATTGCATACCGCAGCCAGCACATAGACATGTAGATATACCCCTGATGGCATGTCAAGTGTTTTACAACTTAATGTACAGGTACATCTCAAAAAATTAGAATATCATGAAAAAGTTCAAGATTTTTTTGTCACTCATTTCAGAAAGTGAAACCCGTGATGATTATGGCTTACAGCCCCTGAAAACCCCAAATTCAGTTTCTCAAAAAATTAGAATATTACATAAAATTAATTTTAAAAAATAGTTTTTTAATAGAAATGTTGGCCAACTGAAAAGTATGTCCATATACACACTCAATACTTGGTCGGGGCTCCTTTTGGATTAATTACTGTATCAGTGTGGTGTGGCATGGAGGTGATCAGCCTGTGGTACTGCTGAGGTGTTCTGAAAGTCCAAGTTGCTTTGATAGTGACCTTCAGCTCGTCTGCATTGTTGGGTCTGGTGTCTCTCATCTTCCTCTTGACAATACTCCATAGATTCTCTATGGGGTTTAGGCCAGGAGAGTTTGCTGGCCAATCAAACACAGTGATACCATAGTCATTAAACCAAATTTTGATACTTTTGGCAGTGTGTGTGTGTGTGGGGGGGGTACCAAATCCTGCTGAAAAAAGAAATCAGCTTCTCCATAAAGCTTGTCAGCACAGGGAAGCATGAAGTGCTCTAAAATTTCCTTGTAGATGATTGCGCTGACTTTGGTCTTGATAAAACACAGTGGACTAACACCAGCAGACGCCATGATTCCTCAAATCATCACTGACTGTGGAAACTTCACACTAAACCTCAAGCAACTAAGATTCTGTGCCTCTCCACGCTTTCTCCAGACTCTGGGACTTTTATTTCCAAATGAAATGCAAAATTTACTTTTATCTGAACAGAGGTCATCTGCTGGTGTTTATCCACTGTGTTTTATCAAGACCAAAGTCAGCGCAGTCATCTACCAGGAAATTTTAGAGCACTTCATGCTTCCCTCTGCTGATAAGCTTTATGGAGATGCTGATTTCTTTTTCCAGCAGGACTTGGCACCTGTTCACACTGCCAAAAGTATCAAAACCTGGTTTAATGACCATGGTGTCACTGTGTTTGATTGGCCAGCAAACTCTCCTGACCTAAACCCCATAGAGAATCTATGGCATATTGTCAAGAGGAGGATGAGAGACACCAGACCCAACAATACAGATGAGCTGAAGGTCACTATCAAAGCAACGTGGACCTTCATAACACCTCAGCAGTGCCACAGGCTGATCGCCTCCATGCCACGCCACATTGATACAGTAATTAAACCAAAAGGAGCCCCGACCAAGTATTGAGTGTGTACATGGACATACTTTTCAGTCAGACAACATTTCTATTTAAAACCTGTTTTTTTAAATTAATTTTATGTAATATTCTAATTTTTTGAGAAATTGAATTTGGGGTTTTCATGGGCTGTAAGCCATAATCATCAAAAATTAAAATAAATAAACACTTGAAATATATCACTCTCTGTGTAATGAATCTATATAATATATGGGTTTCACTTTCTGAAATGAGTGAAGAAAATATTGAACTTTTTCATGATATTCTATTTTTTTGAGATGTACCTGTGAATAGAAGTAATGCCCTGTTAAGTTACCTTAAATAGCATACCTGAACAGTTATTTTTCATTTCTTTGCCAAAGTGTTACACTTAAAGACCCACTCCGGTGGATATAAATCCCCTATAAAAATAAATTACATTATCTATAATGGTATCTTATGCCCTTTTTTGTACAAAAAACCCTTCATTTTCTTACAGTTTCATGTAAAAATCTTTTCATCATCCCCCCCCACCCCCCCAAAAAAAATGCCAGAATCAGTGAATACTAGGCTGATCCACAACCCACAAGGCCAGGGATGGGCAACTCTGTGCCATGGAGGGCCATTCCACTGCAGGTTTTCTGTTGCACCCAGTCTCTTCAGCAGTTGCTTTCTCTAATTAGCGATCCTTGAAGCTCATCAGTGCAAACACCTGCTGAAGAGACTGAGTGGAACAGAAAATCTGCGGTGGAATAGCCCTCACTGTCCATCCCTGCACAAGGCTAATAGCAGCTATCACTATATTATCAGAATAAATTCTGTGATAAAAAGACTTACCGGTTGAAGGGCATGCCCAGTTGAATGCCCAGTGGCCCAGGATAATAACTGAAACTGCATCGGTCCTTAAAGGCAGTTTAATGGTAAAACCCATCTCAATTTGGGTCAAGTTTTCAAAGCAGATTGTTAAAAAATGCTCACTAGCCTGGACGATAACTTCAGTTAGGCCAGAGAGTCCTGATTGGCTCAACACTATACATGTGCCAACTTCATACGTAGTTGCATCACCAAAAACGTTCCGTCTCAACTCGCCTTTTGGCAGTGGGTGGGGATTAAGTGAAACTTCACAGCAAAAAACAGATGTGAGACATTTGAGTGATTTTGCTCTTGATATGCGTTATAAATCATTAAAAAACATATTACAGATATGTTAAGAAAAAAAACTTGATTTTTGGCAGAGTGTCACTTTAAAATATCTGAACTTTTGATGATTATGGTATTGGTGTTAAGTTAAACTTAGTTCCCATTATAGCTTCAATGCCACGGCCCAAATAATTCAGTATCTTTTTAACACTTTTGTCCCTCAGATCCTGACCGGAGAGGAGTGGACCAACATCATGTATAATGGCATCATGGCCTATGGAGGACCCGTTATCCCCGGCATCCTGGTCTCTATCTACTTCATCATTCTCTTTGTCTGTGGAAACTGTATCCTTTGCAATACACCTATAGCACCATTTAAGCAATATCGCACAAGAAGGAGTGCATTATTAGTTATCATGACTGTGAGACGAGGTACCAACGCTAATACAAACTGGAGGGTATCTCATTTAAAATACCAAAGTGTGGCAAAGCAGGTTAACTATCAGCATAAACCAGGATAGACACAAGCAGCTGCATCCTGCTTGGTGGAGTCTCTCTGGACAAATAGTACCTCACTGTCCCTTATTAATCAATAATATAGAAGAATATATTGTTAACATATAAAATAATGTATTTACAATATATTTATGATATGTGGGTAAACCAGGGTATACTGTATAACAGTATAAACATGTATGAACAGTATGAAAAATGGCAGTTCCTTATCAATTGTTCAGTATACTGTAATATAACACCTTAAAATATTTTTTCAATATTCATTCATTCATCTTCAACGGCTTAATCCTTTTTGGGTTGCAGGGCAGCTGGAGCCTTTCTCAGCATCTTTTGGGTGAGAGACAGGGTACACCCTGGACAGATCGCCAGTCCATCGCAGGGCCAACACAGAGAGACAGACAACCATTCACTCTCACACTTATACCTAAGGACAATTTTAGAATCCCCAACTGATGCCAATTAGCCTAACCTGCATGTCTTTGGCTTGTGGTAGCAAACCGGAGTACCCAGAAGAAACCCACGCAGACACGGGGAGAACATGTACAGTCATGTGAAAAAATTAGGATACCCTGTATAAGCCTGTGTGTGTGTTTTTTTTAAACATATTTGGACATATGGATATTTAATATCAGTGTTTAAAATACTGGGAGATTCATGTAATACAGCTAAACAATTAAAAATGAATTAAAGACTTTTTTCAAATTTTCTGTATAATATAATTCTAAACAAATAGTGAGGAATAAATTAGGATACCCCCCCATCTTTTTTTAGAACACCCCCACATTAATTCCCACTTAAAATGGCTAAAATAAATTTTAAAAAATGCAAATAAAAGCAAAAACAAGGTTAGACATAGATATGTGAACATTTCTTAATAAAGAACTGAATATTTAATGGGGTATCCTAATTTTTTCACATGACTGTATACTCCACACAGAAGGGTCACAGATGGTCAGAGGTGGGATTGAACCCATGACCTCCTTGCTGTGCTGCCACCTTGCTAACCACGGCTCCATCAAGCTGCCCTTTTTTTTCTTTTTCAGTATAATAATTTATATACTGCTCAAAAAAATAAAGGGAACACTTTGAAAACACATCAGACTTTAATGGGAAAAAATAAGCTGGATATCGAAATTGTGGCAGGCTAGTCCATCTTACTCAGATTAAAGGAATACTTTTTAATCTGAGTAAGCTGGACTAGCCTGCCACAATTTCGATATCCAGCTTATTTTTTCCCATTAAAATCTGATGTGTTTTCAAAGTGTTCCCTTTATTTTTTTGAGCAGTATATCTTCGTGTTAAAGGTCCTATTAGTTGCCCTTTTCTCACAAGTTGACACTGACAGCAGCCACAGGTCTTAATGGGACATTTGTGACATATATTGGTCAAATTTGCCTTAAATTATTTATTTAATCAATACAGTATTATTGTAATTTATCTTTTGGAGTCTTTTTCAAACGGCTGGTTTCAGTGCAGGTCTCTTTAAATCACTAAGACCTTGTTTAACTCCGCCCCCCCCCCCTTTGATCACTATTGCTAATCTTAGCTGGGTAGCTCCTAGCTTAGATCATGCCTGAGTCAACTAACATAAAATTTTCTTAAAGACTGACTAAAATAATGCATCATTGGTGGAAAGTGGTGTGTGGTTTTGGTGGTCGATATAACTGGTCCCAGGAGTACAATAATCACAGAAACATTTGTGAATGAGTGCCTAAACTGCTAGCTTCAGTTCGCTGTCTTGGATCTTAGTTAGAGAAAGTAAAACTTTAATTAAGCTAAGATAATGTCTAATAGAGTAGAATATGCTTTGTTATCATTGCACAATTGTACAACACAACAAAACTGTGGGTGCTCCACCAGGCTACTGCGCAGTAAAGTAAGAAAGAAGGATTAGATAAAATACAGTTACAGAACTTAAGAATGAATTTAAGAACTTAAGAAGTTCAGAATGAAGCATATTATCATGTGTTGTTAGATGAACACTGACTCCAGTGAGGGATGAGTAGAATTTATAGAAAATAGCAATTAAAACTGGCCAGATCAACAGTTAAGCTAACACCAGGTGGCATGCCGGACAGTGTCTCCCCAATAAGGTGAGCAGTAAATGTCATTAGAATAACTAACTCCCACCACTTAGCCAAACTAATGCTAATGGTTTGATGTAGCATCACGAAAATATAACAAAACTAGAAAAGCATTCAGAGAGCGCATACCTCCGCCAAGGCTCCTTCAGTCTCTCATGGATCACCTCCAAAATGTAATGGGTTTGTGTGTAGGCCTAGAGCCACTTGTGGTGAAAATTGCATCAAAGTCTGTCCATTAGTTTTGGAGTATTGTGGGTGACACACTGTGAGAAGAGCCTTGGCTGAGGTATGCATTCCCAGATCATCACCAAAATGTAATGGGTTCCTCTGTAGGCCAAGAACCACCTGTGGTGAAAATTTCATCCAAATCCAAACAGTAGTTTTTGTGTAATCCTGCTGCACAAATCCAAAAAAAGCCCTTGGTGGAGGTATGCACTCTCAGATCGTCACCAAAATCTAATCATCTGTTCCCCGTGCCATTACACACCTTTTCTGAAAATTTCGTCAAAATCCGTTCATAACTTTTTGAGTTATGTTGGTAACAGACAGACAGACAGACAAACCCCGGTAAAAACATTATCTCCTTGGCGGAGGTAATAAGCTAGTGAGATGTGAAATATATTATTGATTGTGGATTAGTAAACCAAGTGGAAACAGGGATGACTGGATTCTAAAGAAAATAGCATACGTAAATCACACTTGGTAAGTGAGCTCCCTAGCTGCACTGTTAAGATGGATTTATGTTCCACCTCAGCTCTGTTCATCTGTGATGTGGCTACACTTTGGACAAGGCCGGTGCACACATACTTATATACAATCATGCATATATACATGACTGTATATATGCTTCATTTTTTTTCTGTCTACTAGGCCAAGCATTTGATGCATGCACATAACCACCATTTGTAGTTCACCCCAGCCCTATAGGTTTTATTTAACATAAAATAGCAATTAAATTTAAATTTAGTTGATATTGGAGAGCACCTGTGGTGCAGGTGTAGTGTGGTCAACTACTGATCTGAGGGTCAGGGGTTCGATTCCCACTCTGTCTGCAGTCAGCATGTCAGAGTGTCCTTGAGCAAGACACTGAACCCCCAGTTGCTCCTGGTGGGTCAGGCCAGCGGCGGTGCATGGCAGCTCCACTGCCATGCCATCAGTGTCGGAATTTGTGTGTGAATGGGTGAATAGCAGGATCTGTAAAGCGCTTTGGTCATCTAGAGATGAGGAAAAGCGCTATATAAGTGAACACCATTTACCATTTTAATTAAATTGCTAGGTTCAAAGTAACTGTTGTAGAATTTGAATATAAAAATTAAGGAATATTTTATAGTACCCATGAGTGATGGTTATTAGTTGTTTATTCTTAACAAATTATACCTTTATAATTAGTATCAAATATTTATTAGTTACTTAAAAATGTGTTATAGATTCAACTACTGTTTTATAAAACTTTTGCTAATATATTGATACCATTAATTCAGCTGAAACTGATTTATATTCAATTATCCACCTTATTTCTAGCCCTCATGATGCCTTGCGCGAATTATGAACGCAACTTCCGGTACTAGTTTAGAACGTATGGTTGTCACTGAAACGGGACACTTTCCCTTGTTAAAAAAACAATGACTTCAGCATCACAAATACGGGAACGCGGCCTTTTGCATCTCAAAAACAGTGATATAATCATTCCACTTCTCATGACTATGGAGGGATGAGGAGATGACCTTAAAAAGTGGCCTCGCAGACAGTAGCTCTGTTTGTTAGCGCCGCTGCTAAGATGCCAACGCTGTAAACAAATAAAAGCTCTGGCCCTGAATGCTGGTTATTTAACTTAACACGTACAGACCTTTTCTGACAATTGTTCAAAATTTTATTGAGCTATATTTTGTGATAATTTAAAAATTAATGCATGCTGAAGCTGCTTGTCCATATTGTTCCAAGGCAGTGCAATGAAAGCAAAAACCCCAAAAAACTATTTGATATCTTTCTTAAATCTTTAAGCCTTAGGAGACAAACTGTTACTATTTTTCATTTATTATTTTACTTCATGCAGCCTTCATTCTTGTGACATACTGTATATAACACATAAACGTCAGATCTGTGACATCCATATAAGTGAAAACGTACCTGCTGTGCTCTTGTGTCTGTCCTGTGTCTGTACCACCGATCACATAAACAGTCCTTTTTCATTTTCAGTACATCATCTACGCATTGCCGGTGAGAAGCCTCCATTTATACAGTCTATGGCACAACCACAAACACCAGCAACAAGTACCAGAACTACGCCAAAACATTCAAAAAATACAAAAACTACAAGTGCTGAAATTAGCTGCCATTTAAGTGCAAAACACATATGTGGACTATGCATTAAAATGAATTTGAAAAACTTTTGAAAACACGATTTTAAATGCCCCACTATGCCACTCTTACTGACTGATTTAACACTACGTCAGCTGAAACTGGAAGTTCCGCCCATAATCGTTCCTCCAGCAGCACCCCCAGGAATAAGGTGGCTAGAGTACCTACTTTATTTAAGGGACATAAAAGTGAGATGTAATGGGGTTGCAGTGGATTTGGGATTGATTTTTACTAGAGTGTGAAACTGGGGGCTGAGGTGTGGCCCTCCACTCTGTGTCACTTGCCCTTATTTATTTTTTAGAATAAGACATAGAATAAAGCGGTAGAAGATACAGGACGCTCAGGACAAAGACAAACAGACTCAAGAGCAGCTTCTACCCACAACCTGTTAAATGTATCCGCCCCCTACTAACTGAACAACCATCCACCCTCAGTCTAACAGGCAATGCAATATTCATTGACTCATGCACCTTGTTTTCAATCTTTGTGTGTTCTTATATTATGTGATAGTTGTTTTATATAGTAGTGTTTGTGTATAGTATATAGTTTTATTCTACACTTTAAGAATCTGCTGCTAAACAGAACAGAGCTAGTCTTGTTCTTCTATTAAGACAAAGCAACGAGAAGTCTCATACTGTACCTTTGACATGTTTTGACTGTCGCCTGCAGTCTTCTTCAGAAAACATCATCTGACGTCCGTGATGTGTCACATCAGCTGTTTTATCCTTTCCATAGGCATGACCAACCTGACAGATTTGACAGATCTGCCAGGTTGGTCATGCCCCCTGCCGTGCGATGGTCTCTGGGAGACCGTCTCTGAGAAATGAATTCATTTCTCATGATGTGGTGTCATTATTTACAAAATCCCCATTGATGTCACTTTATACATTGTACAGGAATGCCTCAAGAAGGATAAAACACTCCAAAAAAAAAACAAAGCACAAACCTCACAGTTAAGGACATATCACAACTCCTACAGTTTGTTGCTAAATCCACCTACTTCCAATTCATAAACAAAATATACAGACAAAAAGAAGGATTGGCAATGAGAGACCCACTTTCTGCAATCATGAGTAGCTTTTTCATGGAAGACCTATAAATCAAAGCTATCAATACAGCCCCCACATCATGCAGACCAATGTGGAGAAGATACGTGGATGACATCCTGGAAAAAATAAAACATGGGCACACACATGTAGCATGATCAGCTGGATTCCAATTTATAAAATTATTCTTTGCTGAAAAGAAATTATTTCAACCAAAACTCTTGTCATAAATCCCTCCTCTTCACCCAAGACCAGAGCTGTGAAACCCTGTGCCATCGGCCATAAAGTGGATAAGTTACTCCCTGCTCAAGACTGAAGTAATTTCATCTCCAATCCATTTGACAAAAAATGCCAAAGTGACAGGTATACGATGATGTTCCACAGATTCTTGACCAGCAAGATTCCTTATTGAAACTCAAAAGTCCAACATTGCCCTCCAATGGATAACACAGGAACATTTTCCCTGAGGACTGAATGTTTTCTCTCTGAAGTTAAAACTATGAATTGTGAACAATGAAATAACTTCTCCTTCTCCACAGACAACATCTGCTATTGAAGATATAGTGGGACCCTGTGATGGACAATTATGGTTTGAAATGCTTTTAGTGATATGATTTGATATGTTTCCTTATTTTCAGGGAGAATTTTAATTTTGTATGCCCACTATAAAAAAAAATTACTACATTTACAATGTAGACACATTGTTCCTTTATTTAGTAGAATATCCTAGTCACTAAAGTTTTAAAGAACTTATGCTTTAATAGACAGCATATATGTTTTAGGATGATCTCACTTCTCATATCAAATCCTCTCTTCTTCTGGGTGAGGCTACATTCCAAAAAACTGTGAACTTGAAGCGGCATGAAAAATAAGCAGCAGTGCTGTGGTTTTAAGCAGGTTTTATTATATCATGTCGCCTTCACGAGATCCCCTCTCCGGTGCATAGTGGAGCAGCCCGGAGCGGGATCCCTAAGCTCTCAGAGAAGGAGAGGCGGACACAGTGTGTCCACCTGTTGCAGGATCAGAGTGAGAGAGTAAGAGAAAATGAAAATCAGACAGCTTATATATTCAGCTCAGACAATACATCAAAGACATTCACAGCAGTCAATCTGGGCATTTGCATATCAGAGGTACAGACAGGATGCATGAACACAATGCATGGATGACACTTTAACCTCACAGCTGTAAATGCAGCATGCAGCGGAAAAAACCCAGGAGTGCGAGCTGACTGTCTCTGTGTGTTGTGGGGGGGTTGAATTCAACCCGCTACACCGCTCCCCCCCAGAGGGCACGGCAGGCGGCCGAGACCTCGATGTTGCAGTTTGGGCAGCGAGCAGGGAAAAGCTCTGTGCAGGTGGAGGGGGAGGGGGGAGGGGGGTAGTAAGTGCTGACCGGGCGCGGTGAAATCGTTCAGGCCGTGCCAAAAATTGTTTGCTGCTTCGCGATGTCGAGGGGCTGTCCCGTTGAACTAGCGGAGATCACCAGAAGAAAAATTAGTCTCTGACTCCTCTCGTGGCCATGAAGAAAAACAGGAGCGGCGGGGTTGCGTAAACAAAAGCAGAGGAACTTGGCGTGTTGACTTTAGTTGCGTGCGCAGCCCTAAAGCCCTCGAGAAAAGCAGACGGCTGAATCCTTTGTGCGCCGTGGCTGAAACCATCAGTGAATCATGTGGGCGCGCTGCGCACGTGCTTGCTTCAGGTGAGCGCGCAGCCCTGAAGGTTCTGCGTGCAGCTGCGCAGGACGATGGCTGTCTCTGGAGCCATTCTTGTTCCGTGCGTGTTGCGCCGTCCCCGTCACCCCCGGTGCGTGTGCCGGGGCTCCTTGCGTGGGTGGGCCCGCTGGAGAGGAAACCAGGGTCGGAAACTTGGTGGAGATCGGCGCAGTCGGCGCCGAAAAACATCTATGATGAGCCGTGGCTGCAGATTAGTCATGGTGCGTTGGAGCGTTGAGGGGAGATAGACGATCTTTGTCCCTTAGGCTGTCCCGCATGGACGCCCCGATCTCGGCGAGGGTCGCGCTATGACGTTTACTGCCGTTTACCCGGTCTTGGGCGATGTCCGGAGAGTAACTCGCATGCCGTGGGCTCTGCGTTGAGGCCTCCCTGAAGCCGCAGGGAGGGCAGATCAGTCAGGCTGCTGCGTTCGTTCGGCGGTGGAGCATCACTGCCCGGTGCTGCGTTCGCCGGCAGCTCATTTTCTTCAGCGTCAGGTCGCCAGCGTGGCTGTCCAGACCAGAAGGTTGCGTTGCACAAAGCGTGTGCATGTTCGGGGTCACCAGTGAAGCGTTCACTGGCAGCGTGTTCTTTTCTGCCTTCAGGTCATAGTGCGTTGGAGCGTCGAGAGGGAGGAGACTTCTTGTGTCCCTCGGCCGGTTCAGCGTGGATGTCCAGACCAGAAGGTTGCGTCGCACAAAGCGTGTGCGTCTTCGGGGTCACCACTGAAGCGGCATGATAAAATAAAGGCAGCGATGGAGTTTTTAGTTGGTTTATTGAATCATACCGCCTTCATCGGAACACCTCCCCAGCCCTCGTGCTGCGGGCTGAGGTGATGTCCTCAGGCTCTCAGAGAGGAGACACAAAGTGCGTGTCTGCAGCAGTTGAAGGAGTCAGTGAATGAGAGAGTAAGAGAAAATGAAAATCAGACAGCTTATATACTCAGCTCAGACAATACATCAAAGACATTCACAGCAGTCAATCTGGGCATTTGCATATCAGAGGTACAGACAGGATGCATGAACACAATGCATGGATGACACTTTAACCTCACAGCTGTAAATGCAGCATGCAGCGGAAAAAACCCAGGAGTGTGAGCTGACTGTCTCTGTGTGTTGTGGGGGGGTTGAATTCAACCCGCTACAAACTCACCAATTGGCTTCCAAGTCTCTATATCTCTCCCTTTTAGTTAGTTTTACAACCTCTGCTGAAACAAAGGAATTCAGTGCAACTGGTCAAAAGTTTACGCTAATGGGCAGATCCAATCCTGATTTTTGAATGTAATTGGTCAAGCTCAGTTGTCATAAAATTTATTGTGCCATCCTGCCACACCTTAGCAGTTGCGAGTTGGGAGATGACTCTTGAAGAAGTAGTTTCTCCTTCCCCCTTTTTTTCTAAGCAGGCCTGGAGCATAGGCTCTGTGTAACTTTTTTCTGAGAAAAAAAATCACCTTTTCCTATTTTACTCCCATCCATCCATCTTCTACCGCTTTTCCAGAGGTCCGGGTCGCGGAGGTAGCAGTTCAAGCAGAGAAGCCCAGACTTCCCTCTCCCCAGCCACCTGCTCCAGCTCTTCAGAGGGGATACCAAGGCATTCCCAGACCAGCTGGGAGACATAGTCTCTCCACTGAGTCCTGGGTCTGCCCCGGGGTCTCCTCCCAGTGGGACATGCCTGAAACACCTCAAGTGGGAGGCGTCCAGGAGGCATCCTAATCAGATGCCCATACCACCTCAACTGACTCCTTTCAATGTGGAGGAGCAGCGGTTCTACTCTGAGCCTCTCCCGGATGACTGAGCTCCTCACCCTATCTCTGAGGGTGAGTCCAGCAATCCTACGGAGAAAGCTCATTTCAGCCGCTTGTATCCGCGATCTCGTTCTTTCGGTCATTACCCAAAGCTCGTGACCATAGGTGAGAGTAGGAACGTAGATTGACTGGTAAATCGACAGCTTTGCCTTAGAACTAAGCTCCCTCTTCACCACAACAGACCGGTACAACGTCCGCATCACTGCAGATGCTGCTCCAATCCGTCTGTCGATCTCTCGCTCCATTCTTCCCTCACTCGTGAACAAGACCCCAAGATACTCCCCCTCATGGATCGTCACCTTATTATCGTGGTGGGGGGGTTTGCGTGCCCCAGTGATCCCAGGAGCTATGTTGTCCGGGGCAATTTGCCTCTGATAGGGTCTCCCAAGACAAACTGGTCCTGGGTGAAGGGCCAGACTAAGAACGATCCAACAGACTCTCATGAATTGTATATCAAGGATTAAGTGTACCCCGCCCGGTATGGGGTTACCGGGGCCCCACCCTGGAGCCAGGCCTGGGGGAGGGGCTCGAAGGCTAGCGTCTGGTGGCTGGGTTTCCACCCATGGGACCCGGCCAGGCTCAGCCCGAAGGAGTTACATGGGTCCGCCCTCCAGTGGGCTCACCACCTGCAGGAGGGATCATGGGGGTCCGGTGCTATGTGGATCAGGTGGCGGTCAAAGGCGGAGACCTTGGCGGACTGATCCCAAGCTTTCTAAACTGGCTTTTGGTTGGTATTTTACTCCCTTTTTCCTTAAATTACTGTGCTAAGATTTTGTTTGATTTTTACCAAGCTTAAATCAACTTTGTTCTGACCACAACACATCGGAAGAAACTGATTTGTGGTTTGTTTTTTTAGTTATCAAGTTTGATTTTCTGATCGGACTTTGAACAATAAACAAATGTTATCTGGAATTTGACAACCTGGCCAAATTACTTTTTCTGTACATAAAAAGACATCGGCCAGCATGATGAGCATCCAGCTTCTACCTTTGTGATCCCCAGGTGCAGGGCCCGAACTGTGTTGTGGCAGAACCTGCCTGCCATTTTCTCTCAACAGAATCCACACACATCCAGCTGGACCAAGATTGGTACCGGACCGCCTGCTGCCACCAGGGGACACAATCTGACTCTGCTGTGCTGAAGGTCTGTTGTCCAAATTAAATTTGATTCTTCAGAATATTCCTGGTATAGGTTCTATAAACCTAACATCTTTGAAGTCCTTTCAGAACTTCAAATACATTTATCTTTTCCTTAGTCTCCATTCTTTTTTTCACAGTAACACAAATTTTCCTTTTTATGAAATAGTTTAATCGTCATTTTCATCATAAAATTGCATCTATTTTTCTTAATCAATGCTGTTTTATGGTTTTTCATTTTCCATTACAGTGCCAATTTAAGCTATGGTTTTCTTTGGTTCCACAAATGTTTGATAATACACTTTATGCTCAGTAATCCAATAACTGTCGAATATGTGCATGAATGTGCTCATGATACATGTTGAATTCACTGTCTTAAAGTCATCATGAATGTGTTCATATATCTTAAAATTTCTTATTAAACTATTAAGAAGACATATGGGAGTTATTGTTTGATGTCATGTCCATCTTCTTGATTAAAAGCAGACAAGAACTCACAGGTTTTTGGAGACTGAGTCATTATTGGTACAAATACAGAATTAATAATAAAACTGTCCATTCTTTTGGACTGGTGCCCCATGAGCTTGTGTGTATTGGTAATGAAAAGAAATCTTCATTCCTACTCACATGCATATTTACATTAAAACTTGTACCAACAATAAACTACTCTACACACAACAGCTTATAGACCACCTGAATACCATAGACAGGATTGGGAACATCAAATTCACACATGAAGAAGAAACAAACCGGACCAGAAACTTTCTAGATATAAAAATTCACCATAAGGACAACAGCAGCATCAAAATCACAGTATACAAGAAACCAACACACACGGGCCAATACCTCCTCTGGACATCCGAACATCCCACAGCGCACAAACTGTCAGTTGTGAGGACATTATTTGAACAGACCACCATCATCACGGATGAGGAGGAGAGACAGAAGGAAGAACAGCACATAGAACACACACTCATGGACTGCTGATATCCAACATGGGCAATAAACAAAGGAAAACATCAAGTCCAAAACAAAGACCAAGAACAAAAACAAAAAAGAAAAAAACAGACACCAAAAACAGAAAACAACAAAAACATAGTGGCCCTACCATACATCCAGGGAATAACTGAACCCATACAAAGAATCATGAAAAAACACAGAATAAACACAACAATAAAACCCCACACAAAACTGCAGTAACGTTTAGTTCACCCCAAGGACAAAATACAACCAAACTAAAAATGCAATATAATTTATGAAATACTATGCAAATCATGTGGGAAAACATACTTAGGAGAAATGGTGAGGATGTTTGCAACATGGAAAAGAGAACACCAAAATGAATGTGAAAAAGAAACGGCAGGACGACTAACAAGAACGCGAAAAAGAAAAGGCAGAACAGGAAAACCTCAAATCAGCAATATCAGACCATTGCTAGATAAATAACCACATCATGGACTGGAACAGCAAAAAAATAAATGGATCAGAGGACAACAGACACAAATGCTGGATCAAAGAAGCAATTGAAATTAGGAAGCGCGCCCACAACACCATGAACTGCGATGATAGCATCATGCTCTTGCAGACCTGGGACTATCTCCTCCAAAGATCATTGCACGGCAGGGAGGCGTGACCCACATGGCAGATCTGTCAAATCTATCAGATGACACTTTCTGAAGAAGACTGCAGATGACAGTCAAAACATGTCAAAGGTATGAGACTCCTCTTTGCTTTGTCTTAATAGAAGAACAAGACTAGTTTTATCATTAAGAAGACAAAATGAATTTGTTTTAGATAGAACAGAGCTGCTAAACCGATTGCCGTTGTTCCTGTAACAGTGACAATAAAGGTCTATTCTATTCTAAAAAAAAATTGGGGGGCATGCTTAAGAAAATACACTTGTTTCAAAGCATTATTTATATAAACCCTACACCATAGTTTACCAGACACTAACAAAGCATTCATCAGTAGTGATTATTATACTCTAAGTGTTGAACAATTCTACTATAAATAGTTATAATGTAAAAAATAGCCAGAGTTATCCAAAGTATTTTTTCCTGATTTTAATGCGACCAGATATCCTCCTCAATGTATTCCTGGCCATTGCTGTGGACAACCTGGCAGAGGCTGAGAGTCTAACTTCAGCTCAGAAAGAAAAGGCAGAAGAGAAGCTAAGGAAGAAGCTACTAAGGTAAATGGGAAAAAAATGTATATTAAATATTCACCCAGGTGAGGGGATCTACTATGCATATCTAAATGTTTTGATACTCCTTTCCCTTTTTACCCTCCAGGTCCAAAATGCCCGAGAAGACTGATGAGGAAAGAGAGAGAATAGCTAAGAAACTGGCAGAGCAGAGGGCCAAGATCGAGGGCATGCCCACCACAGCCAAGGTTAGCAATGTCTTGGTACTGCATTACATGCTTGAGCTAAACAATTAATTATTCATTGGTGTCTATCGCACATATATATTCCTCTCCAGCTCAAAATTGATGAATTTGAATCCAACGTCAATGAGGTGAAAGATCCATTTCCACCTGCTGACTTTCCAGGTAGTCCAAAAATACATTCCTCTCCTTTTTCACACTCCTCCTCATTGCTCACTGATGTTGTTGTAGCAGAAGGAGGTCACTAATTGCAGGATTCATTTACCAGCACTGCCTCCTTAGCTCTGTTACAGTACAAGTATAGTAACCTCTCATCACCACTGGACTCAGCTGATTCCTCGTGTTGTGTTTATAGCCGAGCCTAAAGCTATTTTTTACACTACTCTGGGGGCTACCATATAAAGACCACAATGTTATTCACCACTGGTACATTTCTATCTTTTTTACACGACAGGTGATGATGAGGAGGAAGAACCTGAAATTCCGAGTAGCCCTCGGCCTCGACCCATGGCCGACTTGCAGCTGAAAGAAGAAGCAGTTCCACTTCCTGAAGCCAGCTCCTTTTTCATTTTTGGCCCTCAAAACAAGTAGGAATCTAACAGTTACACAGTTTGTTCACTTTCAGAGTCCAGTCCGAATATGCATATAATAAATAAGTAATCAAAATACATCAAAGTACCAGTTTGTGCTTATATTAGATTTTTTTCTATCCAGGTTCCGTAAGCTCTGCTACAAGATCGTCAATGCTTCCTCCTTTACCAACTTAATCCTCCTCTTCATCCTGCTGTCCTCCATCTCACTTGCAGCTGAAGATCCCATTGATCCCAGGTCCTACAGAAATCAGGTGGCTTCAGGCTCTAGTCCTCCATCTTGAATAATTATTAAAAAAAACAGCTTTAACAGCCATGTTTTCCTCTTTATTCCTTCCAGATCTTGGCCTATGCTGACATCGTCTTCACAACAGTGTTCACCATTGAGATCGTACTAAAGGTAGATTCAGTAACAGTGATATACTCTGTATTTGAGGTGATGCTTTATTTGGGTTTGGATGGTCTGGTTCTTTAATGATGATTATGCACGATGATGCTTTAGATCTAAAGTTGGTGACAGGACCAAATATACACTACTCACAAAAAGTTAGGGATATTCAACTTCCGGGTGAAATTTCAGGATGCACCTAAAATGCACTATAACCTTTACAGGTGAACTTAATTTGACCTTCCCTAACTTTTTGAATGCACTTGTCCAACTATTCAATGTTTCAATACTTTTTGCATAACTTGCTGTTCTTAAACAAAGTGCTTAATTGCAAAATTCACAACAGGTGTTTGATCCATGAATCGACCAATAAATTTTCTGGTTCAATTAGAATTGGTATTTAAACAGCCCTCTTCATCATGCTGTTCACATTTTAACATCATGAGACCAAGATGACACCTAACAATTGAGAACAAACCTCGCCATTGCGAGGCTTCAAACAGGATGTTCCCAGAGGGAAGTGGCCACTGAGCTTAGAGTGTCATCAGCAGGTTGTTACAGAGATACAGAGAGACTGGAAGAGTCACAGAAAGGCATAGGAGTGGACGTCCTTTGGTCACATTCCATGCTGATGACCGCTTCATTGTGAACAGTGCCCTGCAGAACTGGATGATGAATGTCACTCAACTCCAGGCACATTTAAGGGAGGTGAGAGGCACCCAAGTGTCATATCAGACCATTCAAAACCATTTACTGCGTGCATTCAAAACCATCGTCTGCGTGCTAGACGACCTGCAAGGGTACCTGACCACATGACCAGACACAGGCGTCATCGTCTTGCATGGGTCAGGGAGCATTTACACTGGACAAGGGACCAGAGGGCCTTAGTGCTGTTCTCTGATGAAAGTTGATTCACGCTGAGCAGAAATGATGGCCGCCAACAATGTTGGAGACATCAAGGATGGCGCTATGCATCAGCCATTGTTGTCACCAGACAAGCCTTTGGTGGTGTTGGTGTTACAGTCTGGGCAGGCGTGTCTAGTCAATACAGAACTGTCCTACACCTTGTGAATGGTACAGTGACAAGCCAATACTACCTGAGTAACATCATTAATCCAGTCATTGTCCCCCTGCATGAACAACACAGGCCTAATTTCATCTTCATGGACAACAATGCTCCAGCTCATTGAGGTTACATCATTAGGGAACAGCTGCTGGAGGCTGGGGTACCTCAAATGGCCTGCACTTTCTCCAGACCTGAATCCCATAGAAAACCTATGGGATCAGCTGAGTCACAGTGTAGAGGCTCGTAACTCTGCACCCCACAACCTCAATGATCTGAGGGCCACCCTTCAAGAAGAGTAGAATGCCATGCTTCACCAGACAATAAGTCAACTTGTGAACAGCATGAGACGTCATTGTCAAGCTGTAATTGATGCTCAAGGGCACATGACAAGTTATTGAGACATTGACATTTGTTGCTGTGATATACCCACCACTGTTGTTGGCTTTTCTTTCAATAAATTGTTTGCGATGAGGAAATCACCATTGCATGCTTCTGCTTAAGTGCCCTCCTTTCATGATATAATATCACTGTAGTGTGAACTTTTTACATTTTCCATAAATTTCACCTGAAAGTCAAATATCCCTAACTTTTTGTGAGTAGTGTATTTTGGTGACTTTTTACATCCTAAAATGTAACGGCCTATTTTTTTCTTATTAATATTGTTCTTGGTGAAGACAACACCAAAATGTTACCATCAGTTACTCATCAACAGTTTGGGTGATGGGTAAAGTTTGTCCTTTCCACATCAACGTTCATCGAAGCAACTGTGTTTCTTTCAGCACTAAAAGAAATTTGAGAAATTTCTTTGATCATCAGTGATGGATTTTAAAAGAAAAACTTCCCTGTAGCAAACAAGCTTTACAATTATTTCTGTAAATTAGTAGATTTTCATAAATAATGAAAAAAGTTTAATCTTTTATTTAAGCTGTCTCTGCAATAAATCTTCTTAACACTGAAAATAAATCTGTTTCAGTATTATGCATTTATATTGTAGCTCTGATAACTCTACTATATTTCACTTACAGATGACAGTGTATGGTGCCTTCATGCACGAAGGGTCTTTTTGCCGTAACTCTTTCAACATCCTGGATCTGATTGTGGTCACAGTATCTCTTCTGTCTATGGGAATGGAGTGAGTTTATTTTTATTTTTTGATTATTTAAGATTGCACATACCATCTTCAAAATTGCACCTTATGCAACTGTAAGACACCCTCATCATATCTGTTTTTTGTTGTGCTGCTTGTAGATCCAGTGCCATCTCTGTGGTGAAGATTCTCAGGGTGTTGAGGGTGCTGAGACCTCTCAGAGCTATCAACAGAGCAAAAGGATTAAAGGTACAGCACCTGCGCTCATTTACCTGGGTTCTTGCTGCTCTATCTGTTTGAATGCCCTTCATTAGATTGTAAGAAAGCTAAACTGCATCAGTACAAGTAAGTTTCATCCGTTTAAAATCCCACTAAAATAAAAATAAAAACAGTTTAGTAGCACAATTTACAAAGCACAAGAATGGAAAGTAGGAAGATGATTCATGTGCTTGATAAATTATTCCATCAGTGATATAAGGATGCTAACTCTGATGTGTTTATGGGAGGCTGTGCCGCAGGTGTAGTGTGGTCAGCCTCTGATCGGAGGGCCAGTGGTTCGATTCAACAAATGTTTCTTAAAAAATAATACATCAAAAAGTGTTTAGAAAGGTACAGAATTAAAATCTTTGTATTCTTCAAAAAATAATGCTGAAAAAAATATTTTAATAATTTTTGCGGGTCCTAAATAATCATAATATTTACATATGAGCAATTGCATGAGGAGACTCCTGTTTATCCTCCAGTGGCCGGTAACATAGATATATGATACCCTAGATAGGACATGGCTAACAATGACCATGTTTACACGCACACAAATAAACCGGTTAAGATTGGATTTCTGGATTTATCTGATTATTCAAGTGAAAATGTAAAGAGAATAATCCAATAAAGGCCATGTAACTGTGGCCATTAACTCAAGTGGTTTACCCTCCAATAAACCATTTATTCAGTGCATGTAAATGCGACAAAACTGATAACTCCCATTATCAGTTTATTCCCAATAATCAGTTTATTGTGATGTAACTGGGGTTGTTTTCATGGCAAAAAGAGGCACCATATTCTGTAGGTAATTACTGTATAATGGTTGACAACACCTTTAGCATTGTGATAACAGGATACACAAACAATAGTTCATTGTATTTATTGTAATCATATAAGTAAGCTTTGTATATCAACGTACGTAAGGCTGCTGGCCCTGACGGCATTCCTGGGCGCGTGCTGAGGGCATGCGCTGAGCAGCTGGCAGGGGTCTTCACGGACATCTTCAACCTGTCCCTGGCCCAGGCGGTGGTACCAGCGTGCTTCAAGACCACTTCTATAGTACCAGTGCCGAAACATTCAACACCATTGTGCCTAAATGACTATCGCCCTGTGGCACTGACGCCCATAGTCATGAAGTGCTTTGAGCGACTGGTCTTGGCACAGCTCAAAAAATGCCTACCCCCTACACTGGACCCTCACCAGTTTGCCTACCGGAGTAATAGGAGTACAGAGGATGCGGTTTCTACAGCGCTGCACTGTGTACTCTCACATCTGGATGACAAGAACACCTACGCAAGAATGCTGTTTGTTGACTTCAGCTCAGCATTCAACACAGTTATCCCCTCCAAGTTGATCACTAAACTTGGGGACCTGGGAATCAGTACCTCCACCTGCAACTGGATCATGGATTTTCTGACCAACAGACCCCAGCATGTTAGGTCAGGCCCCAACCATTCTTCCATCATCACACTCAACACTGGTGTACCACAGGGCTGTGTGCTCAGCCCATTCCTCTACTCCCTCTTCACCCATGACTGCAGGCCTATGTATGGATCCAATTCCATCATAAAGTTTGCAGATGACACCACGGTGATCAGACTCATCAGGGACAACGATGAGTCAGATTACAGGGCAGAGGTTGTGCACTTGGCTACTTGGTGCGCTGACAATAACCTGCTCCTTAACACCAGCAAAACCAAGGAGCTCATAGTGGACTACAGGAAGGAGAGGGGAGAGACACATGACCCCATCCATATCAACGGCATAGCTGTTGACTGTGTCTCCAGCTTCAAATTCCTGGGGACCCACATCTCGGAGGACCTGTCCTGGTCAGTTAACACCACCAGCCTGATCAAGAAGGCCTATCAGTGCCTCTTCTTCTTGAGGACACTGAAGAAGAACCATCTGTCAACTGACATCCTGGGCAACTTCTACCGCTGCGTGATAGAGAGGACCCTGACCAACTGTGTCACAGTCTGGTATAGGAGCTGCTCTGTTGCTGACCGTAAGGCGCTGCAGCGGGTGGTGAAAACCGCCCAACGCATCACAGGGACTCCACTTCCAGTTATAGAGGACGTCTACAGGAAAAGATGTCTGCGCCGGGCACGTAGCATTCTTGGGGACTCCAACCATCCTGCTCATGGACTGTTCCAGCTTCTCCCCTCCAGTAGGCGTTTCAGAAGCCTTCGGACTAGAACCAGCAGGTTTAGGAACAGTTTCTTTCCAACAGCTGTCACATTATTGAACTTAGTTCCCCGCTGAACCTCCACTTCTCTCCCCTTTAACACCCCCCCTCCCCCGGTGCTTCCTCAAACTGTATACACATATATATCATATCTGCATATTGTCATTATATATTGATACATACTGCTCTTCTGTATATTATCATCACATATTTAACTACATACTGTTTTTCTGCATATTGCCACTCTGTATAGTTAGATAGATTGTCTGCTACTTACCTCACTTCACCTGTACTTTGCTCTTCTGTAATTTATGCTAACTTATTCCCATCTCTTACCATCCTCACCTGTACATAACTGCCCACCTAACTTATTGTACATTATTTGCACATAACGGTACTCTTAACTTTCTACACTGACCTATCTGCATATATTTGCTTAAATTGTACATACTGTCAATTACTGTATATACTGCACTGCTGTCCTTTGCACTTCTGATTGGATGCTAAACTGTGTTTTGTTACCTTGTATTCATACATGTGTAATGACAATAAAGTTGAATCTACTCTAATCTAATCTATATGAAACCTGACTAGCCAAGCAACTAGCCATGTTCTGTCTAATGTTTACATATCTGTGGCCGGTAAAGATGTCACAGCCAATAGCATGACTGGATTGATGCCATGCATCTCTACCAAACAGTTGGAGCAAGATAAAGTATGACACCTACTGGCCAGGAGGTCAGAATCTTGTCTCTGTCACCTTGAACTAAATATACAGGTGCATCTCAATAAATTAGAATGTCATTGAAAAGTTGATTTATTTCAGTAATTCAGTTCAAAAAATGAAACTCCTACATTGTATAGATTCATTGCACACAGAGTGATATATTTCAGGTGTTTGTTTCTTCTAATTTTGATGATTATGGCTTATAGCTCATGAAAACCCCAAATTCAGTTTTTCAAAGAATTAAGAAAATTAAATAAAATTAACTTAAAAAAATTGATTTTTTAACAGAAATGTTGGCCAACTGAAAAGTATGTCCATGTACACACTCAATACTTGGTCAGGGCTCCTTTTGCATGAATTACTGCATCAATACGGCATGGCATGAAGGCGATCAGCCTGTGGTACTGCTGAGGTGTTGTGAAGGTCCAGGTTGCTTTGATAGCGACCTTCGTCTTGTCTGCATTGTTGGGTCTGGTGTCTTTCATCTTCCTCTTGACAATACTCCATAGATTCTCTGTGGGGTGTTGGTCTGGAGAGTTTGCTGGCCAATCAAGCACAGTGATACCATGATCATTAAACCAGGTTTTGGTACTTTTGGCAGTGTGGCCAGGCACCAAGTCCTGCTGGACAATGAAATCAGCATCTCCATAAAGTTTGTCAGCAGAGGGGAGCATGAAGTGCTCTAAAATTTCCTGGTAGATGACTGTGCTGACTTTGGACTTGATAAAACACAGTGGACAAACACCAGCAGATGACATGGCTCCTCACATCACCACGGACTGTGGAAACTTCACACTGGACCTCAAGCAACTTGGATTCTGTGGTTCTCCACTCTTCCTCCAGACTCTGGGACCTTGATTTCCAAATGAAATGCAAATTTTACTTTCATCTGAAAAGAGGTCATCTGCTGGTGTTGTTCCACCAGCACCGCTGGTGTTGTTTATCAAGTCCAAAGTCAGCACAGTCATCTACCAAGAAATTTTAGAGCACTTCATCCTTCCCTTTGCTGACAAGCTTTATGGAGATGCTGATTTCATTTTCCAGCAGGACTTGGCACCTGCCCACACTGCCAAAAGTACCAATACCTGGTTTAATGACCATGGTATCACTGTGCTTGATTGGCCAGCAAACTGACCTAAACCCCACAGAGAATCTATGACCTATTGTCAAGAGGAAGATGAGAGACATCAGACCCAACAATGCAGACAAGATGAAAGCCGCTATCAAAGCAACCTGGGCTTCCATAACACCTCAGCAGTACCACAGGCTGATCGCCTTCATGCCATGCCACATTGATGCAGTAATTCATGTAAAAGGAGCCCCAACCAAGTATTGCGTGTGTACATGGACATACTTTTCAGTCAGCCAACATTTCTGTTAAAAATCAATTTTTTTTAAGTTAATTTTATGTAATATTCTAATTCTTTGAAAAACTGAATTTGGGGTTTTCATGAGCTATAAGCCATATTCATCAAAATTAAAAGAAGCAAACACTTGAAATATATCACTCTGTGTGTAATGAATCTATACAATATAGGAGTTTCATTTTTTGAATTGAATTACTGAAATAAATCAACTTTTTGATTACATTCTTATTTACTGAGATGCACTTGTACTGTAGGCATTGCACATTTCACTGTGAAGTGGGTGTTTTAATATTTTATTGATACGAGTGTGACCCATAGGCGTATTTAATTAAGTTCACCCCTATGAAATATGAATTCTTCTTTACCTTCCCTTTATACATTAAGAATTTTTTTTAAAGTAAGTGAAAATTCACCACCTGCTATACATCTTTGCTGTTTTTTTCTTATTCATCATTTTTATTTTACAGCATGTGGTTCAGTGCGTGTTTGTGGCCGTCAAAACAATTGGCAACATCGTCCTGGTCACCATGCTGCTTACGTTCATGTTTTCCTGCATTGGAGTGCAACTCTTTAAGGTAATTTTCTTTTAACCCGTGTCACAGCCATATGTTGGTATTGGACTATAAAGGTCGTATTTTCAAACTAAGCCTCACTGCTAAATGTGTCACTAATCCTCTTCCTCTCAGGGAAAGTTCTACAGCTGCACAGATCCAACCAAAATGACTGCTGAGGAATGCCAGTAAACTGAACACCATTCACACATCAAATATTTTATTTATCAGCACTGTGCTGCCATTTTATTTCTGTTTTCTTCTCTCAGGGGATATTTCTTGAAGCATGTGGAAAATTCTCTTCAGGACACAGTATTGGCTAAAAGAGAATGGGTCAACAGTGACTTTAACTTTGATAATGTACTCTATGGGATGCTGGCTCTATTCACCATTTCCACATTTGAGGGCTGGCCAAAGTGAGCACACTATATATTATGACTTGATAAATTAAATTATTGTCTCTTTGATTGAGTTATTTGTCTGTGTATCTTATTTGGCAGATTGAGTTGGATATACAGTGGATATAAAAAGTCTACACACCCCTGTTCAAATGCCAGGTTTTTGTGATGTAAAAAAAAGTGAGACCAAGATAAATCATTTCAAAGGTTTTTCCACCATTAATGTGACCTATAATCTGCACAACCCAATTGAAAAACAAACTGAAATCTTTTAAGGGGAGACTGGGGATGTGGCTGTGTTCAGAATTAACCAATCACATTCAAGCGCATGTTAAATGGGAGTCAGCACACACCTGTCACCATTTTAAGTGCCTCTGATTAACCTCAAATAAAGTTCAGCTGTTCTAGTAGATGCCTTGCATGGCAGCAACCCCTCTGATTCTACATGTGATTAATATTGTAGGTAGGAGAAACGTAATTTCATTCTACTGTACATAATTGGCTGTATGGACTGAATGACAATAGAGATGGCTTCTTTTCCTGACATTTTTGTAGTCACATCTTACAGCATAAGCCATGGTGCACAGAGAGCTTCCAAAGCATCAGAAGGCTCTCATTGTTCAAAGGCATCAGTCAAGAGAAGGGTACAAAATAATTTCCAAGGTATTAAATATACCATGGAACACAGTGAAGACAGTCATCATCAAGTGGAGAAAATATGGCACCACAGTGGCATTACCAAGAACTGAATGTCCCTCCAAAATTGATGAAAAGACGAGAAGAAAACTGGTCAGGGAGGCTGCAAAGAGGCTGACAGCAACATTGAAGGAGCTGCAGGAATTTCTGGCAAGTACCGGCTGTTCAGTACATGTGACAACAATCTCCCATCTAGGGTGGCAAGACAGAAGTCTTATCTTATGAAGAAAAACATCCAAGCCTAGCTACATTTCGCAAAAACACATTTGAAATCTCCCAAACGCATGTGGGAAAATGTGTTATAGTCCGATGAAAGCAAGGTTGAACTTTTTGGCCATAATTCCAAAAGGTATGTTTGACACAAACACAGCACTGTTCATCACCAAAAGAACACCACACCTTCAGTGAAGCATGGTGGTGGCAGCATCATGTTTTGGGGCTGTTTTTCTCCAGCTGGAACTGGGGCCTTAGTCAAGGTGGAGAGAATTATGAACAGTTCCAAATACCAGTCAGTGTTGGCACAAAACCTTCAGGCTTCTGCTAGAAATCTGAAGATGAAGAGGAACTTCATCTTTCAGCATGACAATGACCCAAAGCACACATCCAAATCAACAAAGGAATGGCTTCATCAGAAGAAGATTAAAGTTTTGGAATGGCCCAGCCAGAGTCCAGACCTGAATCCGATCGAACATCTGTGGGGTGATCTGAGGAGGGCTGTGCCCAGGAGATGCCCTCGCAGTCTGACAGATTAGGAGCATTTTTGCAAAGAATAGTGGGCAAATATTGCCACATCAAGATGTGCCACGCTGATAGACTCCTACCCAAAAAGACTGAGTGCTGTAATAAAAACCAATGGTGCTGCAACAAAGTATTAGTTTAAGGGTTTTGCATTTTTATGCAACCAGGTTATTGTAAGTTTTTTATTTCTTATTTTTCCCCTTAAAAGATTTCAGTTTGTTTTTCAATTGGATTGTACAAGTTATAGGTCACATTAATGGTGGAAAAAGTTTTGAAATGACTTATCGTGATCTCATTTTTTTACATCACAAAATCCTGGCATTTGAGCAGGGGTGTGTAGACTTTTTATATCCACTGTAATTGCATTGTCCAAATTAACTTCATTGTGTCATTGATTTTTGCCCTTCCTCCTGTCCAGGCTCTTATACAGAGCCATAGATTCAGACACAGAGGACATGGGTCCAGTCTTCAACAACCGTGTTGATGTGTCCATCTTCTTCATCATCTACATCATCCTCATAGCCTTCTTCATGATGAACATCTTTGTGGGCTTTGTCATAGTCACCTTCCAAGAGCAAGGCGAGCAAGAGTACCAGAACTGTGAGCTGGACAAGAACCAGGTGTCTACATGGAGATAAAGCTAAGAGAAGCCAGTCTGAAATGTGCTATTCTAATAACTTTTTTAAACGTGCATTTTTTGTGCCCTGCCTCTCTACAGCGTCAGTGTGTGCAGTATGCTCTGAAGGCTCGTCCTCTGAGGTGCTACATCCCCAAAAACCCCTATCAGTACAGGGTCTGGTACATTGTCACCTCCTCCTACTTTGAGTATCTCATGTTCTTCCTCATTATGCTGAACACCTTGTGCCTGGGAATGCAGGTATGCAAAATGACATTATATTGCAACCTAAAACCTTTTAGATTGCACTCAGGACCCAGAGAGAGATCGCTGGTTATAGTCTTTATTCTGGAAAATGGATAAATATGAGAGCTTGTATTTCATTTGCCTTATCAGTATGTGTTTGGCTACTGTTCTTTTCACTACTGAGCCACTCATAGCCATCAGTCAAATATGCTGCTTATCATATATCTTTGTGTTTATCTTCCATATCTTGCTGCTGTCACATATTTTGTTCTGTTCAAATTGATCCAGTGTTCTACCAAACTATAGTATAAACACATGCTGTTGGAGGTGACTTCTTCCCTTGAATGACGACAGTTAAGGAGAACATAAATATTTGTCTTGGCAGGTTAACACAAATCCAACAGTATATACAGCTCTGGAAAAAAGTAAGAGACCATTGCAAAATCTTTCCTAAATTAGCATCTCTACATGCATGGCAGCCACTCAAGTTTGAGTATCTGTTGAATTCCAGCACGAGGACACTTCAGTCTACTTAAGGAAGTACTGATAAGGTGATCATCTAAGCATGGTAAGACACATGAAAGTTATGAATAAAAATCAGAGTTACTGTATTACACAAATATAGATTTCTGAACTTCTTCCGAAGTTAAAACTTAAGTGTTGTAGTTTTTAAAAATAATGAACATAAACTTGTTTTCTTTGCATTATTTGATCTAAAAGCAACATCTTTTTTGTTGTTTTGTCTAATTGGCATGTTTGGTAAATAAATGGTCTAAATGACAATATTTTGACATAGAATTTCGGTGAATTGTTTTCAGTAGGTTAGAGAATAAAACAAAATTGTTATTTTTTACTCAAACATGCACGTATAAATAGTAAAACTCAGATAAAGTGATAATTTTGCAGCGGCCTCTTTGGTCCCTTAATTTTTTCTAGAGCTGTATATTTGTAAACAAAATTATGTGTTCATGAATATTGGTTGTCTTACAACAGAGGTTGCATTAACTGAATATTATCTGTCATTGACAGATATTTTTTTTTAGCCTTGACACAAAAATCTGAAGGCTGTCTGTTATTTTGACAGATCACACAGAGGATGATCTATTATAACTTTTACTGTAATTCCCACCTGTCCACTTCATGCCACATAATAAATAGCCATCATCTAGTATTGTCTCACCAGTCTCTGTTTATCAACTCAACTGAATAATAAGGAAATGCATAATCTGCATGCTGTATCCTATAGGTTCATATTTAAAACTGAATACGTGAACCAAAACAAAAGCTGCTTGGCATTATAAGAAAATTGAAATGACAGGTGATGATGGATTATGACAGAATTTTTACAACCCTGTCCATCAAAATGATAGATAACAAGAAAGTGTAACACAACCTCTGGCTAATATACAGTATATATTTAATTTATTATATAGTATTAAGGTTTCAGCTGATAAAATATTGTGGAATGCTTCTGGATAACACATACACTACCGTTCAAAAGTTTGGGGTCACCCAGACAATTTTTTTATGAATTTTGTGTTTTCCATGAAAAGTCACACTTTTATTTACCACCATGAGTTGTAAAATGAATAGAAAATATAGTCAAGACATTGACAAGGTTAGAAATAATGATTTGTATTTGAAATAATAATTTTTTCCTTCAAACTTTGCTTTCGTCAAAGAATCCTCCATTTGCAGCAATTACAGCATTGCAGACCTTTGGCATTCTAGCTGTTAATTTGTAGAGGTAATCTGGAGAATTCTGATGCAATGAGCAAACACATTGTACCATTAGAATACTGGAGTGATAGTTGCTGGAAATGGGCCTCTATACACCTAGTAGGTATTGCACCAAAAACCAGACGTTTGCAGCTAGAATAGTCATTTACCACATTAGCAATGTATAGAGTGTATTTCTGATTAGTTTAAAGTTATCTTCATTGAAAAAAACAGTGCTTTTCTTTCAAAAATAAGGAAATTTCTTAGTGACCCCAAACTTTTGAACGGTAGTGTATATATTCATTGGATTTTTAGTAAAACGTTTTTTTATGATGTACATATACACTACCGTTCAAAAGTTTGGGGTCACTTAGAAATTTCCTTATTTTTCAAAGAAAAGCACTTTTTTCATTGAAGATAACTTTAAACTAATCAGAAATACACTCTATACATTGCTAATGTGGTAAATGACTATTCTAGCTGCAAATGTCTGGTTTTTGGTGCAATACCTACTAGGTGTATAGAGGCCCATTTCCAGCAACTATCACTCCAGTATTCTAATGGTACAATGTGTTTGCTCATTGCGTCAGAAGGCTAATGGATGATTAGAAAACCCTTGTGCAATCATGTTAGGTCTGCAATGCTGTAATTGCTGCAAATGGAGGATTCTTTGACGAAAGCAAAGTTTGAAGGAAAAAATTATTATTTCAAATACAAATCATTATTTCTAACCTTGTCAATGTCTTGACTATATTTTCTATTCATTTTACAACTCATGGTGGTAAATAAGTGTGACTTTTCATGGAAAACACAAAATAATTGTCTGGGTGACCCCAAACTTTTGAACGGTAGTGTATGTCAAAATAATCCACATTTAAATTATTTATATCATATTGGAACTTGGGAAAACAGCTTGACTTATGCCTGGTCTAAACCAAGCCTTTCTTGCTGCACTACTTTTATAGCTGCTGTCACTTAAGCCATTTTTCTTATGATTGGCTCTCCCTTGCAATCAAGCTTCAACAGCAGGATGGTTGACCTGTTCCAATATATCCACTCTCTTTAACATCAAAAAGCTATTTCTCTCATGGACTTGACTATAAGTTTTTGAGAATTAGGCCCATCTATTTCCTTCAGATGTCTACACACCAGTGTTCCTCATGAGAGGTGGAATACTTTTGGTGGAAATACTCTATGCAGTTAAAGGTGAGGGAGCTGCCCAGGTTGGGGGTGCAGAGGGTACCACACAAAGAGCTGTGAATGTACCTGTTGTAAATATTAGTTATACTATCCTGACCTGGGAGCAATCCAGTATGGTAAACTTTTCTCCAATAGGGAGGTGGAAGGGAAAGTTTGTTTAATGTCTGATCCAACTGAGTCTGAGATTTAAGACTTCACCCATACCAGCTTGGACGTTGCCCGATTTAACAAGGTCAGGAGTTCCTGGCAGCGGAAAGCGAAGGACAGAGCTGTGTGGAGGAATCTGATCAGATCTAAATGAAACAGTCATTGTCGTCCCTGACAGACTGCTATGATGATGATGTTGATGATGATGATGTGGGGTACTCCATAAGTGACAACAGCCACACATATGAATCGGTGAATTCAAAAGGGGCCCAAATCCAAGAAATATGTTTTTGCAGGAAATCAGATAAATTGCATATCTCAAAGGTAGTCTATGCCAGATGGTTCATACTTTACTCAGATATAGCACAAGGCCATAGCTTCGAAATGCTATAATATGAAGCATTTCACTTTTTTAATTTCAGAGGATTGGCAAACTAAAGTCCCTGGACTTGAGCCCTTCTTGAATTAAACAAAAAGAACATATGAAAAGAAGCGCATAACATCTATTTCTCACATGTTGAAAACGTTTTTTTTTTTTAATTATGTCATGTTTTGAACACCTTTTATGATCACTTTATATTCAAACTATTGTTTTGATAATTGCCAGCAAATGAGATTTTCATCTAAAAGTGGGCAGATTAACATAGAGGTCCATCTACTGGTAACTAATCGTCAAAGTCAGACTCATCTTCACGCCTAGCATCACAAACTGTTAAATTACTGAGGAACTGCTGAGCCTCTGGTGAAAGATATTTCGCCATTTTCTGAACATCCTTTACTTTAGCTGCCTTTACACCAAGTTGCTCGCTGTAGAGTGGCTCCTCTGGGTATGTAACAACCCTGCACGATGGCTTTAGAAGGCGGAATCTGGATGTGACCTGAGCAGACATATTTTCGGAAACTTCTATATCATTTCTGAAATTTGTGCTGCCACCTATGACTTTAAGTTTAATCCATGCAGGAAGGGCCCAAGTCCTGGACTTGGGACTCTCTTGCACTCAATGCATAAACAATGCTGTGAATAGTCAATGCATTAAAGTTGACTTGGGACGTTTTTGGACATAATCAGATAGCTTGTCTCTTAAAGTTCATTAAACATGTAATATCTGGGTTTTGAAAAAGTGTGGACTTGGGCCCTTTTGGAATTCACCGATTCATATGTAAGACAAGAAAAAATAAATTCCAAATTTGACCATTTAGAGTAGCCTGAAGTTTGAGCTCTCGGCTCATAGGGATTACATTAACACAATGTTTTTTCAAAAAATTAGTGTCCTTTTCCAATATTTCATTACAAGAATCAGCATGGGAAGGGTTCAGTTTCATCACAAATCACACCCCTCCACCAAAGCCAGAGTGACTGATACACAATGCAACAATATAAGCTGTTGTAGCATGAGGTGTCTGATGACTTTCTGTGCTATTCAGCTATTCTGATCCTAATTCTGGAGCACATGCTATTTAATTAGCCTTATCTTGCTAACTCTCGCAACACTGTACATCATCATCATCATCATAGCAGTCTGTCGGGGGCAACAATGACTGTTTCATTTAGGTCTGATCAGATTCCTCCACGCAGCTCTGTCCTTCGCCTCCCACTGCCAGGAACTCCTGACCTTGTTAACCCGGGCGACGTCCGAGCCAGTATGAGTTGCTTTATGACTGACCATTTCATGAAACTGCTTGCAAAGTATTTGAGTACCACTAGCTTTTGCTGGACTAGCGGCACCTTCTTGATGGATAGAGGTATTATCAGTGGCAAGGACAGGCCAAAACAAACTGACTCCAGTATCTGTTGCAGTGACTGACCAGACAGCATCACCATAAACCCTTATCAACACAGCAACAGTTCAGCCTTTAACAGAAACCTTTCAGGCACTTATGCTATAATGGTCATAACCCAGAGACGCTGCAGTAAAGGTTACAAGAGCAGAAGCAGCAAACACTTGCTTACAAAGTTAGCAGTTAGTAGCAGCCAGATACACTCAAGGGGTTTAATAACGCATCACTCTATTTTTGGCCCAATTTGGGAAGAGCTTTTTCCATTAAGAAAACAAGGTGCATGCGGGGTAATTCCCAACATTTGGGATTTGGTGAAGCCTGACTGATTATTGTGAGTGGTCCTGTATCTCAAAACACAATTTTGGGGAAGAAGTCACATTACCTCAGTGTATGGTGCTTGTGATTCTTGACAATTTTTTTCTCACTAATTAACTTAGGTTATTCATTAAAAGGTAATGAGAAGCAGTATATGAGTAGTCATTTGCATACAACGCAAACTACACCAGTGAATTTACAAATAAATGTAGTGGTATGTTATTAAATCCCTTAAATGTATATGCACAGTGGATCTGGTGCGGGATCCATCTATGTAAGCAATTTCTAATCTAAAATCTTCACCAAAACTACATTCTGTAATTACACTGTATCATCAGTGCTGTTATGTTAACTTGAATGTTTCCCCCCCTTTTTTAACAGCACTGTAAACAGTCAGACCATGTTGACAAGCTGTCGGACACTTTGAACTTGATCTTCACCATTCTCTTCACTGTAGAGATGATTCTTAAGCTGATGGCATTCAAAGCGAAGGTAAACACTCTAACGTCTGTTGTTCTAACACTTATGCATCCACTCCCATTTACTTAACGTATGTCTCATTATTCTTTGCATCTTTGTGCAGGGCTACTTTGGAGACCCCTGGAACGTCTTTGACTTCATTATTGTTGTTGGTAGTGTTGTTGATGTCATACTGAGCGAAGTAGATGTGAGTACCTGTTATTTGTTGTTCTATATCATTACAAAAAAAAAAAACATTCTCTCAAATATCAGTATCATTGCAGGTGCTGTATAAAAGAGTCTCTTGTGTCATTCTTAAAAGGACATTTCCAGGCAACACTGTGGTTTTATTTGGAATGGTAGAATGTACTGTATGTATTTAGTACTTTGATCCAGAAATTTGTAGCTGTAATCCTACAGCTGATTAGCTCAGGGATAGGTTGCTCACGGCATTGGTCCATTTCCACCTCATTTCACCTCACCCCTCCCATCCTCACATGCAATTGCATTTCCATAATAAACCACCAGACTATTCCTACAGTTATTCACTCCTGTATTTTTACTGATTAATTTGTTATATGCACTGTATGAGCACTTTAAAAAAGCACAATTTGAATGATAAATTCAGTGTCATTTCGTTTGATGTTACACACCCTTGATATTTTCCTGCCACTGTTGCACTGCACCCCCCACCCCCACCCCCATCCCATCCACAATCATGAGCCTTGGCCCCACCAATGCTCCATGCCCATCACTCCTCATCTGTGTATCCTCCACAGACTGCCCTAGCCTCCAGTGGTGGACTGTACTGTCTCCATGGCTGTGCTGTAAATATCTGATCTGCACTGCTGCATGAGCCTTGCTGTGTGAGCACACCACTATATGTTCTCTACTACAACTGTCACACTGCTGCACCGAATGGTGTGTTACTAAAACCTGCTGGTGGATCTGCTGTCAGCCTTTTCTTGGGTCAAATAAAACCTCATGAGGTTTGCTACATTGTGTCATGGCATGGCTTGTTATGTCTGTAAGAACGGGACTCCATCACAACAATGTGTATAATAGTTGTGGCTTGACTGACTGAAAATAGTTTAGATTGACAATAAAGTGTGGGTATATTCTGTATTTTGCATGAGCTAAAGTTACAACTGTTCAGCAGCTACTGTATGACCCAGAAACTTTGTAACATTAAACTTGAACAAATTATTCTAATGTTCATCATATTCTAATTGTAAATCATATATTAGTAATGTTTATTGTGATATACCTACCCTTAATGTTATTCTAACTTTATTTAATACAGGAGACAGATCCCATGCAAGAAATTGCGGTAAGTCTAAATTCTGCCAATACAAAAGAAAAACAAAACACTAATTTTAAAAACATACAGTATTTTACTCATGTTTTACTGTTCTTTATTCTTCTCCAAAGGCGGCTGAGAATGCTTCGGTTTCCATCACATTCTTCCGACTCTTCCGTGTTATGCGTCTCGTCAAACTGCTGAACCGGTCAGAGGGCATCCGGAACTTGCTGTGGACCTTCATCAAGTCTTTCCAGGTCATCGTCATTGCTGTGGTCATTGTTTTAAGGGGTCTTCTTAATGACTGTGCATCAGTAACTGGAAACTTTGTTGTCCACAGGCTCTCCCTCATGTAGCCTTGCTTATTGTGATGCTGTTCTTCATATATGCCGTTATTGGAATGCAGGTATATCTTTTGATGTTTATTATAAAAATGAGCATCTAGTTAAAATGTTTTGTTACATATGGATGTTGAACAATGGTGGATGGTGTAATGGTGAATGATGCATATTTTGACTTTGACCTTTACAACTTTCAGATCTTTGGAAAGATAGCCTTAGTGGACGGCACACAAATCAACCGCAACAATAACTTCCAGACATTCCCTCAGGCTGTCCTGATGTTATTCCGGTGAGTCTCTGGGTCAGAATGTTTAGTCCAGATATAATTTCAGCACTGTGGTTGTGCCGTATTGAGCTCATTCTGCCAAAGGTGAAATGAGCTGATGCCATGGCACTGCATCCATCTGTCAGTACATCTGTCTGTCTGTACATCAAATTGTCATCCACAATTTGCAAAAATAGTTATTCCTCCCGGGCAATTGCCCAGAAGGTCAGCAAACTTAGACACAGTGATTATCAAGTGGGTCTACATCTATACATATGTACAGTATCTCACAAAAGTGAGTACACCCCTCACATTTTTGTAAATATTTTATTATATCTTTTCATGGGACAACACTGAAGATATGACACTTTGATACAATGTAAAGAAGTCAGTGTACAGCTTGTATAACAGTGTAAATTTGTTGTCCCCTCAAAATAACTCAGTACACAGCCATTAATGTCTAAACCACTGGCAGCAAAAGTGAGTACACCCCTAGTGAAAATGTCCAAATTGTGCCCAAAGTGTCAATATTTTGTGTGGCCACCATTATTTTCCAGCACTGCCTTAATTCTCTTAAGCATGGAGTTCACTAGAGCTTCACAGGTTGCCACTGAAATCCTCTTCTACTCCTCCATGATGACATCATGGTGTTAGAGACCTTGCACTCCTCCACCTTCCGTTTGAAGATGCCTCACAGATGCTCAATAGGGTTTAGGTCTGGAGACGCGCTTGGCCAGTCCATCACCTTTACCCTCAGTTTCTTTAGCAAGGTAGTGGTTGTCTTGGAGGTGTGTTTGGGGTCGTTATCATGTTGGAATACTGCCCTGTGGTCCAGTTTCCAAAGGGAGGGGATCATGCTCTGCTTCAGTATGTCACAGTACATGTTGGCATTCATGGTTCCCTTAATGAACTGTAGCTCCCCAGTGCTGGCAGCACTCATGCAGACCCAAACCATGACACTCCCACCACCATGCTTGACTGTAGGCAAGACACACTTGTCTTTGTACTCCTCACCTGGTTGCCGCTTGACACCATCTGAATCAAATAAGTTTATCTTGGTCTCATCAGACCACAGGACATGGTTCCAGTAATCCATGCCCTTAGTCTGCTTGTCTTCAGCAAACTGTTTGCGGGCTTTCTTGTCCATCATCTTTAACAGGGGCTTCCTTCTGGGACGACAGCCATGCAGACCAATTTGATGCAGTGTGCGGCGGATGGTCTGAGCGTTGACCGGCTGACCCCCCCACCCCCACCCCACCCCTTCAACCGCTGTAGCAATGCTGGCAGCACTCATACGTGTATTTTCAAAAGACAACCTCTGGATATGACGCTGAGCACATGCATTCAACTTCTTTGGTCGACCATGGCGAGGCCTGTTCTGAGTGGAACCTGTCCTATTAAACCGCTGTATGGCCTTGGCCACCGTGCTGCAGCTCAGTTTCAGGGTATTGGCAATCTTCTTATAGCCTAGGCCATCTTTATGTAGAGCAACAATTCTTTTTTTTTTCAGATCGTCAGAGAGTTACAGTATTTGCCATGAGGTGCCATGTTGAACTTCCAGTGAGCAGTATGAGAAAGTGTGAGAGCGATAACACCAAATTTAACACACCTGCTCCCCATTCACACCTGAGACCTTGTAACACTAATGAGTCACATGACACCAGGGAGGAAAAATAGCTAATTGGGCACAATTTGGACATTTTCACTTAGAGATGTACTCACTTTTGTTGCCAGCGGTTTAGACATTAATGGCTGTGTGTTGAGTTATTTTGAGGTTTGGATCTTTTTTCCCTTAATAATAGACACCGTCATTTAAAAAACTTCATTTTGTGTTTACTTGCGTTATCTTTGTCTAATATTTAAATTTGTTTGATGATCTGAAACATTTAAGTGTGACAAACATAAAAAAAAGAGAAATCAGGAAGGGGGCAAACACTTTTTTGCACCACTGTATATCAGTGACTGCTCATCAGAAATTCCCAGTATTTGCAAAAATGTGAGGGGTGTACTCAGTTTTGTGAGATACTGTATGTATAGCGTGAGTGACAGAGAGAAGTGAGGTGTTATGGTGTCTTCATGGTGTGTGAACAAGGCCGGAATGAGCTGCTCTGTGGTTATTGGTCTGATGGTGTTTAAATATCCAGATGTGCCACTGGAGAGGCATGGCAAGAGGTCATGATGGCTTCAATGTATGGGAAGAAATGTGACCCCATGTCTGAGTACCTACCCGGAGAAGAGTACACCTGTGGATCCAACTTTGCCATTTTTTACTTCCTCAGCTTCTACTGTCTCTGTGCCTTCTTGGTGAGAAGAAACCAGACAATTAACATTTCTGTATATATGAATATTCATTTTTGTTGGATGATATACTTTGTTTATTTCCCACCTACTCCAGATCCTCAACCTGTTTGTAGCTGTCATCATGGACAACTTTGACTACCTAACCCGTGATTGGTCTCTCCTTGGTCCACACCATCTGGATGAGTTTAAGAAGATCTGGGCAGAATATGACCCTGAAGCCACGTGAGTTGTTTCTATTTTGAACTGTCCTTTAGATAAGATCACCCAAGATGAGATTAAAAATGTGTCTTTTTCTCAATCAGAGGAAGAATTAAACATTTGGATGTGGTGACCCTGCTGCGACGTATCCAGCCTCCTCTTGGATTTGGAAAATTCTGTCCTCATCGTGCTGCATGTCAGGTACATATGGCTGTGAATCAAAAAGCATGTGATCTCATATGCAAAAGGGGAAATAATATGCCCTTTATCTACATGTTGACACCATTCCTAGAGGTGTTTAATGAAATATCTGTGACATGCTTTGGTCAAAATACCTCAAAGTTTAAAGAGCACCATTTTCCATCCAGATTAAACAAACTTCTCTACAACAACGCATTTCAGTGCATGTTACAGTATATGAAAGTTAATGAGCCCCAGTTCACCCCATCCTTCCTCTTTCATAATTTCTGGCTGAATGTGACAATGTAAAAGCCCAAATAAAACATTATAGGACAGGGGTCACCAACTGGCAGACTCCAGTCCAAATCTGGACCTCCAGAGTCCTCTGTCCAGACTCCAAAGCTTTTAATATAATTTGGAGGAAAATTATACTGTTTTGTTTTAACCGAATGAAAAAGCGGAACTCAAGTGCTGTATCGGTGGCATTCCGCCCAGCCATTTTATGATATGGGACCTTGGATGTTCTCCATGGGATACAGCAGGAGGTAAAATCATCTTTTGCTGCGGGCGGACAGCCACGCTTCCTTCCCGGTGTAACCCGCGGAATGAAACGCTGCTGTGAAATTCTGTCCACCGCCACTCTGGCTGTCTGCAATGGTATGGGTCCACCTGGGGGTTTGTTGATGGAAGGTCCCTGCGGCTCCTCCACACCTTCCTGGGACAGCATCCCCGTTGGACCAGCATGATATTGTTTATGGAGGTAATTTCCGCGACCCTCTGAACATGAAAAGTTCCACACACATTCACCTGCCCTTTCCCTGTGTCAGTGTTACCCAGACAGACCCAGACAAGGTTAAAAAGATGAAAACATTGTTGACATAAAAAAAAAACTCCAAAGGAATTCTGTAGTGTGGAATGAATTATATTTTCTGTCCCTTTTTTAGGTTTACAGTTTGAAAGGGTTTTTTCAGGCGGACTTTTGCAAAATTTAGTTTTTTAAATATTAATCTTTTTAAATGTATGTCATTTAGTTTGTGTTCTCCTGTAAAACTTTTCATTTTTAGGATTTAAGTTGTAGATTTTAGAATTTTAGAGCTATTTATTTTGAGTCAAAAACACATTTAGTGTTCCCCTGTATTATTATGATTAAATTATTATGTTTTATTTGAAATTGAGCAAAGAATTTATATGATTTTTTTGTTTTAAAAATAATACAGAACTGAAGGTAGCTAAAACATCAGCTTAATAAAATAATGTGTAAAAGTAAATGATATTGGTCTGTTGGAGACTGCTGTGCTCTTCATAAAGAATGTCCATGAAAAAATGACAGTTCTTAAAAGCACATTTTCAGATGAATTTGTCCATGTGACTTGTCACATTTCTCTTCCATTTATTTTATTAAGATGTTAGAAGTAAATTCATGGGTCATTGCAAACATCTGGCTTGAAAAGTACCAAGATGTCACACAGTGAGAGGAAAAAAAATCTTGAAAAAACAAACAAAAAAGTGCATTGGGAACTGCAGACCCTGAATCATAATTGTATTGTGAGGTGCCTAAAGATCCCCAGCCCTAATTCAGACCTCAGCTGGGGAGGAGGACTGATTTATCAGACCTCTTCCACCTGTCGTTGGTGACCCCTGTTGTAGGAGATGGGTCAGGGTCGGCCTTAGCTATTTTGCCGTCCTTGGTGAGACCGCCAGCTGGAGGTGGAATTACCACTGGTACTAGTTGTGCTGTTTATGCTGTTTAATTGATCAGTTCTGTTAAAGCAGAGATTGTCACAGTGTTCATCTGGTGTGTGGAGGAATAAGCGAAGCACGACTCTGTTCTCTCTTTAGTCAACTGCCATATTTATTTAATTTATTTTACAAATCTCAACAAGTTCCTCTCTGCAATTTGTTTACATAAGACGCACAATGGTACCCGCAAGAGTGAGAGGTGCCCCTTTAGGGACTTCTATGAAGGCCTACCATTGCCTACCAAGGCCTACCGTATCATTGCAAACTCTCCACATTGTCACTGCTGTAGTGATTCAAAGTTGGTCAGCCCTCAGGGGTCCCCTTCTGACCTGGCTCGAGTCCCAAGCATTTGCCTGCCTTTCCTGCCAGCACAGGGTCTTTCAAGATTTTATTAATTTAAAAAATTTTGAGGGCTTGCAGCAGTGCCACCTCCAGCAGGTCCTCCCTAGGTAACCACCTATATGGCCTATGCCAACAGCCGTGCCTGACAGGGGTGTGTGTTTTGAGTGGTCAGTAGGACTGGTTCAAGGAGTATAATGAACACAGAAGTAACCCTAAATGAAATAATGGTGGCTAACCGCCCCTGATGAAAAGCCTTCATAATGAGAGTATAAAAACTATAGTATGATCAGGTAAAACTGGAGGGCTCTCAGAGAGTCCATACACCTGCCAAGACAGTAAAAAAGGTTTAACCTGTTGAACTCTGTGAATTCCGCGGGCGGTCACGTCTCTGCGTCTTAGTGCGTCTCAGTGCGCACTGAAAAAAAAAAGCTGTATTTCCGGTCTTCCAGTACAGACACAGCCTTGTTACAACCTGAGAAAAAAGCTGTGTAATATATTCATTTTTTGTGGTATTTTTACAAAATTTTGACCTGAGCTTGAAAACACTTGGTTCTACATTTCTGTTGTGTTTTCCAGCCAGTATCTGACAGCTGTATGTTATTTGCAAGCATTTGTATCTAAAAAAAAAACACCCAGATGAACTTTCTTGTTACTCAGTGGCAGGAGCACTTAGAGAGATTATGACTGTTTTGCCAAAAAATTCAAAGTGTTTTCTTTTAAATGAGACCAACGCCATGAAGATGCTGCAAAGGGTTGAAGAACAGCTTTTGATTTACTTTGGGCATGTTATTTTTAGGCGTTTTTAGGGAAGTTGAACAGAGTTCAACAGATTGCTATGTACTGATCCACATACTTGCTCAGAATTTAATGAAAATTTCTTAAGTTTTTGCAATGGTGGTAGACCATCGAGAACAATGATGTCTAGTTGTGCAGCTGTCTTCGATTGTTGGCCCGTGTGTGGCTGACAAGTCCAATCCTGGAAGCGCAGATGCGGGGGCAGAGAGAGCACTGGAATGATGCAGTAGCTAGTGCAGAGGAAGAAGCTTTTGGGCGTTCTCTGGTGTAGGTGATTCTTTCTCGCTGGCTGTTCTCACAGGAGGTGAAGGCCTTTCGCATTGCTGCACACCAGCTCACTCTGTCCTGGGTGAAGGATTCCAGCTCCAGTGCTGGTATGGCACACTATTTCATGCTGTTTTTGACACAGTTCTTGTATCGCTTCTTTAGGCGACCTATGTTGCTATGACCCTGGGAGAGTACTCCATAGAGTACTTGGCGCAGCAGTCAGGAGTTGTCCATTCGAATCACATGTCCAGTCCTGTGGAGCTGGGCTTTCACGATCATGGCCTCAATGCTGACAATGTCAGCCCTATCCAGAACCTCCAGTTTTGTCACTTTGTCCTGCCATCTGATTCCCATAAGTGAGCGCAGGGCTTTCATGTGGAAGCGCTCAAGCTGCCTGAGGTGTTTTCTGTAGATTGTCCAGGTCTCACAGCCATACAAAAGGCTTGTGAGTACAATTGCTTTGTACACCTTGATCTTGGTTGCTAGCTTGATGTTCTTGTGGTTGAACACACAAGAGCGAAAGCGGCCCAGTAACTGACTTGCTTTACTGATGCGAGTGGCGATTTCTTTGTTGACAGAACCATCAAATGAGATGATACTCCCGAGATACTTGAATTGATCGATGACCTTCAGCTGGGTACCTTCTATGCAGATGGTGGGAGGAAGTGGTGTGGTTCCTGGAGCAGGTTGGCACATGACTTCAGTTTTGCCGAGGCTGATAGTCAGACCAAAGAGTCGACAGGCTTCTGCAAATCTGCTCACTATGACCTGGAGGTCAGACCCCGATGGGCCAGGAGGGCACTATCATCAGCAAATAGTGCTTTGAGTAAAAGTCGTTCAGGTGTCTTGGTCTTTGCATTCAGCCTGCGGAGATCAAAGAGCGAGCCATCCAGTCTGTATCTCAGGTCCACCCCTCTTTCTAGGTCATGTACAGCATGGTTCAGGACGCATGTGAAGAAAAGGTTGAACAGGACAGGGGTGAGCAAGCAGCCCTGTTTCACGCTGTGCAAGATTTCTGGTCTAAAGCCAGGCCACAGTACCGTTTACTGTTCTGTTTGCAATAACAAAGAAAAATACCAACATAAATACAACCTCCTTGACAGAGGCAATAACATTTAGGAATAAGATATGTATATGGTGGGGTGCTTCAGGAGTATGGGGTATCAGGCTTGTTGTTACGAGCTATCCGGTCTCTGTACGATCGTTGTGAGAGTTTGGTTTGTATTGCCAACACTCGGTCGGACTCATTCCCAGTGAGAGTTGGACTCCACCAGGGCTGCCCTTTGTCACTGATCTTGTTCATAATTTTTATGGACAGGATTTCTAGGCACAGCCAGGGAATGGAGGATGTCATGCTTGGTGACCACAGGATCTCATCTCTGTTGTTTGCAGATGATGTTGTCCTGTTGGCTTCATCTAGCAATGGCCTACAGGTTTTACTAGGATGGTTTGCCGCTGAGTGTGAAGCAGCCGGGATGAGAATCAGCACCTCCAAGTCCGAGTGCATGGTCCTCATCCAGAAAAAGGTGGATTATCCTCTCCAGGTTGAGGACAAGCTCCTACCCCAAGTGGAGGAGTTTAAGTATCTCAGGGTCTTATTCACGAGTGAGGGGAGAATGGAGCAAAAGATTGACAGATGGATCGGAGCAGCATCTGCAGTGGTGCAGACATTCTACCGGTTTGTTGTGGTGAAGAGGAAGTTGAGCTCTAAGGCAAAGCTGTCGATTTACCGGTCAATCTACATTCCTACCCTCACCTATGGTCATGAGCTTTGGGTAATGACCAAAAGAATGAGCTCGCGGATACAAGCGGCTGAAATGAGCTTTCTTCGTAAGATTGCTGGACTCACCCTTAGAGATAGGGTGAGGAACTCAGTCATCTGGGAGAGGCTCAGAGTAGAACCACTGCTCCTCCACGCTGAAAGCCAGTTGAGGTGATTTGGGCATCTGATCAGGATGCCTCCTGGACACCTCCCACTTGAGGTGTTTCAGGCACATCCAACTGGGAAGAGACCTCGGGGCAGACCCAGGACTCGCTGGAGAGACTACATCTCCCAGTTGGTCTGGAAATGCCTTGGTATCCTCTCTGAAGAGCTGAGCAGGTGGCTGGGGAGAGGGAAGTCTGGGCTTCTCTGCTTGAACTGCTGCCTCCGTGACCCGGACCTCTGTAAAAGTGGTTAGAAGATGGATAGATGGATGGATGAATATGTGGTTTTATATACTGTATATAAGGGCAGCATGTTGTACAGTGGTTAGGACTGGTGCCTCACAGCTAGAAGGTTCCAGGTCCGATTCCCCAGGCTGGTAAGAGTGAGAACCTCTCTGTGTGGAGTTTGCATGTTCTTCTCTGTGCTTTGTGGGTTTACTCTGGAGGCTTCAGTTTCCTCCCACAATCCAAAGACATGCATGTTAGGTTAACTGTGATTCTAAATTGTCCCTAGGTATCTGTCTCTGATAGGCCCTTAGAACAGAGGGTTAGTGTAGCTACTAGTTAAACACTTTGAGTGATCTTTGTGACTAGAAAAAGTGCTATACAAGTACAGGTCCTTATCCTTGAAGTGTTGGTAGATGATCAAGCTGCGATCCCAGATGTCCAGTAGGTGGAATAGAATATATACAGATGTAGCTCAAAACATAATCTTGAAAATGTTAATTTATTTTTCATAATTTAATTCCAAAATAAAGGTTCATGTACAGTGGTGTGAAAAACTGTTTGCCCCTTCCTGATTTCTCATTTTCTTGTATGTTTGTCACACTTAAATGTTTTAGATCATCAAATAAATTTAAATATTAGACAAAGATGGGCTGCACGGTGGCGCAGTGGTTTAGCACTGTGGCAGCACAGTTTACCCTCGGCCGGGGGATCGCGGGGATCATGAGATCATGGGGTTCGATCCCAGCCCCCGACCAACAGTGAGCTGTGTGGAGTTTGCATGTTCTCCCCGTGTTGCGTGGGTTTACTCCGGGATTTCTCCGGTTTCCTTCCGCATATCAAAAACATGAAGGCTTAGGGCGCTTGCGCACGCAGCGACCAGCAGCCGGTGGCTTGTCACTGGACTGCAAACCAAATCTACCTACGGGTACAAATAAGTAACAAAAAAAAAAAAAAAAAAAAAAAGATAATAATAATAATGCATCGGTTTTATATAGCGCTTTACCATATATGCTCAAAGACGCTTTACAAATTGGTACATTATTCATTCACTCCAGACAGACAATGGTAGTGGCAAGCTACTTCTGCAGCCACAGCTGCCCTGGGGCAGGCTGACGGAAACGTGGCAGGCAATCTGCGCCAACGGCCTTTTTGGCCACCACCGAACATTTTATACATTTATACACATTCATACCCGGTGTTACGGGCACTGGAGGCAATGCGGGTGAAGTGTCTTGCCCAGGGACACAACGGCAGGATATCTGGGGAGAGCGGGATTCGAACCGCCAACCATCGGGTATTAGACGACCTGTTCTACCTCCTGAGCCACTGCCGCCCCAAGATAGCACAAGTAAACACAAAATGCAGTTTTTAAATGAAGGTGTTTATCATTAAGGGTAAAATAATCCAAACCTACAAGGCCCAGTGTGGAAAAATGATTGCCCCCCGCCCCCCTGTTAAAACATAAATTAACAGTGGTTTATCACATCTTTGGAAAGCTGAATTCAATTTCTCGAGCCACACTCAGGCCTGATTACTGCCACACCTGTTCTCAATCAAGAAATCACTTAAATAGGACCTGCCTCACAAAGTGAAGTAGACCAAAAGATCCTCAAAAGCTAGACATCATGCTGCGATCCAAAGAATTTCAGGAACAAATGAGAAACAAAACAACTGAGATCTATCAGTCTGGAAAAGGTTATAAAGCCATTTCTAAAGCTTTGGGACTCCAGTGAACCACAGTGAGAGCCATTATCCACAAATGGTGAAAACATGGAACAGTGGTGAACCTTCCCAAGAGTGGCCAGCCGACCAAAATTACCCCAAGAGAGCAGCAACGACTCCTCCAAGAAGTCACAAAAGACCCCACAACAACATCCAAAGAACTGCAGGCCTCACTTGCCTCAGCTAAGGTCAGTGTTCATGACTCCACCATAAGAAAGAGAGTGGGCAAAAATGGTCTGCATGGCAGAGCTCCAAGAAGAAAACCACTGCTGAACAAAAAGAACATTAAGGCTCGTCTCAGTTTTGCCAGAAAACATCTTGATGATCCCCAGACTTTTGGGAAAATATTCTGTGGACTGACGAGACAAAAGCTGAACTTTTTGGAAGGTGTGTGTCCCATTACACCCGGCATAAAAGTAACACAGCATTTCAGAAAAGGAACATCATACTAATAGTAAAATATGGTGGTCGTAGTGTGATGGTCTGGGGCTGATTTGCTGCTTCAGGACCTGGAAGACTTGCTGTGGTAAATGGAACCATGAATTCTGCTGTCTACCAAAAAATCCTGAAAGAGAATATCCAGCCATCTGTCCGTGACCTCAAGCTGAAGCGCACTTGGGTTCTGCAGCAGGACAATGACCAAACATACCAGCAAAGTGTGTTTGAGATTATTAAGATCCCATTAAGATCATTAAGATCTGAATGTCTTAAGAAAAACAAAATGAAGACTTTGGAGTGGCCTAGTCAAACTCCTGACCTGAATCCGATTGAGATGCTGTGGCATGACCTTAAAAAGGCGGTTCATGCTTGAAAACCCTCCAGTGTGGCTGAATTACAACAATTCTGCAAAGACGAGTGGGCCAAAATTCCTCCACAGCACTGTAAAAGACTCATTGTCAGTTATTGCTGCTAAGAGTGGCCCAACCAGTTATTCGGTTTAGGGGGCAATCACTTTTTCACACAGGGCCATGTAGGTTTGGATTTTTTTCCCTTAATAATAAACACCTTCATTTAAAAACTGCATTTTGTGTTTACTTGTGTTATCTTTGTCTAACATTTAAATTTGTTTGATGATTTGAAACATTTAAGTGTAACAAACATACAAAAAATGAGATATCAGGAAGGGACAAGCACTTTTTCACACCACTGTATTTTATACTTCTTACAAGTAAACAGAATTATTTCAAGCCGTTTTGTTTTGTTTGATGGTTATGATTTATAGATGAATAAAATCAGAAATCTACTATCTGAAATTATTAGAATGCTCCCTAAGACAATTCAAAATAGGGAATTACAATACAGAAATGTCAGGAGGCAAATCAAAACGGTTCATTGAACGAGACCTAGTGAGCCTGAGATGGACCCTAACAAACTAACTTTTTTTTTTTTTTTTGAGGTTTTGTATTTGTAGCCACTCCAGATACCAAAATTCTTATGTAAAAGCAGTGGGAAAAAATGAAAGTTTTCAATTTAAAAACTGTATATGGTATTGACATGAAAAAATTATACACAAAGAAAGTGTATGAGTGGTTTCTTTTCTTGTAAAATTCTTCCCATCTCCAGCGATTGGTTGGTATGAACATGCCTCTGAACAGTGATGGCACCGTCACCTTCAATGCAACTCTCTTCGCTCTGGTCAGGACTGCGCTCAAAATCAAAACAGAAGGTACAGTCCCACCAAACCTGTTTCATTCTATAAGGGCATTCTATATCGCATATACAGTATACTGTAATTTTTTCTTCACTTAGAGATGCTTTTTTAAAATTTGCTGGAACTGTCCCTAACAGGTAACTTTGAGCAGGCCAACGAGGAGCTGAGAGCCATTATCAAGCAAATCTGGAAACGCACCAGTATGAAATTGTTAGACCAGGTCATCCCTCCAATAGGGGGTGAGTCAGTAGACATAAACAGCAAAAGCTATTGTTTAACCTTTGCAAAACAATTTAGCTGTTCTCAGTGAGAGAGCACTTGTCTGCTTACAGATGATGAGGTGACTGTGGGGAAATTCTACGCCACATTCTTGCTTCAAGAACATTTCCGTAAATTCATGAAGCGTCAGGAGGAATATTATGGCTACCGGCCAACTAAGAAAAGTGCCTCAGGACCTGAGATCCAGGTCAGTTGAATACTACACAATAATCAGCTTGAAATTGTGTTAAGTTTATGAACTTCCTGTTACCAGTTCCAGTGTAAGCATGCATACTCATAAGCTTGATCATTATTATTGTGACTATGGTGAATGAATATGATGCTTTTTCTAGGCGGGTCTGAGGACTATAGAGGAAGAAGCAGCTCCAGAGATGCACAGGGCTATTTCAGGAGATTTGCAGAATGAGGAAGAGCTGGAAAGAGCAATGCAGGAGGCCGGAGAAGAAACGATTTATCAGGTGAGAAATGTTGCACCGTGAAGTGTCATTGTTTCTGTGTTTACCTACTGCATAATTTTTTTGATATTGTCAATTTTGATTTTTGATTTGTAAAATACTGTAACTTTGGCTAAAATTGTATCTGTACTGCAGCAGTCTTTGTTCTATGAATGACCTGTGTCTTCACATCTGTCCCCGTTAGACAAACATGAAATCAGTTTTGATACATACAAATACAGAAACAGCAACGGTGTTTAATTTACATGATATAGATCAAGGTTTCAGTTTTATTATTAATATAACATTATGTCCTTCTCTGATTTTAGCGTTCACATGGTCTGTTTGGTAACCGCATAGAGTCGTTCTCTGCCGAACCCGCCAGCACAGAGTCTGCACAGGTGACTAGTCAGCGGCCACTTCAGTTCTCTGAAAGTCAGCCGGATTCACCACCAAACTCTGATGCCATGGAGCCTACTGGAGAAAAAAAGAACAACAAAAACAACAATGCCTTTGCAGAGTGAGTAGAAGCAACCAGTCAGTCCTGATGTATGCTTAGGATAGCATTATTTCTAATGGGGTGCAATTTTGTTGTCTTTCAGGTTTTCATTTGAACGAGAAGGCAGTCCAGGGGAATTTTATAATCGTAGTGAGGATGGAGAGCCAGGTATGGCACAGAAACTGGGTTCAAATTATAACAAGCCTAATAAATATTTTCTACAGCCATTTATTGCTAAGGTGCTGTGTGGAGTCTTTAGAAAATCTGGGTTTAGGCCTACCTTGTGACTGTTAAGTGAAGTGGGGAATACAACCCACCATCCCTCTCAGAAATGGAATGAAGGGGGCTGCAGTTCTCTTAGCAACCACAGCAAGTGACTGAAATCTGAGTTTCCAAAATTTTAGTGCAAGACACTTTTCCAAAACTGCAAAATGCAAACTTTTGAAAACATGAAACTGCTGTGTGAGGTATTTACTTTGGGCTGATTTGTTGGGAGAAAAAAAATCAGTTACACTGAACATTTGTATAAAAGAGATGGTTGTAGGAGGGAAGTTGAGATAGAAAGAATACACTGGAACCAGAACTCTTGGCAGTTACAGTTAAGGTAAGATAAGCTTTTATTAGTCCCACAATGGGGAAATTCCAGGATTGCAACAGCAAAGGGATAGCTGCTGCAATCCTGGAATTTTACTGTAGTATCACAGAGATTACTAAAACACAGAGCAGCCAGTACGGTACAGAACATTCCGTATGCGTTCTGTCCATGTTTCGTTAATGTTTCGTACACGTTCCGTTCACGTTCCATACATGTTCTTAGGTCCTGCTAGCTAGCAGTCCAGCCTACTGACATTCCAAGTGCCTTACGTACAGAACGTTGGATACACAACATTCCTTACAGAAAGCTAGCGGTCCTGCTAGCTAGTGGTCTCAAGTGTTTTACTTGCATGTTCTGTTGATATGTAGTCCGAATCTCATTCTCCACCTTTGCAGACTCGTTGACTTTAGGCGTGGTCACAGTAAGTGGCTGAGGGTTTAGGATTGTCCTAATCTGAAATCCGGAAGTGGCCAACTGTTGACTCATTGACTTTTTGAGCCCTTAAATGACCCCTTTCTCTAAGTCACCTAGCATTGTGATTTAGGGAATAACCCACAGTTCATAACGCCATGCCGCGGTATCTCAAAGGAAAGCTCCTGATTCGTCACCTGTTAATCTCTGACCACCGTTCACTGCTGCTCCATTCCCACCAATAAATAAATAAAAAAAATACTGCCTTGACAAGAATTTAAAATCTTTGCCAAAATAAAAATACACAACATAAAGACTTCAAATGTATGCTTTATTACACACCATTTAAGGAATTTAATAAAATGTTTGGTTAATTATGCAGCTTGATAAAATATTATTTAATTGATTGCAACTGTAATCAATTAAATCATCTTAAGAGGCTGCAGCACATTTAATTCAGTTCATTCTTGAAGAAAGTAGTAAGTCTGAAATAAAAAGTCTGAGACCCGCAATAGTTGGTCACATGCTTTCATGTCACACAAATTAAAAGTATGGTTAAAATAGATGGGTTAAAAAGATTTTTCTTAAAATGGTACTACTGAAAATGAAATAAGACATAATTTGATCCCCTTTATTTCAATAAGAAAATATTAGTTATTGGGCAAAAAAGAAGGCGAATGCAATCCACCTTATTACTAGGCCCCATGATGCCTTGCATGAATTATGGTAGCAACTTCTGGTACTCGTTTAGAATGTATGGTTGTCACTGAAATGGGACACTTTTCCTTGTTAAAAAACAATGACTTCAGCATCAGAAATGCGGGAACATGACCTTTTGCACCTCAAAAACTGTAATATAATCATACCACTTCCCACGACTATCTAGGGATAGGAAGATGACCTTAAAAAGTGGCCTGGCAGACAGTAGCGCCATTTGTTAGCTCCACTGCTAAGATGCTAACGCTGTAAACAAATAAAAGCTCTGAGATATATCAATGTCTCCACCGCAATAAAGTCAGATGCATTTTGTTAAAATATGTTGGACATAATCAAATTTACCTCGGAGCAGACGTAGAATCTAGTCAGAACCACAAAGAACCACAAAAACCATGCTTGGGTGTTTTTAATGTCAGGGTAAATACAGATGGCTGCAGCTATTTGTTTTACCCCGAAATTAAAATGCTCATGCTGCTGCCATGTAAATGGTAAATGGTAAATGGCATTCACTTATATAGCGCTTTTTATTCTCATCTCTTGATGACCAAAGCGCTTTACAGATCCTGCTATCCACCCATTCACGCACACATTCACACACTGATGGTGTGCTGTCAAATGCTGTCATTTGCTGCTTCAGGACCTGGAAGACTTGCTGTGCTAAATGGAACCATGAATTCTGCCATCTACCAAAAAATCTTGAAGGAGAATATCCGGCCATCTGTTCGTGACCTCAAGCTGAAGCGCACTTGGGTTCTGCAGCAGGACAATGATCGAAGACAAACCAGCAAGTCCACCCCTGAATGGCTTAAGAAAAACAAAATTAAGACTTTGGAGTGGCCTCATCAAAGTCCTGACCTGAATCTGATTGAAATGCTGTGGCATGACTTTGAAAAGGCTGTTCATGCTTGAAAACCCTCCATTGTGGCTAAATTACAACAATTCTGCAAAGATGAGTGGGTCAAAATTCCTCCACAGCACTGTAAAAGACTCACTGCCAGTTATCGCAAACACTTGATTGCAGTTGTTGCTGCTAAGGGTGGCCCAACCAGTTATTCAGTTTAGGGGGCAATCACTTTTTCACACAGGGCCATGTAGGTTTGGATTTTTTTTCCCTTAATCATAAACACCTTCATTTAAAAACTGCATTTTGTGTTTACTAGTGTTATCTTTGTCTAATATTTAAATTTGTTTGATGATCTAAAATATTTAAGTGTGACAAACACACATAAAAAATGACAAATCAGGAAGGGGCAAACACTTTTTCACACCACTGTATTTTTTGTTTAACCACATACAAACTAATGCTGTGACTCATATTTTTCCACTCAGTGTTTTTTAACTGCCATGAGTTCGGTACTGTGACATCATCCACATACCCTGTATAGCAGTCAGCGCCCACTGAAATTCATGTAAAACTCCCCAATTTTCACAATGGCTCCTACAGTGCATCCGGAAAGTATTCACAACGCTTCACTTTATCCACATTTTGTTATGTTACGGCTTTATTCCAAAATGGAATACATTCACTTTTTCCTCAAAATTCTACACACAATACCCCATAATGACAACATGAAAAAAGTGTTTTTGAGATTTTTGCAAATTTATTAAAAATAAAAAACTAAGAAATCACATGTACATAAGTATTCACAGCCTTTGCTCAATACTTTGTTGAGGCACCTTTGGCAGCAACTACAGCCTCAAGTCTTTTTGAATATGATACCACAAGTTTGGCACACCTATTTTTGGGCAGTTTCACCCACCCCTCTTTGCAGCACCTCTCAAGCTCCATCAGGTTGGATGGGAAGCGTTGGTGCACAGCCATTTTCAGATCTCTCCAGAGATGTTCAATTGGATTCAAGTCTGGGATCTGGCTGGGCCACTCCAGGACATTCACAGAGTTGTCCTGAAGCCACTCCTTCAATATCTTGGCTGTGTGCTTGGGGTCGTTGTCCTGCTGAAAGATGAATCGTCACCACAGTCTGAGGTCAAGAGCGCTCTGGAGCAAGTTTTCATTCAGGATGTCTCTGTACATTGCTGCATTCATCTTTCCCTTTATCCTGACTAGTCTCACAGTTCCTGCCACTGAAAAACATCCCCACAGCATGATGCTGTCACCACCAGGCTTCAGTGTAGGGATGGTATTGGCCTGGTGATGAGCAGTGCCTAGTTTTCTCCAAACATGACGCCTGGCATTCATGCCAAAGAGTTCAGTCTTTGTCTCATCAGACCAGAGAATTTTGTTTCTCATAGTCTGAGTCCTTCAGGTACCTTTTGGCAAACTCCAGGCAGGTTGCCATGTGCCTTTTACTAAGGAGTGGCTTCCGTCTGTCCACTCTACCATACAGGCCTGATTGATGGATTGCTGCAGAGATGGTTGTCCTTCTGGAAGGTTCTCCTCTCTCCACAGAGGAACGCTGGAGCTCTGACAGAGTGACCATCGGGCTCTTCGTCACCTCCCTGACTAAGGCCCATCTTCCCGATCGCTCAGTTTATACGGCCGGTCAGCTCTAGGAAGAGTCCTGGCGGTTCCAAACTTCTTGCATTTACAGATGATGGAGGCCACTGTGTTCAGTGGGACCGTCAAAGCAGCAGAAATTTTTCTGTACCTTCCCCAGATTTGTGCCTCGAGACAATCCTATCTCGGAGGTCGAAAGACAATTCTTTTGACTTCATGCTTGGTTTATGCTGACATGCACTGTCAACTGTGGGACCTTATATAGACAGGTGTGTGCCTTTCCAAATCATGTCCAATCACCTGAATTTACCACAGGTGGACTTCACTTAAGCTGTAAAAACATCTCAAGGATGATCAGTGGAAACAGGATGCACCTGAGCTCAATTTTGAGCTTCATGGCAACGGCTGTGAATGCTTATGTACATGTGATTTCTTTGTTTTTTATTTTTAATAAATTTATAAAAATCGCAAAAGAAAAACTTTTTTCACGTTGTCATTATGGGGTATTGTGTGTAGAATTTTAAGGAAAAATGAATTTAATCCACTTTGGAATAAGGCTGCAACATAACAAAATGTGGAAAAAGTGAAGAACTGTGAACACTTTCCAGATGTACTGTATCTCAGTAAAAAAAAAAAAAATCATGTACATGTTTTGAAGTAGTGCATATTGCTGGGGTTAATTAATTTTGATATTTTGGTCTAAATTTGTTCCATTTTGAATTGTAAATTTTTGCTTTGCTTAAACTCCTTGCAATTACATAGTTACTTGTGCACTGCCCATAGAACGCAAGTATTCCTGTCTGAAACAGGTGTCCCAGTTAGGCTTTACAGTGTCACCATGGGTTGAGATGCCGTCTCGGCACTGAGCCCATGTTTTCCCTCATCCCTGCCTCCCATTGAGCGGCGTCTCAGCTGGCCCCAGCTGGCAGCATTATGGACGGCTGGGGCCAATTAGTCTTCATCAGCTGGGGCGCTGCCAATGAGGATAAATAGGAGCAGCCTCGATGACTCGGGGCTGCGACATAAGCACTGCTAGGCTGAAGCCCCTTCGTCTGGTGTCAGCCTCAACTCCCCTTGCAGCATTCCTGTGTTTGTATCCCGCTGTGAGGATGTACGTCTTGCTACCCCCACGTCCGGTACGAGCTGCTTACCTCTGCGCTGTGCAACCTGTGAGTGTACCTCTGCATGAGTATCTGTGCTCTCCTCATCCCTTATCCCTTACCCTGAATAAAATATCACGACTCACTGGCTTGCCCCTGGCTCTGATTGCCCGGCTCCCTAGAGCCGGATATGACAGTATGTCGCAGCCAGAAGAGTTGCCGGCGGCCGTGAGTCGCTGTGGAAATGTACCTTTCTGTCCGGGTGTCAGCGCTGCTAGCATGCCGTTTCCCAGGAGTCACTTCCGGCGCCAGGGCGACGGGCTGAGGTCCATCTCGGAGGCAGTCGACGGGACGTTCTTCACCCTGCACGACGCCTCCAACGCGAGACGCTGGCATCCGGGCCGTGCTGAGGAACTCCTGGACTGTCACCCTCACTCTCTGTACCATCTGGAGGACAGTGCCAGGATAGACGCTGCAGGTACACAGCGAGAGAAGCTCCACGGGGTGGATGGAAATCCCGGCAGGGAGTCGAAGTGGGCGACGTCTTTCCCCGCTTCGGAGTCCCGTTCCTGCCGCTATTCCAGTCCGGGAGTTCGCGCCAACCAGAGGACTTCCCCCGACCTGCGCCACGTCACTCGGGATTCCCTTCAAGGAGCCGCAGCTGACAGCAGTTATGTCCGGGGTCGAGTGGCTGTCGCGAGCTCTACTGTGTTTCCTGTCACCACCTTCAGGCATGTGGCGGCGGCAGTGAGATTGATGGTGAGGACTTCAGGGCTACGAAGCCTTCCCGTGCTCGACGCCTTCCTCGTCTCGATCTCCGATCTGGAGCGGCGAATCCTGGGTTTCCCCCTCGCTTCGTCCCCTGGGAGTAGTCGTCATCACATCGCCGAGTCACCTCTGCACGAACCTCGTCCGGATCCAGTTCTGGGTCATCGTCAGGACCGTTCCTCCCACGCAGCTGTCATCCCTTCGCCTCGTCAGTGTGGAGATTCTACAGCCTCGTCCCCTGAGCCTCGTTCCCCCGCTGTCATTCCTGGACATTCGGGCTGGCTCACCCCGGCTGTTTCCCCCTCCTCCTCGACGCGCTTCCTGACCGCTGTGTGTGCCTGGAATCCCGGCCTGGTGAGCTCTCTGCTGGAGACAACGCGAGCGATCCTCAGACGAATTCCCGGGGGGTCCTCCGTTATCGCCGGGCGGGGAGAGGAAGAAGCAGATTCCACTACAGCAGGCGATACTCAACCTCCAGGGGGCAGGCAAGTCATTGTTTTTTCACACCTGCTTAATGATTTGCTCTGTCACATCCCTGGAGGAGAAGTTCAGGGTTCGCAGCTCCCTGAACTCTCCCCACCTGCTGTAACCTGTATTCCTAATCCCGCATCCTCTGTGTCTCTCTCCGCCGAGCGGTCCCCGGCTCCGGGTCAACGTGGTGGGATATGGAGAGGGCCTGTGGTTCCGCAGCTACATTGCGGACGGAGGAGGGGGACTGACTGCTGCGTGGAGTCTACGCTGACGACTGAGCGTCCCTGGGTCTCCACGGAGGAGCGGTTCGGTCCAGCGGGACGAGATTCTTCTGGCTTCACGCCGAGTGGGTCGTCGGCGGGGTTACCTGAGCTGGAGGAATCTCAAGCTGCGCTGACCATCGTGCTGGCTGCGGGGCCCGACGCGGCTAGATGGGAGCCTGACAACGACCTCCTGACGACGGATCCTGGATCTTCGCAGTCCTGGACGGCGTCAGAACCCGAGATCAGGCGAGTGCTCTCCTTTCTTTTCTCTCTTTTTATCTTTGAGTACTTCAGCCTATCTCTAGGGGAGACGAACAGGGTGCAGCCGCCCGCTGCGTCTGAGCTCGTCTCGCCGGGTTCTGGCGCTGCCGGTGATCCTGATCCCGGTTCTGTTTTCTCTTCTGAGCCTTCTTCCAGGGTCACCGGCGAGGAGTTGCTGTTCCTCGTGGCGCTGGAGGGTCCGGGTTCAACGTTGGAGGTCGGTTCTGGTGCAGTGTCCAACGTGGGTTCGCCTGAGGCCCGATCGGGGTCCGACGTGGGTGCTGCCCCAGTGTTGTCCAGGTCCGGTGAGGAGGTGGCCGTTTCCCTGAGGCCCGCCGCCCTCGTCATCGGCTCTCCCCTGAGCCTCTTCCACCGGGATCCGCTCTGACCCTTCGTCCGTCTCAACGGTCCTGGTGGTTGAGTGATGCGGGTCGACGACCCGACCCGCAAAACTTTCGGTTCGGTGATCTGGTTCCCCCCACTGGTCTGTGTTTCCCTCTGGGCAGCCTGGTTCGGCTGCCGGTGGACTGGATTCCTGGGATCTGGGTCCAGAGTTCGCCGTCCGAACACTTCTTCCCCTGATTCGCCAGCTGGACAATGGGCGGGGAGATCTCCGGAGCCATCTCGGCTATTTTTGGACTCTGCCTGCCATACACCTCGGGTGTCACTTTTTCTTTTATCGTTATTAAGGTCACTTGGGTGTAATGTCTGTCCTGTTGGTGGATGTGTATTTATAGTGCTGTGCGTTTTCCTTCCCTCGTACCCAGCATTTTATTTTTTGTACCATGTTTTTAGTCTCGTTTTTGCATTGTAGAGTTATGTTTTGTTCCCTTTCAGACCATACTCTGCAGTTGCCCATTCATTCCAGTCACTTTCATTTCTTTAGGTGACTGTGGGTATTTATATATTCATGTGTGTGGGTTTTTCTTTGCCTGCACTCAGTATTTCTTTTTTATGCCCTGTTGGTTCATTATAGAGTCATGTGCCTTGTTTTCCGTAACACCATGCTCTGTAATTGTCCATTTGTTCCAGTCACTTTTCTTGGTGACTGTGTGTATGTACTTATATTGGTGCTGTGTATTGTGTTTTCCCTTTATTTGACCATACTCAGCATTTTTTGCCCTGTACCTTTTTGGTGGTTCTTTTTTTTTTCTTGCTCTGGGTCACGCATGGTTGGTACTCTCTGGGTAGTATGTAACCGGCGTGTTGACCCAGTTCTTCTCCCCATCTGTACCTGGGTTAATTATTCAGTTTTGTCAGTATTGTATTTGGGTTTTTCTTTCCCGCTACCCTACATTGCCCCATTGGTGTTGTCCTTCCCTTGGCTTCTTCCCCTCCGGTCCGCCTCCCTTCCTCCCACCCTAGGTGGGGGGGGGGGGGGCTGGGATGTTCCTGGTCGTTCAGGAGCCCGACCTTGAGGGAGGGGCTCTGTCACCATGGGTTGAGATGCCGTCTCGGCACTGAGCCCATGTTTTCCCTCATCCCTGCCTCCCATTGAGCGGCGTCTCAGCTGGCCCCAGCTGGCAGCATTATGGACGGCTGGGGCCAATTAGTCTTCATCAGCTGGGGCGCTGCCAATGAGGATAAATAGGAGCAGCCTCGATGACTCGGGGCTGCGACATAAGCACTGCTAGGCTGAAGCCCCTTCGTCTGGTGTCAGCCTCAACTCCCCTTGCAGCATTCCTGTGTTTGTATCCCGCTGTGAGGATGTACGTCTTGCTACCCCCACGTCCGGTACGAGCTGCTTACCTCTGCGCTGTGCAACCTGTGAGTGTACCTCTGCATGAGTATCTGTGCTCTCCTCATCCCTTATCCCTTACCCTGAATAAAATATCACGACTCACTGGCTTGCCCCTGGCTCTGATTGCCCGGCTCCCTAGAGCCGGATATGACATACAGGCCCAAATGTAGGCTGTTTTTTAAAGTGAAATACAAAGAGGTGTAGGCTATATGTCAGTAATCACATGTTAGACTTTGACAAATATACAGTGGTGTGAAAAAGTGTTTGCCCCCTTCCTGATTTCTCATTTTTTTGTATGTTTGTCACACTTAAATGTTTCAGATCATCAACCAAATTTAAATATTAGACAACAATAATGCAAGTAAACAAAATGCAGTTTTTAAATGAAGGTGTTTATTAAAGGGAAAAATCCAAACCTACATGGCCCTGTGTGAAAAGTGATTGCCCCCTAAACCTAATAACTGGTTGGGCCACCCTTAGCAGCAACAGCTGCAATCAAGCATTTGTGATAACTGGCAACGAGTCTTTTACAGCGCTGTGGAGGAATTTTGGCCCACTCATCTTTACAGAATTGCTGTAATTCGGCCACATTGGAGGGTTTTCAAACATGAACCACCTTTTTAAGGTCATGCCACAGCATCTCAATCAGATTCAGATCAGGAGTTTGACTAGGCCACTCCAAAGTCTTCATTTTGTTTTTCTTAAGTTATTCAGAGGTGGACTTGCTGGTGTGTTTGGATCATTGTCCTGTTGCAGAACCCAAGTGCACTTCAGCTTGAGATCACGAACAGATGGCAGGGCATTCTCTTTCAGGATTTTTTGGTAGACAGCAGAACTCATGGTTTCATTTAGCACAGCAGCAAAACAACCCCAGACCATGACACTACCACCGTCATATTTTACTGTTGGTACGATGTTCCTTTTCTGAAATGCTGTGTTACTTTTATGCCGGATGTAATGGGACACACACCTTCCAAAAAGTTCCAACTTTTGTCTCGTCAGTCCACAGAGAATTTTCCCAAAAGTCTTGGGGATTATCAAGATGCTTTCTAGCAAAACTGAGACAAGCCTTAATGTTCTTTTTGCTCAGCAGTGGTTTTCGTCTTGGAACTCTGCCATGCAGGCCATTTTGCCCAGTCTCTTTCTTATGGTGGAGTCATGAACACTGACTTAACTGATGCAAGTGAGGCCTGCAGTTCTTTGGATGTTGTTGTGGGGTCTTTTGTGACCTCTTGGATGAGTCGTCGCTGTGCTCTTAAGTCAGAATTTATTTCATTCTGAGTCTGGTTTAAGTCCCCAGTATCGAATTCACTAAAATTCTGAGACTGATTATTAATTAATTTATTGAGTGATTAAACAGGTATAAAGTGAAATTAAAGATTAAATTGCTTCTTCGAGATAGAAGCTGGTGCCCCACGAGTGTTATTAATTTTTCCTGTGTAGATGAACCGAGAATTCATCTCAGGTTCCAAGACATTAATATAAATTAAATAATTTTTATACCTGATCATAATTATTAACTCATATACTGTTACACCACTGTTCCATGTTTTTGCCATTTGTGGATAATGGCTCTCACTGTGGTTCGCTGGAGTCCCAAAGCTTTAGAAATGGCTTTAGAACCTTTTCCATACTGATAGATCTCAATTACTTTGTTTCTTATTTGTTCCTGAATTTCTTTGGATCGCAGCATGATGTGTAGCTTTTGAGGATCTTTTGGTCTACTTCACTACTTCTTCTTCTTCTTCTTCTTCTCTCGGTTACTGGCGGATAGCAAACAACTGAAAGGTGCATACCACCACCTACTGTACAAGAATGTGTAACATTATGTCATCTGAGCCCGACCCCTAAATTCTATGACTTAATCCTGTGTTATTTAAAAAAGAGAAAAGAGCTCTTCTCGTGATTCTTATTGCCTCTCCATCTCCATCTGTTCCCAGAATCCCAGTTAAATCCCATTCCCTACTGGCCTCTCAAACTTCATTTTCCAATTTTCCATTATCTGTCTTTCATTTCCATATTTGTGACAGTGTGATAAGATGTGCTCGACATTTTCTTTTACTCCACATTCTCTACATTTGTCACTTTCGCTTTTCCCCATGGTGAATAAAGTGCCGTTTAAACCTGTGTGATCCAGTCTGAGTCTTGCCATAATGATGTCTTCCCTCCTTTTGGTTGTTATGTAATTCTTTATTGCAATAGGTTTTTGTATTTTGTAATACGATCTACCTTTATGATCTTCATCCCATCTTTTTTGCCATAGCTCAGTTCCTTTTTTCTTGATTACTGCTTTCCCTTCACCTTTTCCAAGAGACAATGGTATAGTTATCTCTTTTCCAAGAGCGCTTTTTGCTAATTTGTATGCACAGTCATTCCCTTTCAATACTTCATGTGCAGGGACTCAACAAAACTGAACTTCTCCACCACCCCTGTGTACCCTAAATGAACTGTGATATAGCTCAATCACCAAGTCTTCCCTTGTAGATTTTAGTGTCTGTATGGTTTTTAATGCTGCGAGTCAGTGCACACCACCACCCGGTCCGGTCTGACCTCCTCCACCCACTGCAAAGTAATAATTATTGCCACCATTTCTGCTATAAACACGGATGTATTGTTGGTGAGTCTTTTTGCGATGGTCACTTTAAACTCTGGAATGTATACTCCAACTCCAACAGAGCCCTCTTTGTTCTTTAAACCATCAGTATAGAGCTGTAAGAAGTTATAGTAATTGTTCCTGAGGTAAATGCTTGTTTTAACACCAACTTCACTCATATGCCAATCCTTTTTACTCATTAGCAGACGAGCGTCTACTTCTATTCCTGGAAACAGCCAAGGGGGAACATTACTCACTGGACTGGTGTTAGCTATATCAATAGTGTGTAACCCATACATTCTGGCTTTTCTTTCAGTTGTCCACCCAAACCCGTGTCCCTGGAAATTAGAGTATTCCCAGCAGTCTTGTAGTGTTGTTTTTGAAATATTTGTTTCCTCACTTCCTTTCAGCTTGACCCAGTATGATAATGCGAGTTTATCTCTTCTCAAATCCATTGCATTTCTCCTGCTTCTATTAAAACTGCATGTTTTGGTGTTGTTTTGACGGCTCCAATGCACAGGCAAAGCGCTCTATGCCATATTCTGTCTATTTTTTCCAGAGTCGTCTTTGCCACTGCTCCATAAATCATGCATCCGTAGTCTATTGTCGATGTCATTAGTGCTCTGTAAATGTCAATTAATGCCTGTTTATCTGCACCCCATTCATGTCCAGCTACAGCTTTTATGAGATTAATTACTTTTTTGCACTTTGTCTCCAGATTTTCAACATGAACTCTCCATGTGTATGCACTAACAAACCACAATCCTAGATATTTGAACTCACTGACTTTCTCTGTTGTTTGATTATATAATGTTAATGGTTCTGTACCAACCAGTTCTGCGTTTTTTTGTGAAAGTCATATAGCAGGTTTTACTGTTTAAAAATTTAAATCCCCAGTCATATGACCACTTTTCCACTTTCTCCATTGCTTTCCTGATGTTTTTGAACAGAAATTTCTCATTTCTTCCCCTTGTCCATATGGCTCCATCATCTGCATGTAGTGCTGTTTTGATGGATCTCTCTTGATCCGCAAACATGTCATTAATCATTATATTGAATAAAACAGGGCTTATCACACTCCCCAGAGGAACATTATTTTCTATTTCAGTCATTAGAAACTTCTGATCCTACTTTAACCCTAGGTGTCCTGTGTGTTAAAAAATCCATGATCCAATTATACATCCTACCACCAATGCCCATTTTCTTCAGTTTGATAATAAGTCCATCCCTCCACAGTGAGTCATAAGCCTTTTCAATATCCAGATAAACTATAACCATTACTTCTTTCATTTTGAGAGTCTTTTCAATATCATTACTTACCCTAACTAGAGCATCCACTGTGGCTCTTCCTCTTCTAAAACCATTCTGATAGTTGTTTATTAATCGTTTTTGCTCTAGTACATATGAGAGTCTGTAAACTAATACCCTATCCATCCATTTCCCCAAGTGTGACGTTAATGCTATTGGCATGTAGTTGCCTGGATGAGCTAGATCTTTCCCTGGCTTATTAAATGGTAAAATTACAGCCTTTTTCCACCCACTTGGGATAACCCCCTCCTTCCATATTCTGTTAAACAATTTCAGTACCAGTTGCATTGATTGCATAGGCAACTGCTGGAACATAGCATAGCTTAACTGATCATATCCTGGAGCTGTGTATCCACTATCTTGCAAAGCTCTCTTAAGCTCTGACATTGTGAGCTCAAGGTCTAACGCAGTGATGTTCTCTTTCACTTCATTTTTTAAGTTTGCATTTTCTCTGAGTTTATGCTGCCTTTGCTGTCTATGACTCTCACCAAGATGGTCTCCTCTATGCACTGCTGCAATGCTCTACCTAGGACTTCTGCCTTTTCTTTGTCTGATACAGCCATCTTGTCCCCATCCACTAAAGCTGGAATTTTAACCAATACCCTTTTCCCACTCATTTTTTTAAACATTCTCCAGACATCACCTAGTTCTGTTTTCCTACCAATGGTGGAACAAAATTCTCTCCATGTTGACCTTTTCCTGTTTTTAATAATCCATCGAGCTACTGCCCTTTTCTTTTTGTACTCTATTAAGTTTTCACTAGTCATATTCTTCCTCAGTTCTCTGAATGCCTTGCTTTGCTCTTTTACTGCAATACTACATTCGTCATTCCACCAGGGTACAACCTTCTTCCTACCCTGTGTTGTTTTCTTAGGTATACTTGCTATTGCAGCATTCAGAATATGATTGGTTACCTGACTTGAACACTCTTCTATGCCACCTTCTAATGTTACCAAATGACACGATTGAACACAGTATTGCCTAATTTTCCCCAATCTGCCTTGTCAAAACACCATCTTGTAAAACATCTTCCCTCTTGTATACATACTTCAGTTTTAATGACTGTTGAGTATTGGGAAGTGATCACTTCCCATAGTTGTCCTGTTCATAACCGTCCATTCACAGGTGCTCACTAAGAATCAGATACCAGAGTCAGGTCAATACATGATAATGTGTCCCTGTGCACATCCACCATGGTACCTTCACCACTGTTTAGACAAATTAACGATCTTTCATCTAACATCTCTTTCACAACATTTCCATTGTTGTCTGTATGTGTGCTTCCCCACAAGCTATTATGGGCATTAAAGTCTCCACACCATACCTCTTTCATATGCCCTTCCCCTCCCATAACACTGAAAATATCTGCTGTTAACTTCCTACATGGGTTGTAATAATTAATCAGCTTAATATTTCCTTGTCCATTTGGCCTACATATTTCAATAATATTACACTCTATATCCTCAGCGAAGGGAATCACCCTATATGCCAGGCCATCTTTGATGAATGTGGCACACCCTCCTCCATTTACAGTGTTAATTCTATCCTGTCTGATTGAACTGTATCCTGGAATAACAAAATCTAAGTGAGGTTGAAGCCATGTCTCATGTACACACACTACCTGTGGAACAACTTCTCGTTCGTAAAGATACTTCTTGAGTTCTTGTCTGTTTGCTATAAGACTCCTCGCATTCCACTGTAGTATGTGTAGTGCCATAATTAAGGTCTTGTTTCAGCATGTGCAGTCTCCCAGTTTCAGCTTTCAATAAAGCATGAATCTGGTCAGCTGTGATATCTTTCACATCTAGGAAGCTTCCTGCTGCTTCCACAATGGTTTTGAGTCTTTCACTTTTCTTCTTTAGCTGTGCAGCAACATTCATAGTGTGGCAGATAAAAGCCTTAAAGTTTGTCCTCTTAACTATCAATGTGTCATCATCCATTTTGCATTTGTGAACACAAACATTCCTTGCAGCGGCATGATCCTGTGCTTGTGTGAGACCCGTTGATGGCTGGGCTTCCTTTTGAACTGAACTTCTTTGAGGAAGGCCTGCTGTGTTTCTGACTATTCCTGCCTCTCTAACTGTCTTTAGAGCTTCCGCATACGAGATTTTCTTAGTTATTCTGATTTCCTGGGCTTGTCTAGCTTCCCTCTGCGCAACACATCCTCCATATGCAGCACTGTGCTCACCCCTGCATTTGCAACACTTTACTTTGGCGTCCTTGTCATATTTACCATATTCGTGCTCCCCTTCACATCTAGCACATCTTAGCTTTCCCTTACATTGCTGAGTAGTGTGACCCAACCTTTGACATTTGTAGCACCTGAGTGGCTTTGGGACGTATTCTCTGACATTGTAATGCATATATCCTATTAGAACTGATTTAGGGAGTGTTTCCTCAAACTGAATCATGACTGCCAGTGTGTCCTTCAGTGAACCTTCTCTTTTAGTCTTTAGCCTTTTCACATCCTTCACCTTTCCTCCTTGGATCTCGTTTTTCAGTTCTTCCATAGACATGCGCAAAGGGACACCTGATATAACTCCCCTCAAGTTAGCTGTCGCGCCAGGAACATGCATCTTCATTTGTTTTCCATTTAGACATGTCATTGCCAGTATTTTCTGTTGCTGTTGTTTACTTGTGGCATGAATTAACAGCTGGTTATTATTCAAGAACTTTGCAAACTTAACTCTCCCAATTTCTTTCTCAATTGCTTTTGTTAGCTTAACCGGGTGATAGTGCCCCCCACCCTAATTGAACTCAGTGACAACCTTCCAGTCATTCCCTACATCCTCAAACTGCCATCCATTTTGGCTAGTTCGTGTTTTGTCAGCCAGGTCCTATTTAAGTGATTTCTTGATTGAGAACAGGTGTGGCAGTAATCAAGCCTGGGTGTGGCTCGAGAAATTGAACTCAGCTTTCCAAAGATGTGATAAACCACAGTTAATTTATGTTTTAATGGGGGGGGGATCACTTTTTCACACAGGGCCATGTAGGTTTGTATTTTTTTTTTACCATTAACAATAAATGCCTTCATTTAAAAACTGCACTTTCTGTTTACATGTGTTATCTTTGTCTAATATTTAAATTTGTTTGATGATCTCAAACATTTAAGTATGACAAACATACAAAATAATGAGAAATCAGGAAAGGGGGAAATACTTTTTCACACCACTGTAAAAGGGAGTAAATGGCACTAAGATTTATGTGATTGATGTGAATATTAACTACAGAATACCTAAATATTGAAAATGAATGAGACTTCCAATATTAGCGACTGTTTCAGATCCCTTGTTTGTTTGTTTGTCAGATCACTTATTTATGTGATCTTTTATCAGATAATAATGTATCTTGCACTTTGGGGAATGGGAGTTGTTCAGTCATCATTATAATTATTTTAGTTTATATCACTGTTAAGTGATGGAGTTAAGTGTAATATTGAATTTCTTCTGTGTATCGTCAATAAACATGCAGTTACTGTAACAGGACACACGTTTACAAATATTTGAGACACATTGTGCATCAGTTTATATTTGAGCAATATTTTGTTATTAAAAGGTTTTTTCAAAACTGTAATCAATCAAATTAACTACAAAACACCCAACATTACTATACACAGCAGAAGGACCCACTTGACTGCAACAGTTGCATCAGTGTTGCCCATTTGTCAGTAAATAGTTCACTAAAAATGATTTATTTTGTTATTTGGGCATTTTTGTGTCCTGCGTTTGATCGTGAAGTCATTCCTGCCATTCTGCTCCACAATCATGGCGGTATTATTATTAAAGGGTACCTGTAGTGGATTTTAATCAATAGCTATTTCAAAGGATCAAATATGATACTAGTGGTTCCGTCTGGTAATTTTGGTCATGATTCCTTCTCAAATACACCCGGGTTTCAAGTCACTGCTCTGTCAGTCAGTCATGGTCAGTGACATCTTCTCTCCTCCATGGCCAGCTTCAGCGTGGTAGTGACGCACAGTCGTTGCTTTGTGTGACTGACTGGGCTGCAGTATAGCAGTCAACGAAGTTTTAACATCACAAGTTTATGTAATTTTTTACAACCATGTACAAGCAAATCTACCCGCATATAATTTAATGAAATAAAATTCTAGTATATTAAGATTTATTCAGCGTGTTTTGACGTTACTTGACTGGGAGCTGGCCTGTTTGTCAGGTCCCCTTCAGGTGCTGATCCCCAGAAGTACCTGCTGATCATGCCGTCAATGAAGGCCATTTCCAAGGACAGTTTGTGCAGTATATATCCATGGAAATTTTTTTTTTTTTTTTAATTTAAGTTTTTGTAAAGGGTATACAGGTCGTTACAGCAATGCAGTGTTTACATTTTCATCACATGTTCCCTTATTTTCTGATATTTGACAACATTGGAAGATTAATTCTTACAACACCCCTTTTTTTTTTTTTTTTTAAAGTGAAAGAAAAAGTGAAATTAAAGAGAAAAAAAAAACAAAAAACAAATAAGAAAAAAACAAAACAAACAAACCTGTAAAAAACAAACAAAAAGAAAAAGTAAGTAAATAAAGATAAAAGAGCATCTGAGTAGTGTTGGAACAAAGAGCGGAACCATTATTGAAATGGTATTTGTCAAAGATTAGATCTAATGGAAGACACATATGCGGTCCAGGGTTGCCAAAAGTTCATGAACACATCCATGTCCTGTCTCAGTGCGAATGTCAACTTTTCCATCGAGTAAATGTCTTGGATCACGTTAGTCCAATCTTCAGGTGTAGGACAGTCCTTCAACATCCATTTTTTAGTTAGAGCTTTTTTGCTTGCCAATATTAAAACATTGAATAAGTATTTTTCTCCTCGTCTTTCCAGTGAGTCCGGTAGTAAACCCAAATACAAAGTTACAAAAGAAAAGGGAACTGTAATTTTGAATATTTTCCCCAATATTGTCTGTACCTTGGTCCAATATTGGTGGATAACTGGGCATGACCAAAACACATGAAAATGATTTGCAGTCTTTTCACCACACAAGCGCCAACAGTTCAATCCCTTATGGGTAAATTTGTTTTGTGCAGGTGTTCTGAAAAATCTTGCCAAGTTTTTCCATCCAAATTCTCTCCACTGCAGGGATGAGGTACTTTTCCATTGCTGTTTATTTAGCTTTTCCCATATTTCCAGTTGTAAAGTGAAATTCCCCTCTTTTTCCCATCTCTCTTTTATATAAGATGTGTTGTCTCCTTTTAAGTCTTGAAGACCTTGGTATATTTTAGAAATGTATCTGATCCCTGGGATCCCTTTATATGCCATTAAGAAGACCTTCAGAACACCTGACTGGGCCCTTTCCAAAACCTCCTTTTTAAGTATATTGTTTATGTGGTGTCTAAGCTGGAAGAACCTGTAAAGGTCTTGATTTATTAGGCCTTGTTTTTTCAAATCTTCAAAACTTCTTAAGATTTGCCCTTTAAAAAAATCGTAATATTTTATCAGCCCTTTCTCCTTCCACTTTTTAAATCTGGTGTCTGTTTTATTAGGAGTAAAGTCCTGATCATAGGCGATCCATTGCAGAAGTCGATAGGGCTCTTTAGTTTGATTCTCTCTGACTATCTTAAACCAAATTTTTAGAGGGGTCTCTATCCACGGGTTAGTGTTATTCAAAAGCTTAGGTAAGACATTGTTCCCTATTATCGCCTGTAGGGGGATGTCACTTGTTATTTGGCATTCGATCTCCTTCCATTGTGCAGTGTAGACTGGGTTACATATCTCTACTAAAGTTTTAATTTGTGCGGCTTTAAAGTAGTCCCTGATATTTGGCAGCGCGAGCCCACCTTTGTCTTTGTTTAGCTGTAGGGTTCTATATCTGATTCTAGGTCTCTTGCCCTGCCATATGAATCTTGAGATCCTTCTGTCCAGCTCCTGCCATGTTTTTTTGGGAGGTTCTACCGGTATTGTTTGGAAAAGGTATAGAAGACGTGGAAGTATATTCATTTTGACTGCTTCAATTCTTTGTGCAGTACCCAAGAATGGTATCATATTCCATCTTGCTAGGTCAGATTTTATTTTTGTCACCAGTGGATCATAGTTTAGTGATATAATTTTGTTGAGTTGTTTCGGGATATTGACCCCCAGATATTTCATAGATTCCGACTCCCAGTTAGTTTTGAGTTTGCTTAGTGAATAATGATTTGGGTCATAGTTGAATGTTAAAACTTGGGTTTTATGCATATTTAATTTGTACCCCGATAAATCTCCATACTCTGAAAAAACTGAGGTTAGTTCTGGTAAAGAAGTGTCCGGCTGCCCTAGGTATATTAAAATGTCATCAGCAAAGAGTGCTATTTTATGTTCCTTCTGACCAAGTGTAATACCTTGAATTTTTTGGTTTTGTCTTATCCATTGGCTCAGAGGTTCTATGAAGATTGCAAAGAGCAGTGGAGACAGGGGGCAGCCCTGACGACATCCTCTTTCCAGTTCAAAAGATGATGATAAATTACCGTTAATCCTTATTTTAGCTGTTGGTTTTTTATATAATGCCTGTATAGTTCTAATGAAGTTGTTATGAAAATTGAAACTGGATAAGATTCTATATAGAAAAGACCAGTCAACCGAATCGAATGCTTTTTCAGCATCTAATCCCAATATGACTGCATTTAAGTTATATTTTTTTATATGATGAATTATGTGTAAAGTGCGTCGAATGTTGTCTTGTGTCTGTCTTTGTCTTATAAAACCTGTTTGGTCTAAATGAATTAGGTCTGTCAGTATATTTTCTAACCTTTTGGCAAGGATAATGGTAAAAAGCTTATAGTCCTGATTTAGTACACTGATTGGTCTGTAGTTGGAGCACTCTAGTTTATCCTTTTCAGGTTTAGGTATAACTGCAATGACCCCTTCTCTCCAGGAGGGGGGGATTTCCCCTGTGTGGAGGACATAATTAAATGTTTTCAGGAGGAGAGGAGATAGTTGCTGTTTAAAGGTTTTGTACCACTCTGCTGTATAGCCATCAGCTCCTGGGGATTTGTTAGCTTTAAGTTTCATAATTGCTTTTTCCAATTCTTTAGGATGTATTTCTGACAGTAGTGTTTTATTTTGTGACTCCGTAAGTTGGGGAAGGTTTAATGTGTTTAGGAATGCCTCGGATGCGTTTTTATGTTTTTTGTGGGAGTATAAGTTCTTATAGTAATTCTCGAAGTTTTTAAGAATATCCTGAATTCTGAATTTTATTTCCTTTGATACTGGGTCTCTGATTTTGTAGATTGCTCTTTCTGTTTGATGTTTCCTCAATTTATAGGCTAGCAATTTTGCCGATTTACTGCCTGCTTCATAGTATTTTTGTTTCAGAAATGTAAGTTTCTTCTGGATTTCTATTGTGTAGATCTCATTTATTTGGTTTTTAATTTCCTTAATCTTGAGCGAGTCAGTAGAATGAGTGTTGCCTTTGTGTTCTTTTTCTAGGTTCCTAAGTTCTGACTCTAATGTGGATAGTTTTTCTTGTCTTAGTTTCTTTTGGGTTGCCAGTTTTGCAATAATCTTTCCTCTTATTACAGCTTTACATGCATCCCACAGTATTAAAGGGGATACTTCTCCATTATCGTTATCTTCCAAATATCTGAGAATATCTGATTCCAATTCATCTTTCAATGGTCCTTTCAGGACATTTGAATTTAACCTCCAAGAAAATGTATTATTTGTGTATTTTTGGATATTTAAGTCCATGTAGATCGGACTGTGGTCGGAGAGATCCATCAGTCCTATTTTACATGTTTTTACTCTTCCAATGTCTCTATTAAACATAAAAAAATAGTCAATCCTTGAGTAAGATGAATGTGGAGTTGAGTAAAATGTATAGTCTTTTACACTGGGGTTGAGTTCCCTCCACACGTCACAGATTCCCAATTCTTTTAGTAGCATCCGAGTTTTCCTGTTTTGGGTGTTATTTTGATGTGGGGAATTACCAGAAGCATCCCAGTATGGATTCAGTCTAAGATTGAAGTCCCCACCACATATCACTAAACCTTGAGCTTTAGTTATCATTAGGTCGAATACATTTTTATAAAATTTCCAGTTAGCCCCTGGGGGAGCATACACATTCAGCAGGGTGATATCTTCTCCCTCTAGCCGCCCAGTTACCAAACTGTATCTCCCTTCTTTATCTTTGTGTTCTGATTTTTTTTCAAATGTAATTTTGGTTGATATCAATGTCGCTACTCCCCTCCTCCTCCCTGATTTATATGAAGATGAAGAGATCATTTTAAACCCTTGTCTACTGAGTTTATTGTGTTCCACGTCTGTTAGGTGGGTTTCTTGTAAAAGTATTATTCCTGCTCTGTCTTTTTTCATTTTGCCTAGAATCTTGGATCTTTTAACTGGATTCAGGATTCCTTTTACATTATATGAAATTATTTTGGTTACACCCTGTTTCTCCATTGTGTTGTTTTGTTTCGTATAACTGTGTGGTGGCCCTCTTTTGTGCTACTCAGAAACTGAAAGAACATTAAAAACAAGAAAAACATTAAGAACATAGTGTAAAAAACTTTAAAACAAAAAGCTGTCATTAGAACTTCCTGAGCTGAGGTCTTTTTAAAGACCCTGTAAGAGCCTTGATGGAGTGAAGGCTCTGAGGGAAATTCCTCAAACTCTGTTACGTGTTGAGGGCCCTCTCTTACCACTGAAAGTAGTCCCATGCTTTTAACGTGAGTTTCAGAACCCAATCCAAACTTGTAATGATTTTTTTTTTTCCCTTTATGCCTAATCCCTGTGAAATTGTGTGCACCCTCCCACCCCCATCACATCAAACATTCACGCAAAAACAGTATTTGTTAGTATGAGGAGAACATGTGGATTATTGTCACATTTCTATTTTAACAAGTTTTTTTTTTTTTTTTTTTTTTTTTTATTACAAAGACTTATTTGTTTCAAATAATATGATTGTTCCATGAAATGTTTTACCATATGCTGAATATGCATCTCCTTTAATGTTTGTTACCTTGTATGAGGGGGGTTGGATGTGCGGATTGATTCAAGAGAAAAGAAAAAAAAAAAAAAAAAAAAAAGGGTCGCTATTCCAACCTGAAAACGGATAGTTTATCCGCGACGCTCTGGTGCTGGGTTTCCCGCTGCTGGTCCGTGGATTTTGAAGGTCTTTGTGTTGTCCATGTTTGCGCTTTGATCTTCTCACTCGGGTCTGCGGCGGGTTTAAATACCGTTACCGGGAGGCCTCTTTTCGCCATGTCAGCTGTTGCTTCTTCCGCCGAATTATAGAGACACGTTTCATCGCCGTAGAAGACCCTTAACTTCGCAGGAAATGGTGTCTGAAAGCGCAATTTCTTCTCTCTTAACACCTTTTTCGCATCATTGTATTCCCTGCGCTTTTTAAGGACCTCCGGGGCGTAATCGTGTTCCACGTAGACTTTTCTCTCCTGGTGCATAAATCCTTTTTTCTGCCAGGCCAGTCTTACAACCTCTTGTTTTATTTTGAAATTGGAAAATCTTACCAACACCGAACGTGGGGGCGCTTCCGCCGCCGGCCTAGCGGCTAATGAACGATGTGCCTTTTCTATCTTCAAGTCGGTGGTTTGTGGAATATCCAATTTCTCTCTTAGTAAGGATTCCACGCATTCTGCCATTGAGTTAAAACCATTTTCGGTTCCTTCTATCAGACCATGAATTCTTATGTTGTCTCTTCTTTGTTTTCCTTCTTGGTCGGTTAGCTTAGCCTCTATAGCTGCTTGTCTTTTGCGTAGGTCTAGCACAGAATCTTTGAGCACTTTTATTCGATCCTCTGTTTCCAAGATTCGGTTCTCGGCCTGGTCCACTCTGCTGTTTGTCCTTTTCAATTCTTCTCTGAATTCCCGAAATTCGGCCGTAACATCTCGGCGAAATCGTCGTAGCTCCTCAAATAGTGATTTCAGGCTAACCCTTTTGTTAGCTATCACCAGTTCCTCGTCTTCTGAACGGAGATCTTCCAGTTCGGATTCTCCGGCCGATACGTGTCCTGGCCTGGAGAATTTCAGTTTCTTCTGTTTTCCTTTAGACATGATGATTTTGTCTTTTGATTTTCACTCCTCCAAAAATCCGTTAAGTTTGATATTCAAGGTGTTATCCTGGATTGGGTCTGAGAACTTCAGTGTTAAGCTGCAGTCGCCATGGCGTCCAGACCGGAAGTCATATCCATGGAAATTTTGCATTGTTTTCATCTCGGATCTTGATCCACTGAGCATCTGCTGAACACGTTTACTCATCCACAGTAAACACATTTACTCGTCCGCGGTAAAGCTGGAATCAATGAGTGTACGCCACTTCCGGCCGGCAATGGTTGCTCCCCATTGGTTTTGACCAAACAGTTTTCGTGGGATAAAATTATTCAGTATACTGACTCTAGGAGGTTATTTTTCCTGAATAAAAGCATTTTTGGTTTATAAGTGCTACCTAAAGTACGATTCAGGGGCATAGCCAGGGGGGGGGGGGGGCGCTGAAGGGAGAAAAAAAGAAAAGAAAAATATAAATAAAGAGCAGGTTTTGAGTAGTTTGCATTGAAAATGTTAAGAAATCTGTAGTTGACAGGGGGCTGAAGCTAAAGCTTCACCCCAGGCATTCAGAATGGTGGTGGTGGTTGGGGTTTGGCCCCCCCTTCACAAATTCCTGGCTACGCCACTGCGATTAATGTTGTTACAATGATCAGTACTGGTTTCCTTTAAGTTTTTAATTTTTAGATACTCGCGCAGGAGGGGAACTCACGGTCCTGCAAAGTACAGTGGTACCACACGGGTGAAGCAGAAGCAGGGACTCCCATCTACTAATGAAAAGGCAGTCTGCGCATACCTCCCTGCGAAGGACCGTGGTCTGCCCGGTTGGGCTGCTGCTTCTCCCGGCATATTCTGTGTTGGATACACCGGTGTTCTTTGTCAGACCCAGGTCCCCGCTGACGCTCACGTGCCTCATGTTTTCCACATATGCCGAATTATCCTTTAAACCTACGTAATCACGGCAACTTTATGGTATAATTTTTTAAGCATTAAATCTTCAGTATTATCTTTTTCTAGTCAAATTTGTCGCTTTTCGCTTCCTTGTTTCGTTCACGGTGCACTGTGGTTACTGATGCCATGATGTTGCGTATTATCCAATCAGTACAGAGTCGATGCAAAACCCCGCCCACACTTCTAGAGGCTAGAGCATGAGGAGAGAGTGATGACTAAACTTTCATTGATAAAAATTACATATTTTGACTGAACAACTCCATACTCGGAGATGCACACCCTTGTAACCTCAGCAAAACATGTATAAAATTTTAGGTCAGTCTGACGAACAGTTCAAAAGTTATGCGTGGAACAGACACACAAATACACACACTGACACACACACACACACACACACACACACACACACACACACAGATTAGATGCATTTATAGATAGATTAGTTTCATTACAGATCTAGTATAGTATTCTAGATCTAGTATAATTAATTTTCTGATTGTTGGTGTACTAGCTATGCACTATCGATAATGGCTATGGATGAGCTTGTAACGTACGAGGGTGGGGCTGAAAAGTTCATAGGCTGACTAAGAAGGAGTTATGCTCATAGGTGCTGAGCCAGTAGTATTTGTGCTTGAGTGGCCGAGGAACAAGAGGGCAGAGCATTGCTGAGAGTGAGATAAGTGTCAAGAGTATGGGTACAATAAACCACATTTGGTCAAATTTGACACTGCATCACGGTCAGCCTATGAACTTTTCAGCCCCCCTGTTATGTCTGAAAAGCAGGACTGCTGAGGCAGGAGCTGTGCTGAACCCAAACTTTATTACAGACACAATAGTGATAGTACACGTGTGACAGTGGCTAACATGTAAGCTAACACTGAGCTATACAATCTGTGGCTGTATAGAGGTGGAGCACCAAAGAAGACTGCTCTTGCCAACAGTCCCCTTAAATGGGTACGGCATGCTGACGTCACCCATGCATTCAACGTCACATCCGTGCTGCTTATCTGTTAGTATGGGGGAATATCTAACATTTACACCCCTCCCCGCCTCTGAAAAATCCCAATATATCATCACACATTTTGAACTTTTAATTCACAGCAGCCCTTTTTTTAAAGCACACTCTCAAACATAACCTGGGCCACCGGGTGGACTGCTGGTTAACTCTGCATGACTGTGTGGATTATTCTGCCACTACTGAAGCAATCGTGCTCTGTTAAACATGTCAAAAACAGTCACTGCTTACAGTTCAACTTCAGGGGCCTCAGCCGAGCCCACAGTGGGCATGCCCTTGCAAGCACTGGCTGCAGCAGACATGGATGCCATCTCATCGGAGTCATGGCTTGCTTGTCAGTAATGTCCCAGCCCGGTCCCACACCAGCTGGGTCGGCTCCAGCACTGCATCTTGATTTGAAGTAGCTGCTCTTACCTCCAGCAGACAGCTGGCATGCCATCTCGAACCATTGGCCATCCAGACAGCGGCTGGACTCTTTCGTGTGGCAGTTCTCATCCACGGTGACTGGACCGTCTGTGGGTGCAGGCGATCAGATCGTTGGACCCAAACCCAATCAAGTAGTGCGCGCAGCGATCAGTTCGGCTGCACTCGGCACTGCTGCTCTCTCATCTCTAATGTTGGCCGCTGCTGTGGCGGTGTGCTATCCACGCCAGTGGCAGGACGTGCCCTCGGCTGACGTTGCTTTGCTGGGTCCTGCTGGGCCACAAACTCTCCATCCTGCTGTGCTGCAGTGGTTCCCTGAGGCTGATACTTGGCGAAGATGCGGGATGAGTTCAGCTTTTTCTCTCTCTCACCTGGGGCTGGTTGTGGTTACGGTGATGTGTTGTTGCCATCGGCAACAGGACGCGCGCCGGATTATCGTCATTCACCGGGGTCCCCTTTCTCCTTGAACTCCCTCCCCTGCAGCTCCACGGGGGCTGCTTGAAGCCCGTGCTGGGTGAGGATCAGAGGCGAGTCTGTGCTGTGTTCACTCTCTGTGCTGTACCCAAGTCCATGAAATCATAATCTCCCTCCTGTGATGAGGCTGCAGCTTGCGAACACTCGTGCTGTGCAGGGACAGCTCTGGGTCCCGCATGGCTGCGAACTGGGGCTCTTGTGGCTGCTCCAGTTCTGCTGAGTTCTGTTCAGCGTGTGTTGCGAGGCAGGGACTGGCTGCGTCCACCTCTGCGTGCAACAGACTCAAGTAGTCATCTCCCAAGCTGAGTTTGTCATTGGGGTGTTGCACTGTGGTGCCCTGCTGTCCCGTGGTGTCTACCTGGGGCCATCCCAAGAAAGTGTGGGGTCTGCAGGCTCAGCAACCAGAGCCACCATCTGTGCCAGTGGAGCTGACTGTGGGGAACGCGGGCAGAGGCCCGCCAGCCGCAATGCTACCTGGGCCGTCATCTCCAGCTGGGCTGCTAATTTCATCGCGGTCATCTCCGATAGGCGGTGCAGCATCACCAGCAGCGCTAACCGTAGCCATGTCACTGAGCCTATTACTGTCTGGACATCCGGCCCCTCAAGCAACATGCGCTGTATCAACAGATCCGTGACATACTCCTCCAACTGAGACTGTATTAACCTGTCCGCCACTCGCCTGAACTCACACGTGCTAGCCAGACAGCAAAGGGCATCTACATACTGTATGAACAACTCGTCCTCTCGCTGTTGGTGCTGATAAAACATGAACCTCTGGCCTATCACATTCTGTGGGGCAGTGAAATGCTTGGCCATCAAGGCAACACATTCGCTGAAGGTCTCCACAGGGCCCAGTGCCTTCAACACCTGCTGTCCCCTCGAGGCCAAGGCAGTAACATATCACAGCATGTAGCCGACTCTCAATAGAGTTAGCTAGGCCCTCAGCCGACACAAATGCCTGAAGCAACTCAAACCAACAGGGCCACGAGATGGGCGGCTCCCCTGGGGTGTTGAGGAACAGTGGCAGTGGTGTCAGACATGGGTCCATCTTCAAGAAAATAACCAGTTTTCCTCCAGAAGATAAAGTTTACTGCTCATCACCAATTGTTATGTCTGGAAAGCAGGGCAGTGGAGGCAGGAGTTGTACTGAACCCAAACTTTATTACAGACACAATAGTGATAGTACATGTGTGACAGTGGCTAACATGTAAGCTAACACTGAGCTATACAGGCTGTAGCTGTACGGAGGCAGAGCGCCAAAGAGGACAGCTCCCACCAACAGCCCCCTTAAATGGGCATGCCGTGCTGACGTCACCCATGCACTCAACATCACGTCCTTGCTGCCTATCTGTTAGTAATGGGGAATAGCTAACACCCTCCCCCCACATATTATTGTTATAATATTGCACTAGGTTAGATATGGATACAAATGACATTAGTTGCACCTGGTAATGCAGGCTACTGTAACGGAGTCAAAGAAAGCATTCAGGTTGATCTTCTTGGTGATATAAATAGAGTGCTGGCCTCCAGTGCGGAAGTTTGTGAGTTTGAACCCCTGTTTGGATGTCACCAGTTAGTGTTCACCACCTGTCCCCTTGGTCACAATTGGCATTTGTTGGCAGGACTTACTAATAGCGTATTAGTCCCATTCCTCAGATACCACCAGTGTGTTAGTCCCGGCCGCAAGAGGTGTCACTGGTAGGACTCACTGATGGGCAAATAGAAAGAAGACCGACACAATAAAAGCTTAAATGCACCTCTGACACTGGGACAATGAAGGGGGAATATGTAACAGAGTCAATGAAAGCGTTGACCCTTTTGGTGACGTGAATAGTGTGCGGGACTACAGTGCAGTTGTGGGTTCAAACCCCCGTTTGGATGTCCCCTATTGGGCTTCACTGGCCTTCCCCTTGGTCACACTACATTAATAGGATATAAAATTACATGAACACTGTTTTTCCTGTAATTATGGAAGCTAACAGTGTTTAGCAGCAGAGCTAATCACAGGCACAAGAGTAAAGTTTCGGGCTAGTTGATGTCAGTGATGCAGTCGTAATCCTCGCTCATCATCCCCTGCTCCCCTAATATGGTCAAATGCTGTTTCTGGATTCAAATCTGGAACAAAGGTGGTGCTGTTGAAATAGAGAGCCTAAGTCACACCCCCTCTACTTCCGCACATGAGACCTTAAATCGGAAAAAATCTCTAACTATAAATCCAAAGATTCTCTGCCCGTCTGTTCCTCGCATATCTCTCAAACAGTTTGTCAGACTGACCTCAGATTTTATAAGTGCTTTGTTGAGGTGACCAGGGTGTGCATCCTCGAATTTCAGCCTCCCCGGATGTGTGGAAATTTAGGAGGGGAAATCTTTAATGAACCTCCTTAGGGGCGCTATTAAATGAACACAGAGGTGGAAAAGATATAACCGCTGGGAGTTGGGGGCTGAAATTCACAGGACAGGCTCTGGAGGCCGGTGGAATAAAATGATAAAAATATAGACCATATCCAAGCTCTAGAACCGTGTCTTCCTTAGAAGACCTTATAAGGAGTTGTTCAGAACGCCTTGTAAGAACTCCTTAGGTGTTCTTAGTAGGTGCTATCTATTCTTTGGTGCAAGTATCACTTCTATGATGTCACCAGTTCACATGGGGTCATACAGGCACTGCCCTAGTTGAAATGAATGGCAAGAGCGAATGCTGGTTGGGAATGAAAAGAAGAGATACCATCTGGGCCTTTAAGGGTGGCCGCACCTCGGACACAGTCCAAGGACGGATAATTTTTTCCACACATAAGGAGTTGTTCAGAACTCCTTATACAAAGATATAGAGTGATGATAATCAAGTCAGTGGCGGTAATGCACCTGTAAGCTGGTTGCCAACCGTCAATCAAATCTAAAAGAAGAAGAAGAATTATCTTTTGATCCTGATCGAATTTTGCCAAGAGTTACACATATGATGTTTGTCAATTTAAAAGATCATTTTTCACGTAAATAACGGTGTAGGTTGTTGTCTCAGGTATAAAGTTGTGAAAATATGAAAATTAAAAATCTACAAATACAGACATCTTAAACTATGTCATGTTTTCAAAGCATGCCCAGGGTGAAGTAACTAACAGTCCTCTGGATCAGCTCCAGCTCTCAAAATACAAAACAATACCTTTGTGTTGTTTTTCTCATCGTTGGATCCTTCTTTCATCAGTCAGGAAACAGGAGGTGAGGTTTTGGAAATCTGCCATGATGTTTGGTGATGTGGGATGATGGGAGAGGTTGCTGTGTTTTCACAAAAACTAAATATTACTGTGTTATTATACGACAGCCGACAACTTTAATTACGTAGAAAATTATCTTTAAATTGACAAACATCATATGTGTAACTCGTGACAAAATTTGATTGGGATCAAAAGATAATTTCATACCTGTCAGGACATGGTCTGGGCCCCATATCCTCACCCTGAGTTGTAATATTATTCCTTTTCTCCAGGGCATGGGTCCCAGCCCTCGTCCTCACATTAAGTTGTATTTTGGGATTTTCTGTGTTTCACCATTATTATAATCATTATCCTGGGTTGTTGTTATTATTATCATTATTATTATTATTCGATCTTGCATATTTATTTCTCTGTTGGTCTTTCCGCTTAGTCTAAGTTTATTAGCATTATTATTATTTATCGTTATTGCCATGATCTTGTCTCTGTTGGTGATTATCTGTGCAGTCCCGCCAATCCTGTTTTCTGTAGCCATGCCCTGCTGTCTCCATTTGCCCAATTGTGTCCACCTGTTCTGCATTATATTGATTACCTGTGTCTATACTGTATAAATATGTCAGCATCAATCTGTGTCCCTTATGGGTGTGCTCATCATGTCTGCATGAACAACACACTTTTGTTTTGCCTGCCTGTTTTCCTGCCAAGCAATTCTGTGAGTTTTTGGTACAGCTTCCGAGCTGTTTATTATTTTTGTGTTTGCACCATCGAGCTATGCCACTTTGGCCAGCTCTTTAATAAATCATTGCAAACTTTAAATACTGCTTTTGGTTCCAGTTTCTACAAATTGTGACAGTAGCACACCCATCCAAATGGACCCAGTGTACTTGAAGTTTCGCCAGATCGGCCTCGACGAGGAGGAAGCATGGGTGACTTCTAACGTCGAGGCCAATATCGAGTATGCCCACACCTTCCACATGCCGGATGAAGCCCTCCTCTTCCTCGGATGCGCCGAAGAGATGAGTGAGGCATTTCCATCCCTGTGACGATTCCCTCAGCTCGCCTGACTGCATGAGCAGAGTGTCAACATGCAAATCATCATCTGGGAGCTGGTGGAGTTGTTCCCAGTGGCCGGAGAGGAGCCGATGGAGGAGGGACCGCATCCCTCCGGGGGAAGATATGGTCATCGCCAGTGCCATAACACACAGTGGCCCGGCTTGACATCCCCGGCATGGGTGCCCTAGGCTTCCATTTCCTCCTCCTTCGGTCCAGTGCCAGCTCAACGCCATTGGGCAGACTTACCTCATCAGACGAGTTCCTGTGGCTCCCAGGAGGACTCGCCTGATGTGTCGGCAGCAGCAGAGTGGGAATACAGGCAAGTACCCATTCATTTTTTAGCATCAGTGAATGACGGGACCCAGTGGGGAGACTCAGCCATGGCTACCTGCCAATGCTGAGTTCTCGCCACCTCACTCTGCTATTAACTCTGCTGCCAATTCCATCCAACCATCCTCACCCGCATCTCCCCCCTCTAATTCTGTTTATTCTGAGAGACTGACTATACTGGGAGGGAACCTACTGGTCTGGGATGAGCCGGCAGCTCCAAAGGCTCCTCCAGCCGCAGCCTACTCCAGGAGGGGGTTCCAAGCAGCTGTAGCCCTCAGACCAGATTCTCCACTGGTTGCTGTTTCGGTGTCTGGGCTGCATGAGAAACATCCGGTACCAGCTCCACGTCGCTCTGCAACTCCAGTACCAGCTCCATGGAGCCCCCTAGCTCCAGTGCCAGCTCCGCAGGTCATCCTGCCTGCAGCCATTCCAGAAGCCACCGTTCCAGCAGCTCATTCAAAGGCCGCTGCACCTGCTATTCACCCTGGGGTTGTCACCTTGGCAACAGGAGACCAAGAGTTAAGGCAAATACATTTTCATTTATTTTCAACCACTATTTTTGAGAAGACTTGCCTTGCTTCTGGTGGAGGGACCCAAGTGCAGATTCTATCAGCTGCTGAGTCCTCCCCACCAATCTCCACTGCTTATGACTGTGGTGTCGCCTCACTGACCTCGTGTTCTCCTCCCTCGTCCAAGGTGGCCATGTTCAGGATGGAGCCACAGGAGGACCACACCCCACCTCAACCAGCCATTGTTTCAGAGGTCAGGGGACCTCCACCCATCGTTCCAGAGGTCAGGGAACCTCCACCCATCGTCCAAGAGGTCGGCGTGCCTCCCCCCTGGTCCAAGAGGCCGGCGGGCCTCCACCCATCATCCAAGAGGCCAGGGAGCCTCCATCTGTCCTCCAAGAGGCCAGCGGGCCATCAACCGCCGTCCAAGAGGCCGGAGGGCCACCAACCGCTGTCCAAGAGGCCGGCAGGCCACCAACTGCCATCCAAGAGGCTGGGGGGCCTCCATCCACTGTCCCAGAGGCCGGGGGGCCTCCACTTGTCATTCCAGTGGCTGAACTGTCTGCTCCACCTAGGTCGTCCGAGCAGTCCACTCCACCTGGGACATCCAAGCAGTCCGCTCCAACCGTAGTCCAAGGGGCCAGCGTGGCTCCAACCATAGTCCAAGGGGCCAGCATGGCTTCACCTTTCATTCCAGAGGTCGGCATAGCTCCACTTTTCATTCCAGAGGCCGGCATGGCTCCACCTTTGTTCCAGAGGCCGGGGTTAGTGTGCAGCAGTGTTTGTTTGGTGAACTCTGTGTTCCTACAGCCACTGTTCCACCTTGTGCTCTGGTTTGGTGGCCTGGGAACAGTTGCAGACCGCCGGACTGGCCCTGCATTTTGGTTTGGGGATCCATGGGCTGGGGCAGCCCCCCCCCCCGACCTACATTGTCCCCTGGTCCAAGGGCCCATGGACTTTGGTAGACCACCCAAGCCGGGTTTGTTTTGGGGTCTTGGACTTTGTGTCACCCTTGAACTGTGTGTTTTTGTTTTGGACTCTGTGTGTGTGTGGGGGGTGGGGGGGGTCAGCCCACCTGGCCTTGTACCCCCACTGCCCACCCTGTAAGGGTTTTTGTTTTTGTTTTTTTTTTCCTTTTTTGGTGTTACTCTTGGAGGTCGGCTGGAAGCCGCCCCTTAAGAGAGGGATACTGTCAGGATGTGGTCTGGGCCCCATGTCCTCACCCTGAGTTGTAACATTATTTCTTGTCTCCAGGGCATGGGCCCCAACCCTCGTCCTCTCTTTAAGTTGTATTTTGGGATTTTCTGTATTTCACCTTTATTATCATCATTATCCTAGGTTGTTAGTATTATCATTATTGTTATTATTCAGTCTTGCATATTAATTTCTCTGTTGGTCTTTCCTCTTAGTCTAAGTTTATTAGCATTATTATTATTTATCATTATCGCCATGATCTTGTCCCCCCTCTGATGCTCTGTAAATGTCTGTCGTGCATTCTCTGTTGATAATCTGTACAGCCCCGCCTGTCCTGTTTTCTGTAACTATGCTCTGCCATCTCCATTTGTCTCTGATTGTGTCCACCTGTTCGGTGTTATGTTGATTACCTGTGTCTATATATATGTCAGTTCAATCTGTGTTCCTTATGGGTGTCCTCGTCATGTCTGCATGAACAACATGCTTCTGTTCTGCCTGCCTATTTTCCTGCCAAGCAGTTCTGTGAGTCTTTGTTACAGCTTCCGAGCTGTTTATTATTTTTGTGTTTGCACCATTGAGCTGCACCAGTTTGGCCAGCTCTTTAATAAATCATTGCAAACTTTAAATACTGCGTTTGAGTCCAGTTTCTACAAACCGTGACAATACCATTCATTTAAACGGAAGTTTTTTCTGATTTAAGGTCCCATATGTGGAAGTAGAGGGGGTGTGACTTAGGCTCTCTATACCACCCATGGTTGCTTCTAACAAGTTCTTCTTTACAGTCTATGGTATCAGCCAATATCTGTGTTCCAGCTGTGTGGCATTAATTATGCCATGAAATTGACAACAGCCTACAGCTGCAAATTCAGAAAACATCCATTATTTTTTTAATAACACTTGCCGTCTTTCCCAAAAGAAGCAATCAGAATTGGGTATCACTTAAATTATTTTAAACATCTGTACAGTATCTACCAAAAATTTTCACAATGGTTGCCTTCCTACTTTAAACGGAACATGGGGAAGACAATGTTTTGCTATAAAGGAGACTGAAATTTTAAGAGTACTTCCTAATTGTTTACATTTGTGTTTTTTCACTCCACTTAGACAGCAGACACTCCTGGAACTTCACAGTAAGAACGGACAAAACACAGGTAATATTTTATTAAACGTTTAGCTGTCCTGTATGTATGAGGGGCAGTTATTGTTAGTGTGTTGCACTTACACGTCTACTCTATGCAGTTCCCCTATGACCCTAACTATGGTGATAGCCATAGTCACAGCTCCAGGACAGCAGCTGACCACTTTGGCCAAGAGGTAAGATTGAAAGCTACTGGACGAATCTTTTTACTTGGCCAAATTAGTTATTGATATTCCAAATATGAGTATAGATGTCAGTACTTTAGATGACCTGGATTTTAAAACTGTCTAGAACAGATGCTGGCTTTGTAATTGAGGAATTCCCATTTATCTGTCGGTTTTTAATCCTTCATCAGCCTCTTGGAAAGGGTGGTCTAGGCTCCCTGGCCAGAGAGGAGATGTCTGATGCTGCACACACCCCAGTCGCTCACATGGAGGACTTAGTGCAGGATATTCTCAACGAACGCGCTTCCAAAAAGAGACGCCCCGTCCCCGTCCCTCCTTCTGCCCTTGCCACAGAAACAAGACGGCCAGATCCAGCAGTGAGGAGAAAGAGGCGTCCAATTCCTACAATTCCCTCCACAAAGTCTGAAGCTGACCCTGATGTTTAGGGGCTTTAACGTGGACATTCTGTGGGTTTTTACATTGTTGGGAGACTCAGTTTCACCTCAATTTACCAACCTTGTTGCCTCTTGAAAAATCTGTACCTGTTGGCCTGGTTCAAGGTCTATAGGCAAGATTGATGAGGTTAATATGTCAAATGTTACCAAAATTTCACCACGAAACAGTATATCTGGTCACATAAAAACATTCTATTTTTGAGTTCTATTGAACTAATACAGAGTAACCAGACTGACACTTCTTAACACTTCTTTTCTTGCAACATGTGTTGAAGTTGTCCATTCATTAAATGTATGAAAAAACCACAACAGTGAGCTGAATGTCTTACCGAAGGTGACTGGATGTTGAGTCAAGCAGGCAGCTTTACCAGCAATCATTGGAAAGGACTGCAACTTAGGGTATCACTTTGCATCCTGGTAATGAACTGTTCTTCTGCCCTTAAAGGGGCTTTGGGGCTGATGAGCTGAAGAAGAATTATTGATCCGCATTAGAAATCCATTTTTTAATATAACAGTCTTGACTGTTGTTGACACAGTTGTTTTGTAGATTAAACTTTTTTTTAAAGCAGTGGGCTACAGATGATTTTTCTGAAGATGTAGCAATTCAAAGTGAAAAAAGCAGTTAATCTAATTTTTATGGCACCACACTGCCTCGTGTTTTGTTGTGCTTTTCCTTTTATGAATACAGTATGCACAGTGTTTCCCCTGTAAATGGTTTTTGGGTAAATGTTTTTAACCCAGTGGTAAGAGTGGGTATGAGCAACCATCTTTTTAATTTTTCACATGATGCAAGGTTTTTGGTCATTTCCATCTAAAACACTTCTAAAGACAGTGGACACATTGTAGAAATGACTCTGTAAACTCCTTTTATTATAAACAAAATGTTTATGGCTGGTTGCTGCATTTTGATCTGCCCTCTTTTGGCCCATTGTTGGCTCTGTGGCCTGTACAATAGTTGGGAAAACTGATGTGATTCATTTGCATTGGGGACAGCTTAGAATAAGAGATTCTTCAGCATACCTGGAGTATGGTTGATTTTAGCTTTAAAGTTGAGAGAATTTCATCCATCCTTGTGTAAATTTGCACTTGACTCTTGTTTTAAAATGTAAACATGACCAGGCTCCCAGAGATTTTAGCATTACCTTTGGATTTGCCTGGAGGCTGGGTTTTTTTTGTCACAAATCTTTATAAGGTGTCATGAGCCGAGTGCTGGAGATTTTCTGCCAGACTCAGTCTCATGGCTTTCTCTGCATGTTTAGTCATTTGTTGCATTTTGGGATTATGTATTCTGATTCTGTGTGTCATTCTTCCCAGTTTGATCCCATTCTGATCCCAATCATGTATCCTCACCTTCTCCTGCCTGTTCAGGTACCCACACCTGTGGTTTATTATGTTATTGGGGTCTGATCCCTATTTTAGGGGTTCTGCACCCATTGTATGGCACAGCGTCCTACTATCAATTTTCACCCACTATCGTTCTACAAACGTAAGTGTTGTTTGTATTACATTTTTCTAAGTTGCCCTAGCGTGCGCTCCACGATGGGTTTTCTGCAGGTTTAGCCGGCGACATCCTCGCCTTTTCCTCTGCTATTTTGCTAACCTGTGCCTCAAATTCCTGCCGGTTTTTGGTTCATCATTATTTGTTGTTTTTGTGCACTTGTTCACCATTAAAATTTGCAAACTCATGGCTGGCGTTTGGTGCCTTTTTCCCTGCCCTGAAGGGTGTTTATGACAAAAAGATGCTGCCAGTGTGGGCACTAGCAGCCATGAGTTTTGCCTTTTTTTTCCTCCCCTCCTGTGTTTTTCTCTTAAGCCTGTGTTTTTTCTGCTGGCATGGCAGCGTTCCCTGACCATTGTCAATATGAGTTTAGTGAGGAGGAGTGTTGGACTCTTAGTGTGGCAAGTAACATCTTATCGGAGGCTCGTGTTTCCCTCACTCCTGAGGCGGTACAGGAGTGATGGGTTGGAGCCACACAAGTGCTGGGAGTATGCCCCAGCCTGTGGAGTCATCCGGAACGCACAGACCTACTCCTCTCCATAATTGACCCATCATCCATGCTCCACAGGCTGGGGGAAAACCCCTCCAAACGTCCGCCCGTGTCTCCGCCTCCTCACCGGACGACTTCCGCAGTTCCCGAAGGAACGTCGTCTGGACCTGCAGCAGCAGCAACCACCAAGCCCCGGGATTTAAGGCAAGTATCTCTTCATTTATCAACACCAATTAATGAATTGTCTTGCCTTATTCCCGGTGGTGAAGCTCAGCAGCAGCGGCCCGATTTGGCTGAGCATTCACCATCTGCTGTTATTTCTCTACCCTCATCTTCTTCTCCTTTGCCCCTCTCCAACTACTCTGAGTGTCTGCCGGTCCTGGGAGGGAGCTGCCGGACTATGGAGAGGCCTGTGGTCCCAGAGAGGACCAGTTCAGCCAAGGAGAAGATCGCCTCCAGTGCCCCAAAGCCTGAACTCACGAAGGAACGTTCCCTGGTTTCAGCAATACGGGACCCGTTGCCATCGGTGAGGGGGTTCCAGGCCCTGCATCTCGGGGTTAGGGACATGCTGGCATCAACGGTGAGGTGGCCTACAGCCACCATGCCGGACGAACCATCGGCGTTGCCTGCCTCGCCTAGAGATCCTGAGTCTGCAGGAATCACCATGCCTGCTGTGGGGGCTGTCACAGCCGAATCATAGCTGGACCTCCAGAGGGCCGAGCCTGAAGCTACATCATCGCCTGGATTGACAGAGTCCTGGACGGTGGTGGAGCTCGAGCTCAGGCAAGTGCTCTTCTTTGTTTTTCTCTTATCAGTCTTGGAGAAATCTTGTCTGGCTCTTGGTGAGGAGAGCTGGGTGCAGCCATCAGCTGCACCAGAGCTCACCTCGCCGGACTCCACCGCTGCCGCTGCCGGTGACCCTGACCCTGCCTCTTTGCTTATATTGTCTGAGCTCTCCCCCAGGATCACCAAGGATGTGTCAGCTGTGCCAGAGGTCTCTGAGGGTCCAGGCTTGCTCCCCATGGGTCCAGCTCCTCCCACTGAGGTCGTCGAGGGTACCCCATCCCAGCCCGGGACCTCCGTGGGTGCTGCTTTGCAGACGCTCTGTCCCAGCCTGGAACCTCCGTGGGTGCATTTTCGGCCCAGGCTAGGTCCTCCGTGGGTGCAGCTCCTCTCCTGCGCAGGTCTTCGTGGGTGCTGTGTCCCAGTAGGGGACCGTCGTGGTTTCGGCATCCCAGTCTGAGGCCAACTTGGGTGTTGCGTCTCAGTATTGGTCTGCCATGGGTGTTGTGCTCCAGCCCGGGGTCCACCATGGGTGCAGCCATGGCCCAGTCCGGGTCCACCGAGGGTGCAACCATGTCCCAGTGCAGGACCTCCGAGGGTGCTGCTGGCCAGCCCGCGGGCGTCGGGGCCCCCCTTCCTCTGCCAGATGCCATTGTGGTCCCCTTTCCTTTGCCCAACGTCGTCAAGATTTCCCTGACTCCTCCACCCTGCCCACCTCTAGTTCCTCCCGTTGGGCAGCCGTCTCCTGGACCACCCCTGCTGTTTAGGTGGCTTAAGAACTCTGGTCGACCACCTAACGGACTGAGCTGTTGGGTTGGGTGGCCCATGCTCTCAGGCAGGCCACCCGACTCGGACCACCTTGCCATCCGCCAGGCCTGGGATTTTGGTCGCCCCCCCGAAACCTCTAGCTCTTTGGCCCGGGGGGCCTAATTTATTATTACTGACTGGTGTGGGTCCTGAGCAGGGTTTGTTTTGTTCCCTCCTGGCCTGTTTCCCCCACCATCCTCCCTGGGTGGGTTATTGTGGTTCCCTGCTTGGGGGGGAGGGAGGCTCTTTCTTTTTCTTTTGGTGTCACCTTGGGGTGTCTGGGATCCACCCCTTGAGAGGGGGGCTCTGTCATAAGTCGAGTGCTGGAGATTTTCTGCCATACTCGGTCTTATGGCTTTCTCTGCATATTTATTCATTTGTTGCATTTTGGGGTTATGTATTCTGATTCTGTGTGCCGTTCTTCCCAGTTTGTGTCAGTGTTATATTTTTATATTTATTTGATGTTATTTTATTCTCTTTTTTAGTTTCTCCTCTGACTGTTGACAGCTGTCAGGGGCATTTAGCTTCGTGTGGGCGTGCCCTGTTAGCTGTCAGTTTTTGGTTCGCCTCCCTCTCACTTACGAAGCTGATCCCAATCATGTATCCTCACCTTCTCCTGCCTGTTCAGGTACCCACACCTGTGGTTTATTATGTTATTGGGGTTTGATCCCTACTTTAGGGGCTCTGCACCATTGTATGGTGCAGCGTCCTATCAACTTTCAACCACTGTCGTTCTACAAACATAAGTGTTGTTTGTATTACATTTTTCTATGTTGCCCTAGCGTGCGCTCCACAGTGGGTTTTTTCCAGGTTTAGCTGGCGATGTCCTTGCCTTAGCCTCTGCTATTTTGCTAACCTGTGGCTTAAATTCCTGGCAGTTTTTGGTTCGTCATTATTTGTTGTTTTTGTGCACTTGTTCACCATTAAAATTTGCAAACTCACGGCTGGCATTTGGTGCCTTTTTCCCTGCCCTGAAGGGCGTTTATGACATAAGGTTTTTAAGGTTATCTGTTTTTGAGTGGATCTTCCATCTCAATTCTAAATTCATGCCATTGAGTTAATGTTATTTTGTCATTTCTACATTGGAAAACAAGTAAATCATCCCAAACATTTATCTTTGCATTTTCCTTTCTGCAAACAAATGGACTAATGACCAATATGGGGAGTATACACATTCTTCTAATTTTAAATATTTAACTTGAAATGAGGCAGAAACTGGAAGCAGACAGGTGCATGCTTTGACTGGCATCCTTACATAAGCCAGTATAAAAATGGACTATAGACAAACTGGCCAACATCTGAGAGTTTGGTTCACAGTGGCATGAAAGCATTATGCAGTTGTTACAAATTTCTTGGCTGCACATCCATGATACAAATGTCCTGTTTGATGACATCCCAAAGCTGTTCTATCAGATTTAAATTCTTTTGACTGTGGAGGTCAAAAGAATTGGAACCAGTCTCCTGGAGATGGGTTGGAGCTTGGCCTACTCTGAGAGAACATCTGAGAGTTTGGTTCACAGTGGCATGAAAGCATTATGCAGTTGTTACAAATTTCTTGGCTGCACATCCATGATACAAATGTCCTGTTTGATGACATCCCAAAGCTGTTCTATCAGATTTAAATTCTTTTGACTGTGGAGGTCAAAAGAATTGGAACCAGTCTCCTGGAGATGGGTTGGAGCTTGGCCTACTCTGGAGTTGCCCCAAGCGAGAGGCGACGAGCAGGGGTGGGTATTCTTGTATCCCCCCACCTTGCTGCCTCTATATTGGAGTTTTCCCCGGTGGATGAAAGGGTTGTTTCCCTGCGCCTTTGGGTTGGGAAATGGGTCCTGACCATCATTTGTGCCTATGCACCAAATGATGGTTCAGAGTACCCACCCTTTTTGGAGTATCTGACTGGGGTGCTGGAGAGTGCTCCCCTTGGAGACTCCATTATCCTACTGGGGGACTTCAATGCACACGTGGGCAATGACAGTGAAACCTGGAAGGGGATGATTGGAAGGAACGGCCTGCCCGATCTGAACCCGAGTGGTGTTCAGTTATTGGGCATCTGTGCTAACCATAGTTTGTCCATAATAAACACTATGTTCAAGCGTAAGGGTGTCCATATGTGCACTTGGCACCAGGACACCCTAGGTCACAGGTCAATGATCAATTTTGTTATCGTGTCATCAGACCTGCGACCGTATGTCTTGGACACTCACACTAAAGAGAGGTGCAGAGCTGTCAAATGATCACCACCTGGTGGTGAGTTGGATCCGATGTGCAGGGGAGGATGCCATTCAGACCTTGTAGACCCAAACGTATAGTGAGGGTGTACTGGGAACATCTGGCTGAGGCCCCTGTCCGGGAGGTCTTCAACTCCCACCTCCGGAAGAACTTCAACATTCCAAGGGAGTCTGGAGACATGGAGTCTGAATGGGCCATGTTCTCTCCCTCCATTGTTGAAGCTGCAGTGTCATCGGGGCATCTCGTGGTGGCAACCCCTGAACCAAGTGGTGGACACCAGTGGTGAGGGGGGCCATTAAGCTGAAGAAGGAGTCCTATCAAGCTTGGTTGGCTTGTGGGACTCCCGAAGCAGCTGAGGTGTACTGGCAGGCCAAGCGGAGTGAAGCGCGGGTGGTTGCTGAAGCAAAAACTCGGGTATGGGAGGAGTTCAGTGAGGTCATGGAACAAGACTTCGGTCAGCCTCGAAGAGATTCTGGCAAACTGTCCGGCGGCTCAGGAGGGGGAAGCAGTTCCCTGTCCACACTGTGTATGGTGCGGATGGAGCACTGCTGACTTTGACTGGGGATATCGTTGGGTGGTGGAAGGAATACTTTGAGGATCTCCTCAATCCGACTGATGTGCCTTCCACAGAGGAAGCAGGGCTTGTGGACGAGGAGGAGGACTCGCCTATCACAGGGGCTGAGGTTGCCAAGGTGGTTAAAAATCTCTTTGGTGGCCAGGCCCCGAGGGTGGACGAGATTCACCCTGAGTACCTCAAGGCCCTGGATGTTGTAGGGCTGTCATGGTTGACACACCTCTGCAACATTGCGTGGAGGTTGGGGGGCAGTGCCTTTGGCATGGCAAACCAGGGTGGTGGTTCCTCTCTCCAAAAAAGGGGACCGGAGGGTGTGCTCCAACTTTAGAGGGATCACACTCCTCAGCCTCCCTGGGAAGGTCTATGCCAAGGTACTGGAGAGGAGAGTCCAGCCGTTGGTCGGACCTCGGATTCAGGAGGAGCAATATGGTTTTCATCCTGGCCATGGCACATCGGACTAGCTCTTTACCCTCTCGAGAATCCTCGAGGGTTCATGGGAGTTTGCCCAACCAGTTTACATGTGTTTTGAGGACTTGGAGAAGGCATTCGACCACGTCCCTCGTGATTTTTTGTGAAGGGTGCTTTGGGAGTATGGGGAATTGGGCTTGTTGCTACGAGCTATTCGGTCTCTGTACAACCGTTCGTATTGCCAACACTCGGTCGGACTCATTCCCAGTGAGAGTTGGACTCCGCCAGGGCTGCCCTTTGTCACCAATCCTGTTCATAATTTTTATGGACAGGATTTCTAGGCACAGCCAGGGAATGGAGGGTGTCATGCTTGGTGACCACAGGATCTCATCTCTGTTGTTTGCAGATGATGTTGTCCTGTTGGCTTCATCCCGCAATGACCTACAGCTCTTGCTGGGACGGTTTGCCACTGAGTGTGAAGCGGCTGGGATGAGAATCAGCACCTCCAAGTCTGAGTCCATGGTCCTCAGCCGGAAAAAGGTGGATTGTCTTCTCTGGGTTGGGGACAGGCTCCTGCCCCAAGTGGAGGAGATTACATATCTCGGGGGTCTTATTCACGAGTGAGAGGAGAATGGAGCGAGAGATTGACAGATGGATCGGAGCAGCATCTGCAGTGGTGCGGACATTGTACTGGTCTGTTGTGGTGAAGAGGGAGCTGAGCTCTAAGGCAAAGCTGTTGATTTACCGGTCAATCTACGTTCCTACCCTCACCTATGGTCATGAGCTTTGGGTAATGACCGAAAGAGTGAGATTGCGGATACAAGCAGATGAAATGAGCTTTCTTTGTAAGATTGCTGGACTCACCCTTAGAGATAGGATGAGGAGCTCAGTCATCCGGGAGAGGCTCAGAGTAGAACCGCTGGTCCTCCATATTGAAAGGAGCCAGTTGAGGTGGTATGGGCATCTAATCAGGATGCCTCCTGGACACCTCCCACTTGAGGTGTTTCGGGCATATCCCTCTGGGGAGGAGACCCCGGGGCAGACCCAGGACTCGCTGGAGAGACTATGTCTCCCAGCTGGTCTGGGAATGCCTTGGTATTCTCTCTGAAGAGCTGGAGCAGGCGGCTGGGGAGAGAGAAGTCTGGGCTTCTCTGCTTGAACTGCTGCCTCCACAACCCGGACTTCCGGAAAAGCGGTAGAAGATGGATGGATGACTGACTGGATCATCCATCCATATCTCCATCCATGACTCCATGGTCATTCATCCATCCATGGATGGATGGATGACTGTGGAGGTCATTTGTCATGCTCAAGTAACAAATGTGAGATGATTCAAGTTTTGTGACATGGTGCATTATCCTTCTGGAAATAGCCATCACAAGTTGGGTACAATGTAGTCATGAATGTGTGGTTGTGCTGAATCATATACGAACACAAACTGCTATACAAACTTTGACTAACTGTAAAATATTTACGGCTGCCAGTAGTACCCCTAAGCCTCTTTCTGTGAGGGTTCCTGTCAGCTCTTTCTCCCTGCCTCCCTCTCTCCTTACTGATTGAGCACCTCTCCCTGCAGCTGCAAGCACCACCTGCTGCTTATCAGTGGGAGATGATAAATAGGACACTCTCCCATTACTCTGCCTGGTCACGTCTGATCAATGCACCTGTCTGTATCCTGCCCTGTATTGTAAACCTGTTTAACCTTGTGCCTTATGCTGCCGTGATCTGACCCTTGCCTGTCTTTAGACTCTGTGCCTGCCTGTCTTTTGGATTTGTCTGCCTGTTCTGTCCTAACCTGCCGCACTCTGACCCCTGCCTGCCTCTGGATTCTGGAAACTGCTTAACAGACTGGATTTGGATAACCTTGGACTGAGCACATCATCACATCCCCACGTAAGTCGACTTACCACCATTCATTATCATTATTACCATCCCCCTTTCCCCACACCCAGGCCTGGCCAGCCTTTTCCCCTCTCCGCTCACCTGCACTGAAGGACTCCTTCCCTGACATCCGTCATCACTGGATCTGCTGCCATTCCCCGCTGCTTCCACCAGAAGAAACCTGTAAGCATACAAACAATATTAATTCCCCTGTCACTGTTCTCACCGTTGTCTCTTCTCTCTCTCCTGCAGGGTTGCTAAATCCTCATCACCATTAGACAACTGTAATATAATTGTCAATAAAGATAATTGTTTCACTCATCTTAAACGTTGTCCTCCATGTCTGCTCCTGGGTCTGAGTATTACTCCATGTCAGTACACAACCAGCATGCAGACCCAGCGGGCACGGCCACGACAACTGTCGTAGCCCGTCTTCTAGAGCAGCGTGTAGACCAAATATCTTACCAAAATCAGGTAATGCAAAACCAAATGTCTGACCATATCACTCGGCTAGACTAAATGCTACAGGGGCTCGTGGCGGCGTCCTCTGTCATGCCCTACCTTGCGTCACCCCGTCGGGGGCACTCTACTTGGTATCCTTGCCTTCCCGTTATTCCGGAATGCTGGAGGAGGAAAGCAGTTTTCTTTTCCAGTGTCAGGTAATGTTCAACCAAGTACTGGAGGATTTTCCTACTGATCAGAGCTGCATTAGCTTCGTGGCGGGGCTCCTTGACAGGCACACACTCATCTGGGCTCAGGTGTTGATCCAGGGGCTGGATTACCACCTGTTCACCAATCCCCGATTCTCAGAGGAGTTTACTTGGGTTTTTGATCACACCGACCGGGAGGACAACACTTCCGCGTGGCTACTCAGCCTCCACTAGGGGCTAAACTCAGCAGCAGAGCACGCGGTTTGTTTCTGGGTCTTAGCAGCCGAAGCTGGGTGGAGCGACACGTATTCATCCAGAGTCTTAGCTCCCTCCTTCATGACAAGCTTGCCCGCCTTCAGGATGAACCGGAATCATTAGATGTTCTTATTTCTTTAGTCATTAAACTGGACAACAAACTTCGTGATGGAGCGGCGACGTGCGTCCAATACCACTTCATGCATTAGTCCACCGCGCTCACAGCTCCTCGCCTTGCCACCAGCCCTTGCTGGCAATGAATACTTGCAGCCCATGGCTATTGGGCGGTCCAAGCTAACTCCGGCCGAAAAACAGCCGCGGCATGAAGACAGCCTATGCCTGTACTGTGGTCAACTAAATCATGTTGTTAATTGGTGCCCAGAGAAATTAAACGGCTCAGCCCATCAGTCAAAATGGGGGAACTGATGGGCGGGGTCAATAATCTCCCTATAAATCACCTAGTCCTACCTGTATGTATAATGCTCCAGTCTACCGAGTTTGTTGGCTTAGCACTAGTTGACTCAGGGGCCAGACAAAATTTTATTTCTGAGAGTCTGGCAACCAAGTTCAAAATTCCCTTCACCCAGTTACACCAGCCCCAGAAACTCATAGCTCTGTCTGGCCAACCCCTCACTCAGATCACTAAACTCACGGTCCCACTAACTGTCCTAACCCTAGTATACCCCTGGCTGTATATTCGCACTTCTGTCACTGACTGGAACCAAGCGGTCATGAACTCTTGGAGCACCTGTTGTATGGCTGCCTGCCTCCACTCAGCGGCCTGCTCACCTTCCATTTCACTCCAGGCCCCAACCCCAGAGTCTCCTGACCTCTCTAAAGTTCCCCCAGTCTACCATGACCTAGCTCCCGTTTTCTGTAAGGTCAAAGTTACGTCACTTCCCTCTCACCAGCCTTATGATTGTGCCATAGAGCTTCAGCAGGGAGTAAAATTACCCTCCAGATGGCTATCTAGCGTCTCGGGTTACGAAAAGGAGGCCATGGAAAAGTATGTAAAGGAGTCCCTAAGCAATGGCCTTATTTGTCACACCTCATCAGCCCTGGGGGCAGGGTTTTTCTTTGTTGGGAAGAGGGATAGTTCGCTACGCCCCTGTATCGACTGCCGGGAACTAAATAACATCACTATCAGGGACAAATAACTGCTTCCCCTTATTAATTTGGCCTTCGACCAATTTCAAGGGTTGACAATTTTCACAAAACTCAACCTCAGGAACACCTACCACCTTATCCAGATCAGGGAGGGTGATGAATGGAAAATGGCTTTTTCCACACACCAAGGTCACTTTGAATACTGCATTATGCCATTCAGACTCACCAATGCCCCCACAGTTTTTCAAAAGCTAATTAATGATGTACTATGGAACTTCCTGAATATGTTTGTTTTTGTCTACCTCGACGACATCCTTATCTTCTCCCGCTCGCTGGAGGAACATCAAGTCCATGTCCATCTAGTCCTCCAGTGTCTCCTGGAGAACCAGTTATATGTGAAAGCAGAAAGCTGCGGGATCCACACCACCACTTTTCTGGGTTTCATAATTTCACCTGGAAGCATCAAACCCAACCTGGCTAAGGTTCTAGCAGTAACAAATTGGCTCACCTCATCCAACCGTAAACTACAGCAATTCCTGGGGTTCGCCAATTTTTACCGGCACTTCATCTGGAATTATAGCTCCCTTGTCCAACCACTCACCGCCCTCACGTCCACCAAAGTCCCCTTCTGTTGGACCCAGGAGGCACAGGAAGCGTTCACCCTCCTTAAGACCCACTTCACTGATGCCCCCATCCTGCTCCAGCCCAACCCTGAGCTCCAATTTATTGTTGAAGTAGATGCTTCAAACACAGGGGTGAGGGCAGTGTTGTCGCAGCACTCTAGGGCCGATGGGAAGGTTCACCCGTGCACGTATTTCTCTCGGCAACTGTTCCCCACCGAGAGAAATTACGACGTTGGGGATCAAGAGCTGCTGGCTCTTAAACTGGAGTTGGAAGAATGGCACCATTGGCTAGAGGGGTTGGCCCTGCTCTTTCTTGTGTGGACAGACCACAAGAATCTCGAGTACATCCACTCTGCCCAACGTCTAAACCCTCGCCAATCCAGAGGACTCTGTTCTTCAGTCGGTTTAGGTTCTCTCTCACCTACAGGCCAGGTTTGAAGAACCTCTGTGCTCCACACGAAAGACCCCTACTTTGCCCCCTGCCGGATTCCTCCAGCCCCTCCCAGTTCCCAGCCATCCTTGGTCCAACATAGCGCTGGATTTCATGATTGGATTACCCCCCTCCAACGGGCACATGGTCATCCTTACAATCACTGACAGGTTCTCCAAGGCAGCTCACTTCATCCCCCTGAAGAAGCTCCCATCTGCCTTGGAGACAGCACACCTCCTGTCAGTGCATGTGGTCAGGCTACATGGCATCCCCAAGGACATTGTTTCCGACCATGGTCCCCAGTTCATCTCGAAGGTTTGGTGAGCCTTCTGTAAGGCCATCGGGGCCACGGCCAGCCCCTCCTCTGGTTTCCACCCCCAGACCAATGACCAGTGTGAGAGGGCCAACCAGGAGATGGAAGCGATGCTCCAATGTGTCACGGCAGCAGACCTTTCCTCCTGGAGCTCCCATCTTCAGTTTTTTCAATTCAATTTATTTATATAGTGCCAAATCACAACACAAGGTCAGGGTCACAAGGGTCTCAAGGCCCTTTATAAAAGAGTGAGTTTAGGCCACACTCTCAAATCTACAGAAACCAGCACAGACCCCTAAGAGTAAGCACTGCGGTGACACAGGAGAGGAAAAGCTTCCCTTTAACGGGCAGAACAATAGCTCATAGAGGACGGCCATCCGCCTCAATGGGTCGAGTATGCCCACAACTCAGCCACATCAGCAGCTACTGGATTCTCCCTATTCAAGGCATCATTGAGCTACCACCTGTCTCTCCTCCCCATCGCTGAGGAGGAGGTAGCAGTACCATCTGTGGCAGCCCACATCACCAAGTACAGGTGCTTTTGGAGGGAGACAAAAGCGGCCTTGCTTCGGACGACAGGGGAGAACTCCAGGTGGGCGAACCGGAGGAGGTGTACTGCCCCTGAGTACCAGGTTGGCCAGAAGGTCTGGCTTTCCAACCGGAACCTTCCCCTGAAGGCTGAGACCAGGAAGCTCGTCCTCTGCTTTGTGGGTCTATTCACCGTCACAGAGATTATCAACCCCGCTTTAATGAGACTGGTCCTACCTGCCTCTCTATGGGTACACTCAACATTCCATGTCTCACACGTCAAACCTGTTTTCTCCAGTTCCCTCTGCTGATCATCCAAACCACCACCGCCCCAGAAGATAGCCGACGGGGGACTGATCTATGCGGTCACCTGGATTCTGGATGCTCGCCACAGTGGGTGTGGCATCAGATTCCTCGTCGACTGAAAGGGGTATGGTCCTGAGGCGAGGTCCTGGATCATAAGGTCTTTCATCATGGATGACTCCCTCATCCTGAACTTTTATCGCCACCATCCACACAAACTACAAGTGACACAAGGAGGCGCCCCTTGAGAGGGGGGGTACTGTGAGGGTTCCTGTCTGCTCTTTCTCCCTGCCTCCCTCTCTCCCCGCTGATTAAGCACCTCTCCCTGCAGCTGCAAGCACCACCTGCCGCCAGTCAATGGGAGATGATAAATAGGACGCTTTCCCATTACTCTGCCTGGTCGCATCTGATCAACACACCTGCCTGTATTGTAAACCTTTTTAACTTTGTGCCTTATGCTGCCGTGATCTGACCCTTGCCTGCCTCTAGACTCTGTGCCTACCTGTTGTTTGGATTTGTCTGCCTGTTCTGTCCTAATTTGCCATGCTCTGACCCCTGCCTGCCTGCCTCTGGATTCTGGAAACTGCTTAACGGACTGGATTTAGATAACCTCGGACTGTGCACATCATCACATCCCTACATAAGTCGACTTACCACTGTTCATTATCACCATCCCCCTTTCCCCAGCACCCAGGCCTGGCCAGCCTTTTCCCCTCCCCATTCACCTGCAGTAAAGGACTCCTTCCCTGATGTCCATCATCACTGGATCTGCTGCCATTCCCCGCTGCTTCCACCAGAAGAAACCTCTAAGCATACAAACAATATTAATTCCCCTGTAACTGTTCCATATACTCACCATTGTCTCTTCTCTCTCCCCTGCACGGTTTCCAGATCCTCATCACCATTACACAATTGCAATATAATTGTCAATAAAGATAATTGTTTCACTCACCTTAAACATTGTCCTCCGTGTCTGCTCCTGGGTCTGAGTATTACTCCATGTCACTTTTTTGCTGTGGAGATGTAGGTTATATGGCATTTTGACCTTCATGTTTGACCTTGTGATCCCAAAAGCATAGCGATAGTTCAGATTCACAGGGTGAACCTGTGTACCAAGTTTGGTGATCCTACTGTTGTGTTGGAGTTTGGGCTCTTATTTGTGTGATATGGGTGGTGGCTCTACCTTCCGGTTCTGCCACCACCCGTGGCTATAAGAGAGCAGTGGGCAGGAGGGGCGGTCTCTTTGCCACCTCTTCTGCCTGACTGTTGTGCCTGTGCTAAATAGTGGCTCTCTAATAAACGTGTTCAGTTCGACACCTGGCCTCATCCTTGGCTCCATACACAGACATAGCATTTGGCAACAAGGATAAAAGTGGATTAAAATAAGGTATGCAAGCATGTGGGTTTGAAATCCAGCCATTTTTGGAGCTCTCCGGTGAGCCACTGGTCCCCTGGCCAAGGTGGTGGGCCGTTTTCTGGACGTACATGGTGGCACTGGACCTTGGGAGGCTGGAGAAGTTGTGGGCATGTGAGTTTTTGGTGCACAATCCTGGAATGGAGGAAGGGCGTGTTCTGAGTGCACTGAGTGGCTGTGATAGTTTTGTTGAAGTGGTTGAGCTAATGGTGCGCTATTTTTGCGCCCTGGAAAATGTCATGGTTTGCAAGATTCAGTTTCGACAGCACCGCCAACAGGTAGGCGAGCCTATTCAGCGGTTCATGACGGACTTGGAGCTGTTGGTCAGTGGGTGCCACCTTGGACTATAGGAGAGGCTGATGATTTGTGACCAGCTGGCAGAGTATGCCAACGGCGCTGCGATAGGGCCGAAGCTGCTTAAGTTTTGAGGTGAAATGACGCTGCCCACAGCCATCGAGTTAACTCAACAGCTGGAAGCTGCGGATAAACTGCCACGGGAGCTGAGTGAGTGCTTTTCATACTGAAATCTGGGATCACCCCCGACCACACATGCAGTGGACCCGGTCAGCGTGGAAAGTGTGGAGGATGACGCTAGCGCTGTGAATGTGAGGTCTGCCCCGGGACAGTCCAAAGGTGAGGGCTGTGGGTCCACGAAGCACCGTTTCAGAGCCAAAGATTGTTCGGCAAGAGCAAAGCGCTGCGGCAAGTGTGGCCACTTGCTTTATGTCACCAGGGCATGCCACAGATCCGTGCGAGAAGATCCGTGGCACAAAGAGGACTCTCGCGTTCTCACAGTTGTGCATGCTGAGTCCCTGAGGACCAACGGACACGTGTACTGTATGATGGAGTTGGACGGGGTGGAAGTGGTTTTATGGATCAACGCGGGAGCGACGGGCTCCGTGCTGGACTGGACGACTGTGAGATGTTTTCCCCCACACGTCAGGATTGAGAGTGGCCTGGCACCACTTTGTGGTTATGGAGGAGGACGGCTGGCCACAGTGGGAACGTTGGAACCAACGGCTCAGTGCAAATTGGCCGAGACGTGGGACTGTTCAACCCTGAGAATGGTAGACAGCGTGGTCTGGGATGAGGAACTGCCTGGCACCCTGGAGAGTGAGCAAGACCAATATCGCTCAGGGTCATCACAGGAGGGTATCTGTGCCAGAGCTCAAGTCGCCCTGGACAAGGGTACTGGGCGGCACAGCAGGACGTCTGTGACAACGAGCGACGTCGAAAAGCTGGTCTCACCTGTTCCTGGATCTCGGCTGAAGTGGGCCGGTGAACAGGGAACCACAACGGCGATGGCGGTGGTGAAGTTAAGAGGTTGGGACTGGACAGTCAGGCACGGTAGAACAACGTGCCAAGCAGAAATCCTGCAAGCTGAGCGGGACCCCTCTGGGGGTCAAGGACTGGATTTGGGAGGAGAGGCAATCACGGCAGATATGGGCAGGTCGACGGTTGGAAGAGTTCATCTCCAGCTGCCAAACGGTTCATGGGGGCGCCTGAATGAGTTGCGGCATGCCCAGGAGGGGACTGAGGGATGTGGGCCTAGAGAAGCAGAGTAGCCAGTGGTGATAAAGAGGAGGCGCACCGGTGCTGAGGCAACCTGCTGCGGCCCAGGAGGCTGGCTGCCTCCAGGGGCGGACTGATGACAGGATGGTCCAGGGGGCCCACGGACTTGTTTTCTCCAGCCGTATGTATATAGGTTAACTGTTGTGCATGTGTTTGAATCGGTTATGCACAGGCACGGCACGGTTGTGCCTGCGCTGAATAGTGCCTCTCTAATAAACATGTGTTCAGTTCAACACCTGGCCTTGTCCTTGGCTCTATATACAGACATAACACCTACCTTTACTCATTCTATAGTAATACAGCATAGGGAATGCTAACCTTGACCTTTGGACCCCAAACCCATAGATATAGAGGAGTTGCACCGACGTCACGTGGATCACATATCTTTTGGTTACTGCGCCATTTTGGACGGCAACAAACAGTCAAATCACCAACAGCAAGCGTGAGTGAGTGTAATCAATGAGATAAATGGCTACACACAAATCAACACTGTTTTCCAATGACAAGGTACAGACTTTTCTGTGCTTGGTAACTGACTAAAGAAGTCCAGAGGGAGCACAGCCACTGACCGGCAAAGGCAGATGGGAGGCAGAGTGGTGTCAACCCGACCACGGCATCATCATTGTTGAAAACAATGATAGAGGATGGTGAGTGATGGGACATTATGCATCTTTGCCATTATTTATCCCAGTGGTGGAAAGCTCATTTTGAACAAACAACACCATTGTCTCCTGTATGCAGACAATGAGCTAGCTAGTTAGCCATCAATGCTAACTCTGTGCTCTGCTTGTATTTGCGCTTGTGTCGACAACATCTGACTAAATAAGCTAGTGTTAATCCTGGTTAAAAAGTAGTTTTTTACATGTTGCACATCCGTGCTGTGTATGTACTTAAGTTGTGTGTGTATTTTCATTCTAGAGTCCTACCGCAGGCTGAAGATCTGCTGAACCGGGACCAGCAGCACATCCAGTTGCTGCTCAGTGAGGCAAGACAGCATGAAATGGGAACAGGTCAAGTGGACCCTTGACCAAGTGAGCACCCCATGTGAACACCCCAAGTGGACCCCGGGGTCCAATCTGTACATGTACAAGTACATTTTCAATCCAGTGATTTACAAACTGATTCAGAGCTTTCTAAAGCCTCATTCAGAACATTATAGTCCCACATGCCTATTCATTGCTCAGGAAATGTAGCATTTCTTAACTGTGCACATGATAATAAAGCCTTTGAATCTTGAATCTGTGGATTTTCATCTGGGGGCAGCCAGTGGTGACGAGCAGCAGTGGTGGAAAAGAAAAGGCTTTTGAAAGCAGAAACACAGCCAAAACCTTCTCCGGGTCAGTTTAGTTGTCATCTTACATATATATATATATACAGTATATATATATATACGTATATATATATATATATATATATATATATATATAGGTATATTAGGTATATATATATATATGGGCGGTCCCATTGGAAAAACTCGACATACCGAGAGAACTGAGGCGAAAACGCCGCGGCTGCCAGGCTGGAGTAAGGCGGAGGACAAAAAATATAAGGTACAGACCCTCCCTTCCATCTGCTGTCATGGGAAATGTACGGTCGATACTGGGAAAGGTAGATGAGCTAGTGGCTATCTCCCGTTATGATAGCACATACCGGGAGTGCTCTCTCCTTTTGTTTACTGAGACGTGGCTAACTGAACTAGCAGCAGATGCTAACATTGAGCTGGAGGGTTTTCACATGATACGAGCTGACCGAACACCAGACAGTGGCAAAGCAAGGGGCGGTGGAGTGATAATGTATGTTAACAACAACTGGTGCAGACCGGGACATATCACTGTTAAACAACGACACTGCAGCAAAGACATTGAGTTGCTAGCTGTTAGCATGAGGCCTACATATCTCCCGAGAGAACACTCACACGTGATCTGCATTGTTGTTTATGCAAATCCGACGGCGAACGCTGGGACAGCGCGTGACGTCATCCATTCAGTAACCAGCAGGCTGCAGACAGAACACCCAGATGCTCTTCTCCTCATCTCAGGCGATTTCAACCATGTTTCACTATCTCCCATTCTACCCACGTTCACCCAGTATGTCACATGCCACACTAGAGACAATAAAACACTGGATTTATTCTACGCAAACACTAAGGAGGCGTACACCTCATCACAACTCCCCCCACTCGGGAGATCGGATCACAACTTGGTTCATCTCCGGCCGGTGTACAAACCCCTAGTGCACAGACAACCTCCGGCCATGCACACTGTGGAGTTATGGTCTGAGGAGACAATGGACACTCTAAAGGACTGTTTTGAAGCCACCGCCTGGAAGCAGCTCTGCGATCCACATGGTGAGGACATCGATGGCCTCATTCACACCTTCACGGGCTACCTCAGCTTCTGTGTGGACAAATCCGTTCCCACCAAGACCATACGGCGTCACTCAAACAACAAACCCTGGATCAACCCTGAGATAAAAACACTTCTGAGAGAGAAGAAGAGGATCTTCAGGTCGGGGAACAGGGAGATGCTGAAGTCCGTACAGAGGGAGCTGAGGAGAAAGATCAGAGAAGGCAAGGACAGCTTCAGGAAGAAGATGGAGGACAAGCTGCAACAGAGCGACATCAGCGGGGTCTGGAGAAACCTCAAAACCATCTCGGGGCTCCAGAATACCTCCCCCCAGGCCACGGGGGGCAGGGAGTGGGCGAACAACCTGAATCTGTTTTTCAATAGATTTGACCAACCGCCCTCCCCCCTGTCTGCACAACAACCATTGCTGCCTCTAAAGAAATCAAGTCCTGCTGCCCACTCCCCACTTCACCAACACCCCCCCACTCCCAACACACAGCCCCCCATCCTGACCCTGACCAGGACCCAGGTGAGGACGGAGCTGAGGAAGATCAAAGCGAGGAAGGCGCCAGGACCGGACGGCATCAGCGCAAAGCTCCTCAAGTCCTGTGCAGACCAGCTGTGTGGGATTGTGACGTATATCTTCAACATGAGCCTGAAACTGGGGAGGGTACCACAGCTGTGGAAAACATCTTGTGTGGTACCTGTACCAAAAACTTCCCACCCCAAAGACCTGAACAGCTACAGACCGGTGGCCTTGACGTCCCACTTGATGAAGACCCTGGAGAGACTGCTCCTTGCTCACCTCCGCCCCCTGGTGGAACCAGCGATGGATCCACTCCAGTTCGCCTACCAGCATGGCATTGGGGTGGAGGATGCGGTGATCTTCCTCCTTCACCGTTCTCTGTCCCACCTGGAGAAGCCCGGGAATATGGTGAGGATCATGTTCTTTGACTTCTCCAGTGCTTTCAACACCATCCAACCGATGATCCTGAAGGACAAGCTGCTGCGCGCAGGGGTGGACCAACACCTGTCATCATGGATCCTGGACTACCTCACGAACCGTCCTCAGTTTGTGAGAACCCGGGACTGTGTGTCCGACACGATCATCAGTAGCACGGGGGCCCCCCAGGGAACGGTGCTGGCTCCCTTCCTGTTCACTCTTTATACTGCGGACTTCTCACACAACACAACACACTGCCATCTACAGAAGTTCTCTGATGACTCTGCGATCGTTGGCCTCATCTCCAATGGAGATGAAGCTGAGTACAGAGGTCTTATCCAGGACTTCGTGGACTGGTGCCATCGGAACTGCCTCCAGATCAACGCGAGGAAAACTAAGGAGCTGGTGGTGGACTGCCGCAGGCATGGGCAGCCCCTCACAGCACCAGTAAATATACAGGGAACAGACATCGAGATGGTGACATCCTATAAGTACCTGGGTGTTCATCTGAACAATAAACTAGACTGGTCACACAATACTGACGCACTCTACAAGAAGGGACAGCGCAGGCTGTTCCTGCTGAGGAGACTCAGGTCTTTTGGTGTACAAGGGGCGCTGCTGAAGTCATTCTATGACACGGTGGTGGCATCAGCCATCACTTTTGGAGTGGTCTGCTGGGGCAGTGGCATTACTGCAGCCGATAGGAAGAGACTGAACAAACTGATTAAGAAAGCTAGCACTGTCCTGGGGCAGCGCCTTGATCCGATGGAGGAGATAGGAGAGAGAAGGACGGTGGCTAAACTGTCATCTCTGCTGGAGTCCGAGTTCCACCCTATGCAGGACATACTGGATGCACTGAGGAGCTCATTTAGCAGCAGACTACATCATCCCAGGTGCACAACTGAGAGGTTTCGTAGGTCCTTCCTACCAACGGCTGTCAGACTGTACAACCTAAGCAGGGCTGCTCGCAGAGATAGCAAAAAGACGTAACAAACTAATAGTTTTTTGAATGCAAAAGATGCAATAGACTTACACAATGGTCCCCTCCGGCATACAACTAGGAACATACCGGTCGCTGTGGAGGGTGAGAATATGTATGGGCACATAATCATACCATGTAGGATAACTAAGTAGACGGTTATGCTGTTTCATCCCATCTAGCAACAATGCTCTGCACTGTGTGTGTTTATATATTTACATATTTATTCCATCTAGCTACAATGCTCAGCACTGGGTGTGTTTATATTTATATATCTATATATTTATTCCATCTAGCTACAATGCTCCGCACTGTGTTTTTATATATCTACATATTATTCCATCTAGCTACATTGCTCCGCACTGTGTGTGTTTATATACTTGCATATTTATTCCACCTAGCTGCAATGCTCCGTACTGTGGGTGTTTATATATTTACATATTTATTCCATCTAGCTACAATGCTCTGCACTGTGTTCATATATTCATATATTTATTCCATCCAGCTACAATGCTCTGCACTGTGTGTCTGTGTGTGTGTGTGTGTATATATATATTTTATAGTAATATGTACATATGTATATTAGCTGCTCTTGCTTGCTTGTTTTTTTCTTGCCTTCTGATTGTTGCTCTGAGTGTTGCTATCCCTGTGCTGTTGCAATCCTGGAATTTCCCCGTTGTGGGACTAATAAAGGCTTATCTTATCTTATCTTATAGTGGGGCAAAAAAGTATTTAGTCAGCCACCAATTGTGCAAGTTCTCCCACTTAAAAGATGAGAGAGGTCTCCAATTTTCATCATTTTCATCATAGGTATACCTCAACTATGAGAGACAAAATGAGGGGGAAAAAAATCCAGAAAATCACATTGAACGATTTTTAATGAATTAATTGGTAAATTCCTCGGTAAAATAAGTATTTGGTCACCTACAAACAAGCAAGCTTTCTGGCTCTCACAGACATGTAACTTCTTCCTCATTACCTGTATTAATGGCACCTGTTTGAACTCATTATCAGTATAAAAGACACCTGTCCACAACATCAAACAGTCAGACTCCAAACTCCACTATGGCCAAGACCAAAGAGCTGTCAAAGGACACCAGAAACAAAATTGTAGACCTGCACCAGGCTGGGAAAACTTAATCTGCAATAGGTAAGCAGCTTGGTGTGAAGAAATCAACTGTGGGAGCAATTATTAGAAAATGGAAGACATACAAGACCACTGATAATCTCCCTCGATCTGGGGCTCCACGCAAGATCTCACCCTGTAGGGTCAAAATGATCACGAGAACGGTGAGCAAAAATCCCAGAACCACACAGGGGGACCTAGTGAATGACCTGCAGAGAGCTGGGACCAAAGTAACAAAGGCTACCATCAGTAACACACTACGCCGCCAGGGACTCAAATCCTGCAGTGCCAGACGTGTCCCCCTTCTTAAGCCAGTACACGTCCAGGCCCGTCTGAAGTTTGCTAGAGAGCATTTGGATGATCCAGAAGAGGATTGGGAGAATGTCATATGGTCAGATGAAACCAAAATAGAACTTTTTGGTAAAAACTCAACTTGTCGTGTTTGGAGGAGAAAGAACACCATACCTACTGTGAAGCACGGGGGTGGAAACATCATGCTTTGGGGCTGTTTTTCTGCAAAGGGACCAGGACGACTGATCCGTGTAAAGGAAAGAATGAATGGGGCCATGTATCGTGAGATTTTGAGTGAAAACCTCCTTCCATCAGCAAGGGCATTGAAGATGAAACGTGGCTGGGTCTTTCAGCATGACAATGATCCCAAACACACCGCCCGGGCAATGAAGGAGTGGTTTCGTAAGAAGCATTTCAAGGTCCTGGAGTGGCCTAGCCAGTCTCCAGATCTCAACCCCATAGAAAATCTTTGGAGGGAGTTGAAAGTCCGTGTTGCCCAGCGACAGCTCCAAAAACATCACTGCTGTAGAGGAGATCTGCATGGAGGAATGGGCCAAAATACCAGCAACAGTGTGTGAAAACCTTGTGAAGACTTACAGAAAACGTTTGACCTCTGTCATTGCCAACAAAGGGTATATAACAAAGTATTGAGATAAACTTTTGTTATTGACCAAATACTTATATTACCGAGGAATTTACCAATTAATTCATTAAAAATCCTTCAATGTGATTTTCTGGATTTTTTTTTTCTCATTTTGTCTCTCATAGTTGAGGTATACCTATGATGAAAATTGGAGACCTCTCTCATCTTTTAAGTGGGAGAACTTGCACAATTGGTGGCTGACTAAATTCTTTTTTGCCCCAAATATATATATATATATATATATATATATATATATATACAGTATATACGTATATATACAGTGGGGTAAAAAAGTATTTAGTCAGCCACCAATTGTGCAAGTTCTCCCACTTACAACATGAGAGAGGTCTCCAATTTTCATCATAGGTATACCTCAACTATGAGAGACAAAATGAGAAAAAAAAAATCCAGAAAATCACATTGAAGGATTTTTAATGAATTAATTGGTAAATTCCTCGGTAATATAAGTATTTGGTCAATAACAAAAGTTTATCTCAATACTTTGTTATATACCCTTTGTTGGCAATGACAGAGGTCAAACGTTTTCTGTAAGTCTTCACAAGGTTTTCACACACTGTTGCTGGTATTTTGGCCCATTCCTCCATGCAGATCTCCTCTAGAGCAGTGATGTTTTGGGGCTGTCGCTGGGCAACACAGACTTTCAACTCCCTCCAAAGATTTTCTATGGGGTTGAGATCTGGAGACTGGCTAGGCCACTCCAGGACCTTGAAATGCTTCTTACGAAGCCACTCCTTCATTGCCCGGGTGGTGTGTTTGGGATCATTGTCATGCTGAAAGATCCAGCCACGTTTCATCTTCAATGCCCTTGCTGGTGCAAGGAGGTTTTCACTCAAAATCTCACGATGCATGGCCCCATTCATTCTTTCCTTTACACGGATCAGTCGTCCTGGTCCCTTTGCAGAAAAACAGCCCCAAAGCATGAAGTTTCCACCCCCATGCTTCACAGTAGGTATGGTGTTCTTTCTCCTCCAAACACGACAAGTTGAGTTTTTAACAAAAAGTTCTATTTTGGTTTCATCTGACTGTATGACATTCTCCCAATCCTCTTCTGGATCATCCAAATGCTCTCTAGCAAACTTCAGACGGGCCTGGACATGTACTGGCTTAAGAAGGGGGACACATCTGGCACTGCAGGATTTGAGTCCCTGGTGGCATAGTGTGTTTCTGATGTAGCCTTTGTTACTTTGGTCCCAGCTCTCTGCAGGTCATTCACTAGGTCCCCCCGTGTGGTTCTGGGATTTTTGCTCACCGTTCTCGTGATCATTTTGACCCCACGGGGTGAGATGTTGCGTGGAGCCCCAGATCGAGGGAGATTATCAGTGGTCTTGTATGTCTTCCATTTTCTAATAATTGCTCCCACAGTTGATTTCTTCACACCAAGCTGCTTACCTATTGCAGATTCAGTCTTCCCAGCCTGGTACAGGTCTACAATTTTGTTTCTGGTGTCCTTTGACAGCTCTTTGGTCTTGGCCATAGTGGATTTTGGAGTCTGACTGTTTGAGGTTGTGGACAGGTGTCCTTTTATACTGATAACAAGTTCAAACAGGTGCCATTAATACAGGTAACGAGTGGAGGACAGAGGAGCCTCTTAAAGAAGAAGTTACAGGTCTGTGAGAGCCAGAAATCTTGCTTGTTTGTAGGTGACCAAATACTTATTTTACTGAGGAATTTACCAATTAATTCATTAAAAATCAGACAATGTGATTTTCTGGATTTTTTTTTTCTCATTTTGTTTCTCATAGTTGAGACATACCTATGATGAAAATTGGAGACCTCTCTCATCTTTTAAGTGGGAGAACTTCCACAATTGGTGGCTGACTAAATACTTTTTTGCCCCACTGTATATATATATATATATATATATTTATTAGTGGAGAGTGTAAATAACGAGACTGATTTATGCAGCAGACGATTTTATTCACTCTCACATCAGTCATACATAGAAAAGAACGTCTCAATACACCATGGGTTCTCATTTTATACCAACCGCCCATCTCACATCTGCATGACATCTCACCTCACAATACATTCATCCCTTCCCCCCCAGCTCCTTCTTCCTGCTACATCACCATAATCTCCATAGCCATTGTCCTTCTCTGTTTATCCTCTGCATCCAGTCTGAGATGATTAACCCAGTCTCTACACCGCCCCCCACAGAATCTCAGACCGAGTTTCAGTCCTCACGTCCTTTTGGCTTCAGTCTCCTCCCATATCTGCTGTAACAGGGGTTTACCGCCTCCGCGGCGCTGCTGTGCCGGCAGGGGGCTCCTGGGGGTGTGTCTGTCTGCGGGTGGGCCATGGCGAGGGGGGTGAAACCTTCGACTTGCCCGTGTGGCTGCTCTGATGAATCGTTTACCTGGGGAATTCTCAGTGGGGGTCTTCTGCGCCGAGGGCCTGAGCCAACAGCACTTGCCCGTCCGCCACCACAAAGGCGAGCTTAAGTCTGTCTATGCATATTTCCTCCCGACGACCCCCCAAGTCTAACAAAAAATGTTTGTCCCGTTTCCAGCGCTCTGAATGGGCCATCGTAGGGTGGGCGCAATGGAGGGCGGTGGGCATCGTGCCTGACAAACACGAACGCCGCGTTCTTCAAAGTTTTTGGCACAAAAGCGTGTGGAAAACAGTGGTAGGCCGGGCCCGGCAGCATGCCTGTGTCTGCACTATGCTGCAAACGCTGAGACAGGCAGTCGTCCGGCGCGGGATTATCTGGCAAAAATTCCCCGGGCAGCCGCAGTGGCTGAGAAAAAACAAACTCCGCCGGGGAAGCCTCCAAATCCTCTTTTGGTGCGGAACGCAACCCGAATAAAACCCACGGCAGCCGGTCTACCCAATTTGCATCCGTCAGCGAAGCCCTGAGCGCTGCTTTCAGTGACCTATGAAAACGCTTGCATAACCCATTGGCTTGTGGGTTGTATGTGGTTGTGTGATGAATTGCAACACCCAGGCTACGGGCCATCACGGACCAGAGGTCTGAAACAAATTGAGGGCCCCTATCGGACGTGATGTCCGACGGGATTCCAAAACGTGCCACCCATGTCGACAAAAAAGCGCGCGCCACGTTCACGGACGTGGTTGCCACCAGCGGGACTGCTTCTGGCCAGCATGTGGTGCGGTCCACCACTGTCAGAAGGTGCGTGCACCCCTGCGATGGCGGGAGGGGGCCCACAAGGTCCACGTGAACATGGTCGAACCCCTTAGCCGGGATACGAAACGGCTCCAAAGGAACCTTCGTGTGTCTGTGTACTTTGGCTCGTTGGCACGCTACGCAGGCTGCAGCCCACTCTTTCACTTGTTTGCACAGGCCTGGCCACACGAACTTCGCTCCCACCATTTTGACTGACGCGCGCACCCCTGGGTGCGCCAGAGCGTGAACTGACTCAAACACGCAGCGGCGCCAAGCGACTGGGACCACTGGGCACGGGCGTCCCGTGGAGACGTCGCAGATTGGGGGGGGCTTGCCGTCTTGCAGTACTCTGCTCTCCAGCTTTAACCCTGTTGGTCCAGACTGGAGCGCACGCATGTCCGTATTGCCAATCTGCTCTGCGGCCATGGCTGTATAATCTATCCCCACGCAGACTGGGGCCACTACTGCGCACGAGAGGCAGTCCGCTACCACATTCAGTTTACCCGACACATGCTGAATATCAGTCGTAAACTCCAAGATCGCGGCCAGCTGTCTCTGCTGCCAGCCCGACCATGGTTCCGAAACCTTGGCCATCACAAACATTAGTGGCTTGTGGTCCACAAACGCGGTGAAGCTGCACCCTTCCAGCCAGAACTGGAAGTGGCATATGGCCAGGTGGAGAGCCAGTAACTCTCTGTCGAACACGCTGTATTTACACTCACTGTCACGCAAAGCCCTGCTGAAAAAAGCGAGCAGCTGCCAGGAACCGGCGACACGTTGCTCCACGACAGCCCCTATGGCCACGTCTGAGGCGTCGGTAGTGAGCGCTATCCGGGCCGCCGCGTCCGGGTGCGCCAACAGTGCAGCGTTTGCCAGGGCTGTTTTAACCTCAGAGAACGCCTGCTCCCGCTCCGGAGTCCATTCGACTCTGTCCGCGGGTTTCCATTTCTTGAGCGCGGCGTATAATGACTGCATGAGTTGAACTGCGCGGGGGAGGAACCGGTTATAAAAGTTAACCATCCCCAAAAATTCTTGCAGCACCCTGACCGTCTGAGGCCGTGGAAAATTCACCACGGCGCGCATTTTGTCGGGCAAAGGTATCGCTACCTCCGGTGAGACACGGTGCCCCAAAAAATCAATCCCGTCACGCCGAACTGGCATTTCGCCGGGTTGATTATTAACCCATGCTCCTCCAACCTCCGGAAAACCGTCCTGAGGTGGGTTACGTGTTCGTCCTCGGATGCACTGGCCACCAGGATATCATCCAGGTAGACGAACACAAATGGGAGATTGCGCAGCACCGCATCCATCATGCGTTGGAATGTCTGTGCCGCTCCTTTTAATCTGAAGGGCATGCGTAAAAACTCAAACAAGCCAAACAGAGTTATTACCGCTGTTTTGGGTATGTCCTCCGCGCGCACTGGGACCTGGTGGTAACCGCGGACCAAGTCTATTTTAGAAAAAACGCGTGCTCCGGCGAGGTGAACGGAAAAATCCTGAATATGGGGAATCGGGTAGCGGTCGTGCGCTGTGGCGTTATTCAATCTGCGGAAATCTCCACACGGTCGCCACGATCCCTCAGACTTAGAGACCATGTGTAGTGGGGATGCCCATGGGCTGTTCGATCGCCTGATGATGGCCAACCTTTCCAGGTTGGCAAACTCCTCGCGCGCTATGGCCAGTTGCGTCCAAGCGCCGAGGTCGTGCGAAAACGGTCAGCCCGGTGGTGGTGATAAAGTGTTCCACCCCGTGTTTAGCAATGGCCGCCGAAAACGTCAGGACCGTGAGTGCTGGAAACTGAGTGAGCAGTGTGTGGAACTTACCGCCTGGAGCTGTGAAGTTGGCTTGCGTTATTGGCCCGGCCCCTCGAACTGTACAGGGTAGAGAATCAAAAGACAGTGCATTAACCAGGCGCCTGTTAGCAACATCGACTAGCAACCCATGTGCACACAGAAAATCAGCTCCCAGGATTGAGAAACTCAGTGCCGCTATGACAAAAGTCCACTCGTACATATGGCCATGTAGGGATAAAGTCAGTGTTCTCTCACCAAAAGTCTTCATGCCCGAGCTGTTTACTGCTACCAGCCCGGGGCCGCTAGGTCCTGCTAGCCGGTTGGCGTAGGACGGCAGGATGATGCTCCGGTGTCTACGAGGAACTGTCTCCCCGAGCGCGAGTCCATCACGTAGAGCAGCTTGTTCTCTTCACCGGCGGTCACAGCTGCTACCGACTACCAGCCTTGGTGTTTCCCGAGCGCTTGAATTGGCACGGTGGCGCACATCTGCGTGCGTTCTCTCCAAAGCGGCGGTGGTAGAAGCAGAGCGTATCTCTCTGGCGCTTCCTGGCCTCTGCTGCCACTACCGTTGGCGGCTCCTCGCCTCCGCTGGTCGTCTCGTTGGGTTCCGACGCCGCCGCGTTCACTGTGAGGGCTCTGGTGGTGAGGATGATCCGATCTGCCTCCTGGGCTAGCACACGGTAGTCACTCGCGGCCAGCAACGGCGAATTGGCAAGAACCGCTCTCGCCTCTGTTGGGAGGTTCCGGAGGAAAAGGTGGGCAAACAGAAAATGCCCGTCGTCCGTGCCCATTAACGCCAACATCTTCTCCATCAGTTCGACCGCTGAACCATCTCCTAACTCGGAGCGCCTCAGGAGCCTCTCTGCCCTCTCACAGTCCGAGAGCGTGTAGCACCGGGTCAGCGCGGCCTTGAAAGTCCCGTATTTGTCGTGGGCTGGAGGCTGTTGGAGCAGGCTCGCTACCTGCTGAGACGTGCGAGCATCCAGCGCTGCGACCACATAGTAATATTTGGTGTCGTCTGCCATTATTCCCCGGAGGGAGAACTGAGCCTCGGTGTGGTGGAACCAAGACCGCAGGTCGTGCAGCCAAAAGTCCGGTAGTTTGACCGAAACAGCGCACACGTTGCTGGGGGTTCCCGTCCGGGCCGTCTCTGGGATGCTTGCCGCGTTGCTGGGGCTTCCCGTCCGGGCCGACTCCAGGGTTCTTGCCTCGTGTTCCATAATTTGTCAAGGGGTCACCAGTGTGGAGAGTTTAAATAACGAGACTGATTTATGCAGCAGACGATTTTATTCACTCTCACATCAGTCATACACAGAAAAGAATGTCTCAATACACCATGGGTTCTCCTTTTATACCAACCGCCCATCTCACATCTGCATGACATCTCACATCACAATACATTCATCCCTTCTCCCCCCAGCTCCTTCTTCCTGCTACATCACCATAATCTCCATAGCCATTGTCCTTCTCTGTTTACCCTCTGCATCCAGTCTGAGATGATTAACCCAGTGTCTACAATATATATATAGATATAGATATATCTGTGTGTGTGTGTGTGTTTACACTTGTTGTTGACTGGGAAAAGTCTTTCCAACAGTTTTACACAAATTCTTTTGGTTGTTCTTCGCGTTTACAAATCACTGGATTGAGAATGTACTTGTACAGATTGGATCCTGGGGTCCACTTAGGGTGCTCACTTGGGAGTGCTCGCTTGGTCGAGGGGTCACTTGACCTGGATCCCATGAAACTACCTTGTGAAGGGAGGAGATGGCTCAGAATGCTGCCTTCAATCAAGTGTTCCTTGGTGTGCTGGGCCACTTTGCGAAAGCAAGGAGTCAGCGTGTGTGGCCGGCATGTGTGACCCATTCTGAGTTTTTTTAGTTTAAAGTTTGAATTTTGCACATTCTAAATAATCTGGATTTTGCTGATGATTGTAATAAACAATTTAGTGACTTGTGTTTGCATCATGGTTTTTTATTTTTCTGTTAAGACACCGGTGGGAAGAGTCAACAGTGCAAACCATTTATCAATGACGCTGAAAATAATGGCTCATTTTTAAGAAAAAGTAACCAAAAACAATTATTTTATTTACTGAAGACTGTATTGTTGGATGTGCCAGTGCAGAAGACACTGCACACTTTAGTGACTACCAGTATATGGAGGAATTCTGGGCCATATTCGCATCTGCATTTCCTAATAATGAGTTAGGATTTAATGGGATTTAACATGTTTTAACACGAACTACTTTATGGTTCATAATTCTGTTGACAGACTTACACCAAATCAAAAGTGATTTCTCAAACTACTGGATTATTTAGATAGCTTTTCCAATCTTTTAGCATTTAATTTATGTCACTAAATCTTGGTAACCTTTACAAATAAAACAAAAGGGGAGACATATCTGCAAAAGGCACAAAAGTTTATTGTAAAAATTCCTAGTGCAATGCAAAAGGAGTAAATAGTACATTATTCTCACATAGAATATATACTGTATTTATACAGTATCTACATGTATATATCCAGTAAATCCATGTATTTTCCATGTAACCTTGTGACTGCATTATTTGAATTGTTTTTAATCCTAGATGAAGTTTGTTTTGGGTTAAAAATGCATCATTGTTAAATATATTTTATTATACCTAACTCAGTGCTGGAGCAGTGCGGTGATGGAGTGGTTAGCACTGCGGCAGCACAGCAACTCACCCTTGGCCAGGGGATCCTGGGTTCGATCCCAGCCCCCGACCAACAGTGAGCTGTGTGGAGTTTGCATGTTCTCCCCGTGTCTGCGTGGGTTTACTCTGGGATTTCTCCGGTTTCCTCCCACATGCCAAACAACATGCAAGTTAGGTTAATTGGCATCAAACTGGGGATTCTAAATTGTCCTTAGGTATGACTGTGAGAGTGAATGGTTGTCTGTCTCTCTGTGTTTGCCCTGCGATGGACTGGTGATCTGTCCAGGGTGTACCCTGCCTCTCGCCCAAAGATGCTGGGATAGGCTCCAGCCCCCGCCCCCCCCCCCCCGCGACCCGAAAAGGATTAACCTCTTGCACTCCGTTGTACCGCGGGCGGGCAAGTCTCTGCATCCTAGGGCGCATGAGGGCGCACTCGTGCGCCCTCATGCGCACAAGTGGTCCCACAAGTGGGACCTGCAGGTCCCACAAGTGGGACCTGCACTCATTCCAGCAGAATAGACGTTTAGGATTCTCTTCCGTCATCATAGACCGACGGAGGCCGACGACAAAGGTCGTAAATCATTCACCAAAACCGCAATATTGGAATTATGTTTTGACCGGGATCCATGAGTGGACCAGCATCGCGTTCGTCTGACAATGGGGAAGAGAAATTCGCCAGGACAATGTGGCTGTGAAGAGGTAAGGTGTTATAAGCTAAATTATTATTTCTCCCTGAAAACTGTAATCCAAAAATGACTTTTGACCGATCGGTAAATTACAACTGTACGGCGCACGAAGTACGAAGTGCGTGCGCCGCGATAAACGGTTCATTTGCCATGTTCGGACCGTGCCCCCCCCCCCCCCCCCCGCTGCAGAAGAGGAGCGGGGGGGGGGCGTTCATGGTCCGAACGCCCCCGGTCCGCGGGGGGAAGCCGCACTGACTGCGCAGCGGTCGCCACATAGCCATATGAATCTACTCCGTCATGTAGCGATGGCCGTCCTCTGTAGCGAGGGGGGGGACACCCCCCCCACACACACACACAGTAGCGAGGGGGGGAAGCCGCTGTGACAGCGTTGCTGTGAAAACATGCAACGAGTGTAATCCGTCATGTAGCGAGGGCCAAACTCCGTCCTTTGTAGCGGGGGGGGGGGACAACACCCCCCCCCGCACACACACACAGACACAGACACAGCCCTGAATGTGACCTTTCATTAGAGCCCAAAATGAAGATTCTACACTGAATTATTCAAAAGTTAACGTTTTTCCAAACTGTGCCATTTGGCACAATTTGGCACAGTTCCAAAACGCCTGGGAACAGCCTGAGAACAAAGCTGTGTAAAATATTCATTTTTTGTGGTATCGTTACAAAATTTGGACCTCAGCTGGATAACACTTGGTTCTACATTTCTGTTGCATTTTCCAGCCCGGATCTGAAGCTGTGTGTTATTTGCAAGCATTTGTATCCAAAAAAACACCCAGGCCAAATTTATTTTCTTCAAGTTCACTATGTTTAGATGACTGTAACTCAGTGGCCGGAGCACTTAGAGAGATCATGTTTTTTTTGCCAAAAAATTCAAAGTGTTTTCTTTTAAATGAGACCAACCCCATGAAGATGCTGCAAAGGGTTGAATAACAGCTTTCGATTTACTTTGGGCACATTATTTTTTGGCGTTTTTTTGAAAATTGGCCGGAGTGCAAGGGGTTAAGCGTAAGAAGATGAATGAATGAACTCAGTGCTGTTTACCTGTTGAAATATATATTTTACGGCTAATATAACCCCATAACTATAATATGGCACCTGGCGATAAATTTTTGGCAACTGATCACTTTTTGCTACGACTCCACCGGCTGGAGCAAATACATCCCATGATGTCTCAAAAGTCTCTCCATGATTTTCACAATCAGAGCAATTTGTAGCATAGGAAGCTAAGCATTTCTACAGACATTCTGAAGTTCTGCAACCATTGCAGTTTGTGAAGCTGGAATGACATCCCACCACTGAGAGGCTCGGTTGAACGGCCAGACCAACGGTTTGAAGCAATAATTTTACCACAAGAAAGCCATCTGAAACACAGACACACAGCATACATATTTTAGTACCCAATAGCCATAACTTGTTGTAATTACAGTGAAGTCCAGAGGACTTATTAGTGCTTAACTAGCATTAGCAATCATTAGCTTACCTTCATATGTGATCTGGTTCGTATCCTCACGTCTTCCACTGCTCCATGGCTTCCTAAACTCTCTAGTACTTTTCCAGTGTTTCGTCTCGCCGTCTGTAGTCTTCTCTGGCTCTCCTTTTTTGCCTTTACTCTGACAAAAAGCCAATGAGCAACAGGCTCACCTCCATATCCAGCTTATGTTTTGCTTGTCACATACAAATGATGTCGTAGGAGTGTCAGGCTGCCTTGCTGTAAAGATCTCACTCACTTAAAATGGTATTCAGTCGTAATGGATAACGAACAGGGTCTACAGCTATTTGCCGTCCAAAATGGCAGAAAAACAATGTGGCACGTGACCACTAACGTCACGTACAACCTCTCTATAGATGGGGGTCCCAAGGTAAACCTGTGTACAAAGCTTGGTGACCTTAGCTTTCTTTGTTGTTGAGATATTGTTTAAATGGCAATTTAACCTCGACTTCTTTGACCTTGCAATCTCAAAACCATAGTCAGAAGTCAGGGTAAACCTGTATACAAAGTTTGGTGGCCGTAGCTTTCCAAGTTTTTGTTGTTTTTTTTTTAGACACAATATCAATTTGAAAAGGCTACATCATTTCTTTCTGTTTTTTCTTTCTGTTCATAAGATTTGGAGAAAATTGACCTCTGACTTTGACTTAAAGGTCAGAGGTCACCCAAATTCAAACTCGTCCAAGATTTTTCATAGATATACCTGATATCAATTTGAAAAGCCCAAGTCATTCCTTTCTCAAGTTATTCCATTCACAAGATGTTGATGGTACCAACACCGCTGCCCATCCACCTGACAGGGTGACGTTAATACCCTTCAACCTTCAGAGCAGGGGCCACCAACTTAAACTGCAAGAGGTCTGACAAGTCAACCCTCCTCCCCAGCTGAGATCTGAGCTAGAGGTGGGAATCTTGAGGCACCGCAATTTGATTGTGATTCAGGGTCTCCAATGTGATTCTAAATGATTCTTGATGCATTTATCTATTCAGGATTTATTTTCCCATACTGTGTAAAAACTTGGTATTTTTAAAAAGTGTTTGCAATGACCTGTGAATTTACTTCCACCATCTTTTCATAAAAACTGAAGAGAAATGTGGCAAGTCACATGGACAAGCTTATCTCAATGTGCTTTTAAGAACTGTCATCCATTCATGGACATTCTTTCAGAAGTTCACAGCAGTCTGCAGGCAGGCCAGTATAATTTGCTCTTACACATTATTTTATTAAGCTGATGTTTTAGCAGCTTTTAGCTCTGTATTTTTTTTTTAAATCAAATAAATTCTTTGCGCAAGTTCATACAAAACATAAATTAATTATAACAATACAGGAGAACACTAAATGTGTTTGACTCCAAATAAATAGCTCTTAAAATCTACAACAGGCAGCATGGTGGTACAGTGGTTAGCACTGCTGCCTAACAGCTAGAAGGTTCTAGGTTTGAAACCCCAGGCTGGGAGGAGTAGGAACCTTTCTGGTGTAGAGTTTGCACGTTCTCCCTGTGCTGTGTGGGTTTCCTCCCACAATACAAAGCCATGCATTTTAAGTTAATTGGTCATTCTAATGCTGCATTAAATCTTATAATTTAGATTACCAAAAATATTACACACTACACCTTTAACTGAAAACCTGACTATGCAGGCCGATCTTTAAAGCCTTCTCATATTTGGAGAAAATGGGCAACCTTGAAATAAACCATCAACTGTTGTGGGCTATCACAAAGAGATTTTTTTAAGAGCATATTGCCGACCCCTGACCCAGCGATTATAAATCTTCCCTGACAGAAGGCAGTCTCCTCCTTACGCAACACACAAATACACCAAGATGTACACTACCGTTCAAAAGTTTGGGGTCACTTAGAAATTTCCTTATTTTTGAAAGAAAAGCACTGTTTTTTTCAATGAAGATAACTTTAATCAGAAATACACTCTATACATTGCTAATGTGGTAAATGACTATTCTAGCTGCAAATGTCTGGTTTTTGGTGCAATATCTACATAGGTGTATAGAGGCCCATTTCCAGCAACTATCACTCCAGTGTTCTAATGGTACAATGTGTTTGCTCATTGCGTCAGAAGGCTAATGGATGATTAGAAAACCCTTGTGTAATCATGTTAGCACAGCTGAAAACAGTTTAGCTGGTTAGAGAAGCTATAAAACTGACCTTCCTTTGAGCAGGTTGAGTATCTGGAGCATCACATTTGTGGGGTCAATTAAACGCTCAAAATGGCCAGAAAAAGAGAACTTTCATGTGAAACTCGACAGTCTATTCTTGTTCTTAGGTAAATGAAGGCTATTCCATGCGAGAAATTGCCAAGAAACTGAAGATTTCCTACAACGGTGTGTACTACTCCCTTCAGAGAACAGCACAGTCTCTAACCAGAGTAGAAAGTGAAGTGGGAGGCCCTGCTGCACAACTGAGCAAGAAGATAAGTACATTAGAGTCTCTAGTTTGAGAAATAGACGCCTCACAGGTCCTCAACTGGCAGCTTCATTAAATAGTACCCGCAAAACGCCAGTGTCAACATAGTAGTCATTTTTGGGGGTTTCGTGACCAACCTCCCAGGACCGTTTTTTCTCACTGGATTTAGCATTCTAGACCCATTTTAATGAAAATAAGCTCCCATGTACCTCCCAAAAATTACGGGAAACCTTTTTTTTGCCCAAAATTCAAAATGGCCACCAAAATGCATACCACCACCTATATCTCAGTAACTAATTCAGCTAGGAGGTTGATTTTGGTGTCTAGACATAGGTTTTTGGGGTCAAGCATTCCATTAATGCTATTAGTTTACTTGTGAAACAAACCCATCACGATGAAATCCAATATGGCCGCCAATATGGCCACCGATTAACATTTTTTTTGTTTCTTGACTACTAAGGCACCTAGAAAGCTGATGTTGGTGTCAAAACAGAGGTTTAAGGGGTCATACTATCTGTTTATTCCAATAAAAGTGTGTTTAAATGATTACATAATTGAGAAATCCAAGATGGCGGCCGGCTGTCATTTTCACATGCAATGGACTTTTTCATATCCGCTCTTTGGATAATACCAATATTATTGCACCACACGCATAGGTTCTTGTCATGCACAATACCAATGCTGGACCGGAGCCTCTTCGGTGAAAAGAGAGAAGCAGATAGAGATGGATCCCCCTGAACTGATTGTCTCTTTCAAGATCTACCTCTAATTTATGCTTACGTTTCTCGGCTTGAGATAGACAACGCTTGTTAGATAACGTGGTGTAACATGTCTGGTGCATATAATGCCCTTTTGGCCCTTTGGCCCAATCAATATTCCCACATTGAAACCAATCAAGTCCTTTCCATCGTAGAGTTTTTTCACAAATTGAATTCCATTTTTGGTCCTTGGTATTATCCAAAGAGTCACTTTTGGTACATGGTTGACCACAACGTAGAAGGCATTCGTATTCACCGGAAGACGTTGATGGTAATTCATCGTTGTCACTTGCAGTATCCATTTTATCCCTCACTTTATATAAATAAGTGTCTGAAAACAAAAACAAATTTGTCATTATCAGAACAGAGGAGAGAAAAAGGAGGGATGACAAGACCTAGAGTCAAAGGCCCTTGTACTGTCTACTGTCATTACGGTAGCATTAAGCAAGCAGCATGGTCAATATGCTAACATTACCTGACTATACAGTATGGAACAAGATTCAGAATTCTAACCTCTCCAGATAAGTTTAAAGCTAAATTTATACATACCTGGCAACCTTGGTTAAATTGGAAAGATTAGGACTACATATTATGGCAGCACAGACGTTACAAAATCACTGCATCCTCTCTCTTGCTATGCAAAAAGGAATCAATGAATCAAGCATAGGATTCCGGGAATCCTAAGGGGATTACCCAAGTGTTCCTCAGTGAAATCACTGAATCAATGCAGGAGCTTTCTAATAATTATTAAAAATGAATGTAAGGATACCTCATTTGACATTTTTAGCTCATTTGGTGACGGATATGAAAAAGTCCATTGCATGTGAAAATGACAGCCGGCCGCCATCTTGGATTTCTCGATTATGTAATCATTTAAACACACTTTTATTGGAATAAACAGATAGTATGACCCCTTAAACCTCTGTTTTGACACCAACATCAGCTTTCTAGGTGCCTTAGTAGTCAAGAAACAAAAAAAATGTTAATCGGTGGCCATATTGGCGGCCATATTGGATTTCATCGTGATGGGTTTGTTTCACAAGTAAACTAATAGCATTAATGGAATGCTTGACCCCAAAAACCTATGTCTAGACACCAAAATCAACCTCCTAGCTGAATTAGTTACTGAGATATAGGTGGTGGTAAGCATTTTGGTGGCCATTTTGAATTTTGGGCAAAAAAAAGGTTTCCCGTAATTTTTGGGAGGTACATGGGAGCTTATTTTCATTAAAATGGGTCTAGAATGCTAAATCCAGTGAGGAAAAAAAGGTCCTGGGAGGTTGGTCACGAAACCCCCAAAAATGACTCTACTAACATCTACAGTGAAGAGGCGACTCCGGGATGCTGGCCTTCAGGGCAGAGTGGCAAAGAAAAAGCCATATCTGAGACTGACCAATAAAAGAAAAAGATTAATATTGGCAAAAGAACACAGACATTGGACAGAGGAAGATTGGAAAAAAGTGTTATGGATGGACGAATCGAAGTTTGAGGTGTTTGGATCACACAGAAGAACATTTGTGAGACGCAGAACAACTGAAAAGATGCTGGAAGAGTGCCTGACGCCATCTGTCAAGCAAGGTGGGGGTAACGTGATGGTCTGGGGTTGCTTTGGTGCTGGTAAGGTGGGAGATTTGTTCAGGGTAAAAGGGATTTTGAATAAGGAAGGCTATCACTCCATTTTGCAACGCCATGCCATACCCTGTGGACAGTGCTTGATTGGAGCCAATTTCATCCTACAACAGGACAATGACCCAAAGCACACCTCCAAATTGTGCAAGAACTATTTAGAGAAGAAGCGGGCAGCTGGTATTCTATCTGTAATGGAGTGGCCAGCGCAGTCACCAGATCTAAACCCCATTGAGCTGTTGTGGGAGCAGCTTGACTGTATGGTACGCAAGAAGTGCCCATCCAGCCAATCCAACTTGTGGGAAGGGCTTCTAGAAGCGGGGGTGAAATTTCTCCAGATTACCTCAACAAATTAACAGCTAGAATGCCAAAGGTCTGCAATGCTGTAATTGCTGCAAATGGAGGATTCTTTGACGAAAGCAAAGTTTGAAGGAAAAAATTATTTCAAATACAAATTATTTCTAACCCTGTCAATGTCTTGACTATATTTTCTATTCATTTTACAACTCATGGTGGTAAATAAAAGTGTGACTTTTCATGGAAAACACAAAATTGTCTGGGTGACCCCAAACTTTTGAACGGTAGTGTAACTGAGTGGATTCAAACAAATTCATATGAAAGTAAACATAATACAGCAAACTTCAAAGAAGAAGAAGAGACTGGTGGGAGCTAAGCATGAACAAAATATAAGGTAAAATAATTAAGCATTTGCACAGGCATCTGACTGACTTGAAGTAAATAGTAAGTTTACAAAATATAGATTGTATTATATATTAAAAAAAAACAAAACAAAAACAAAACAAACAAAAAAAAAAAAACTATGATGTACAAAGTTGTTAAAAATTTTGGAGTTAAGTTGGAAAACTACAGAGGAGAGTTAATGTTACGTCATTAAAAGCAGTAGAGTTAGGGTGATTGGGAGGATGAAGAAGGAGTGGCTTAGGCTGTTCCCCGTGGGTGTGGAACGGTCGATGGCTGTATCGGGAGACAGAATTTTTCTTTTGATTTTGGGGGGTTTGCCACAAGTGTGGGAAGGGGAAATTTGTTTGTGTGTAGTTTGTAGGATGAATGTTCAACCACTCATGTTTTTGCTTCTCTGTATGAGCATGTTTACACTGCAAGGTAATCCCAAACTCTCTATTGATCATGGACCAAAGTGTTAATCTTAATTTAACTTCATGGAATTGCAGAGGTCTACAAAATTTAAAAAAACTTAAACAAGTTATGAATAAAATAAAGGACATGGGTTCAAGAATTGTGTTTTTACAAGAAACTCATCTGATAGAGGAGGATGTTAAAAGAATTAGGAGTAGATGGCAGGGAAGTGTATTCACCTCTTCATTTTCATCCCGAGCCAGGGGAGTTATGACTCTCATACATAAATCAGTTCCTTTTCAAGTGAAAAATGTAATTGGAGACAAATTTGGAAGATATGTAATCATTCAAGGTTCTTTGCTATTAGAAAATATAAATCTTGTGAACTTATATGGTCCCAATATAGATGATCAGAAGTTCTTTGCTAATTTATTTCTCATCTTATCATCACTTACAGGGCAACATATAATAGCAGGGGATTTTAATTGTACATTGAATCCAGGTGTGGATAGATCAACAGGACTGGATTGTACGCACATTGGATGTAGGATGACTATTAATCATTTTATGAAAGAATTGAGATTGTTAGATATATGGAGAGAAATGAAACCACAAGTTAAAGCCTATTCTTGTTATTCCAGTACCTACAAGACATTCTCACGTATTGATTATTTTTTGATTTCCACAGAATTAAGGTCCAAGATTCAAAACTGCTTTTATGATAACATCGTGATCTCTGATCATGCACCCTGTTGTCTAATATATGTAGATAAAAAATTGACAAAGGAATCAGGTAGATGGCAATTTCAGCATAAATGGCTTCAGGATGAGGAATTTGTCAAGTATATAGAAAAACAGATAGACGAGTTCTTTGACATCAATACTACACAAACATCAGCATGTGTAAAGTGGGAGGCTTTCAAAGCTTTTATTAGGGGGCATATTATTAGTTATACAGGATCAAAATCTAAGAAGACTCGAGAGGAGAGAGCTAAATTGGAACATAAAATAAAAAATCTTCAGGAAAAAGTGTATGCAGGAAGTGACCCAAGGTTGGAGAATGAATTACTGATTTTGAGAGCTGAATACGACAAAAAATCAGCGAATAGAGCTGCCTCGAGTCTTCTAAGATTGAAACAATCTTTTTATGAACAAGGTGAAAAATCAGGAAAATTATTAGCATGGCAGATTAAACAATTGGAAATTAAAACACCAATTACCAGTATTATAAGTAACGGACAGGTAGTTATAGATCCTTTAGAAATTAATAGAGCCTTTAGAGATTACTATGAAAAATTATATGATACCAAAAATGAACCTGATTTAACAAAACTAAATGGGTTTTTGAACGAACTATCTATACCGTGCATTCCAAATGAAAACAGGGAGATATTGGAGTCTAAAATTAGTCAAGAAGAAGTTGGGCTAGCCATTGATAATATGAAATCAGGAAAAAGTGCAGGACCAGATGGTCTTCCAGTTGACCTTTATAAAAAATTTAAGAATAAATTAATAAAACCTTTTTTGGAAATGGTTTTAGAAGCATTTCAAAATAATAATTTACCATCATACATAAATAATGCCTTAATTATACTGCTGCCAAAACCAGGTAAGCCCTCTAATAAATGTGAAAATATGAGACCAATAAGCCTATTAAACGCCGACCTTAAGATAATCTGTAAAATTTTAGCAAGACGAATACAAGAAATTTTACCAAATATTATTAATCGAGATCAGAATGGCTTTATAAAGGGTAGACAAGGCTTCCATAATGTAAGAAGACTATTTAATATTATCTATTTTAATAAAGAAGCACCGGATACAGCTCTCCTATCATTGGACGCCGAAAAGGCCTTTGATAGAGTTGAATGGCCCTTTCTTTTTGAAGTCCTACAAAGGTTTGGACTTGGAAATAATTTCATAAAATGGGTTCAAATAATATACAATAATGCTACAGCAGAAATCCTAACAAATAACAATATTTCAAAACCAATAAAAATCAATAGAGGATGTCGACAAGGCTGTCCACTCTCACCTTTACTGTTTACTATGGCAATTGAACCTTTAGCGATAGCGATACGTTTACATTCACAAATATATGGAATTAAAGTTGGACCAACAGAACATAAAATCTCCCTGTACGCCGATGATATAATTTTGTTTATGTCGAATCTAAAAAAATCAATTCCAACCTTGTTGAATTTAATAAAGAATTTTGGGGAAATATCAGGATATAAAATAAATAAAACTAAATCTTCAATATTAATGCTAAATGAGACCCAGAGAAATTACCCAGCCCCTGAGGTAAATCAATTCAATGTTGTAAATCAGTTTAAATATTTAGGAATCCAAATTATGCCTAAGCTAGAATCAGTCGCCAGTGTCAACTATGAAGCCTTAATGTCAGATATCAGTGAGTTAACTCAGAGATGGATGTCACTACCAATGTCGATGATCGGGAGAATCAATATACTTAAAAGTAATATTTTACCTAAAATACTTTATTTATTTCAATACATTCCCTTATCACCACCTTTAGATCTATTCTCAAGAATAAAAAAAAAGTTAGTGGAATTTATATGGAACAACAGGAGGGCTAGATTACGTCTGTCTTTATTATATTTACCATTTGATCGTGGAGGTCTGAAATGTCCAAATTTTATGTTGTATTATTGGTCGGCACAACTGAGGTCTATGACATATTATTTTTCATCAAATGATCTCCCTCACTGGACTGAAATGGAATCATACAATTTACCTTTACCTCTTCCCATATTCATATACTCAGATTCGGCAAAAAAATTACAAAAACAAGTTAAAAATCCATTTGTAAAGCATATGATCAAAATATGGTGTGAAGCTAAAAACTATTTAAAAGAACCACAGTTATTGTCACAATTTAGTCCAATATGGGGTAATCAATATTTTAAACCAGGGAGAGCGGACGCTGTATTTAAAGTATGGAATTTAAAAGGGATACAAAAGATTCAGGATTTATATTTGCCATGTGCAGACAACATAATGTCTTTTGAAGAGCTGAGGATCAAATTTAATCTCAATAGAACACATTTTTTTAAATATCTTCAACTTAGAAACTTTATTCGATCAAATCAAAATAAAGCTCTCACTCGACCTATTTATTCATCCTTGGAAAAAATGATGATGAAAGATAGTAAAAGAAAGGGTATTATTTCAGAGTTTTATAACTCATTGACACTATCTTCAAGTGAAAATTCACTGAAAAGATTAAACTACTGGAAAGAAGATCTGCAAATTGAAATTTCAGAGGAACAATGGGAATTGGCTTGTACAGAAGCTCAAACCAAATCAATAAATGCACGCCTTAAATTGATACATTTCAAATGGTTAATGCGGATGTATGTTACACCGGAGGAGTTAAATAGATATAACAAAAATATACCAGATACATGCACAAAATGCATGGAAAGTAAAGGAACCCTATTTCATTGTTTATGGGAATGTAGATTAATAAGAATGTTTTGGGAAGAGGTGAGGGTAACAATTGAAAAAATAATCTCAAAACAAATCATATTGAATCCTAAACTGGTTTTGTTGGGTCTGTACCCAGAAAAGCATAATTTCAATAAAAGTGAAAGAACTTTCATAGACCTCAGTTTGCTTAATGCCAAAAAATGTATTGCACTATTATGGAAAAAGACTCATAGACCAGATGTGACTCAGTGGTTAAGACAGATGTTAACAAACCTTCCATTAGAAAGAATAACATATATACTGAAATCAAAGGAAATTGTGTTTGAGAATATATGGAGACCTTTTATTGATTATGTAAAAAATTTAAACATAACTCTTGAAGAAGAAGGTGAATGATGTGTGTGGACCTTGTAAATTCCAAACTGGTGAACATAATATGTATACTTATGTATTGGATTGTCGAGACTAAACAGAGGAGCATTGTTGAAGACTTGATTTTGTTGGTGGTTGTTGGTGTTTTTAGTGCATTTTTTTTTTTTTTTGTAGTACTTTAGTGTTAGTGTTTGATTGTTTGTATCATGTTTGTTAAAAAAAAAAAAAAAGGTTCAATAAAGATATTGTGGAAAAAACATAATACAGCAAACTTGCAAACGCACCAGCAAGTTTTATAATCGTCAACTAGTTGCAATGGCAGTCTTACAATGTTCACAATAAACAATATAAAAGATATTAAATAATTCAAAATTTATTGAAGGTAATTATTTAAAACATAATTTTGAGTTTATAGATACTCATACAGCCAATTCCGATTACTTCTCAGTGAGTTCATACAGCTATAATACCCTCAGCACATTCTAAATTTATTTTCAGATGACAGTTCTCTCAAATCTCCATAATCTCATTAAAGCACTGCCAGCTGCACCTAATTATGGGTTTTATTTAGCTCTTACACAAGGGAATGTATCTGCTGTACTGTAACATCCATTTCCCAAATGTGCTTAAAAAAATAGCAAAAATGAAAATGCTAATGTTTTAGAATGAGCAACAGAGGACAGGCAAAATATCCAAAGCAGACAATTGACAAGAGAGCCATAAATGGTATAAAAAGTCTACAAAAAAAAAAAAAAAAAAAAAAAAAACTGTTTCAGGTATATTCAAGACATTTTACCACATTATATAAATTCTACAGTTTAATTGTGATTTCCACACATCATTAGTCACTGAAATGTTGAATTATGGCTGAACAGAGAAAAGACTTGCTTGTGTAAATATACATACATCCTGATTGTTACAGTCTATAAAGGAGAAAAACAACTAAAAATGAACAAAACAAACCTCACTGATTCACTACTCTAGTATGACCAAAAGACACAAGGCATTAAAAATGAAAACTGGGTGTAACACTTAATGGACATGACTACACAGTTTATGAACAATACAGGAAAAAAAGCCACTGATTAGGAGTGTGTATTCGCTTATTCGTTTGGATTTGGGTTGGCATCAGGATACTGTGAGAGGTCAAAGGTCAGCACTTTGCTGATCACACAGTCTCCTTGCTGTAGAGAAAAAGAAAAAACATTTATTTATTGTTTGTTTATCACCCATTTCTAATATGAATTACTTAAACTACTTCAAGTACTCAGGACACTTTGTTTTTAGTGTTGTTTCTTTTTTGGTATCACATTTATATTAAGAAACATACCTCAGGGTAAACACCTATGAGTGAGTCCGCTTTTGTGTAGAATTCCTCCTTTAGAGAAATGACAATGGCCTGGAAGTTCTGCACCGACTGGTCTTTGATGTAATTGGCCACCTTGAGAGTACACAGGAAAGTTATAGGTTGATTATTTGCACGATTAAAAAAGAGCTGTTGCACTCAAATTATAAGCAGCATTTATAACAAGAGCACTCTGAGGTGAGTGCAATATCCCCTGCCCCCGTTTTCTTTGAAGATCCCAATACTTACTGACAGAGCAGTTTTGAACTTTTCAATATAATTACTGTGGCAAAAGCTAATTATGATTAACCCATCATCCATGAATATACAACAAAATATACAACCCATAGCTGCAGGTCAGGATCCTGATTCGATTCTCCTTCAAATCTGTATGACTGTCTTGACTTTTCGCCCCTTCATATATGGACAACAGTCACACCTGTGACACTGCACAAAGTGAATGCTCTGCTTGACAACATGACAGTTTCCTCCTCTCCTAATGATGTTCTTCCCATAGCACTGCTTAAAAAAAGTATTTGGTATGACTGGTCCATGTGTTACAGGCTACGGTCACACTGCACACTTGATGCTCAATTCCAATTTTTTTGCACAAATGTGGCCCATATCATCTTTTAATGACAGTCTGAACAGCACATATCCGATTTTTTCACACCAGACCCAGGCCATTTTCATATGTGGTTCTAATTTGGATACGTATCTGATATTTTCCAAAGCGACCTCAGTCTGAATGGTCATGTCACATTTCATCTGACTTTTTTTTTAAGTAGCGGCACATTTACTAGATGCTGCAAATTCCTTTTTTCCTGTAAACAGCACAGTCCTGGCCGCTGTAATATGTAAAGTTAATACCAACATGACTGTGGAGCAGAATGGCCAGATAGGGGCATACGAAAACACAGTCCAGGAGAGGGGAGTCTCTGACGGCGTCTCCTTCCTGTGCAGGACCGGTGTTATGCCGCCGGTACAAGCTGTGCTGTTTATTAGGGCGCGAGCTACTGACAACGTCAGTGGGCGAGAGCCCTATTGTAATCGCTAGGATTATTTATTATTAACCTTATTTATACAGGTAATCCAATTGAGACATGGAGTCCCATTTTCAATAGAGCTGTTTAATCAATCAGTTCTGTTAAAGCAGAGCTGATCACAGTGGTCATCTGGTGTGTCAAGGAATGAAGCTGGTCTCCTTCATTTTTGTGCATCATCACTTCTGGATGATTTTAACATTTTATTTTGCTGCAATGCATCAAGGTGAAGAAGTTCCGTCCCCCTCAATCGTTCGGGGCTCAAATTTACTTCTGTACACACAGCGCTGTGTCTGACATTACGCTTTCTTCTGCGCATGTGGGTCACTTCATAGCTGCAGACCGTTCATACTGGAGTCTGATGGGGGTCGCATTTAAATTATAATGTGAATGCCCACACAAAAAAATTGGATCTTGGCAAAAAATCGGAATTGCGCATTAAGACCTGCAGTGTGACTGTAGCCATGGATATCTTTAATGCATCGGTTCTGTTGGGTGTGGTTCCCAGCTTGTTTCAGACAGCTGTTGTTGAACCAATTCTTAAAAAGCCTAGCCTTGATCCAGTAGTCCCAAAGAACTATAGGCCAATATCAGAACTTACGTTCCTGTCAAAAATTTTGGAAAAAAATTGTAGCAGATCAGTTCACCTCTTTTCTAAAGAACCACCACATTTTTGACAGATGTCACTTGGGTTTTTGTAAACTGCATTCAACAGAAACTGCCTTACTTCGTGTCTCAAGGGACATTATGATGACAGCCAACGCTGGACAACATTCTGATTAACAGACTTCAAGATGTGGTTGGGCTTTCAGGAGTGGTTTTAGAATGGTTCTCCTCATACCTCTCTGACCAAAGTTTTAGTGTCTTTATTAATCAGTTTCTGTTTGAATCAATGCACCTTACTTGTGGGGTACCTCGGGGTCCTGTCTTGGGCCCAGTACTTTTTCTTTTATATCTGCTTCCTTTAAAACAGATAATTAGCAAGTACAGTGATGTGTCTTACCACCTTTATGCTGATGATATCCAGCTGTACTGTTCTTTCAAGCCCAATGAGTTCCACAAACTAACTTCCTAAACTGCTCGTCCAACATCAACCAGTGGTTAAGTGATAATTACAACTGAATTCTGAGAAAACAGAAACTCTGTTGCCCCCGACGATGTCATTCCTTTAATAAAACAGCATATAGGTCCTTTAGCAGCTTCTGTCCAGCCCTATGTTCACAACCTACTGTAGGTGTTATTTTTGATTCAGCAATGTCTTTGAAGCATCATTCTAAACGGTTAATAAAAAACTGTTTTTTTCCATCTCTGCAATATTTCAAAATTGAAATCCCTTGCGTCCAAGGTGGAATTAGAGATGATTGTCCACGCTTTTATATCCTCACATCTGGACTACTGTAATAGCCTTTTTACTTGTCTAAATGAGGAGGAGCTTGACCGCATTCAGGTCGTTCAGAATTCTGCTGCAAGGGTTTAAACTGGAACACATAAACAGGTCCATATTATGCCTGTTTTAGCCTCCCTACACTGGTTACCAGTGAATTTTAGGATACATTTTAAAATCTTGACTTTAACTTTTACAGCCTTGCATGGTCAAACTCCTCCTTGTGTCTCTGACCTGCTTCAGCTTTATACCCCGACCCGTAGACTGAGGTCAGCAGGCCAGAGGTTACTTATGGTCCCAAAAACCCTTTTCAAGACACGAGGTGATCGCTCCTTTGAAGTAGTTTTACCCAGGCTGTGGAATGCGCTTCCCTTTTCCTGCCTAGACACTGTTGATGTATTTAAAAAGCAGCAAAAGACTTTTCTTTTTAAATGAGTTTTTAGTTAGACAAGGATTTTTATTGTGTTTATTTTGTTTTTAATCTATCCTGTCTATATTTTATGTATTTTTACTTTTACTGCTTTGTGAAGCACTTTATGATTTCTATATCTGTGAAAGGTTACTTATTTACTGAGGTGAACCTGTGCAGCAAGTTTGGTAACCCTAGAAAGCTTTACATGTTCTATAGTAAGCGGGCATAGGGAGCGCCAACCTTGACCTTTTGACCCCAAACCTGTAGTCAGAGGTCGGTCTCAGAGTGAACCTGTATACCAGGTTTGATGACCCTAGCTTTCTTTGTTGTTGAGATATAGTTTATAAGCCATTTTGATATTGACCTTTGACCTTGCGATCCCAAAACCCAAGTCACACTTCAGGGTCAAAGAGTGAGCCTGTGTAACACGTTTGGTGGCCCTACCTTTACTCAGTGTACAGTAATAAGGCATAAACAATGTTAACCTTGACCTTTTGACCCCAAACCCATAGTCAGAGCTCAGGATCCCAAGGTGAACCTGTATACCAGGTTTGGTGGCCCTAGCTTTACTCATTTTACAGTAATAGTAAATTTAGCATTTACCATAGTGCAAATGGAATGTTAACTTTGACCTTTTGACCTCAAACCCAGTCAGTCAGGGTGTAAGTCGTCCAAGTTTTAGATACAACTACTGTATCGATTTGAAAAGCCTACATCATTTCTTTCAGTAGTTATTGCGTTTACAAGATTCAGGAAAAATGTAACCTGTGACCTTGACATCAAGGTCATTCAATGAGAGACAAATTGCAATATGCACATGATCAGTGTATATCAAACCCTGGTACCAATTTTCAAAACATTTGGAACAAAACTGTAGGAATTGATTTCACAAGTCAGTTACTGTCTTAACTGAGGTGAAATAAGAGATCATAAGTCAGGGGCTATAACTCCTGACCTTCGACCAGTGGGGGATAACAGTGGTCCCATATACAGCTGAAACCAGATGTTTACATACACTCTATAAAAAGATAATGACTTTGTTTCCCCTCACTGTCTTGACATTTAATTAGACTAAACTTTTCCTGTTTTAGGTCAGCTAGGATTACCAAAATTATTTCTATCCATCCATCCATCTTCTACCACTTTTCCGGAGGTCCGGGTCGTGGAGGCAGCAGTTCAAGCAGAGAAGCCCAGACTTCCCTCTCCCCAGCCACCTGCTCCAGCTCTTCAGAGAGGATACCAAGGCGTTCCCAGACCAGGTGGGAGACATAGTCTCTCCACCGAGTCCTGGGTCTGCCCCGGGGTCTCCTCCCAGTGGGACGTGCCTGAAACACCTCAAGTGGGAGGCGTCCAGGAGACATCCCAATCAGTGGAGGAGCAGCGGTTCTACTCTGAGCCTCTCCCGAATGACTGAGCTCCTCACCCTATCTCTGAGGGTGAGTCCAGCAATCATACGGAGAAAGCTCATTTCAGCCGCTTGTATCCGCAATCTCGTTCTTTCGGTCATTACCCAAAGCTCGTGACCATAGGTGAGAGTAGGAATGTAGATTGACTGGTAAATCGACAGCGTCGCCTTAGAACTAAGCTCCCTCTTCACCACAACAGACCGGTGCAACGTCCGCATTACTGCAGATGCTGCTCCGATCCGTCTGTCAATCTCTCGCTCCATTTTCCCCTCACTCGTGAATAAGACCCCAAGATACTTAAACTCCTCCACTTGGGGCAGGAGCCTGTCCCCAACCCAGAGAAGACAATCCACCTTTTTCCGGCTGAGGGCCATGGACTCGGACTTGGAGGTGCTGATTCTCATCCCAGCTGCTTCACACTCAGTGGCAAACCGTCCCAGCAAGAGCTGTAGGTCATTGCTGGATGAAGCCAACAGGACAACACCATCTGCAAACAACAGAGATCAGATCCTGTGCTCACCAAGCATGACACCCTCCATTCCCTGGCTGCACCTAGAAATCCTGTCCATAAAAATTAGGAACAGGATCGGTGACAAAGGGCAGCCCTGGCGGAGTCCAACTTTCACTGGGAATGAGTCCGACCAAGTGTTGGCAATACGAACCAAACTCTCACAACGGTCGTACAGAGACCAAAGCTCGTAACAACAAGCCTGATACCCCATACTCCCGAAGCATCCCCCACAAAAAACCATGAGGGACGTGGTCAAATGCCTTCTCCAAATCCACAAAACACGTGTGAACTGGTTGGGCAAACTCCGACGAACCCTCGAGAATTTTCGAGAGGGTAAAGAGCTACTCCGATGTGCCACAGCCAGGACGAAAACTACATTGCTCCTCCTGAATCCGAGGTTTGACCAACGGCCGGACTCTCCTCTCCAGTACCTTGGCATAGACCTTCCCAGGGAGGCTGAGGAGTGTGATCCCTCTAAAGTTGGAGCACACCCTCCGGTCCCCTTTTTTGAGGAGAGGAACCACCACCCCGGTTTGCCATGCCAAAGGCACTGCCCCCGACCGCCACACAATGTTGCAGAGGCGTGTCAACCATGACAGCCCTACAACATCCAGGGCTTTGAGGTACTCAGGACGAATCTCGTCCACCCCCGTGGCCCGGCCACCAAGGAGATTTTTAACCACCTTGGTGACCTCAGCCCCTGTGATACGCAAGTCATCCCCCTCATCCACAAACCCTGTTTCCTCTGTGGAAGGCATATCAGTGGGATTGGGTGGGACTCTTTCTTCCGGCTTTCAGAGAGAGCAGACGCTTTTCTCCTCTTCTCCTCTCCCTCACTGATCCCAGCTTGCTGTGTCCTGTCTGTGTCGCTCTTCTTCTGGCTGAATCTTAATCCAAACGGAAAATTATGGATTTGGTAAGCTGGGCTTTAAATGCGATTGACACCACTTTAAAAGAAGATCGGGCCAGGGGGAGCCCAAGTGGGGAGACTCATGGACAATTGGGAACTCGTGTCTGTGTGATTCGACTGGAGATGCGGAATACATCTATCTGTTTGGCTTATGATCACAGGATTTCTACTTTGGCTTGGGAGTTTCCTGATGTATCAGAAATTAAAGAAGCTGGGAGAGCTGATCAAATGCGGACCCGGCAAAGCTCCTTCAACAATTCGACCAGTTGGGGAGTGCACTGATGGCGGCAAATGGTGAACTGAATGGTGGCTGATTCAGTAGGTGGAATACATCTTGGAGTCGCTGGTGCTCTCCAGGGAATGATTTTAAAGCCTGTATATGGAAATTATGAAGCACAGAATCGCATGAGAGATGAAAATTCTATGCTCTGAGTGAACTGTGCCTATTAGACCTTGATTCGGCGCCCTGAAGATTACATTCCTCCTGGAGGAGGATGATAAGGCAGAAGAGAGTTTTTGCTTCTTGCTTCTCCCTAACATAAACATTTGGTGTGCAGTAATCTGATCTCTCAAGGACAGCGTTATGTGACCAGCATGGAGTTTACCATCGGACATGCACTGAGAGAATGAACTCTCGAGGACATGCTATCTATGTTTGGAGGACACTAAAGACATAACATCTAAACGTTGCTCAGGGAGGATTTTGCTGTTCACCAGTAACTGACTGATACACACACCGCACACAACATTACATGACTGATACACATACACTGACACACACACACTTACACTGTCTCTCTCAACTTTTGCTCCTTTGTTATTGTGTGATCTGTATTGTCTGCTAATTGTGCATTAGAGGGTTTTTTTCTATGTAATCACAATTTTGCTCATACGAGCTTTATTTTGATTAACTATGTTTTTTCTCTTTGCCCATTGTGTCATTCCCCCCCCCATTCCCCTCTTTACCCTCCACTGTATGACAGGCGCCTTGCATGGCTGCCGCGTCACTGGGAAGCGCTTATCAAGCGCGCCCAATGTCAAGTCAAATCCCTCGTATGTTTACATGTAAACATGCTTGGCAATAAAGCTATTCTGATTCTGATTGAGGAGCTCCTCAAAGTATTCCTTCCACCGCCCGACGATATCCACAGTCAAAGTCAACAGCGCCCCAGCCGCACCATACACAGTGTGGACAGGGAGCTGCTTTCCCCTCCTGAGCCGCCGGACAGTTTGCCAGAATCTCTTCAAGGCCGACCGAAAGTCTTGTTCCACGGCCTCACCGAACTCCTCCCATACCCGGGTTTTTGCTTCAGCAACCATCCAAGTTGCACTCCACTTGGCCTGCCGGTACACGTCAGCTGCTTCGGGAGTCCCACAAGCCAACCAAGCTTGATAGGACTCCTTCTTCAGCTTAATGGCCCCCCTCACCACTGATGTCCACCACTTGGTTCGGGGGTTGCCACCACGAGATGCATCGACCACCTTGCGGCCGCAGCTCTGGGCCGCCGCTTCAACAACCGAGATGGAGAACATGGCCCATTCAGACTCCATGTCTCCAGACTCCCTTGGAATGTGGTTGAAGTTCTTCCGGAGGTGGGAGTTGAAGACCTCCCGGACAGGGGCCTCAGCCAGACGTTCCCAGCACACCCTCACTATACGTTTGGGTCTACCAGGTCTGAATGGCTTCCTCCCCTGCCATCAGATCCAACTCACCACCAGGTGGTGATCAGTTGACAGCTCTGCACCTCTCTTTACCCAAGTGTCCAAGACATACGGTCGCAGGTCTGATGACACAATAACAAAATCGATCATCAACCTGCGACCTAGAGTGTCCTGGTGCCAGGTGCACATATGGACACCCTTATGCTTGAACATGGTGTTCGTTATGGACAAACTATGGTCATGCTATGTGGATTACGTGGCGGTCAAAGGCGGAGACCTTGGCGGACTGATCCCAAGCTTTCTAAACTGGCTTTTGGTACGTGGAATTATTTCAATTTGCTAAATAATTTTAATATTTGCAAAAAAAAAATTTATAGATACTTTTTTGTTTGTTTTTACTTTCTTCAGAGTCAGAAGTTTACATACACTAAGATCACTATGGCTAAACAATTTGAGAAACCCCAGATGATGTCATGGCTTTGGAAGCTTCTGTTTAATTGACAACATCTGAAATACTTGGAGGTACACCTGTGGATGTATTTTAAAGGGTTGTTCAGAGTCCCTCTGAGGAGATAACGTTTGCGTTCTGTAGACTGCGTTTGCGTACACAGCAATATTCAGAATTGTTTTCGAGCCACTGCTGCTACCATTCAGCAGCTGTGTTTCGCACACGTGCAGTGAAAATAAATGTAAATGTTTTAACAGCTGCAATCAAAACACAAAAAAGAGTTTGGCAGCAGAGTTTTTTTTTTTTTTTACTCAGTAATCTGTGGATTAAATGTCTTAGATATACATTTACCATAAAGTGACTGAAACAATTGTCCCCAGCCCCAAACTACATCTGTAGCAGCTGCTGTCACAAGCTATGGAGAAACACAAAGCAACAAAATAGCAATATAATTTACTGTTTTGGTGTTCTGGGTGAAAAACTGACAGACAAGCCACTTCACAGTAGAAGAATGCACATTTATTTCGAGGTTACATGAAAAACATGTTTTAATAGCGAAACACATGCACATATGTTTGCCCTCACCAATACTTCCCCATCCGGGATGACAAGAGTTTCATGGCATATGTGCAGTTCATTGCAACCACTGCATTCTTGTACACGCGGTCACTTTTTGGGGCCTGTATGCACTTGGTCAGCACTCACCCTCTGTGTAGGGTTTGCGCACGAATGTGTCCACTGCACCTGCTCGCATTCCAGCGCATTTTTGCCACTATGAATTGGGCTTTAAGCACACCTCAAACACACTCTTCCTTGTGTGACACCATAGGAAAATCACAAGAAATGAGCCATGATATCAGGAAGAGAATTGTGGGCCTCCACAAGTCTGGTTCATCCTTAGGTACGATTTCCAGATGCCTGTAGGTGCCACATTCATCTGGTCACGCAATTATACACAAGTATAAACACCATGGGAATGTCCAGCCATCATACCACTCAGGAAGGAGATGGGTTCTGTGTCCGAGACATGCACGTGTTTTGGTACGAAATGTACGCATCAACCCCAAAACAAAAGCCAAAGACCTTTTGAAGATGCTGCCTGAAGCTAGTAAAAGAGTGTCATTGTCCACAGTGAAATGAGACCTGTGCCGACATGGGCTGAAAGGCCACTCAGTGAGGAAGAAGCCATTACTCCAAAAACAACATTTTAAAAATAAATTTGTTTGCAAATGCATACAGGGACAAAGACCTTAGTTTTTGAGACATGTCCTGCGGTCTGATGAAACTAAAATTGAATTGTTTGGTCATAATGATCATTGTTACATTTGAAAGAAAAAGGAGGAAGCTTGCAAGCCTAGGAAGACCATAGGGGTGAGAATCGCAAGGGACCTCACGATTCGATTTGGATCGCAATTCTTGGGTCACGATTCAATCCTATCATAACTCAACAATAACCATGATATCACAATCCCATATATTTCAATTTTTTTCACATTATTCAACCTCAAATCATGTCCCAAAGTAAAACTATTGACATCTCTTTCATATAATAAAGTATTTTTGGGGCTTCATTTTCCATGGAGATAGTCTCTGTACACAGGGAGGGTGGTGGACGGTGCTGTTTGGAATAGACTCCCACTCCAGCTATGTTTATCTGACTCTGTGGACTCTTTTAAAAAGCAGCTGAAAACTTATCTGTTTAAAGGAGGCTTTCGAGTTTCAACTGCTTTTTAATGGTAAGTCTAATATTTTTAATTATTTTAATCTTGTGTTTTGTTTTTGTATTTTTAAAATTATGTTTATCAACTTCCTTTTATTCCATTTTATTGTGCAGCACTCTGTGACTATATGTCTGTGAAAAGCGATTCATAAATAAACTTGACTCACTTGACACTGGAGAAAACGTTCCATGCCAGTGTCTCTTTAGCTTAGCCGTTGCTAATAATGCTCCGAGGACGTGTGTGTGTGGCCCACAGTATGCCAAGTGGGTTTTTTTTCCGTGTAGCGTTTCTTGTGGGTTGTGTGTCATTTTCTTCCATTTTTGTTATAAAATCTAAAAAGGCCCGACATTTGAGCTAACTTTGAGCTAAGTGCTTCCTAACTTTCAAAGCTGGCTGCAAATCACAGTGACAAGCTATGACTTCACTTGACTGGGCGCTAGCTTTGCGGCATCTAGTGGACTGAAAATGCCACTGATTAATGATAACCCAAAAGTATAGGTGTGTGCATTTTTTTTAAATCGAAGATCGATCCGTCCGTTTATGGATCGATGAATTGTTGCCAGTGCCAAGTATCGTGCGCCATCACTGAATTGATCTTTTTTCCCATCCCTAGAAGACTATCCCAAATATGAAGTACAGGGGTGGCAGTATCATGTTGTGGGGATGTTTTTCTGCAGGAGGAACTGATGCGCTTCACAAAATAGATGGCATAATGAAGAAAGAACATTATGTGGAAATACTGAAGCAACATTTCAAGACATCAGCCAGGAAGTTAAAGCTTGGGAGCAAATGGATCTTCGAAATGGACAAGGACCCTATGCATACCACCAAATTAGTCACAAAGTGGTTTAAGTCACTGTTTTGGAGTGGTGATCTCAATCCCATAGAAAGTTTGTGGGCAGAGCTGAAAAGACGTGCAAACAAGGTGGCCTACAAACCTGACTCAGTTACACCAGTTTTGTCAGGAAGAATGGGCCAAAATTCCAACTACTGTGAGAAGCTTGTGGAAGGCTACCCAAGATGTTTAAAGTTTTAACAATTTAAAGGCAATGCTACCAAATACTAAGGAAATGTATGTAAACTTTTGACTTTGAAGTAATAAAAAATTCTCTAAATCAGACCGTCAGTGACAAACTAGCTCATTCTGGGCCTGACAAAATCACCCCAGGAGTGCTCAGATCTCCTGACCATTGACCTTGACCCTAAGCATAGCCTAGATCCAGACCCACCTAGAATATGCTTTAAGTCATGGTCAATGGCCAAGGAGAAGTATCATTTTTAAGTGAAATTATAAATGCCTAGATCTCCTGACCCTTGCCCTTGAGCACAACTTGGACACAAGACCCACCCGAGGATCATTGTGAGTGAGTTTGATGAGCATTGGGGAAAATGCCTAGGAGAAGTAGCAATTTCCGTGAAATGTGGACGAACAGACGAACAGAGGAATGCCACGTCATTGCTTTGCCGGAAGGAGCTAAAAATTATACAGTATACGAGGTGGGGCTGAAAAGTTCATAGACTGAAAAGTTCATAGTGGTCAAATTTGACCAAATGTGGTTTATTTTTCAGCATAGTCTCCCCTTCGGTACACACACTTCTTCCATCAGTGTTGCAGCGCTTGGATCCTTGAGATTGAAAAATAAGCCACATTTGGTCAAATTTGACCACTATGAACTTTTCAGCCTCCTCCACGCCCCCTTTCCGTATATAAAAATTATTTAGCTAATAGACATAATTTTGGTAATCCTAACTGACCTAAAACAGGAAAGGTTTAATCTGATTTAATGTCAGACAGCGAGAAAAAGATCATGTCTTTTTATATAGTGTATGTAAACTTCTGGTTTCAACTGTATTCCTAACTTACCTTGCCAATATTTGTGTTATCCAGAGCTGCATCAATCTCATCCAGCACAAAGAATGGAGCAGGTTTGTAGCTACAAAGGAGTAGAAGAGGCAGTTATGCACAAGGGTGCATCTCCATTTACAGTGAAGTCAAATATATAATGAAGGTACTGTATGGAACATTTGTTAACTGGTTTTAATGACACCCTGCAGTATGTAAGTGACCTGCAGTCCCATACATAGCATGCATACACATCACAGCTTCAGCAGCTTTTGTGTAATCGAACTGCAGACCACATCAAGAATAAATGGAATCAATGGGGCTGCAGTTCACTTCCTGCCTGCAAGACGTCACTAAAACTACAGTTTCCAACCATTAACAACTGCTCTTGATTCACCTGTGAATAGCAAACAGCAGAGCCAAGGCAGCAACGGTCTTCTCTCCTCCTGATAAGTTGTCCATTGGTCTAAACCTCTTCCCTGGAGCCACACAGTTATAGTTGATACCATCCAGATATGGCTCCTCTGGATTTTCCGGGCCTAGAAAAGCCTTAAAAAAAATGTTAAAAGTGTTTGCTTTTTGCACTTAACCTCTTGGTTTATCAATTTCTCCAGTACATGAAATGTGATTCAAGTTACTTTTTAAAGCATCACTGTTTGTACTGAGGTACTGAATTCATGCATGTTATTAAAACATACCTGTGCACTGCTGTTGCGTGAAAGGGCCTTGTAGATTTCATCAATGTTTGTGGCCACAGACTCAAAACAAGTGTTAAAACGATCAAATCTTTCTTTCTTAATCTGCTCAAAGGCTTGCTTGGCCTTCTTTGCTCTCTTACGGGCAGCCTCGAACTCTGAAATAGAAACAAATGAATGCATGAGATCACAAAGTTAAGTCAAGTCCTTTCTTTGGTGCATTTAAACCCAAATTCAACTTTTGCCATATCTCACCATCACTGGTCTCTTGGAACTTGTCCCTGACACTCTCAAGCTTCTCCATGGCCTTCATGTTGGGTGCACTGATCCTCTGCAGGATGCTCTGCTGCTCGTTCAAACGCTGCTGTAGTGTGTTTGTCTCAGCCTTGATCTCTTCCTCTGACAATGCATCCTGGAGGAAGATTATTAAATAACTAGTATGTTGCAATCCTGTGGTTCAACAATGATCATAACTTTACTTCAAATTATTTGTTTATTTTTATTTTATTTTTAAAATCAGATGTTGAAAACATGACATATTCCTCGATTCTTTGAATAATAGGATTTTGTCTCACTACCTTTAGGTCTTCAGACAGGTTGCTGTAGTCAATCTCTATTAATGCCTCTTTAGCCAAAACACTGCTGGATGTCCTCTGGCTGCTTGAATCATCATTCTGTGAGCTTCCCTTGAACAGCAAAACAAAAAAACTGGTAATTTTCCATTTCAGTCACAGTCCACTAAAATTTGGAGCACTCAGGATTGTGTTTCAGTACCTCTCCCTGGCTGATATCATCCATCGTTCCTGAGCGAAGAGGCAACTTGATATCCTGCATTTTGCAAGCTTGCAGCAAGTTGTGACGGTCGCTGCGCTTCTGCTCCAGTTTGGTCTCAATAGCTGTCACCTCTTTCTGGAGCTGTGTCAACTCCCTGAATGAATAATAAAACATCAATTACCTATCCAAATAGAATGTTTTTATTTTTTATGATATAGAACAGATAACATTGTGAGCATGTAAAGCTACTGACTTGTTTGCACCACCAAGCTTCTTGCGTATCTCCTCCATCTCGTGATTTTTGTCATTGACTTCAGATTTCTTGGTGAGGTGCTGGTTCTTCAGGTCTTGCAGCTGGGCCATTGTTTCATCGATGATCTTCATGTGTCGGTGCTCCTCCTACAAAAGACACAAGCCAAAATATCTTAACCTGTTGCACTTCTGTGTACCGCGGGCGGGCACGTCTCTGCGTCCTAGAGCGCACGAGTGCACTGCGTCCGAGAGCGCACTGAAAAAAAAAGCTGCATTTCCGTTCTTCCACTACAGACACAGCCGCGAACAGATTAGATATGATTGACCTCTCATTCGACTAATAAGAGCCTTGAATTGGGTTTCTGAAACCTTGAAGAACCAATGACTAAAAACCCAGCAAGAAGGACCCGCCTACCAACGGCTGCGAATACGAGCCAATTGAAGCACAGAAGTTTGAAAGCTGTTTTGTGTAAGGCTGGGTGAAGAGAGACTGACTGCTGCAGCAGATGAAAAAAGGACCCGCAGGAAGAACCGCCACAGACCCAGCAGCACGGAGACCACCCACAAGTGCGACCTGTGTGACAGGGACTGCCATTCGCGCATCGGCCTGTTCAGCCACAGGCGGTGCTGTCCCAGCAGAGTAGACGTTTAGGATTCTCTTCCATGGTCATCATAGACCGTCCACATGCTGTTGTGAACAGGTAAGTGTTATAAGCTAAATTATTCTTTATCCCTGAAAATTGTAATCAAAAATTACTTTTGACCGATCGGTAAATTACAACTGTGCGGCGCACGAAGTCCGAAGTCCGTGCGCCGCAGTACACGGTTCGTGCGCCGCGTCCGGACCGTGAACGCCCCCCTCCCCCGCTACTCTTCTGTAGCAAGGGGGGAGCCCGCGGGGACTGTGCGCCGCGGTACACGGTTCGTGCGCCGCGTCCGGACCGTGAACCCCCCCCCCCACTACTCTTCTGTAGCAAGGGGGGGTGCGCGGGGACCGCGGGGACTGTGCGCCGTGGTCGCCACATCGCCACATGACGGAACAGTCATGTAGCGATGGCCGATGTCCGTCCTCTGTAGCGGGGGGGTGGGAGTTGTTATCTTCTACATTACAAATATTTTAGAATAATCTTTAGTGCACTGTAGGTTATTTTTTCTTGTAAAAAAAAAAGCCACACATTTTTTACGTGGCATGCTTCTTTGTGTGTGGGGGCTTGTTTGTTCATTCATTCATGAATGAATGAATGAATAAACAACCCCCCCCCCCCCCACACACACACACACACACACACAGCCCTGAGTGTCACCTTTCATTAGAGCCCAAGATGAAGCCTCTATATTGAATCATTCAAAAGTTACAGACGTTTTTCCAAACTGTGCCATTTGGCACAATTTGGCACAGTTCCAAAACGGGAACAAAGCTGTGTAATATATTCATTTTTTGTGGTATTGTTACAAAATTTTGACCTCAGCTGGATAACACTTGGTTCTACATTTCTGTTGCATTTTCCAGCCCGGATCTGAAGCTGTGTGTTATTTGCAAGCATATGTATCCAAAAAAACACCCAGGCGAAATTTATTTTCTTCAAGTTCACTATGTTTAGATGACTGTTACTCAGTGGCCGGAGCACTTAAGAGAGATTATGATGTTTTGCCAAAAAATTCAAAGTGTTTTCTTTTAAATGAGACCAACCCCATGAAGATGCTGCAAAGGGTTGAAGAACAACTTTTGATTTACTTTGGGCACATTATTTTTTGGCGTTTTTAGGGAAATTGACCAGAGTGCAAGGGGTTAATATGCCAATAACAAGAGCACTTTGAGGACAGTGCAATATCCCTCATCTCCGTTTTCTTTGAAGATCTTAATATGTCACTGAAGGAGAGCAGTTTTACAATTAATTATTGGGGAAGAACCAAATTATGATAAGCCCATCATCCACAAATATATAACAAAAACAGTTGTATACAACCCATAGTCATGGGTCAGGATCCCGAGGTGAACCTCTGTAGTAATTTTGGTGACCCTAGAGAGCCTTACTTGTTCTATAGTAAGGGGGCATAGAGAATGTTAACCTTGACCTTTTGACCCCAAACCCATAGTCAGAGGTCAGGGTGTAAGTCGTCCAGAATGTGTCTTGGATACAACTACTATATCGATTTGAAAAGCTTACATAATTTATTCTTTCAGTAATTATCACGTTTACAAGACTTAGGGAAAACTACCTCTGACTTTGACCTCAAGGTTTATAATTCCTGCAAAAAATGATCCAATCAGAGTCAGACTGCAATGTGTGCATCATCGGTGTAAATCACACCCTGGTGCCACGTTCCAAACATTTGTAAGAAACCTGTAGGAGGAGCTGATTTTACAAGAGAGAGTTACTGTCTATTAACTGAGGTGAAATAGGACATCATAAGTCGGGGGCTATAACGCCTGCAAAACTCATCCGACTGGAGCCAAATTGCCATATGCACATTATCGGCATACATCAAACCCTGGCACCAAATCTTCGACTCCTTTAGTCTTTGACCGGCAGGGGATAAAACCAGAAAAAACATTCCTTCATCTTCAACCGGTTAATCCTTTTCGGGGGGGGGGGGGGGGACCCAGCATCTTTGGGTGAGAGGCAGGTTACACACCCTGCAGAGATCACCAGTCCATTACAGGGTTTACACAGACAACCATTAACTCTCATATTAATACCTAAGGACGATTCAGAATCCCCAGTTGATGTCAATTATTCTATCGTGCATGTTTTTGGCCTGTGGGAGGAAACCGGAGTACCCAGAGAAAACCCACTCAGACATGAGAACATGCAAACTCCACACAGAAAGGTCATCGATGGTTAGGGGTGGGTCCAAATCCATGACCTTCGTGCTGTGCTGCCACAGTGTTAACCATTGCACCATCAGGCTGCCACAGAAAAAAACAAATAAATCCTTTATGCCTCACTGTTTTTTGTTTTTTACCTTTTTAAGTCGCTCAATTTCATTCTCGTCCTTCTTGACAGTCTGCTCCCACATCATGACCTTCTCCTGGTCCTCCTTCAGCTGGTTCTTCTCATAGTCTACCTGGATACCCAGGCGGGTCTTCTGGGTCTCAAACTCAAGACTGAAGCAAAATGACATCCTGTTAGACTGCATATAAAAATTGGGACCAACTCACCAGCAATAAAAGGACTGATTACTACACTCACCGCTTCTTTGCAATCTCATTTTGCCTCTTCACTTTTTCCTCCTCAAATTCTCTGATGTTCCTCACTCCAATCTCTTTACAGAATTCCACAAATACTTCATCCTCCACCTGAAAAACAAACAAATCAAAGTTTAAACCAACGCCTCAAGTACATGAACTGATCTGTAAATGAACCTTCCTTTGTGTCAGTCTCACCAGGTTCATACGGTCCCGGAGGTCAGTGATTTCCCGCTCTCGGGATTGGATGATTCTCTTGATGTCATTAATCCGTGGGCCAAAGTTAGCCAGCTCACTTTCTAGTTTAGATTTCTCCTGCACAACAAACAAAACAGGATTCATGTTCAGGCTCAGTATTTATTAGAAATAATAGAAGATACTGATCTGTACAATGACACTACCTGCATATTGAGGGAGAGGTGTCGAGTTTTTGTCTGTTCCAGATCACTCTGAGAGTACTTCAGTCTCATTTGCAGACCATGTGCCTGAGACTGCACCTGACGCAGCTCTGCCTCCTTCCTTTTGGCTTTCATTTGCTCCTACAAAAGCAAGATACGAGTACAAAGTGAGGTAAATGTATTTTAGTCACATCAGTGAATATGAATCGGTCCAGCCGATGGTTGTATATCATACACTGCTTCTGAGTGACTTTCTATAATATCCTGCAAACTCACTAACAAGATCCCAGTTACTAGTAGCCTCTTTGATCAATTTAATTGACCTTGAGCTCATCTGTGAGTTTCTCCTTCTTCTCTTTGAGCTTATCCACTGCCTTTTCATCCCATCGTCTGGCCTTAGCCTTCAGATCACTTGCACCTCCAGAGATGACTCCAGACTTCTGGAACAAAGTACCGTCCAGGGCTACTGTCTGGACAAAGGTAACAGAGTTATTAGGTACAAGAGCGGGCATTTTTCATCTCAAACATAATCAAATTCAAATGCCAGGTTTGATCTTCCAAAGCAAGTAAAGTACCTTGTGCCTGTACGGCCCTCCAAAAGCAATCCTTCGTGCGTCCTCTACGTTTTCACAGACCAGGGCGTTGCCACAAGCATACTGCAAAGCTTTTTTGATGTGGGGAGGCTCATATCGAATCACATCGATCACCAATTTGGCCCCTCGCAGTTCTCGCAGCTTCTCGTCAGTTGGTTTCACCTACAACACACACAAAAAAAATTAAGTCTCACAGTTGCTATCTGTCTCACAGTCTCTCTCAAACTGTAGGTGTTATGTAAACTACATATTATGTTGAATACATTATTTGGGTTAAAAAAAAATTCAATCCCCAGTGTGCCGGACCAGTAAAAATGCATAACAACCTAAATAATGACAACTCCAAATGTGTTTCTGTTTTAGTGCAAAGAAGTACATTATGAAATGTTTACTTTTAATGAATCATTCTTTTACAAAACATTATGAACAACCTAATTTTAAAAAAAATAAAATCATCATCATCAAAACTCCTTCCACTGCTGCAGCAGGCTGGGTGCTGAGGAAGTAATCCAACAACGGCAGGAACCTTTCTTTGTCTTGCTTTCATTTAAAATAAAAACCAAGTGCAGTTTTAACAATATTATGCCTCTGTTAATCATTTACATATGTGCATTACAACTTACACATCACAGTGGATCTACAGAGGCACAAAACATTAAGTCACAGGTATCTGGAAGGTGAAAAATATAGTATTTCACTTCTGGGATAAAAACAACTTGTTAAGATCTAGAAATTATTTTAAATTTACAAACACTTCCACATTTGCATCAATCATAATCAGTTCTATTCACCTGAATTGATTCACCACACCACACAAGCTAAAGTGGGAGCTATTACTTTATTGAAAAGTGGCAGCCTATGTCTTTTCACATTTTGCACATTCATCCCAACAGCTGGTTTGGATCCCCCCGGTAGGCCAGTTTTTGCCCACAGGCCATATGTTTGACACCCCTCTGGTAAAGTTTTTACTGAACATTAAGCATTCATATTTTCTTTTCTTACTTCCTAAAAATTCTTTCAATACTACACTCAACTCACCAATGGCCAGATGAAGTCTGTGGCAAAAAACAAAAACACTGCATCCATTCACTCTTACCTACACCTGTGCACAGCAACCAAAAAGCTCACCACTGACATTGTTTTTACTCTGGAGTAAACAATGACTGGACTACATAGAAAATAAAGAAATGCTCAGAGTGGAAAAAATGCGCTCACAGGAAAAAGCCTACACAGCCCTGCAGGTATATATTCCCCAGTGTCTTGGGGAAAATAGCTGGTCTGACTGGAGACCGGAGGCTTACGTTCTTGGGCGGGATGCCCGCTGCGACTGTGCTCCAATTGTAGCCTTCGATGGCTGGCGTGGGATAGCTTGCGGGTCTACTTGTGGGTTTATGACGTTCATTACAGATCATTGGAGTTTATCAATATAACTATAGATCAATAAATATCATATTTATACAAAGCCTTTCAAATAACTTCTTTAGAATCATTTCTTTGGAATCATGACTTGTTTACCTCAAGGTAGTCCAGAGGCAGAAAGGTCTCTGGTTCTCCTCTCTGCTCCTTGATGTACTGGATGCAGTCTCTGCCCGTCTTCTCTGAATCAACAATGATGGCATCCATGTTCTTGCCCAACACTTTAGTCACAGCAATCTGATACTTCTTCTGAGTGGGCTGGCACAGATCAATCAGGCGGCCGTACTGAAATGAGAGGCACACATTCTTACACGCTATTCAAGGCAAAAAAAAAAAAAAGTTAATTAAAAGAAAGCAGATGGATTTTGCCTGCATAACAAAATTTGTCAGTAGAGTTGCCTTACCACAGAACCAGGGTAAAGTCTTTTGATGCTCTCCATAATCTCCGCTTTGCGCTGTTGGCGGCTGTTCTCTTGTCTGTCGATTCTGGCATCCCCCAGCTGCTCCATTACCTACAGCAAATCCAATAACTGCAAGATTAATTCTAGACTTCTTCACAGCTGACATGCCACAGCTGTGAGTCATGTGTGCAATCCAATAAAATGCATTTCTCTGATTTATCTGCAGTGAGAGTTATCCACTCATGCACACAGGGAAAACAAACTGACTCAATGTGGTTACCCCAGGATCCCATTTTTACATCTCAAGCACACAATAAATAATATTCATTAAGCAGAACTTGTTACCATGGTTTCAGCACCAACATATATACTATATTCACTTCTAATGAAAGTCAAATAGTGGCATTTTCTAAAACAGGAAATTTCATATTTTTATGAGTGATCTTTAAAGGTCATCTAAACTGACAGAAAAAAGTACCTACAGGGACATAATAAATGGCTTCCTATATGTTCAATATTGAACACAGTCATAGTAACTCTCACCATTTCGGTGTTATAAAGCAGAAACTTTACATTTTGCCAGTTAAATTTGACTACCAACAGAAAACCAATATGTCATATGTGTTGACTGTTTACTTTGTACAATGACCTTTCAGACTTAAAATGAAATTTTTTTAATAAAAGAAAAGCATTAAGAGATTTAAAAAAGCAACTTCCATTATTTCTTCTGTAGTGATAATGATGTAGCCGGTGACAGCAAACAGACCATGATGAAGCCATAGTCCAAAATACAAAACAACTAAGATTCAACTTTGGGAGTTTTAATCTTTTCAAGGTCACCCAAGAACAACAAAAACGACACCAACAGAAATCCCATATGTGACTTCCTATAGTATGTTCAATACCACCATAGCCCTAGCATACACTGTTGCTGAGCTATACAAATAGCAGCGAGAGAGAGAGAGAGAGAGAGAGAGAGAGAGAGACAGAGACAGAGACAGAGACAGAGACAGAGACAGAGAGACACAGAGTGCATACCTGCCAACTTTTAAAACCTGAAAAGCCTAGTAGCTAGCCGGGGTCCAGGGGCCGCAGGCCCCAGTAGGTGTCCTGGTGGGGGGTTCGGCAAACAAATATTAGCATTAAATCAAGTTAAAATGTGGCTAACAACCTCATATTTCTTCAATAATCATGTTTCTATTTTTCTTACGAAGAACATAGAAAGTTTGCCGCTGGTGTCACTGGCATTGGCATTCGACTTGTGTTTTTTCGTTCCCACGTGGTCTTTCACATCGCTGATTCCTCCATGTCCAATCGAAAAATCTTGTCTACACAAAGTGCAGCTGGCGTAATTTTCACCCTTTCTTGAGCGAATAATAATTCCTGGAAATGCTTTGGAGTATTCCTCACGAAAAGACTATAATTTTCGTTTGTTTTTCACGCTCATTTGTGATTTTTCTCCGGCAGATTCCATGATGAAAACATATACAAAGCTGACCTAATTCCTTCGCGATTCCAAATGGAAACAATGGCTCCAGGGATGTGATTTGGGGTTGGGGAAATTATCTGAAAATTTAGCAGGGGGTCTGGGGGACGCAGCTCCCCGGTGGGGGGACAAGGGGGGCAAAGCCCCCCGAAGCTCCTAGGTTTTTATGATTTTTAAGTACCAGAACTGTGCTTAAATGACATAAAACAAACAGCTGAATGCCACTTATTACTGTATAATATTGACTTATGTTCCAAGAAGATAGCATTCCTAAAAAAAATATTCCAAAAAGCATTATCCATCACATGCTTTAACACTTGATCAAATCAAAATCAGTTAATTTTATCTATTCCATAATAGAAATAAAATTCCAACATACCATTACTTTTTATAATTTCAGCATTCATTTCAGATCACCAGTTTCAATCTCCATTGAGTCTTGAGCAGTTCATTTTGCAATCACTGATGTAGCCAAGTCTTAGAAATATTCAAAAGTTATGAGTCAATGTCCACTGTGCACCGTCAATTTCAAATTGTTTGGAATCATAAAAGTAATGTAACTAAATTGTTTTGCTATTTTTTCTCCTCAACATCAATGTCAGGGTGCTGCAGGAGTTTTTGGGGATGGTTAACTTTTATTACCGTTTCCTTCCCCGCGCAGCCCAGCTCATACAGCCGTTGTACGCCGCACTCAAGAAACGGAAACCGGCGGACAGAGTTGACTGGACTCCTCAGCGAGAGCAGGCGTTCTCTGAGGTTAAAACAGCTCTGGCAAACGCTGCACTACTGGCGCACCCAGACCCGGTGGCTCGGATAGCGCTCACTACCGACGCTTCGGACATGGCCATGGGGCCGTCGTGGAGCAATGTGTCGCCGGTTCTTGGCAGCCGCTCGCCTTTTTAAGCAGGTCTTTGCACGACAGTGAGCGTAAATACAGCGTGTTCGACAGAGAGTTACTGGCTCTCCACCTAGCTATACGCCACTTCCAGTTCTGCCTGAAAGGGCGCACCTTAGGCTCAGACCTCTCGCACATGCGCAATACACCTACAGGAAGCAGTGCCGATTGCCTTTGTTCTAAATTTAGATATGATTCCTAGCGATCTCGTGTTTAGAATTGTTTTCGTGGTTTTTTTTACGATTCAAAATTTTTGACTGAATTTTTAGTGAAAAACCGTAATTTTGATTAATAAAGCCGTAACCCGGAATGGGGTCTTGAAAACCGGAACCATTACGGCAAAACCGGAGTAGTTGGCAGGTATGAGAGTGGGGGAAATTATTATTTGATCCTCTGTTGAATTTATAAGTTTACCCACTTACAAAGAAATGAACAGTCCATAATTTTTTATGGTAGGCTTGTTTTTGTTACAACTCGCCACTCATTAGCGGCGCCAGCTGAGCGCACACCTGCACCTCGTCAGCGGTGGAGCATATAAGCCGCTCTGCCCTGGGCTTCGGCCTGAAGCCGTCTGTTTCCTTCGGCTACTTGCTTCAGAGGAACCCCCTCGCCAAACAGCAAGATCTCTCACGTAAGCAACTCTCTACTTGTGTTCCAGTCTTTCCCCTGTGCACAGGTGGACCTTTCCCGGCGGCGGACCCCGCCCCCGCATCACCACCTCGCGGCTGCTGTCAGGTGCATCGTCAGGTCTCTGTCTTCCAGACTCTCCCTTGTGCGTGCCTGCCACCTGCCCTGCCAAGTAAGCCAACTAACCTTTCATCTCCTGTTGTACTGGTTTGGTGCCCGTCACCTTCTCCCTGTGTTCTCTCCCCAGGGTTGTCCGGCTGTACGGTTTCCTGCCCCCGTGCCTGACGCTGATGTCCACCACCAGTACATCCACATTCCACAGACACGCATCCATTCATCCTTGTTGTTGAATAAAGCTATTGAATTTACTCTGAGCCTGCGTGTATGTCTCCTGAGCCGTGCGTTATGTCAGTACGGCTTCAGCAGAGCGGCTCGGCGGACAGCAGGCTCGCACGCCGATTTTCCACCCTCGAGGCTCGGGTGGATTTAATAGCTCATCAGCAGCAAGTGATACTAAACCAATTGACCTCGATAACTGCCCGGTTAGACCGTCTGGACCCCCCACAGCCGTTCCCCTCGGCTCGTCAGGGAGGTGCAGCTCCTGCTGCTTCAGCGGCCGTCCAGTCAGCCCCGGGAACCCCAGCCCGACTCACACCCATTCCTACCCCCGCCCGCTTTAGCGGTAAGCTCGGTGCAGCGCGGGGATTCATCATGCAGTGTGAGTCGTGTTTTTGCGCGTTCCCGGGGACTTTCCCTCAGACCATAGCCGAATTGGCTATATAGGAAATCTCCTGGAGGGTCGGGCACTCACCTGGGCTTATGCCGTAATGGCGAGGCCCGGTTATGCCTCCCTCACCTATGGCCAGTTGGTCAAAAATTTTCTGGAAGTCTTTGATCACTCCCGTGTGGAGAGTGTCCTAACCGATCGTCTCCTCAGCCTTCAGCAGGGGAGCCGATCGGCCGCGGACTACGCCATAGACTTCCGGGTTACAGCGGAGGAGGTTGGCTGGGGGGAACGAGCCCTCTGCGGCATCTTCCTCCGCAGTTTAAACTCTGGTCTGAGGGATGAATTGGCTGGACGGGATATCTCTGAAACACTGGCGGAGCTAATCTCGCTAACAATTAGCTTGGACAACCGGTTGCGCGAGCGCGCCTCGGAGCGGAAGCAGTCTTCTCGCTCTCGAGGGGCCTCGTCACGCCAGCCTCAAGCTCGCCCCCTGGCGTTACCGCCACCAGAGGTTCCCGAGGAGTCGGAGCCAATGGTGACGGGCCGGGCAAAGCTCCCTCTAGCGGAGAGACAACGTCGACGTGCGCTGGGTCTCTGCATGTATTGCGGGGACGACCAGCACACGGTGGAGCAATGCCCAGAGAAGCCAAACGGGGAGGTCCGCGAGTCACTGTAGGGGGCCTCGCGGACGCTAACCGGACAACTCCCCTCACTCATTTGTCGCTGCCCATCCGTTTTTGCCACAACACCACAGGGCATCTCACTCACGCACTGGTGGACTCAGGCGCGGGAGGCAGCTTTATTTCACAGAGCCTGGCAACCCGATTGGGCATCCGTTGCCAGCCCCTTAAAACCCCTCTCACCCTCATTAATCTCTCCCGTGCATCTCTGGGGAAAGTGACCCACCGGACAAACCCCGTCTCTGTCATCGTCTCAGGGAATCACCGGGAGGAGATCTCCTTCTACATCTTGCCCTCCGCTGTGTCTCCAGTGATCCTGGGTTATCCGTGGCTCCGTCTCCATAACCCCGTCCTGGACTGGAAGACCGGGAAGGTAACAGCCTGGAGTACCTTCTGTATGAGCACCTGCCTCCAATCCGCTGCCTGCTCGCCATCCTCTCCTCCCGTGGTCAAGGATGCCGCGCCTCCGGACCTCTCCTTGGTGCCCGTGGAGTTTCACGACCTGGGCGCAGTCTTCAGTAAGTCCAAGGCAATGTCCCTTCCTCCACACAGGCCTTACGACTGCGCCATAAACCTCCGCCAGGGGGCGCCGCTCCCTTTGGGACGCCTCTACAGCCTGTCAGCGCCGGAGAAGGAGGCCATGAACTCATACCTCAAGGAATCTCTCAGCGCAGGAATTATTCGCCCATCATCATCGCCATTAGGTGCAGGGTTCTTCTTCGTGGGCAAGAAGGATGGCTCGCTTCGTCCATGCATCGACTTCCGAGCCCTAAACGACATCACGGAGAAGGACCGTTACACCCTGCCCCTGATGGACACTGCCTTCCACTCCCTCCAGGGGGCGACCTGGTTTACCAAGCTGGATCTCCGCAGCGCGTACCACCTCGTCCGGATCCGGGAGGGAGACGAATGGAAAACAGCCTTCCGTACCCCGAACGGCCACTTTGAATACCTGGTCATGCCGTTCGGGTTAACCAACGCTCCAGCCGTCTTTCAGCGCCTGATAAATGACGTTCTCTGGGATTTCATTGGCCTGTTTGTGTTCGTCTACCTGGATGACATTCTCATCTTCTCCAAGTCCAGGGACGAGCACCAGGTGCATGTGAGACGGGTCCTGCAGAGGTTACTGGAAAATCGATTATACGTGAAGGCGGAGAAGTGCGAATTCTATGCCAAGAAGACGTCATTTCTCGGGTTTGTCATCTCCCATGACCAGGTGCTTCCAGACCCAGCCAAGATTAAAGCGGTGGTAGATTGGCCGACTCCCACGTCTAGAAAGCAGGTGCAACAATTCGTCGGCTTTACCAACTTCTACCGCCGCTTTGTGCCCAACTTTGGAGCCATCGTCGGCCCTCTGACCCGTCTCACCTCCCCTAAAACCCGGTTCCAGTGGACTGAAGAGGCCGCGGCGGCCTTCCAGGCGCTGAAGGCGGAATTTTCATCCTCCCGGGTCCTCAGCCAGGTCGATCCCTCTTTGCAGTGCATCGTGGAGGTCGACGCCTCGGATACGGGGGTGGGGGCGGTGCTGTCTCAGCGGTCACCGGCTGATGGGGTCAAACGGCCTTGTGCCTTCTTCTCCCGGCACTTGTCCCCAGCAGAGCGCAACTACGACGTGGGGGACAGGGAGCTTCTTGCCATCAAGCTCGCGCTCCAAGAGTGGCGCCACTGGCTGGAGGGGGCCACCCTGCCCTTCGTGGTGTTAACGGACCACAAAAATCTGGAGTATTTAAGAACTGCCAAGCGCCTGAACGCCCGCCAGGCCCGTTGGTCCCTGTTTTTTGCTAGGTTCCGTTTCACCATCACATTCAGACCGGGCTCCAAAAACGGACTCCCTGACGCCCTCTCGAGGCAATTCGCCCCTGAAGATTCGGGGGACGCTGTTCATACCATCCTGCCCAGGTCGTGCATCGTGGGAGACGTTACTTGGGAGATCGAGGATAAGGTCCGGAAGGCGCAGGGATCAGAACCGGATCCGGGCGGCGGACCGGAGGGGAGGCTCTACGTTCCGTCCTCCGTTCGGGGGGAGGTCATCCATTGGCTCCACACTTCCAAGCTAGCCTGCCATCCTGGGACCTCCCGAATGATCGACCTGCTCCAACGCTCCTTTTGGTGGCCGGGGTTGCGCAAGGACGCTGCCCGCTACGCCCGGGCCTGCCCCGTCTGTGCCACCAGTAAGTCTGGCAACTCTCCTCCTGCGGGTCTGCTCCAGCCCCTGCCCGTCCCTGGTAGGCCCTGGTCGCACATCGCATTAGACTTCGTCAGTGGTCTCCCCATCTCTAACAACTTCGACACTGTCCTGACCATCGTCGACCGGTTCTCCAAGGCTGCCCATTTCGTGCCATTACGGGGGCTACCCTCTGCCTTGGAGACGGCAGACCTTCTCGTCCAACACGTGGTCAGGCTGCATGGGATACCAGCTGACGTGGTCTCCGACCGGGGTCCCCAGTTCGCCTCTGACGTCTGGCGGAGTTTCTGCAGGACACTAGGAGCCCAGGTAAGCCTCTCCTCCGGCCATCACCCCCAATCTAACGGGCAGTGTGAACGGACCAACCAGGAGCTGGAGGCTGCTCTCCGCTGCGTCACTGCCTCGAAGCCTGCGTCATGGAGCAAACACCTTGCCTGGGTAGAATACGCTCACAACACCGCTCGCTCCTCAGCCACAGGGATGTCCCCTTTCAAGGTGTCCCTGGGTTACGACCCCCCTTTGTTCCCCTCGCTGGAGGACGAGTCGGCAGTCCCCACGGTCCGGGCTCACCTCAGGCGGTGTCGCTCAATCTGGACAGCCGCGCGCAATGCGCTTTTACGCACAGCGGAACGCAATAAGGCCACGGCGGATCAGCGAAGAAGACCTGCTCCTGCCTACCAGGTGGGCCAACCGGTCTGGATATCCACGCAGGATGTGAACCTGAAGGGTGAGAGGAGGAAGTTGGCTAAACGCTTCATGGGCCCATTCCCCGTCACCAAGATAATCAACCCGGTGGCAGTGCGTGTTGCTACTCCCCCCTCCCTCCGCATCCATCCCACCTTCCACGTCTCTAAGGTGAAACCGGTGGTGTCTGATCCCATCTGCCCTCCTCCTGCTGCGCCGCCCGCGCCTCGGATGATTGATGGCCATCCGGCTTGGACTGTCTCGACCATCTTGGACTCCCGACGCCGGGGTCGCGGGCTACAGTATTTGGTGGACTGGGAGGGCTATGGTCTAGAATGGAAGCAATGGGTCCGTTCCTCGTTCGTGTTGGATCGCTCTCTCATCACCGAGTTTCACCGGAAGTACCCCAATAAACCATCGCCAGGAGGCGCTGCTAGAGGGGGGAGTACTGTTACAACTCGCCACTCATTAGCGGCGCCAGCTGAGCGCACACCTGCACCTCGTCAGCAGCGGAGCATATAAGCCGCTCTGCCCTGGGCTTCGGCCTGAAGCCATCTGTTTCCTTCGGCTACTTGCTTCAGAGGAACCTCCTCGCCAAACAGCAAGATCTCTCACGTAAGTAACTCTCTACTTGTGTTCCAGTCTTTCCCCTGTGCACAGGTGGACCTTTCCCGGCGGCGGACCCCGCCCCCGCATCACCACCTCGCGGCTGCTGTCAGGTGCATCGTCAGGTCTCTGTCTTCCAGACTCTCCCTTGTGCGTGCCTGCCACCTGCCCTGCCAAGTAAGCCAACTAACCTTTCATCTCCTGTTGTACTGGTTTGGTGCCCGTCACCTTCTCCCTGTGTTCTCTCCCCAGGGTTGTCCGGCTGTACGGTTTCCTGCCCCCGTGCCTGACGCTGACGTCCACCACCAGTACATCCACATTCCACAGACACGCATCCATTCATCCTTGTTGTTGAATAAAGCTACTGAATTCACTCTGAGCCTGCGTGTGTGTCTCCTGAGCCGTGCGTTATGGCGAGACAAAAGATCAACAAAAAATCCAGAAAAAACATCAAATAAGGGTTATTTAAGTATGTGATCCCCTACCAACCAGCAAGAATTCTGACCCACACAGACCGGTTATGCATCCATGAGGCACACAAACTAGTCCTGTCCTTTTAGGAAAGTACTTCTAATCTCAACTCATTATGTGTATAAAAGACTACTGTCACAGAATCAGTCTCTTCAATTCAAACTTCACCACCATGGGCAAGACCAAAGAGCTGTCAAACGATGCCAGAGACACAATTGTAGAGCAGCACAAGGCTGGAATGGGCTACATGCTCATTAGCAAGAAGCTTGGTAAGATAGAGACCACTGTTGGTGCGATAATTCAAAAATGGAAGAAACATAACAGTCAATAAGCGACTTTCGCATTACGAGTGCACATGTGCACACAATGTGACCCGGCATCCGGTTCAAAGGTCACGACTATCAAACATCCCTCTAGCCGGCTTGCTTTTGTATAAACAGTACTGTCACACCTGAACAACTGCCGCTTAAAGTCTGCTTTAAGCTTTAAATCTCTGTTATACGTTAAAAATAGGCCTTAGTTGACACAAGTCTGGTAATAGGTAATTGTAATTATATTATTTTATAAAATGTATAAAATAATATGTTATTTAGACCTGCACGAGTCTAAACCCTGAAGTAGTAGGTACGGACAGGCAGGCCTGGATCTAGGATATAGTTCTTTGTATATTGGTAATGAAGCTTGATCTACACACACATGTAATTAAGGCCATTGATAAGTAGGCTGGTATAAAATAAAACTGCAAATCATTGAAAACGTGTGGTACTTAAAAACTACAGTAGTATCGACCTACAGATCTAAGTAAGCAGGCTATGCCTTGTAGTGAAATTTACTCAAAATGACAGAACCAAAGATGAGCTGTCAAACCACTCGCTTACCTTCTTTGTAGTCATTTCGGAGTCTCGCAAGTAAGGGTGCTTGGTCCTTTGACAACAAAAAATCTGCTATGTCAGCATACATACAGGGAGGCCATTTTGACACAGCATCGATTTCCATCTCCCAGCCTTCCTTAAGTCCCAAGGGGTCGGGAATTGTCAGCATTTCACCCTCCACTTCAAACGTCAACAAGATGGCATAGTCACGTTGAATCTGCTCAGATTCCTTGGCCATTGACAACACTATTGGCAATTTCTGCAACGTAGCCGCGAATGCAAGCGCAACTAGTTCATCCTTTGCATTTGCGGGTACAACCAGGAAGACCCCTACGCATACAATATGCTCGTGGATCAGGAACTTTCCATAAATTAAATGTATCGATAGAGCATGTTTCATCCACGTTTAGATTAACCTCCCCCATTGTGGTAGTTTGTTTGGTAGCCACGATCCCATGATGCTTTGCGCAACCCGAAATGTGCCCTTCAGAGGTAAAGTGGGCTATCTCACAAAACCATTATTTTGAGAAAATGAGCTGGGGGTAACTTTTTAATGATATAGGCACACTGATTTTTTGAGAATATTTCAACTTTAGAGCTCATTTTCTCAAAATAATGGTTTTGTGGGATAGCCCACTTTACCTCTGAAGGGCACAAATGTGAAAGTCGCTTATCGCCCTGGCTCTGGAGCTCCATCCAAGATCGCACCTCGTGGGGTAAGAATGATTCTGAGAAAGGTGAGGGATCAGCCCAGAATTACACAAGAGGAGCTTGTTAATGATCTCAAGGGAGTTGGGACCCCAGCCACCAAGAAAACCATTGGTAACACACTTCATCATAATGGATTGAGATTATGCAATGCTTGCAAGGTCCCCCTGCTCAAGAAGGCACATGTACAGGCTCGTCTGAAGTTTGTCAATGAACACCTGAAAGATTCAGAGAAGGTGTAGTCAGATGAGACCAAAATTGCACTCTTTGGCATTAACGCCACTTGCCATGTTTGGAGGCAGAGAAATGTTGAATACGACCCCAAAAACACCATCCCCACTGTCAAACATGGAGGTGAAAACATTCTGCTTTGGGGCTCTTTCTCTGCTAAGGGTACAAGAAGACTTCACCATATTGAGGGGCTGATGAACGGGGCCATGTACCATAGAATCTTAGATGAGAACCTCCTGGCCTTAGCCAGAACACTGACAATAGGTCGTGGATGTGTCTTCCAGCATGACAATAACCCAAAACAAACAGCCATTGGCAACAAAGGAGTGGCTCAAGAAGAAGCACATTAAGGTCCTGGAGTGGCCTAGCCAGTCTTTGGACCGTAATCCCATAGAAAATCTGTGGAGGGAGCTGAAACTTTGCGTTACCAAGCGACAGCCTGAAAACCTTCAGGATTTGGAGAGCATCTGTAAAGAGGAGTGGACCAAAATCCCTCCTGAGATGTGTGCCAACCTGGTGACCAACTACAAGAAACGTATGATCTCTGTGCTTGCCAACAAGGGTTTCTCCACCAAGTACTAAGTCATGTTTTGCTTGGGGATCAAATACTTATTTCCTTGATCAAATGCAAATTAATTTATAACCCTTAATTAATAATTTTTTCTGGATTTTGTTTTGATCTTCTGTCTCTCTCTGTTAAAATAAACCTAACATAAAAATTATGGACTGCTCAATATCAGGAGGAATCTTTATTTTTTATTTATTCAATACCTGGTTAAGCTCCATGTTAATTTCATCAATCCTCCTCTTTGCCATTTCCACTTCCTCAGTCAGCTCCTCCTCCATCCGCTTCTGTTCATCTAGTGATTGCCTGGGTACGAAACAGTGGAAAGTCATGTGTGTGAATAAAGCAGAGGTGAAAAAACTGTAATCTCCAACCTAAAAACAATACAAAAAAATAGGGACAGCTTACCTGCTGGTGGCTATATAATCCTCTAATTTCTCAATACGTTTCTGGTTTTCCTCAATTTCACGGATCTTCTGTTTGATTTTAGCCTACAGACAAAAAAAGGAGATGGTTACACTAAATCAAACTAAGTCATTTTGGTCTGGCGGACAAGCCTGCTTTCATTATGTTCATTACCTCCGTCTCTACTTTTTTTCTCTCCTCCAAGTCAAGGCGATCCTGGTCAGCCTTCTGGTCACGGTTGAACTTCTCCAGCTCCTGTGCCAGGGTGGCAGCTCGTTTACTGGCCTCTTCCTTCAACCGGTGGTACTGCTTAACCTGTGGAACGGTGGGTTGGCAAAAGTGCTTTCATCTTAACACCAGTGTAACTTTGTGAAATTATAGCATTCATTCATTCAATCATTCATTCCAAGTACAAATACACACTTATTATCTCACAAACAAGCTATTGTTTTCAGACTGAAAAAAATCAAATATTATAAATGTAATGATGATTACACATTTTCTTTTAATTATCTATTCCAAATTAATTGAGAGGCCTTAAATGGGAGCAATACTGAATATACTGACCTGGTTTTCTTCCAGAGTCAAGTCCTGTCCCTGGCTCTGAGCCTCCTCTTCCATTCTCTCCTCAAACTCCTGCTTGGCCATCTCCACTGCCCTCATCTCTTTATCCAACTCATCCATGTCTGCTTTGCGCTTCTTGTACATCTTCTGGGCATTTTGCAGTGACTTTTTTGCTGCTTCGAGCTTCTTGATTTTGTGAGAGGTGTTTTCTTTGGCTTTGATGTACTGGGGCCTCTTCTGGTTCAATTCAGAGTCCTTCTCTCTGTAGACAAATCATATGATCTGTCTAAATGCTACAGAATTTATGTATAAACATGAAACAAGGGCAGTAACAAGTGGTCATGAAATTCCCCCTTACTTGATCTCTTTCTCGATGGTTTGCTGTTCCCTCATCAACCTGCCTAACTCTTTCTTCTTGTCCTTCAGCTCCTCCTCTACATGATCCATCTTTTTACGGTCCTTCTCAATCTCTTTGTTTCGCTGGGCCAGCTCTTTGTTCAGCTTTTCAATCTCAGTCTCATTGTGGTAAAGTTTGAAGAGCTGTAGCTGCACACTGGCTCGAGCTACTTCATCTTTAAGACGCTGGTAACGCTCAGCCTGGTGGAATAATCACAGGTGAACAGAGAAAGTTTGACTGTATGATGAGGAAAATACATAAACATTTTAGAGTATTTCTTATAAACAGGTTCAGAGTCCTCAAAGTGCTAGTATTTTCATTTGTTGTACATTTTTTTTTTATCTTAACTGTTGATAGATTCTACAGGTAGGTATACCACCTAAAAAGCAGACAAAAATATCATTTTTTAAACACTCCGGGTGGTGAAGAAGGCAGCAGCAGCTCTCCTGCTCTGGGTCCAATTAAGTAAATACATGAACACCATGATTCCTTTGATACTGACTGCTACTATTGGTCACGTACTGTTTGCCCCTCTCCCCTCAGGTAGAAGACTTCGGTCCATTCAGACTAAAACCTCCCGTCACATGAACAGCTTCTTCCCCTCTGCCATCAGACTGCTGAACACTAAGTGACTTATTGACTCTCGTGCACTATGTACAGCAGCTCAACCAGACTCATGTCAATCATCACTGTTTTCTTTTTGCATTACCGACTGCACTATATGGTTCTCCACAATACCTGCTGCTTAATATATTTAAAACTGCTGACTAGCATTACTCATTCTTATTCTACACTTTATTGCATGTATAGTTTATTTCTTTTATTTTATCATGTTTAATGTTGCAGCATTGCACCGAGACAAATTCCTAGTTTGTGTACTACATGAACAATGGCAATAAATCTGATTCTGATTCTACAGATTAGATGAGTCACCGGCATTTTTACAAGTAGTCTATTTTAATTTTGTCGCCTCGTGTAAAACTCAGCGCAGATCAGTGGTTGACTGGAATACACCAATCTATAGTTCAATGGTTGCTGTTCTTGTCCTCCATATTAACAAACTGGGTTGCAAAATGCATCCGACATAATTAGTCTGCTGTATTTTTTTCATATCAGCACTCAGTAGCTTTATATTTAAAAGAAGAGTGTGGTGTATGTGTGTGTGTTGTGTTTTTTTCAGAGGGAGGTGTCACGGACAAACAGAGGAGCAGAGGTGCCCGTTAAGAGAGGAGCTGAACAAGGACTGCGGTGAACCGTTGTCTCCAGCAGCTGAGACGATCCAAGCTGGGGATGTTAATGACTGACTTTCGATTAACTGTTGATAAGAATTTAGTCGACTAAATTAAATTAGTTGTCAATTAACTGGTAACTCAGCAGTCCTTTTCAATGGGAGCTTATTCTTTGAAATGCAGTGGCCGTCCAGGCAGGGGCGCACACGGTCACCCACTGCCGCCTTTCAACTGAAACTAAAATCAGCAGGGCGGAGAAACAGACCAGACCCAGAAAGAAGCTACACGAGCACGAAAACCCATCCCTGCTGCCTTCAATATGCTGCTAAACGGGAAAGCAGACTGGACTCAAGTTACCACTGAGGTAACAAACAGAGGGAGCCCAGATCGTAATGGGTTTGCCTGGTTTGCCAGGGTACTAACATGCAACAGATGAAGAAGCTCACAATTTATTTTCCTGTTAAAACAGTTTAGTAGTGCATCTCAGTAAATTAGAACATGAAAGTTACATTTTTTGTAATATAACTAAAAAAGATAAATTTTATGATATTCGTAATAGTTTTTAAAATAAATTAAAAATTATGACATTTGTAATTTATTGAGATGTAACAGCATATAGTACACATTATACAGTACAAAATTTGTTAAACTACAAAAAATGCCATGGTCTGTAGCAAAAAAAAATGCAAATTGTACAATAAATCATTGAGGAATATGATGTTCATGTTTTATTCAGTAAGCGGTAATTAACATTTTATGTGTTAAAGATAGAAGGATGGAAAATTGCCACTTATCAATTAATCGTTAATCGATCGACAAGGTGAATCAACTAATGATTGAATTAATCAATAACTTGCATTCCTAGTCTGAGTACTGTGACTCCGTGCAGGAATGAGTTAAAAAAAAAAAGTGCTCTTTTTCTTCTCACTTTGAGACGCTTCAATATTTGTGTAGTTGTAGCATGCACATTTGTCTGCCGTAGCTTCAAAATTAATCTGATTTGTCAGGTTTGTTTCCACTCTGTCACTGCTGTAACTGTAGTCTCACACAGCCGGCTGGCCACTGTTGTCCTAAGCGCACCTCGCTCAGCTGTTTCTTCTCCATTTCAGCTGCTTTTTGCCAATGCAAAATGCTGTGTCGCGGCTGAATGTATGGAGTCATAAAACTAAGAGCATTTGCCAAAGATTTGAGAGCACAGGCACCATAAAAACTTGTTTCCATCTCATCATGACACATGCACAAATTGGGGGGGGGGACATGCCCCTAAAACTGGAAAAAAAAAGAAAAAAATGTCCCTCTCAATTCACATTGAGGTAGGTTCTTCCTTTGTTTGGATGGTGAGAAGTGTTCTAAAAAATTGTAAATATAGAAGAAATACTATAAGAGAAATCACTGCATCTTTGGCCATTTTAGATAATTTTATTTCATTAAATATAATTTTAATAATACTTTTATATTTCTTTGAAATCTGAGTTGAGATTATTCTATTCTGGTTCTGCAAAATTCTGATAAAAAAAAATTTAATTATATGAGAATTATTTTTTTTTAACCACAAACAGTAATTTCATTATAAAAATAGACAAAAAAATTGGCCATAAACTAATTAATGATAATAAAGTTTCAAATGTGCAAGACGTAATCATACAAGAGGAAATTACAAATTTATGAGGAAAGTAGCTGCAAATTTAGGTAAAAACAAATTTACTGAGGAAAAAAGTAGAAAACTACAAGAAAATGGTTATAGATTTAGGAGAAAAAACTCAAACTTTCAAGACTAAGCCATTACTCAAGTAATTTTTAAGTGGGTGCTTTTGTACTCTTAACTAGTATTTTTTGGGGTGTCTACTTTTAATTATTAATTTCATAAGACAACATTGCTTTTACACGAGTACAATTTCTGGCAACTATACCCACCTCTGATCATACAATTTAAGTATGCATGAGTAAATTATGACATTAGGAATGTTTTTTCCCTTTGAATGTCATGTGTTTTCTCATGTTTGCACATGCTTTACGTACCCAAAATTTATATATTTATTTATTTATTCACACACAAAACTCACAAAAAGTTAGGGATATTTAGCTTTCGGGTGAAATTTTAAGATGCACCTAAAATGCACTAACCTTTGCAGGTAAACTTAATTTGACCTTCTCTAACCTTTTGAATGCACATTTCCAACTGTTTGTTTCAGTACTTTTTGTGTAACTTGCTGTTCTCTAACAAGTTGTTTAAAGGCAAAATTCACAACAGGTGCTTGATCCATGAATCGACCAATAAATTTTCTGGTTTATTTAGAATTGGTATTTAAACAGTCCTCTTCATCATGCTGTTCACATTCTGACATCATGAGACCAAGCCAACACCTAACAATTGATCAACACTACCTCGTCATTGCAAGGCTTCAAACAAGATGTTCTCAGAGGGAAGTGGCCACTGAGCTTAAGGACCTCTCCACCTCGTGTGCCCTCTGCTTCACTGAGACCTGGCTCAAGGAAAAGACACCGGACACCGCGCTCCTCCTCGAGGGATTTCAGCTGTTTTGTGCAGACTGCGACACGGGGCTCTCCGGCAAGACCACAGGCGGAGGAGTCTGCTTCTACATCAACAGCAGCTGGTGCTCCGATGTAACTGTGATCTCCCAACACTGTTCTCCCGCTCTGGAATATTTATTCATCAACTGCAAACCATTTTATTCCCCGCGTGAGTTTGCTTCATTCATCCTGGTCGCTGTTTACGTCCCGCCCGACGCGGACGTGCAAGAGGCTCAGCACGCGCTCGCGGATCACATTCAGCAAGCGGAGCGGACTTTCCCGGACTCTCTGGTTATTGTGGTTGGTGACTTTAACCAGAGCAACCTGAGCCACGAACTCCCCCGGTACAAACAGTTTATTAAATGCCCCACCAGAGGAGAGAACACGCTGGATCACTGTTACACTACAGTTAAGGACGCGTATCGCGCTGTTCCCCGCGCTGCGCTCGGACTATCTGATCACGTGATGGTCCACCTGATTCCCACATACAGACAGAGACTGAAGCTTACAAAACCTGTTGTGAGCACGAGGAAATGGACCAGTGAAGCTGTGGAGGAGCTGAGCACGTGCTTGGAAATAACTGACTGGGACATGTTTAAAGGAGCCACGCATGATCTGGATGAGTACACGGACACTGTGACCTCATATATCCACTTTTGTGAGGACAGCATTCTTCCATCGCGCACCAGGGTGAGTTACTCCAACGACAAGCCCCGGTTCACAGCTAAGCTCAGACAGATCAGGAAGGAGAAGGAAGCAGCGTTGAAAAGTGGAGACCGGGACTGCTACAGGGCAACTATCGGCCTCAGGCTTCTAAGGGACAGGATGACAAAGCCCTTTGTCAAAGACTGTCCCAACACTATGCCCGTTTTCACACCTCGTCAGCTGTGTCCAACTCCCCCCCCTCCCCCCAGCGCCACTGCCTCCATGGTCCCCACTTCATCAAAGGCGCCCCTCCTCCTCCTCCCCCCCTGCCCTTGCCATCAGTGAGCAGGACGTGCACAGACAGTTCTCCAGACTGAACCCGCGCAAGGCCCCCGGTCCGGACGGCGTGTCTCCCTCCACCCTGAGACACTGTGCGGAGGAGCTGACTCCTGTCTTCACAGACATTTTTAACACCTCCCTGAAGTCATGCCACGTGCCGGCCTGCCTCAAAACCTCTACCATCGTCCCTGTCCCCAAGAAGCCACGGATCACTGGACTTAACGACTACAGACCTGTAGCGCTCACCTCTGTAGTCATGAAGTCCTTTGAGCGCCTGGTCCTGCCCCACCTCAAGACCATCACCACTCCCCTCCTGGACCCGCTGCAGTTTGCCTACAGAGCCAACAGGTCTGTGGACGACGCAGTCAACCTGGCCCTCCACTCCATCCTGCAGCACCTGGACTCCCCGGGAACCTACATCAGGATCCTGTTTGTGGACTTCAGCTCTGCATTCAATACCATCTGCCCCCCTCTGCTCCAGGACAAGCTGTCCCTGCTCAATGTGCCTGACTCCCTCTGCAGGTGGATCACCGACTTCCTGACGGACCGGAGGCAGCATGTGCGGCTGGGAAAGACCGTCTCAGACTCTGTTAGCATCAGCACCGGATCACCCCAGGGCTGTGTACTTTCCCCCCTGCTCTTCTCCCTGTGCACCAACTCCTGCACCTCCAGCCACCAGTCTGTCAAGCTGATCAAGTTTGCGGACGACACCACCCTCATCGGGCTCATCTCCAACGGCGACGAGTCCGTCTACAGGAGAGAGGTGGCCCAGCTGGCGTCCTGGTGCAGCCACAACAACCTGCAGCTGAACGCTTTGAAGACAGTGGAGATGATCGTGGACTTCAGAAAAGTCACAGCCCCTCTGCCCCCCCTTACCCTCACAGACTCTCCCATCACCACTGCGGATTCCTTCGGCTTCCTGGGCACCACCATCACCCGGGACCTCAAGTGGGAGCCGACCATCAGCTCCCTCATCAAAAAGGCCCAGCAGAGGATGTTCTTCCTGCGGCAGCTGAGGAAGCTCAAGCTACCCACCAAGATGTTGGTGCAGTTCTACACGGCCATCATCGAGTCCATCCTCACCACCTCTATCACCGTGTGGTACGCAGGAGCCACCGCCAGGGACAGACTAAGACTGCAGCGAGTTGTGCGTGCTGCTGAGAAGGTGATCGGCTGCAAGCTCCCATCCCTCCAGGACCTGTACATCTCCAGGACCCGGAGGCGTGCTGGTCGGATCATAGCCGACCCTTCACACCCTGGACACGCACTGTTTGCCCCCCTCCCCTCAGGCAGAAGACTTCGGTCCACTCAGACTAAAACCTCCCGCTACATGAACAGCTTCTTCCTCTCTGCCATCAGACTGCTGAACACTAAGTGACTTATTAGACTCTCGTGCACTACGTACAGCAGCTCAACTGGACTCATGACAATTATCACTGTTTTCTTTTTGCACTACCGACTGCACTATGTGGAACTCCACAATATCTGCTGCTTGTTAATATATTTAAAAATTGCATAGATTAGTATTACTTATTCATATTCTACCTTTTATTGCATGCATAGTTTTTTGTTTTTTATTTTTATCTTTAGTGCTACTCCATGTTTAATGTTGCAGCATTGCACCGAGACAAATTCCTAGTTTGTGTACTACATGAACAATGGCAATAAATCTCATTCTGATTCTGAGCTTAAGAGTGTCACAGAGTGTCATCAGCAGGTTGCAACAGAGATACAAAGAGACTGGAAGTCACAGAAAGGCATAGAAATGGACGTCCTTTACCCACATTCCATGCTGATGACCGCTTCATTGTGAACAGTGCCCTGCGAAACTGGATGATGAATGTCACTCAACTCCAGGCACATTTAAGGGAGGTGAGAGACACCCAAGTGTCATGTCAGACCATTCAAAACGTTTAAATCAGTGTGGTCTGCGTGCTAGACGACCTGCAAGGGTACCTGACCACACCACCAGGCACTGACATCATTGTTTGCATAGGCCAAACAGCATTTACACTGGACAAGAGAACAGTGGGCTTCAGTGCTGTTCTCTGATGAAAGTCAATTCACGCTGAGCAGAAATGATGGCCGCCAACAATGTTGGAGACGTCAAGGTGAGCACTATGCATCAGCCACTGCTGTCACCATGTTACAGTCTGGGCAGGTGTGTCTAGTCAATACAGAACTGCCCTACACCTGGTGAATGGTTCAGTGACAAGCCAATACTACCTGAATAACATCATTAATCCAGTCATTGTGCCCCTGCATGAACAACACAGGCATACAGATGCATCTCACTAAATTAGAATATCATCAAAAAGTTGATTTATTTCAGTAATTCAATTCATAAACTGAAACTCAGATTTTATATAGATTCATTACAGACAGAGTGATATATTTCAAGTGTTTATTTCTTTAAATTTTGATGGTTATGGCTTGCAGCTCATGAAAACCCAAAAATCAGTTTCTTAACAAATTAGAATATTAGATAAAATCAATTTTTTTAAAAATTGATTTTTTTAATAGAAATGTTGGCCGACAAAGTATTTCCATGCACACACTCAATACTTGGTCAGGGCTGAATTTATACTGCATCACTGTGGCGTGGCATGAAGGTGATCAGCCTGTGTTACTGATGAGGTGTTATGAAGGCCCAGGTTGCTTTGATAACGGCCTTCAGCTCATCTGCATTGTTGGGTCTGGTGTCTCTAATCTCCCTGTTGATGATACTTCATAGATTCTGTATGGGGTTTAGGTCAGGAGAGTTTGCTGGTCAGTAAAATATGGTGATACCATGGTCAAATCAGGTTTTGGTACTTTGGCAGCAGTGTGGGCGGGTGCCAAGTCCTGCTGGAAAATGAAATCAGCATCTCCATAAACCTTGTCAGCAGAGGGAAGCATGAAGTGCTCTAAAATGTCCTGGTAGACAGCTGCATTGACTTTAGACTTGATAAAACACTGGACTAACACCAGCACATGACATGGCTCCCCAGATCAGGTGCCAAGTCCTGTCACTTGGAAATCAAGGCCCCAGAGTCTGGAGGAAGAGTGAACAGGCACGGAATCCAAGTTGCTTGAGGTCCAGTGTGAAGCTTCCACAGTCAATGATGATATGTGGAGCCATGTCATCTGCTGGTGATTTTCCAGTGTTGAATCAAGTCCAATGTCGGTGCAGCCATCTAACAGGAAATTTTAGAGCACTTCATGCTTCCCTCTGCTGACAAGCTTTATGGCGATGCTGATTTCATTTTCCAGCAGGACATGGCACCTGCCCACACTGCCAAAAGCACAAATACCTGGTTTAAAGGCCATGGTATCACTGTGCTTGATTAGCCAGCAAACTCTCCTGACCTAAATCCCATATAGAATCTACGGTGTATCGTCAAGAGGAAGCTGAGACACCAGACTCAATAATGCAGATGAGCTGAAGACCGCTATCAAAGCAACCTGGGCTTCCGTAACACCTTAGCAGTAACACAGGCTGATCACCTCCATGCCATGCTGCATTGATGCCGTAATTATGCAAAAGGAGCCCCGACCGAGTATTGAGTGTGTACATGGACATACTTTTTAGTCGGCCAACATTTCTATTAAAAATCAATTTCATTCATTCATTCATTCATCTTCTTCCGCTTAATCCTTTTCGGGTCGCGGGGGAGCTGGAGCCTATCCCGGCGTCTTTTGGACGAGAGGCAGGATACACCCTGGACAGATCGCCAGTCCATCGTAGGGCCAACACAGAGAGACAGACAACCATTCACTCTCACATCCATACCTAAGGACAATTTAGAATCCCCAGTTTGATGCCAATTAACCTATCTTGCATGTTTTTGGCATGTGGGAGGAAACCGGAGAAATCCCAGAGTAAACCCACGCAGACACAGGGATTTTTTAAATTAATTTTATATAATATTCTAACTTTCTGAGAAACTGAACTTGGGGTTTTCATGAGCTACGTATAAGCCGTAACTATCAAAATTAAAAGAAATAAACACCTGAAATATATCACTCTGTGTGTAATGAATCTATATAACATATGAGTCTCACTTTTTGAATTATTGAAATAAATCAACTTTTCGATGACATTATAATTTATTGAGATGCACCTGTAATTTCATCTTCATGGACAACAATGCTCCAGCTCATCGAGGCTGCATCATTTGGGAACGGCTGCTAGAGACTGGGCTACCTCAAATGGATTGGCCTGCAGTTTCTCCAGACATGAATCCCACAGAACAGCTATGGAGTCAGCTGAGTCGCCGTGTAGAGGCTCATAACCCTGCACCCCACAACCTCAATGACCTGAGGGCCACCCTTCAAGAAGAGCAGAATGCCATACCTCAGCAGACAATAAGTCAACTTGTGAACAGCATGAGACATCGTCAAGCTGTAATTGAAGCTCAAGGTCACATGACAAGTTACTGAGACACTGACATTTTTTGTTGTGGTATACCCACCACTGTTGTTGGCTTTTGTTTCAATAAATTGTTTGAGATGAGGAAATCACCATTGCATGCTTCTACTTAAATGCCCTACTTTCATGATATTATATCACTGTAGCATGGACTTTTTATATCCCTAACTTTTTGAGTTGTGTGTGTGTGTGTGTGTGTGTGTGCGCACACACAAAATTAGCTCATTCATGGATGCACTGAAGGAGGACATGGAGAGGGTTGGTGTTACAGAGGAAGATGCAAGTGACAGGGTGACAGATAATGGAGACAGATGATCTGCTGTGGTGACCCCTAAAGCCTTATTCATGCTGCATTTCCCCTCTAGAACGCTTTGGTCCGCGTATGCTTTGGATGAGCCCGGCACACATGCGGCACTGTTCTTGCTCACTTTTTTCATTTACCCAGGCCAAGCGGTTGACGCATGCGCACAACCATCATTTGTAGTTTCACTCCCGCCTGATAGGTAGCACCAATGCGCTGACGCGCCAGGATTTTCACCAACAAAGAAACGCTGCTTGCTTTCTGCTGCTTGACTTCCTGGTTTTCACTCCTTTTCCACAAAGATACTGCTGCTGCTGCTGAAGTATTTATGTATGATTCATTTATGTTTATTCTTGTCTTCCGCTTCCTCGTTGTCTTCTTCGTCTCTTTGTCTTGGTATGCTGTGCTGATATCGCCAGCTCATGAATGGGACATTCAGCCTTGCGCATGCGCTTTTCAACATGTTCAGGTCGTGGGCAGGCGCTCACAAAATTTGGCCTGCACGCGGTCATCCGCGGTCGAGCACTGCGGACACTAGCGGAGTGAAGACGATGACGTAAATTTCGTCACATGAGGTTTCCGGTTACACGTACGTGGACAGCAGAGGTGCAGCATGAATCCAGCTTAAAGGCAGCAGCCAAAAGAAGAAGACACTTAGCCAAATTAAGAAGCAAAACTTAGGTAATTATTTCCTTTACGTCCAGAGGAAGAAAATAAACAGATCATGAACTGCTTCAGCAAAAGACTTGCCTCCTCTTTCTCTTGCTTGGCTTCTTTGCGCTCTGCAGCAATGTTTTTCTTGCGATGATAATTAAACTGTGTGTCCTCCTCTGCTTTCACCATCTCCTTCTTCCTCCGGTCATACTCCTGGGCCAGCTCTCCAGAACGTGAGATTTCCTCAAACAGAGCTGTACGTTCTTTGGGGTTCTTCATGGCAATAGACTCCACAGCACCCTTTAAAGAATACAGAAACCAAACACTGATTTACAACAGCAACAATGAAGAATGGTCTACTAGGTGTTAACACATTGCCAGCAAACAGATAATCTGGACTTCAGTTTTCAAACTGTAACACAGTGCTTCTTAACTGTATTAACCCCCAAAAAACTAACAACTCCTCAATGGTTCAATAAAGAGCACTACTAGTAGTGACAATTTTAGATCTCTCCCACCTGAAAGACAAGGAAGTTCCTAGCTTTGATCAGAATACCAAGTTTTTCCAGCTCTTCACTATATTCGGGCAGGCCCACCACTTTATTGTTGATGCGGTACTCAGAGGATGCCCCTGGAGAATGACACGCACACACAAAAAAAGGGAGCAAGTGTGTTCCATTAAATTTGTCTTATAGGAAGACAATTAACTGATGCAAACATTTTACACAGTTTCATAGACTTAGTACAGTTTTGAAAGTTATATGGTTGGTTTTAGGGCTGTGCAATATGACCAAAATTTCATATTATAATATAAGTAATCTTATATCACGATAACGATATATATAACACACACTACCGTTCAAAAATTTGGGGTCACCCAGACAATTATTTTGTGTTTTCCATGAAAAGTCACACTTATTTACCACCATGAGTTGTAAAATGAATAGAAAATATAGTCAAGACATTGACAAGGGTAGAAATAATGATTTGTATTTGAAATAATAATTTTTTCCTTCAAACTTTGCTTTCGTCAAAGAATCCTCCATTTGCAGCAATTACAGCATTGCAGACCTAACATGATTGCACAAGGGTTTTCTAATCATCCATTAGCCTTCTGACGCAATGAGCAAACACATTGTACCATTAGAACACCGGAGTGATAGTTGCTGGAAATGGGCCTCTATACACCTATGTAGATATTGCACCAAAAACCAGACATTTGCAGCTATAATAGTCATTTACCACATTAGCAATGTATAGAGTGTATTTCTGATTAGTTTAAAGTTATCTTCATTGAAAAAAAGTGCTTTTCTTTCAAAAATAAGGAAATTTCTAAGTGACCCCAAACTTTTGAACAGTAGTGTGTGTATATATATATATATATATCACAATGTACATTTTCTATAAATTCTAGTGTAGATAATCACATAAAAAGGATCATCGCTCTTTTTTTAACTTTTTTTTTCATGCACCCTTTTCCCCTCATAATTTTGCAGCGTTGTTATAGTTTTTAATGTGCATTTGAGACTCGATTCTTATAAATTTGAGGTTTTTCTTCTAAATCATATCATATGAACAATAAAAAATAAACATCAATAAGTTAAATATTTCCTGAGCCAAAGAATACCAAAAAAGTAGCATAAAAATGTCTGAAAATGAGAAAATTACCCATCCCTGCCATCTACAGATATAAATTAGCTGTTAGTTTAAATCTGTCGTTCTCAATTGTTTTCTGTTGAGCTCCCCCCCCCCCAGGAAGCAGTAAACACTTTGCCCCCCCGCACTATAAATAGTATTGTTTGTCTATAAAATTGCTACACGTCCACCTCTGCATAACATTGTATGCTTATTACCTACCATTACCTCAGGACCACAATAAATAAACACTTTAATCTACAAAAAGAAAATGAATAAAAGAAATTGTGCTGATTTTTTAATCAAAATGATGAAGTCTTTCACAGGATTAATGGGTACAATGGGCACGTTTTGCACTGCACATCTTTTCAAAGCAGGGTTTCAAGCTTGATACTGCATACCTGCCAACCTTTCAAACCTGAAAAGCCTAGTAGCTAGCCGGGGTCCAGGGGCCGATGCTAATGCTAATGCTAATAATGCTAATAATAATAATGCTAATATTTGCCAAACAAATATTAGCATTAAATCTAGTTAAATGTAGCTAACAACCTCATATTTCTTCAACTTTCAAACCTGAAAAGCCTAGTAGCTAGCCGGGGTTCAGGGGCCGCAGGCCCCGGTAGGTCCAGGACAAAGTCCTGGTGGGAGGATTCAGGGGGGCGAAGCCCCCCGACACCAAACAAATATTAGCATTAAATCAAGTTAGAATGTAGCTAACAACCTCATATTTCTTCAACTTTCAAACCTGAAAAGCCTAGTAGCTAGCCGGGGTCCAGGGGCCGCAGTGTCAAACAAATATTAGCATTTGACATAGAAGTCACATATTAATTATATTAAAGGTAAAATATCTAAAGCAATCGCAATACTACACAGAGCGAAATATTTGCTGAATCAACCCACATTATATACTTTGTATCATTCATTAATACTCCCATACATGACATATTGTACTGAAGTATGGGGAAATACATATAAAACAAACATATATCCAGTCTTTATGCTTCAGAAGAGAGCTATTAGAATAATAAAGCTGCTTACAGGGAACCAACAAACCCACTTTTTCTTAAATTAAAAGCTCTCAAGTTGAAAGATCTGGTTGACTTTAAAACTGCAGTAATAATGTTTAAAGCTAAGAATCTATCACTGCCCGCAAATATCCAAAAGTTGTTCCAAATAAGGGAGAAACAACATCATTTCAGAGGAACATGTATACAGTGGTACCTCTACTTACGAAATTAATTCGTTCCGGAAGTATTCTCGTAACGTGAAAATTCCGTAAGTAGAGGCGTGTTTTACATGTAAATGCCGTAATCCGTTCCAAACCCCCCAAAATTCGGGCATAAATTTTTTATAAATCATAAAAACGCATCAAAACATGTAACAAATACATGTTACAATTAGATTACTGCACAATAAACATAAAATGAGAGTTTAAAATGAGAGAAAGAATAATAAAAGAGAATAATAAAAGAGAAAGAATAATAAAAATTATGTTCATTTACCTTTTAACTGCTATCGTCTCATCAGTGGTTTTTGCCTGACGTTTTGTGAAGAAACGATCCAAGGACGTTTGCTTTTGTCGGCTTGTAAGGGCTTCCTTTTGTTTTAATACCGTGCTGATCGTTGATGTATTACGGCCATATTCTTTGGCGAGATCAACCAAACGCATCCCCTTTTCATACCTTTCGATTATCTCCTTCTTTGTTTGTATGGACAAAAAAACTCTCTTCTTCTTTTCTCCTTTTCTACTTATCTCCGTCACTTTCTTGGGGCCCATAGCAAATAAATGTTAATTCTGTACTGTACACACACGTAAAACTTTCACCTTGTTCTTAATAAAGTTTTGGAAAAAAAAAAACAAAACAAAACTTCGTGGCCAATGGGATACCAGGAAGATGCTAGGCGATAGCCAATGGCAGAGCAGCTACAGGTATGTTTACGTTCGGTAAACTACGGGAGCTGCGAGGAGCGCGTACTTTTTTGCCTTTCGTATCCTGAAATTTCGTTCGTAACAAGAGGCAATATTTTCCCGTTGAGCCGTGTCGTAACCTGAAAATTCCGTATGTAGAGACGTTCGTAAGTAGAGGTACCACTGTATTTCAAAAACTTTCAGTGAGAACTACCACCAAGCAACACTGTGTTTCAGTGCAAGGAGTCAGATCATGGAATGATTTTGGACCTGAATTAAAATCATGTACAACGCTTGGACAATTTAAACAAAAACTAAAGGAAGAAATACTCCAAACATATATACAAGATGACATGTAAAATCACATAAGGATTGTCATATCCAGTCTGTGTTGTGTTGTTACTTAGTTTTTTTTGTCACATTTTGTCTTAGCTTTGTTCTGAATTGTAATCGCTCTTGTTTTGTTTTTCTTTTGAATTCTTGGATGGAATATGGGTGGGCAATATAAGCTGCGGCTTCAGCCATCACCCATTTCAGATAACTTATGTTGAACTGTATAATCAGAGGAGTTCTTGTTTAATTTGACCTTGTTGGATTTTTTCACCTTTGTTATATTATTCTGTTTCTTTTTAATCTTTACTTTTAATCTATCCGAAATAAAGATTCATTCATTCATTAAATTCGCATTCAAAAGACTATCTTGACACTGCATAGAACTTCGAATAGGCCAGATGTGATGTATTATGAATACTAGAAAAGCACTCGGAGAGCGCAGACCTCCGCCAAGCGCCACAGTTCCCCCCATACAGTGTTTAACATCATAAATAAAATACTGAAAATGGCCCTATCTCGCAATGTTAAATTTAAAAAAAAAAAAAAAAAAGAATCCTTTAAAAAATTCCTGGATCCAGACGGTGATCCGGATCACCACCAAAATCTAATCATCTGTAGGATACCCCATTTCTGACAATCTGTGAAAATTTCATGAAAATCTGTCCATAACTTTTTGAGTTATCTTGCTAACAAAGAAACAGACAAACAGACAAACCAACGCTGATGGCCGATCCTCACGAACCGGCCTCAGTTTGTGAGAACCCGGGACTGTGTTTCCGACACGATCATCAGTAGCACGGGGGCCCCCCAGGGAACGGTGCTGGCTCCCTTCCTGTTCACTCTTTATACTGCGGACTTCTCACACAACACAACACATTGCCATCTACAGAAGTTCTCTGATGACTCTGCGATCGTTGGTCTCATCTCCAGCGGAGATGAAGCTGAGTACAGAGGGCTTATCCAGGACTTTGTGGACTGGTGCCATCGGAACTGCCTCCAGATCAACGCGAGGAAAACTAAGGAGCTGGTGGTGGACTGCCGCAGGCATGGGCAGCCCCTCACAGCACCAGTAAATATACAGGGATCAGACATCGAGATGGTGACATCCTACAAGTACCTGGGTATTCATCTGAACAATAAACTAGACTGGTCACACAATACTGACGCACTCTACAAGAAGGAACAGCGCAGGCTGTTCCTGCTGAGGAGACTCAGGTCTTTTGGTGTACAAGGGGCGCTGCTGAAGTCATTCTATGACACGGTGGTGGCATCAGCCATCACTTTTGGAGTGGTCTGCTGGGGCAGTGGCATTACTGCAGCCGATAGGAAGAGACTGAACAAACTGATTAAGAAAGCTAGCTCTGTCCTGGGGCAACGCCTTGATCCGATGGAGGAGATAGGTGAGAGAAGGACGGTGGCTAAACTGTCATCTCTGCTGGAGTCCGAGTTCCACCCTATGCAGGACATACTGGATGCACTGAGGAGCTCATTTAGCAGCAGACTACATCATCCCAGGTGCACAACCGAGAGGTTTCGTAGGTCCTTCCTACCAATGGCTGTCAGACTGTACAACCTAAGCAGGGCTGCTCGCAGAGATAGCAAAAAGACGTAACAAACTAATAGTTTTTTTTTTTTTTTTTTTGAATGCAAAAGATGCAATAGACTTACACAATGGTCCTCTCCGGCATACAACTAGGAACATACCGGTCGCTATGGAGGGTGAGAATATGTATGGGCACATAATCATACCATGTAGGATAACTAAATAGACGGTTATGCTGTTTCATCCCACCTAGCAACAATGCTCTGCACTGTGTGTGTTTATATATTTACATATTTATTCCATCTAGCTACAATGCTCTGCACTGGGTGTGTTTATATTTATATATCTATATATTTATTCCATCTAGCTACAATGCTCCGCACTGTGTTTTTATATATCTACATATTATTCCATCTAGCTACATTGCTCCGCACTGTGTGTGTTTATATACTTGCATATTTATTCCACCTAGCTGCAATGCTCCATACTGTGGGTGTTTATATATTTACATATTTATTCCATCTAGCTACAATGCTCTGCACTGTGTGTTCATATATTCATATATTTATTCCATCCAGCTACAATGCTCTGCACTGTGTGTCTGTGTGTGTGTGTGTGTGTATATATATATTTTATAGTAATATGTACATATGTATATTAGCTGCTCTTGCTTGCTTGTTTTTTTGTTGTTTTTTTTTTTTTCTTGCCTTCTGATTGTTGCTCTGAGTGTTGCTATCCCTGTGCTGTTGCAATCCTGGAATTTCCCCATTGTGGGACTAATAAAGGCTTATCTTATCTTATCTTATGATCACATAACCTCCTTGGCGGAGGTAACTAGAAGACTAGAAATATCAGCAGGGTATACTAGCACTGTATAACACACGTGCGTAAATGACGGCAAAATCGCTCTGATATTTTATGTGTTTACATGATACACCAAGCATGACAAGGCTTGCAATTACACAGCACATGTTCTTCAGAATCTTAGGCATTATATAAAATGTATTCTCCCTTTAGATTTCGAATCCATGGTCCATTTGCCAGGGTTGAAGTGCAGTCGTGCGAACATCTGCAGCAGTTTACATCGTGTTTACATCTCGCCATGTACGCACGCCTCTCCGGGATTTCGCGCGAGAATAGAAACCTCAATACCCTCAATAGCGATAGCGTTAGCTTAGCAAACGCTTCAGGTAAAGCGTAGCAGCGAACCACGAAAAGAAACGCTACTCAGTTTACTCACAGAGCACGGTGAAAGGCAAATAAAGGGGTATTTCTACTTCAAAAGCTGGTTCAACCAAAGTGGAAATTCAGCCTGTGCGTCACAAATGTTGATCCGATATTCGCTGTTGGTTAGTTATTTTCGTGGCAAAATCAGCAACTTTGTCTCAGCACTGAAAAAGTGTGACCATCCCGGCCGCCATCACGTGTTGCTCTGTTCTAAATTTAGATACGATTCCTAGCGCTCTCGTGTTTTGAATTGCTTTCGTGTTTTTTTTACGATTTAAAATCTTCTGACTGAATTTTTAGTGAAAAACTGTAATTTTGATTAATAAAGCCGTAACCCGGAATGGGGTCTTGAAAACCGGAACCATTACGGCAAAACCGGAGTAGTTGGCAGGTATGATACTGCAACTCTCAGCTCCTGCTCAATGTTTAACTGGAATCTGTACTTTGTCTTCAGTGCAGCAACAGCAGAAAAGCCAATTTCGCATAGATATGATGTTGCAAAGGGAAGAAGAATGCCTATGGCCCTCTGCCCTAGGAGTGGATACTGCTTCTCCACACTTAGCCAGAATTCTGGAATTTCCACCATTGTGGGACTAATAAAAGGTTTATCTTAATTCACTCCGTGTCTGTGAGGGGAACCTCAGTCTCAATGTGCGGTCCTCCTCTGCAGAGCTGAAACCAGTGGGAGCTGCTGCATTGAATGGATCTCTCACCCAGTCATACTGGGAACTGTGTTCAGGGAAGCACTTTTTAAAGAATCCCATCCCATCAGTGATGAAATGTGCTGCTTAAGATATGGAATAACTGAGCTGGCCTCACAGTCAATAGTTTCAACAAATTCATGCAGGTTCTTGAATGAATCAGTACTTCCTTGATCAAGTCACCTTCCCCACATCTCAAGCTTTCAGGTGAAAGAGTTAATCTTGTCTATGACTTGAAGGAGGTGTTTGTCTTTGCTTCAAGGCATGCCAAACTACAGAGACGCTACTGCCCGCAGCAGTTCCAGTCATGCATTGCAGTTACAACTAAACATTTCCGTGGCAGGCATATAAACTTTAAACGATTTGTTGGCAGATAAAAATCTGTGTCGACAAATTTTTATTGTCGACGTTATCAACAACATCGACTAATGGTTTTGGCCCTACTCTGGACAAGACTTTACCTCATGACAGCCACCTTGCTTCACTGTGAAACAGCACAGTTTTATGTTCGGCTCCCATCTCCTCACAGATGGCAGAGAAAACTCTTGTTTTCAGTGGCCTGGTCTTTATAAAATTGACCACACTTACAACATCTGTCATAACTTCATTTAGTTCAGGGCTAATGTGCCTTGATACCAGTGCGTCTCTGTGTATAACACAGTGTGTCTACTCAGCATTAGGCGAGGCCTTCTTGATTAGTGCCTGAAGCCCTTTTCTCATCCCTGCCATGGTCTGTGCACCATTCACTGCAAACACTAATGCAGTTCTACCACTTAACCCCATTCTCAGTGAGGTAGCAATCAAGTAGTTCAAATAGCTCTTCAGCTGTGGCTCTGTGTCGGACATATTGACAAAAAAGTAAAACCTCACATTGTGACTCCATCATGTCAAACAGCCATAGGCAATAAACAAGCAATCTTTATTGCTGTCAGTAGCTTCATCTAATTGGCAAAATGTTTGAGTTTTTCTATCAGCTGTTCCTGAATATCATATGAAATGTCACTTATACGTCTGGCAATAGTGTCATTCGAAAGTGGGTGTTTTTATTTTAGGTGCACTTGTCTCATCCAGCAATGACGGATATCATTTCCACAGCTGCGGGTAGTATTAGCTACTCTGCTATACTAGTGTGGGGGTTTTTGCACCATGCAATTTGGTATGCTCCTTTATATGAGGCAAGCAGTGCTTTTTTGGTTTACTGAGGCAGCATTCACAAAGCAGGATGTTTGTTGGCGATATTTGGCCAATTTTTGTTAAAAAAAAACTCAAGTGGCTTATCAGCGTGATTAGGATGTAACATTTGTAAGTGCTGCCTTAATTTATTTGGCTTCATACTGTCTACTGCTAAAGTTTTTTTTAGCACAATATACACACCAGTCTTTCCTCCTCTCCCACCATGGTAATCGTGAAGTCAAGCGCTACATATGCGTCATCACACTTCCTTGTTTTAGCTTTCAGAAGACTTCTGTTTTTCTCATCATCTTCATCTTTTCTTTTCGTTCCCATCAGAAATTTCTCCACAGTTTCTTCTCTGTTGATTCACTACATATCTCTTCCTCTGTGGCATTATTAGAGTTTAATGGCACACCACATGTAGGTGTGAAAGCACCACTGCCATCTACTGTAGCGGGTGTGCAATTACGCTTCATTTTGGGACAGTGATGAAAAAGCTAAGATATTAGTTCCACAATGCATGCTTCCCAGGGTCACACGTGGGGCCTGTCGGGTGTGGCCCACTATTTGAGAAACACTGATTTAAATCAATGAAAATTTAAATGTAGACCTGCAGCCTGAAGATGCCATTCTGGGCTGATTTAACCTGTTTGCATCTTAGTAAAAATATTTCAGATTAGTCATGATCTGAAAATCAAAGACACAAAAGGTAATGTAATAAAATACGATGATGACGTTAACTTAATAATTAAACATGGTGTTAACGTTACTTACCTCCTATTAAAACAAGGTTAGCCGACTATCCTCTCTGATGCAGCACGATGGAAAACAGTCCCACATCCCTCGCAAACAGGAGAAGCAGCTATCTGACCAAACCGGTAGTTTGGTGGTAGCAACCCACCAGACTGAAGCCTAGCCACCCACCACACACCTGTTCCACTGCGCGCACTGCAAGGGGGAGGCAGGAAGCTGACAAATAGTGTGTGAGGAGCTTTGCTCAAGAAACAGGAGCATTCATTCATTCATCTTCTTCTGCTTAATCCTTTTTGGGTCATGGGGGGGCTGGAGCCTATCCCAGCATCTTTAGGCAAGAGGCAGGGTACACCCTGGACAGTAGCATGTGCATTTTAAATCACGATATAAACGATAAGAGTATTTTATGAAAAGACGGCCATTTTTATATCGTCATCTGATATACATCGTCATATCACACAGCCCTAGTTGGTTTGTGTTTACTTGTCTATTTTCATAGAGCTCCTCTAAATCAGACAATCCTAGCTCATTCCATCTAAAGTCAGCTTGGTTGATAATTAGTTTTCAAGTGACACAGGCAGTCAAAAACAAACTCTTCTTTTTGTTCATAAATCTGTGGACTTGATGTCCTGACAGGCTGGAGGCTAGATTAACTATGATCTGTCTCACTCAACCCTGATGCTGGAGTGTGATCAGGGAGGTGTTTCCCTAATGTGGCATGTTTTGAGACAAAACGTATTTCAGGAGCACAGATGAAAAAAAATAATCCCTTATCAAAATTTCTGTCTTTATATTCTGTAAATCACATTAAAACTTGGACTGGCTGATCAAATATTACTGAGAATATACAGTGCATCCGGAAAGTATTCACAGCGCTTCACTTTTTCCACATTTTGTTATGTTACAGCCTTATTCCAAAAGGAATTAAACTCATTTTTTTTCTACAAAATTCTACACACAATACCCCATAATGACAAAGTGAAAAAAGTTTGGGTTTTTTTTTTGAGATTTTTGTAAATTTATTAAAAATAAAAATCTAAGAAATCACATGTATTTACAGCCTTTACTCAATACTTTGTTGATGCACCTTTGGCAGCAATTACAGCCTCAAGTCTTTTTGTATATGATGCCACAAGCTTGGCACTCCTATCTTTGGACAGTTTCACCCACTCCTCTTTGCAGCACCTCTCAAGCTCCATCAGCTTGGATGGGAAGTGTCGATGCTCAGCTATTTTCAGATCTCTCCAGAGATGCTCAATTGGATTCAAGTTTGGACTCTGGCTGGGCCACTCAAGGACATTCATAGAGTTGTCCTGAAGCCACTCCTTTGATATCTTGGCTGTGTGCTTAGGGCCATCGTCCTGCTGAAAGATGAATCGTCGCCCCAGTCTGAGGTCAAGAGCGCTTCGGAGCAGGTTTTCATCCAGGATGTCCCTGTACATTGCTGCATTCATCTTTCCCTTTATTCTGATTAGTCTCTCAGTTCCTGCCGCTGAAAAACACCCCCACAGCATGATGCTGCCACCACCATTGGCGTGGTTATGAGTGGTGTCTGGTTTCCTCCAAACACGACGCCTGGCATTCACGCCAAAGAGTTCAATCTTTGTTTCATCAGACCAGATAATTTTGTCTCTCGTGGTCTGAGAGTCCTTTAGGTGCCTTTTGGCAAACTCCAGGTGGGCTACCATGTGCCTTTTACTAAGGAGTGGCTTCCGTTTGGCCACTCTACCATACAGGCCTGATTGGTGGACTGCTGCAGAGATGGTTGTCCTTCTGGAAGGGTCTCCTCTCTCCACAGAGGAACGTTGGTGCTCTGACAGAGTGACCATCGGGTTCTTGGTCACCTCCCTGACTAAGGCCCTTCTCCCCCGATCGCTCAGTATAGACGGCTGGCCAGCTCTAGGAGGAGTCCTGGTGGTTCCGAAATTCTTCCATTTACAGATGATGGAGGCCACTGTGTTCATTGGGACCTTAAAAGCAGCAGAATTTTTTCTGTACCCTTCCCCAGATTTGTGCCTCGAGACAATCCTGTCTCAGAAGTCTACAGACAATTCCTTTGACTTCATGCTTGGTTTGTGCTCAGACATGCACTGTCAACTGTGGGACCTTATATAGACAAGTGTGTGCCTTTCCAAATCATGTCCAGTCAACTGAATTTACCACAGGTGGACTCCAATTAAGCTGTAGAAACATCTCAAGGATGATCAGTGGAAACAGGATGCACCTGAGCTCAATTTTGAGCTTCATGGCAAAAGCTGTGAATGCTTATGCATGTGATTTCTTAGTTTTTTATTTTTAATAAATCTGCAAAAATCTAAAAAAAAAAAAAAAAAAAAACTTTTTCACATTGTCATTATGAGGTACTGTGTGTAGAATTTTAAGGAAAAAATTAATTTAATCAATTTTGGAATACAGCTAAAACACAACAAAATGTATAAAAAGTGAAGCGCTGTGAATACTTTCTGGATGCACTGTATATGGAGACATTTGCAGAGTTTCTTAACCTACAAGATGCACTTTAAATGAATAAAATATATTATGACTACATACCAATAATGACCCTTGTGAAAGACAGTTCATCTCCACTATCCTGTTGGTACACCATATTGACGAAAGCTCTGTTGGCGGCTGGTTTCCCTACAGGGGCACCGTGGATAAGATCCTTTAGAGTCTTGACACGAAGGTTACTAGTCTTCTCCGCCAAAACAAAGCTGATGGCATCCATAAGGTTGGACTTTCCTACAATAATGGCATTAAAAGAAAAAAAAAATTAACAAATTTTACATCCATCCATCTTCTTCCGCTTAATCCTTTTCGGGTCGCGGGGGGCTGGAGCCTATCCCAGCATCTTTAGGCGAGAGGCAGGGTACACCCTGGACAGATCGTCAGTCCATCGTAGGACTAACACAGAGAGGCAGACAACCATTCACTCTCACAGTCATACCTAAGGACAATTTAGAATCTCCAATTTTATGCCAATTAACCTAACTTGCATATTTTTGGCATGTGGGAGGAAACCGGAGAAATCCCATTGTAAACCCACGCAGACATGGGGAGAACATGCAAACTCCACACAGATCACTGTTGGTCGGAGGCTGGGATCGAACCCAGGATCCCCCGGCCAAGGGTGAGTTGCTGTGCTGCTGCAATGCTAACCACTCCGCCACCGCGCTGAAAACATAAATGTAAAAGTCCATAAAAATTTTAATTCTCATAATAATATGGTCCTTAATCCAGTTTTGTTTGCTTTTTGTGAAAGAGATTTTGATTTCAGCTACATAAGACCAGTTTGGGGTTTTGTTTTTTTTTTGCATTATTAGACGTTACCTAGTTGCCTTGTCAGCTCATCATACAAGAACTAATGTGAATAAGCTCTGGAGAAAATTTATCATTCATCAGAGATTGTTCTTCCTTGGTAACGGGAGAAAGTGTGCTTTTTTACAGATGTGTTTTTGAAAAAATCTCATCTTTTTAATCACAACTCATGAAGGAAAAACAGCACTTGCTGACAACTCTTCAAGAAAAAAAGAGGCATGGGGGGATTAAAACACTTCACATCCTACTAACACGCTTGCAAATTTCATCATATGACCTGTCATAACTGAAATGTTATTACACACAGCTTTTTAAATTACATATTTTATAGTATATTTCAGGTAAATATAGAATTTCCCCATTGTGGGACTAATAAAGGCTTGTCTTAAATATGTGCAATAAGTGATGGAATTAGTGTTGCACTGTTAGTCATAAAAAAATAATAAATATAACAGTTATTCAGACTTGTGCTCCCGTGTAAATGTAAATAATATGAACAAAAACTTGATATTACACTCTTAAATACGTTAATTTCAGCAAACATATCACTGTACAAGTTGATATGTTAACGTTAGGTACCAAACAACAGGGAAGACGGGCGCTTTCTTGGTAGTGATGGTACACATTCTATACATAATGTTCAATGACTTATTTGAGTCGCTTTACATTGACAGTTGTTTGCGTTTCACATTATCGCCAGTTCATAATGGCTGTCATAACATACCAGATCCATTGGGTCCGATGATTGCAGTAAACTTGTGAAAGGGTCCAATGATCTGTCGTCCCTTGTATGACTTGAAATTCTCTATTTCAATCAGTTTTAGGTAACCCATCTTGTTGTCGTTCTGAACGACGAATATCAGCTTCGGAAAACGTTAGCCAGTAAGCTAAGGCTAACAACCAATGTTTAGCGCGCGAGCTAAAACGCAATGGATACGCCGATAAACAGACCTATCTGCTCGTATTACCTATTTTATCAGTGCATACGTTACATTATGAAGTGCATGTTATTTTAAGAAGCTGAAAGGCGTTATTATCCTGATCAAAAGTGATCGCTGCAACAACAATGCGCCATTTTACAATCTAACAGGAAGACCCAAGAGCGCGCGAGATGGGAAACACCACCGTTTCTCGCGAGAAAGTAGGCACTGGGATTTGTAGTCTTTTGTTGTTGTTTTTTTGTTTTTTTTGCTCAGCTTTCGGCTTCACAGATTGTAGAGGAATTTGTATTATTCGTATTAACAATATGTCTAACAGATCATGTATAAATTGAAGAATCTGATTTTTTTTGTAAAAATTATAAATCACTTTGGGGATTTACTTCTAAATTAGCCGCTCAAATGGAAATGTGTAGACGTTACCATGGTGACAGGAGCCTGTACTGCTCCAAACCAACCAACCAACCAACCTAAACTGAGCGTCGAAGAATAAGAATATTGACCTAATTGAAATAAGCTACTGAAATAAACTCCTGTTTTTACTAAGGTTTGATTTCAACAAGGTTTTGAGGTGAGTATTGCTTTTGGTTAGTTATAACTAATTGCATAAGTAGTATATGTTATAATAAGCGCACATAGCTGAATTTCAGAACATCCTTTAACAAAAATAGAAATGCAACATGTTTGAGTTTTGTTTATCAAGCTAAAATACATGATATAAGACTAATGTGTACAGAAATACTTCTTCTAGATTTGATTGGCGTTGACAACCAGCTTACAGGTGCATTACCGCCACGAACTTCACTCTATATCATCACTCTATCTGGTGGTGCAGAAGGGTTGATTTGCAAATCACTCTATACCCTTCTTCTTCTTTTAGGTTTGACTGGCGGTTGGTAACCAGCTTACAGGTGCATTACTGCCACATTCTTCATTCTATATCATCACTCTTATCTGGTCAGGAGCTGTAGTCCAAAGTCTCATATCTGTTATGTCCGAAATGAGGAGGAGCCCAGTTGGCGTTTTATAGGTTTATTATAAACACAAGAACAGGGACACAGGAGTCACAAAGCTAGCCTGAGAGCCACAGTGAAGAGACAAGATGGCTCCCGCTGTGGCCTCTTATACCCGTTGCCACTCTCTACCACAGGGCACCGCCATATGAATATATATACCATATTGTGACGTTTGCAGGGTTCACACAAAAAGACAATGGAGCAGATGGCTGTGATCAACCTGATTTATTTTTCACACCCCGACCCCCAACCTGCTTCTCAGCACAGACAGGAGCGGAGGTCATTCCCCCAGACCCCTGTTTGAATCATGGTTACACACACATGGTATATCTTGCCCTAATCCTGCTAAACACTGCTGGGTCATTATAATGCAGTTATAATGACACAGCAGTATAACTCAGAAATAACACATTTAACACACACAGTAACGTTTCAATCTGGCAAAGCATGCTGGGAAATCCCTGCCCCCTTAAAATGGCCCTGACGTTACACTGCCCCCCCCTGGACTGGTTTCTGTCCCCAGAAAATTCAAGGTCCACTTTCAGAAATCCAACGCGAGTCAGCCCGGTGCCAGGGCGGCATGCACGGGCCATCTGAGTCTCGGTCAGAGTATCTGGTTGGGGTAGGGTTCCGGTTTGGCCACCAGCGGGTGGATGGACACATCTTACAGCCTCTGTAGGACCACGCACAGTCCATTCCCTGGCAGCGGGAGTCCCAGGCCCGCTCCGGCCGACTCCCACCGCTGCCAGATCTCCCAGGCGGCCGCTGGCCCGCGTCCATGCGTCCAGCCCTTGCCGCGCCTGGAAAGTGGCCGCATCTTCGTCCTGCTCGCTCCGCTGCGTCGCTCCTGCGCCGAGGGCCTCCGTGACGTCACCGAAAGGAAAAGCATCGGGTAGCGGTAGGACACGCACAGTTCCTCCTCTGGCAGCGGGAGTCCCATGACTCCCACCGCTGCCAGGACCTCCCAGTTGGCCGCTGGCCCGCGTCCAGGCGCCCAGCCCCTGCCGATCCCGAGAAAAGACCGGATCTGTCCTGCTCGCTCCACTGCTGCTGCGCTCCAAAGGCCTCTGTGACGTCACCTGCCGGGGGAAGCATCTGCAGGAGGCGGCTTTTTCCCCGTCCATGCCACCTCGCTCTAATTTAACGTCGCGAGGGGCCAGTTTGTCATGCGCTGTGTGCGGGGCAGTACCATGCCATGTACCCTGGCTCTGTGCAGCGGAAGCCGTCCTTCCTCGCTTCGCCACGGCTGTTTCCTTCGTGCACGCGCTGCTGTGATCTGCCGTAGCTCCTCCTCCACTCGCTCTCAGCACGGTGGTTTCCTCTGATGATCAGCACGGCAGCCAACTCGACCTGGGCCAGGCGGTCATCCAACAGGTTCTCGCCGTTGTAGCGGGGAATCTTGGCCCGCTGCTGGATGGATGGGACGGTCATCTCCCGGTCGACTGCCGCTCCTAATCGCTCTGGAATCGCCAGCCCGTCCTGCCCTGAAAAGGGCGGGAAACGGGGCTGGTTTGCTCTGCTCCGTCCATCACGGCGAAGCTTTTCAGGGGCCGGCATCTCAGCTCTACACTCCGTTCCCGGCCGAGCAATGAATCGCTCCGGCCGCTGTACCTCCGCCTGGATCCTCATCTTGCTCCATATCCCACTCCTGACACCAGTGTGACGTTTGCAGGGTTCACACAAAAAGACAATGGAGCAGATGGCTGTGATCAACCTGATTTATTTTTCACACCCCGACCCCCAACCTGCTTCTCAGCACAGACAGGAGCGGAGGTCATTCCCCCAGACCCCTGTTTGAATCATGGTTACACACACATGGTATATCTTGCCCTAATCCTGCTAAACACTGCTGGGTCATTATAATGCAGTTATAATGACACAGCAGTATAACTCAGAAATAACACATTTAACACACACAGTAACGTTTCAATCTGGCAAAGCATGCTGGGAAATCCCTGCCCCCTTAAAATGGCCCCGACGTTACAATATACTATCCAACACCCGCCCCCCTTCACAAAAAATGCAGTCACGCTAATTAGGCCCTCCCAAAATTTACACCCAACTCACACTCTAAACACAAAAGTATACAGACCTGTCCATTCATACCACACTGGCCGGGCGGACCACTCCATCCCACAAAAATAAATTAATTCTGAAAGAAATATATACATTATAGACACTATAAGCAATAAATAACTATGTACATTATACTATGGCGGTCCCAAGACTCCACACTAACATAAACACTTTGAAAGAAAACAGGGCACATTTGCATTTCACACACTCCATTCGGCACTCCACATGCACACACAGCGGTGGTCATTCCTTACAATTCCCTCTGTTCCTTTTTTTTTCTATTAACCTTAGCAATAAAACACCAAAACACACTGCAAAAAGACACACTGTAAGCCCCAAAAGACAAAGTCCTAACACAGGTCTCACATAGGCTCCCCTCTGGAGTGTCCATCCCGCGGCCCGCTCCCAGAGCATCTCCGCCTCTCCTTAACCGGAGACAGGCTGCACTGGGATTTCTTCCCTTCCAAATGCCGCAGCTCGTTCAGGTGCCATCTTGAGCCATCTGTCAGCTCCAGGTAACCATCATCGCCAGTCCATGTCACTTGCAGACCACCCAGGTCATCCCGTTGTTCCCTTGACTTTCGGACCCATCCAAGCTGAGACTCAACCCTAGGGCGCACGTCATCACCCACACCCAGGGGAGTACTCACTGGCCTCCTTCGTCTACGGCGTTGTGACCTGGTACCCACATGGCTTTGTAGCATCCCGCCGATCCGGCTCAATCTCTGTCCCTTGTTTTCATTCTGGGCATGTCTAGGGTTCGTGCCATCCGGTTCTGCCCTGATCGTTTTCATTTCTTGCGTCAGGGCGGCACAGACAGCGCCCAGCTCCACGGTGGTACTCAGTCGGCCACCGGAGCTTTGCTGCACCTGCTCTCTGGACCCATCCGCCCCCACGAGCATCAAACCATGCCGTTCGGGTCCCTCGTCCAAGGGACTGCAAACACTGGCATGGGACGCTTGCCGTGGCGGCGTACTCTGGTGCTGGCGGCGGCCCTCTTCACCCAGTCTGGGCCAGCCTGAGTCCCACACCTCTTCGCCGCTTCCCACATAAAATGGCTGGTCCCACAGTTCACCGCCTGACCACTCCTCCATGACACCGCAGGCGATAGAAAAACCGAGCTCGTTAAACAAATCACAGCCCATTAAATTGTTATCTTCACGGGCCACCATGAACTCGACTGCACACACTGAGGCCGCCTCGTACCTCACTGATAGCCACACCAAGCCCACAATGTCCAGGGGGTTGTTGCCATACGTGTAACAGGCAATGTCTGTCTTACTCACAGTATAATGTGGGAAATACGTCTTCACTGTTGCCAGATTCAAGATGGAGGTCGCCGACCCCGTGTCCACTGTCAGCGGGACTGGCACTCCATCCAACACGATGTTACACAGAATACGTCCGTCTGGGTTGGGCGAAACTGTGTAGACCACTGTGGGTATCCTCTTAGTCAAAGCCACCTTCCCTGGTCCCCGGTCCTCCTTCTCAAAATTCCAACAAACTCTGGTGAAGTGGTGGAACAACCCGCACCGTCCACAACGCTTCCCCTTCGCTGTGCACTCCCTTGCTTTATAGCGGTGCCTGCTGGATCCACAGCCGTAGCATCTCAGTGTCCCCAGGGCGGGCCTAATCTTCACGACGGCTGTGTAATCATCGTTGCTGCCGTTGCCCGGATCCAAGGCCAGTGCCTACCACTGTTTATCGTTCCTGGGTAGGGCCTCCATGTCACCGAGATTCTTTGTAATTCTTTCCGCTGCCTCATGTTGTTGTGCTAGCTCCATGGCTGCTAGCAATGTTACCTTACCAGCGTGAGTTAGCAAACAGACCCTCGCAGAGGAATACACCACATGCTCAGCTAGCTGGTTGCGAATCATCTCCTCCTCCAAGGCCCCGAACCTGCACTCATCCGCCAGCTGCTGAAGGTCCACCACAAACTGTTGAACCAATTCTCCGGGTCGCTGGCAGCGCTGTCTGAACTGTATGCGCCTCATAATGGTATTTTCAGGAGCGCGAAAGTAGCCCGCCATGAGCCTCACAATGTCTCCAAATGTGTCACCCCCTCCTAGTGTGCTCAGGATCCTTTGGCCCTCCATACCAAGGTTGTGGACCAAAATAGCCCTCACTCGTAATTTGTCCAGGTCACCGAGGTCCAGCGCTGTAAGATAGTTCTCAAAGGTGGCATACCACCTGGCCCATGGGACGAGCAGCTCACCAGAAGCCTCCAGAAACAGTCGAAATGCGGTAGTTGCCCTCCCCATGCCGTGTATCCTCGTCGCCAAATGTTATGTCCACAATGAGGAGGAGTCAAGGTGACGTTTTATAGGTTTATTAAGAACACAAGAACGGGAACACAGGAGTCACTAGCGGTAGCCTGAGAGCCACAGCAAAAAGACAAGATGGCTCCCACTGTGGCCTCTTATACCCCAGGTGACACCACCCCCCGGAGGCGGGGCATCACCCCTCTCTACTACAGGGCACCGCCATATAAATATATATACCATAAACTATCCAACAATATCCATCACTCTATACCCTTCTTCTTCTTCTTTTAGATTTGATTGGCAGTTGACAACCAGTTCACAGGTGCATTACCACCACTGACTTGATTATCATCACTCTATCTCTTTGTACAAGGAGTTCTTATATGGAGTGATGATGTAGAGTGAAGTACGTGGCAGTAATGCACCTGTAAGCTGGTTGCCAGCCACCAATCAAATCTACAAGAAGAAGAAGAAGAAAAGTTGGTAGAAGTCTGATCTGCCATTCTCTCAGGACGCAGTCCAGGGATGGATGATTTTTTCACATGTGGGGGGGTTGTTCGGAGCTCCTTGTGGGAACTCCTTGTACAGAGATGTGGAGTGATGATAGTCAAGTCAGTGGCAACCAGTTCACAGGTGCATTACCGCTACTGACTTGAATATCATCACTTTATATCTTTGCATAAGGAGCTCCTACAAGGAGCTCTGACCAACTCCTCTTGTGCGAAAAAACCATCCGTCCCTGGACTGGATTGTGTCTTCTTCTTCTTCTTTTAGATTTGATTGGCGGTTGGCAACCAGCTTACAGGTGCATTACTGCCACTGACTTGATTATCATCACTCTATATCTTTGTGTAAGTGACATGGTATTAATGACCCACAGGGCAGACACGACTCAAGGTAGATACAAATAACGTTGTTTATTGAAGAAGTGAGTGTGAGTGGATGCGTGCGTGCAAGGTGTGTAGTGTAGTGTATGTAGTGTGATCTGGATTTTAACATTGACATTGATTTTTATTTGAACATTCTAAAAAAAAAAAAAAAAAAAAAAAAAAGATTTCCAGCTGGGGCCGGCAGAGCACCATACAACCTGGCAACCTTGGGAAGAGACAAAGGCCATTAGTTTGCAGCTTAGCTCATAAAGCACTCGGGATGGGTTTTTTTTGTTTGTTTTTATTTCCCCTTGTCCTGTCAGGCAGCTAGGCAAACAGAACAGGGATCTAGCACCCTTATTGTGCCAATACAGATTTACTTTGCCAACAGGAGCTTATACAGTACCTAACTGTGCACTGTATATTGTTGTAAAGTCCTCCTGTGATAACTTTTAATACTTTATTTTAATTGTTTTACCCATGGAAGACCCAACAGGATGGGGAAGAGGGAAAGGAAGTGTGTGAAGGGGGAAAAGAAAAGGGAGGGGAACAGACAAAAAAAAAAAAACAACCACAAACAAACAAACCAACAACTAAAACAAACAAAAGACAAACTGCTTCTTCCACCGAAGATGTCTCAACACGAGTCTGGTTTCCGCACCTGTTAAAGGAGAGACACTTGTGTGTGTATGTCTGTGTGCATATATATGAGAACGCGCGCAAAATAAGTGTGTGCATGTGAGTGGCTTGTCAGGAAACATACGAGCGGAGGGCCGGTCGCAGCAGCTCTCCCCCCGGGAACCCCGAGCAGACAAGGCAGCGCCACCAACTCCCAGCCCCGATGTCAGCAAGCTCCAGGAAAGCCAGGCATCCGCCCCCGGAGGGACGATCAAGGGAGGGCAGGCCGCCTGGTGGCCGGAGTGGTGAGCCCACACCCCCGGACCCGCCCGACCCCCACGCCCCCCAGCGGGGCCAACATCTGCCCCCGGGCCCCAGGCACCAGGAGGCCAGCGACCCCACCCCCCGGGACAGAGACCGGCCCACGCCCCCCGGCACGAGCCCCCCCAGGCACCCCCACAGCGGGCCCGCCCCAGCGCCTCTGTCGCACACCCCGGGGACCCCCACGTCCAAAGAAGTCCCCCCACCCAGGGGAGCCCACGTTGCTGAGAGGCACTACCCCCCTTAATCCAGCACCTCCCGACTTGCAGACATACCCCTCCCCACACCTTCACACCCACATGCTCCCATGCACACCCCTCTCACTCACCCAGACTGACCCATTCTCTCACTCCTGTACCCATTCAAATTCACTCCTCATTCACCTTTGTGTCATAAGGCGGCTGCAAAGCAGATGCAGCGAGCCTGAACATGCACCAGTGCCTGGCAGTGACCAGGGAGACCACCGGCGCAGGCCACAGAAGCAGACCCCCACCCCCAGCGTCCATCTGAGTGAACAATCAGCAGACCACCACAGGCGCCCCAAGATGCCACCCGGCATGCAAAGCGCCGCACAAAACCGACCCACCATCACCACCTCCATTCATCACCCCCTCACTCACACTTAGACTCATATTCAGCCCCCCTGTCACTTCCTTGGTTGTATCTATATATTCAGTAGCACCCAGGGATTTTGACAACATGATAGGTCCCAGGCTCCCCACCAGGCCCCCACGCCCCCAGCAAGAGCAGGGCAACAGGGGTGGAGGAAGACCCCCACCCCATCCCCCCGCACAGAACATGGTGGGTGTGTGTCGGTTATATGATGTAATTGTGTGTAAATGTGTGGACTACCAAAGTGCAATTAAAATTGGGGGGATAGTGATTGGAGCATCGCTAGCCACTGCGATGGGAAGCAGGGCCCCCATCCCACCAAGCCCCCAGTGTCTAAAATGCAATTAAAATTGAGGTGAGTGCAACCCTACCACGCAGCAAAGGTATCCCCTTCACCAACACAGTGCAGCACCCCCCCACCCCAAAGCCCTAAATGTAACAAAAAAGATGTATATTCCACCCAGAGTCAGGGGGAGGGGGAGGGCGGGAAATAAGACTGGGAGGTAGGCAGTCTAAAAGCGAGGCCGTCCCCCCCCAGAAGCCAGCTTGCAGACTGGTTCATGAGGCCACCCACTGTCTCCAAATCCCAACCCAGGGCGAGGGCCGCCAGCGGAAGCAGCCCAGGACCCACCAGCATCACGCCCCGGCGCTCCCAGCACCACTAACATGATGGGGCAGCCAAACATATTTCCACTCATCTTACACACACAAACATGGACAACAACAGTCCCAATAGTGAACAATGGGCCGGACCCACACGGCGCCCAACACGCCAGGCAACACCCCCAAGCGCCCACGCAGGCCCACGACCACCCACTCCAGACGCACACCGACAGCTGCAGGCCGCCCTGCAACCACAGCCACCCCGGAGCAACCTAATGGAAACACAGCCATCAACCCGCGCCAATGGCCAGGGAGGGATCATGTGTTTTAGGGAGGGATCATGTGTTTCTGAACCCTCCCTTAGTTATGCTGCTAATAGGTTTAGTCAGCCGGGGGACCTCCAATAATGCACTGGGCCTCACTCCTTTCTTCACTCTCAATGAAATATTTTTTTTGGCTGGTCATTAACATCAGTTTGTTCTCTCCCATAGATTGAGTCCTCATCGTGCTGTTTGCTCTCTACATGTCTGTTCTTTTCATCTTCTCTGTCCCCTCACCCCCCAGCCAGTCGCAGCAGATGACTGCCCCTCCCTGAGCCTGGTTCTGCTGGAGGTTTCTTCCTGTTAAAAGGGAGTTTTTCCTCTCCACCGTTGCCAAGTGCTTGCTCACAGGGGATCGCCTGATTACTGGGGTCTTTCTGCAACTGTGGGGGTCCCCCTACAGTTGAAAGTGCTATGAGATGACTGTTGTTGTGAAATGGCGCTATATAAATAAAGTTGAATTGAATTGAATTGAATGACCCCCCAACCACCCCCATGCACCAACACACACCCGCCGCCAATGACACCAGGGGCGATGCAACAAAACGCCTCACCCCACAACACAACAGTAGGGTGGCTGGGACAAGCAGGCCCCGAAACGCCAGCCCCCATGCCACTAGAGGGACTGCTCAACCCCTGCCACCCAACAAAGTTCTCCTACCCATACACACATCCTCCACCCCCTAGACATCTACCCACAAGTAACCACTTCCATACACACACATACCTCCACCCACCATCACACATACCCACCTACACCCACACACAGCCCCACCTGCCCACTCAACACACACCCACTTCCACATCCGCTCATACACAAGCCCACACTCACACCCACTCTCACACACACACGCACATCCACACTCGCAGACCCCAGTGGATGGGGAGGGCGACCCAGGATGCAGACACCAACCCCAGGGTGGCACCAGGGCCCCAGGAAACACATGACCCTGCCATGCAAGGATGCACCGGGGACAGCCCCCACCACCGGCGCACACCCAACCCCGGCCCGGGGGTGGCTGCCCCCCCCCAGCACCAGGGGCCCAGGGCCAGACCCAGACCCCCCCCAGGGGCAAGGCCAACCGCAGCCCAACCCCCCCGGCCCACCCCGCAGACCTCCCCCACCAACCCCCCCCCCCACCTCCCAGGGCCAGACAGACGACAAACAGGCCCCCCGGACACCCGTGGTCGGGTCGCAGCCAGCTGCCAGAGGTGCCAAGGAGAGCGAGTCACCGCCCACCACCCCGCAGATTATAGAATTAATAAGCGGGGACCAGAGAGAATTGAATTCCACCAATTGATTATTTGAGGAGGCTGACATTCTCTCCAGGCTAATATAATCCAATAGTAAGTTATTATAATAAGTCATGCATAAGTTATTTCTTGATTTCCAATTCATGAGGATAGCTTTCTTTGCGATGCATAAGGCAGTGAGAACCATGTGTGACATCCTTGCATCTATATTTATTTCACTTAAATCACCTAATATGCAAAGTGTGGGTGAGGGTGGGACACTATACCCAAGCCATGCGGACAGGTCTTCACATGTCTTCTGCCAGAACTTTTGAACCGGTGCACAGGACCACATAGCATGCATATAGCTATCCGGGACATTGCTAGTGCAGTGAGAGCAGATATTTGTGTGACTCAGGCCCATTTTGAACATCCTTTGTCCTGTGTAATGAATTCTATGTAGAACTTTATACTGTATAAATTGTAAGTTAGAGTTTTTAGTCATCTTAAAAGTGTTTAAACATACTGTATTTGTGTCCAGAAACTTTCCTCCTTATTAATCGATAAGTCTGTCTCCCATTTTGATATTGGAAGAGATACAGACTCATCCAACTTTGATAATAGTCCATGTATTTTGATATCAATTTTGGGGAATGGAGATTTAGAAACTCTGCCACCTTAACTGGTACTTCTAAATCTGTCTGATTAAGATTAAATCTTGCTTTTATTATGGATTTAAGCTGTTGATATTCAAACTACTTTTTATCACTGATTTCGTATTGTGACACTAGATCCTGAAATTGGATAAAATTTCCACCTTGAACAAGATGTTCTAAGTTATTTATTCCCTTCTCTTGCCATAGTGGAAATTTTAATGTCCTCTTTTGTTGCAGGATATCAGGATTATTCCAAATGGGCGTGAGTTTACAGGGGACAAGTGAAGACCCTGTTATTTTTAAAAATTTCCACCAAGCCATCAGAGAGGAACTGATATTAATACTTTTAAAACAGTTATGGCGTTTAACACAGGGACTTATAAAAGGTAAGTCAGAGATATTTAGCAACCCACAGAGAGCCTGTTCAGCATTTAACCATGGGTTTCCTAGTGGGGTTGATTTTGTCCATTTTGAAACAAACTGCAATCTATTGGCTGAAAAGTAATTAAAAAATTTGGTAAATCTAAGCCTCCGCACTCTTTCGCTTTTTGGAGGGTTTTTAAACTAATCCGTGATGGTTGCGACCATCATTTTAATGGTTGCGACTCTTCCCATTAATGATAAAGGTAGTGTCCTCCAGCGCGTAAGATCGTCTTGTATTGTTTTTAAAAGGGGAATATGATTTAGTCACAGTAACTCTGACAGCCTGGGGGAAGTATCTATTCCTAAGTATTTCACATTTCCTGATTGTATTGGAATAGTAGATGTATTTGAGAAATTGCAATTTATAGGTAAAGCTATTGATTTTACCCAGTTAATAGAGTAGTCTGATAATGATGAAAATTTATCAATAAGCGCCACTGTCTGAAGAAGAGATCTTTGTAAGTTTTCAAGGAAAATCAATACATCATCAGCATAAAGACTTATCTTGTGTTCGTTTTCTCCAGTTTGAATACCTCTGATATCAACATTTTGTCGTATGGCTGCTGCTAATGGTTCAATAAAGATGGTAAAAAGTGAGGGAGAGAGTGGACACCCCTGCCTAGTACCTCTCTGGAGATTAAAGCTTCGGGAAGTCTGATCATTTGTTCGGACAGACACAGCTGGACACCTATATAGTGTTTTAATCCAGTTTATGAAAGATGAACCAAACCCAAACTTGTTTAACACCATAAAAAGAAATTTCCAGTTAACACGGTCAAAGGCTTTCTCTGTATCCAGGGACAAGATTGTAGTTTCTACTTTATTGATCTTGCAGTAGTCTATTAAATTAAATAGCCTGCGTGTATTATCAGCCGAGTGCCTACCCTTGATGAAACCTGTTTGATCTGGGTGTATAATAAACAGGATTATCCTTTCCAGTCTTTTGGTGAGAGCTTTGCAAATTATTTTAAGATCGACATTCATAAGTGAGATTGGACGGTAGCTGGATGGAAGCGTAGGTTCTTTTCCAGGTTTAAGGAGCAGCATAATACTAGCCAAATTCATATTCAGAGGAATTACATTATCTTCTTTAATTTGGTTCACCATTTTAAAAAAAAGTAGGTGCCATCACAGGCCAAAATTCTTTATAAAATTCTACTGGAAAACCATCTGGTCCCGGGGCTTTGTTGTTTGGGATGTGCTTAAGTGCCTCCTGGAGTTCAGACACCTGAAGAGGTGCATCCAGAGCCGCAATCTGTTCATTATTTAATTGTGGTAAATTAATATCGTCCAAAAATGTATTTATCTCTGAGTTAGATGGGTTAACCTGTGATGAGTAGAGGTTTTCATAAAACTTTCTGAAGGAGTTATTTATTTCTTCAGGCTCATGGGTAATATTTCCAGTCATATCCTTGATAGAATGGATAGTTGTTTTTTCTTTATTCAATCTAAGCTGGTTCGCAAGATATCACCCCGATTTATTACTGTGTTCAAAGTTCTCAAGACGCAGTCTTTGTATTAAAAACTGTGCTCTTTTGTTTGTAATTTCTTTTAATTCCAGTTTTAATTTTCTCAGATCGTTAAGTGTCTGTTCCTGTGGGGAAATGGCACAGGTTGTCTCCAGTGATTTAATTTTCTAAGTCCAGTATCAGTGCTTTTTCTTTTTTATTCTTATATGAACAGTAAGAGATTATTTTACCTTGCATGACCACTTTTGCTGCTTCCCAAAGAACACCTGGAGATATTCCTGGCACATCATTATATTCCAGATATGATTCCCACTCTTTATTAAAATAGTTAATAAAATCTTTATCTTTCAGTAGTGATATATTAAATTTCCAGCTCCTAGTTTCCCTTATAGCTTTCCTATTTACTAGTGTAAGAGATACTGGATGGTGATCGCTAATAGCTTGATTTGAACATATTTCAGTGTCTGCGATGTCCTTCACAATAGAGTTACTGGCTAAAAAGAAATCTAGACGCGAATGTGAACTATGAACTGATGAAAAAAAAGTGTATTGTCGAAGAGCTGGGTGAAGAGAACGCCATTCATCGCAAAGACCAAAATCATTCATGTACTGTTTGAGAGTGTCAGTAGCCAGCCATTTTCAGTAATTCCCCGATGTACTGAGCCTGTTGATTGTGGGGTTTAATACCAGGTTGAAGTCCCCTCCTATTATAAGTGTGGTGTCCAAGTGCTCAGAAAGAGAAGTGAAAAAGTGTGAAAATAGGATGGGTCGTCAGCATTTGGGCCATAAACACTTGCAATACATAGATCCAAATTTTGGACTGAGATTTTTAGTATTATAAATCTACCTTCCGGATCTATTATGGTGTTATTCACAACAAAGTGTATTCTTCTGTTTACCAGTATAGCTACCCCCCTTTGTTTAGAATTAAAGCCGGCTGAGTACATGTGGGGGAATTCTGGGGAGGTGAGCGCATCTACAGATGACTTAGAGACATGTGTCTCCTGCAATAAAACAAAGTCTGCCTGTAGATCGTTCAGTCGATTAAAAACTCTTAGCCTCTTCTCCCTGGTTCCAATTCCACGTATGTTCCACGTGACAAACTTAAATGTAGACATGTTTTCACTAACTAGTCGTGTACTAAAAAACTAACTAAATGTGCCTATGTGATTATATGTCTGTAATGTATGCATATATGTGTATATACACTACCGTTCAAAAGTTTGGGGTCACCTCAGACACTTTTGTGTTTTCCATGAAAAGTCACACTTTTATTTACCACCATGAGTTGTAAAATGAATAGAAAATATAGTCAAGACATTGACAAGGTTAGAAATAATGATTTGTATTTGAAATAATAATTTTTTCCTTCAAACTTTGCTTTCGTCAAAGAATCCTCCATTTGCAGCAATTACAGCATTGCAGACCTAACATGATTGCACAAGGGTTTTCTAATCATCTATTAGCCTTCTGACGCAATGAGCAAACACATTGTACCATTAGAACACTGGAGTGATAGCTGCTGGAAATGGGCCTCTATACACCTATGTAGTAGATATTACACCAAAAACCAGGCATTTGCAGCTAGAATAGTCATTTACCACATTAGCAATGTATAGAGTGTATTTCTGATTAGTTCAAAGTTATTTTCATTGAAAAAAAGTGCTTTTCTTTCAAAAATAAAGAAATTTCTAAGTGACCTCAAACTTTTGAATGGTAGTATACTGTATATGTTGTGTGTAAAGTATACACCTACGTATATATAATTGGGTGTGCGCGCATGATGTCTCTGTGCCATTTGCCTGCAATTGCAAGCAAATGGGGTGCATGTACTGTGTTTGAAGTTATTTCCTATAAACCACAAGTATGAGGAAAAAACAGACATAAAGGTTAATAAGTGGTGAAAAAATGCAGATAGCATACAACAATGACCTAAGAACTTCAAAAAAATTAACTACAGCAGACAAACAAACAACAACCTCAACAACAAAGAAATAAACATTTTGACAAATGTTAACAAATTAAACTGAGATCGAGTAAGAGACCTGCGAACAATCCCATTCTTTTTCCACCTATAGCTAAAAAATAAATAAATAAATAAATAAATTTTAAAAAAAAGAACTCAACAAAAAAACAAAATAGGCTCTAGAAAATCAAAATAGGCTCTAGAATAACCAGGGTGTTATAGTTTCATCCATAAACAGCTTGCCATCTATATACAGTCTATCCAAAGAAACAATAGCTTGTTCACCTTCTTGGATGTTTTGTTTCCTAATGGGAAAAAGCTTCCTTCTCCTTTCCAAGATTTCCTGTGGAAATTGATCATTTAGAACATAATTGGTGTTTTTAAGCTGCCTGCCCTGCCTCTGTACCAACATTTTTTGCTTAAAATGCTCATATTTGGCAACAATAGTTCTGGGACGTTTATTCTGGGAACTTTTTTGCCCTATACGGTGGACTCGGTGGAAGGTAATTGAATTTGTGACTTCGGGGGATAGTTTTAGTTGTGATGAGATAAATTCACGGACTAGCTGTTCTGGATTTTCATTATTTTTTTCAACAATTCCAGAAAAAACGAGGTTATCTCTCATGCTATGTGACTGCAAACTGAGAACTGTTTCCTTCATTTTCTGGTTTTCTCCCTCAACAACGCCAAGCTGTGTGGTTAGTGTGTTTACTGATTTTTTCAGGCTGTTATTTTCCTCTACGAGAGAGACGAGCTGTGTTTGACTAAACTCTAGGCTCTCCCGCAAATTCTGGAACTCTTTATGAAGGAGCTCAACCAGCGCCAGTCTACCATCCATGCTGGTAAGTTTATTCTCAATGGAGAAAAGGATGTCACTAACCTCGGTGCCCTGCTGTAATTTCTCGGGCATTATTTTTGGCGAGTCTGCGGGTCTCGGTCGTTTAGACTGAGAAGCAGCGGCAGAACACACACTCGCCTGCTCCATGACACAGCAACAGTAGTAGAACGTGTCGATATAACTCTATAGTTCCTCCAGCTCCGTACGAACAAAAGAAAGACACAGACAATTAGTTAATGAATTAATTACAAAAAAAAAAACTACCTGTGGAAAAGATTGTTTTTTAATCTTGGTCGACAGCAGTCGCCGTTTAGATTATTGCGCAATTGTCTCGAGACGTCTCGTGATCACAGCATCAACCCTTCCGGATCTGGAAGTCACTCGGGATGTTACTATGCTTACTGTCAGAGATGGTCGAGCGAAGCCCAGGTAGCACCGAAGCTGCAGCCAGGAAGATAGTGCCCGCTGGAGGCCGAGGAGCTGGAGGTGAGGAAGTAAGTCCACCACCTGGAAAGGAGAGAGGACCGCCACCACGGATCTCCACCTGTGCACAGGGGAAGCAGACAGGGTGAAGGAAAGCGTGGTGGCTTACTTGCAATCGTTGGTCCGGGAGGCACAGGCCCGGACAGGGTTCAGCCAAGGCTTGGAAGCTGATGAGAAGAAGCACAATGAGCTGGGAAGCACAAAGGCAGGCGTAGCAGGATTCTGGGAATGGAACCAGACGACTCTGCACCGAGCACTGGTCCTGATGGAATAAATAGGCCGCTGGAGGTGGCAGGCAGGTGCGCGCACAGGTGCGATGATTGGCGGCCATGACAGTACTCCCCCCCTACGGCACGCCTCTCGGCGGGCGTTCCAACCTACCAGGGTGTGTCGGATGGAAGTCCCTGATGAGCTGCTTGTCAAGCACGAAGGAGGGACGCACCCAGGACCTCCACTCTGGCTCTTAACCCTCCCAGTCCACCAGGTACTGTAGGCCACGACCCCGGCGCCGGATGTCCAAGATGGCAGTGACTGACCGGGCCGGGTCGCCATCGATTACCATCAGTGGAGATGGAGACCTGGGAGGGGGACACAAAGGGCTGGAGCAGACGAGCTTAACCTGCGACACATGATAGGTCGGGCAGATGCGGGGGTGGGGCAGAGTCAGGCGCACAGATACAGGGTTAATGATCCCTCTGATAGGAAAAGGACCAATGAACTGTTGTGATGTTTTCTTACGCTCAGCCTTCAGATTAATGTGCTTCGTAGAAAGCCATACCTGCTGACCCACCTGGTAGGCAGGGGCCAGAACCCTGCGCTGGTTGGCTACCGTGGTGTTGCGATCCACTGTCCGTTGCAGAGCCACCCTGGCCGTCCTCCAGATCCGCCGACAATGCCTCAGGTGGGCGCGAACCGAAGGAACGGCGATGCCTCCCTCCTCCTCCGGGAACAGTGGGGGATTATAACCCAACGAGGCTTCGAAGGGAGACATGCTGGTGGCTGTCGATACAGCAGTGTTGTGAGCGTATTCAATACAGGGGAGGTGTGTGCTCCATGATGACGGGTTGGCAGTTGCAACGCACCACAGCACCGCCTCCACCTCCTGGTTGGCTCGCTCACACTGTCCGTTAGACTGAGGGTGATAACCAGATGACAGACTCTCCGTGGCCCCCAAAGCAGCGCAGAATGACTTCCAGACCCTGGAGACAAAGGATGGGGTGTTCGGCCTTCTCTGCCATCTCCGGGGTGAATTGGCAAGACACGGCGTCGGGCTTGGTATTCTTCAACCCAGGGCGGTAGGTGATGGTGAAGTCAAACCTTCCAAAGAAGAGCGACCAGCGGGCCTGTCGGGCGTTCAAACGCTTGGCGGTCCAAAGGTACTCCTGATTCTTACAGTCGGTCCAGACAATGAATGGCTGCGATGCTCCCTCCAACCAGTGTCGCCATTCCTCCAAGGCAAGTTTAACAGCCAGCAGCTCCCTGTCACCGATGTTGTAATTGCGCTCTGCTGGGGACAGGCGGTGGGAGAAGTAGGCGCAGGGACAAATCTTACCGTCCGCCGGGGAGCGCTGGGACAAGACGGCCCCGACCCCCAAGTCCAAGGCGTCCACCTCCACCAGGCATTGAAGAGCGGGGTCCACATGCGTCAGTATGGGCAAAGAAGAGAACTTGTCCTTTAAACTAGAGAACGCAGCGTCCGCCTCCTCCATCCACCGAAAGGGCACCTTGGTGGAGGTCAGATTGGTGAGGGGTAGGGCAATGCGACTGTAGTCTTGCACAAAACGACAGTAGAAATTTGCGAAGCCCAGGAACTGTAGGAGCTGCTTCCTAGACGAGGGAGTGGGCCATTCCACCACCGCCTTCACCTTGGCTGGGTCCGGGATGATCTCCTTATGGGCGATGATGAAGCCGAGGAAGGAGGTCCGGGAAACGTGGAACTCGCACTTCTCCGCCTTCACGAAGAACTTATTCTCCAGCAGCCGCTGCAGAACCCGCCTGACGTGGATACGATGTTCCTCCATGGACTGGGAAAAGATGACAATATCGTCAAGGTAAACGAATACAAATGTGCCCAAAAAGTCCCTTAGAACATCATTGATGAGACGTTGGAAGACGGCCGGGGCATTGGTCAGCCCGAACGGCATAACCAAATATTCAAAATGCCCGCTAGGGGTCCGAAAGGCCGTCTTCCACTCATCCCCCTCCCATATCCACACCAGGTGATAGGCGTTGCGCAGGTCCAATTTAGTGAAGCAGCGGGCCCCCTGGAGGGAATCGAATGCCGAACTGATGAGCGGGAGAGTGTACTTGTCCTTAATGGTTATGTTATTGAGCTCCCGGAAGTTGATACAGGGCCTGAGAGAGCCATCCTTCTTTCCCACGAAAAAAACCCCGCCCCCACCGCCGATGATGAAGGTCTAATTATGCCTGAACTCAAGGACTCCTTAATATACGAGTCCATGGCCGCACTCTCCAGAGCAGACAGATTGTATAGTCTGCTAGATGGCAGCGGAGCACCGGCCCGGAGGTTGATCACACAATCATACGGGCGGTGAGGGGGAAGGGAAAGGGCCTGGGACTTGCTGAATACAGCCCCTAGATCGTGATATGCCGGTGGCACTTTTGACAGGTCGGGAGGGGGAGAGGCAGGGGCACTCAGAGGCACGGCGGGCGAGCATGCAGCAGGCTGCAAACAGGCACTTAAGCAAAATGAGCACAAAACCACACTCCCCAAATGCCAGTCAATGGATGGATTATGTGGGCGCAGCCAGGGATAGCCAAGGATGACCGGAGAAGTTGACACAGGCAAGACATACAGTCCCAACATCTCCCGATAGTTGCCTGAAATAATGACTGACACAGAGGTGACCCGATGAGTGACTGTGGCCCGTGGGGCTTCAGACAACGCTATGAGCCTGAGTGGAGTCTCTAACAGCTGCATAGGGAGCCCCAGCCGGGTTGCCAGGCTACCTGAAATAAAGCTCTGCTCGGCCCCTGAGTCAATGAGTGCATGTGTGTTAATTTCTTTGTGACCAAAGCTAAACTGGATGGGGATCAAAAAACGAGTGAGGGGATTATTGCGGGTTACGTCCGTGAGACCCCCTACTGCGACTCATGGACTCCCCCTTTTGGCCGCTTGGGACAGGACTCAAGCTCATGCTCCTCGCTCCCACAATAAACGCACAACCCCAAATCCCGGCGGCGCTGTCTCTCCGTGGATGAAAGCTTGGACCCACCCATAACCATAGGCTCTTGGTCTTCCGGGGAATCAGCAGACGGGAGGGCCAGCAGGGGGGGCTGGAGGGAGCGGCGAGGCAGGCCACCCGAGTGACCGGAAGTTCTACTTTCAGCCACCCGCTCCCACAGACGATTGTCAATACTGATAGCCAGGGAGATACACTCATGCAGTGTAGAAGGCCTCTCCAGGCGGGCCAGCTCATCCCGCAGGCTAGGGGTCAAACTCCTAACAAAAATACTACACAGGGAGGCATCCTCCCACCCAACCTCCGTAGCCACAACCCGGAAGTCCACAGCCTAGTCGGTGACGGCCTTCGACCCCTGCCAAAGATTTAACAAGCAAGAGGTAAGCACATCCTCCTGGTCCGAGTGGCCGAATACTTCCTAAAATTCTTGTATGAACTGGGTGTAAGTCAGAGAAGCATAATTGGCCCTAGCCATCACTGCATATGCCCAAGCTAAAGTCGGTCCCTCCAACAAATTAATCATATAGCCTATGCGGCTCTGGTCAGTGGGAAAATCCCCGGGTACCTGTTGGAAAACAATGTCGCACTGCATGAGGAACACCCGGCCTCCCCCAAAACACCCCTAAAGTGGGCGGGAGTAGGGACGGGAGTGAGTCGACAAGCAGGGCTCGGAGTGGGTGAGCTAAGGGTAGAACTAGCGGTGGAGCTAGCTGGAGCAGAGGAGCTAGCGGGAGCTGCAGGGAAACCCTGTGGGCTAACCAGTTGATCTAGCCTGTCAGTGATGCGGGCTAACTGGGTTAGCATCACCTGCTGTTGGTAAGCTAACTGATCTACCCGAGACTCTAAGCTGTTCAATCTGCGTTCTAGCGCGCTGTCTGCTGGGTCACTCTGGCGGAGTTGTACTGACATGGTATTAGTGACCCACAGAGCAGACACGACTCAAGGTAGATACAGTTAACGTTATTTATTGAAGAAGTGAGTGTGAGTGGATGCGTGCGTGCAGGGTGTGTAGTGTAGTGTAGTGTGATATGGATTTCCAGCTGGGGCCGGCAGAACACCATACAACCTGGCAACCCTGGGAAGAGACAAAGGTCGTTAGTTTGCAGCTTAGCTCATAAAGCACTTGGGATGTTACTGTGCTTACTGTCAGAGATGGTCGAGCGATGCCCAGGTAGCGCTGAAGCTGCAGCCAGGAAGATAGTGCCTGCTGGAGGCCGAGGAGCTGGAGGTGAGGAAGTAAGTCCGCCGCCTGGAAAGGAGAGAGGACCGCCACCACGGATCTCCGCCTGTGTACAAGGGAAGCAGAGAGGGTGAAGGAAAGCATGGTGGCTTACTTGCAATCGTTGGTCCGGGAGGCACAGGCCCAGACAAGGTTCAGCCAAGGCTTGGAAGCCGATGAGAAGAAGCACAATGCCCTGGGAAGCACGAAGGCAGGTGTAGCAGGATTCTGGGAATGGAACCAGACGACTCTGCACCGAGCACTGGCCCTGATGGAATAAATAGGCTACTGGAGATGGCAGGCAGGTGCGCGCACAGGTGCGATGATTGTCGGCCATGACAGTAAGGAGTTCTGAATAACTCCTTATGTGAGAAAAAAATGATCCATCCTTGGACTGTGTCCGAGGTGCGGCCATTACTGCCACCTACTGTACAAGAGTGTGTAACATTATGTCATTTGAGCCAACCCCTAAATTCTATGACTTAATCCTGTGTTTTTTAAAAAAGAGAAAAGAGCTCTTCTCGTGATTCTTAGTGCCTCTCCATCACCATCTGTTCCCAGAATCCCAGTTAAATCCCATTCCCTACCGGCCTCTCGAACTTCATTTTTCATTCTCTGTCTTTCATTTCAATCCTTGTGACAGTGTAATAAGATGTGCTCAACATTTTCTTTTACTCTACATTCTCTACATTTGTCACTTTCGCTTTTCCCCATGATGAATAAAGTGCCGTTTAAACCTGTGTGATCCAGTATTGAGTCTTGCCATAACGATGTCTTCCCTCCTGTTTGTTCTTTTAAGATAAGATAAGATAAGCCTTTATTAGTCCCACAATGGGGAAATTCCAGGATTGCAACAGCACAGGGATAGCAACACTCAGAGCAACAATCAGAAGGCAAGAAAAAAAACAAAAACAAAACAAGAACAGCTAGTATACATATGTACATATTACTATAAATACATATATACTGTATATATAGACACACAGTGCGGAGCATTGTGGTTGGTGAATGTGCAGCAGAAAGTCTAAGCTCTCTCTCCCTCCGCGGGTGCGGCGGGCCAGCTGGATGTCTTTGGGAATGATGGTGGTGACCCTCTTGGCGTGGATGGCGCACAGGTTGGTGTCCACGAAGAGACCCACAAGGTAGGCCTCGCTGGCCTCCTGCAGAGCCATGATGGCGGAGCTCTGGAAGCGCAGGTCGGTCTTGAAGTCCTGAGCGATCTCCCTCACCAGGCGCTGGAAAGGCAGCCTACGGATGAGCAGCTCCGTGGATTTCTGGTAGCGACGGATCTCTCTCAGAGCCACGGTACCGGGCCTGTAACGGTGAGGCTTCTTCACTCCGCCGGTGGCCGGAGCGCTTTTTTCGAGCAGCCTTGGTGGTTAGCTGCTTCCTGGGGGGCTTTTTCCTCCAGTAGATTTACGGGCAGTCTGCTTGGTTCTTGCCATCGCTCTTTATTATTCTGTCTTATATTTCTTGCACGCCGCCTAAACTCCAGCCCGGCACCCGCGTCGTTTTCGCCACAGTTCCTCGGCATGTCGAGCTTCTCCGTTAGCACCGGGTGGCGGTTGGAGCTAGCTAGCCAGCTAGCTAGCTCTTCCCTGCTGTATCGTCCCCCGCTGCAAACAGTGGCTCCGTCCGCCGACTCAGGAGACCCTTGGGGCGATCTGTGTGTCCGTGACATATATATATAGAGTGAAAGGTGTAGAAAGAAGAAGGAAGATAAGAAAAAGGCAGTTGCAAAAGGCAGCCAACTCGTGTGGCGCCGCCGGTCCGGCGGAACCGGAACCGGAAAAAAAAAAAAATCTTTATTGCAATAGATTTTTGTATTTTGTAATACGATCTACCTTTATGATCTTCATCCCATCTTTTTTTGCAATAGCTCAATTCCTTTCTTCTTGATTACTGTTTTCCCTTCTCTTTTTCCAAGAGACAATGGTATAGTTATTTCTTTCTCAAGTGCACTTTTTGCTAATTTGTCTGCACAGTCATTCCCTTTCAACCCTTCATGTGCAGGAAACCAACAAAACTGAACATCACCACTCCTGTGTACCCTAAATGAACTGTGACATACAGTAGCTCAATCACCAAGTCTTCCCTTGTAGATTTTAGTGTCTGTATGGTTTTTAAAGCTGCAAGTGAATCGTGCACACCACCACCCAGTCCGGTTTGACCTCCTCCACCCACTGCAAACCAATAATTATTGCCACCATCTCTGCTGTAAACACGGATGTATTGTTGGAGAGTCTTTTTGTGATGGTCAATTTAAACTCTGGAATGTATACTCCAATTCCAACAGAGCCCTCTTTGTTCTTTGAACCGTCAGTATAGAGCTGTATGTAGTTTTAGTAATTATTCCTGAGGTAAATGCTTGTTTTAACACCAACTTCACTCATATGCCAATCCTTTTTCCTCATTAGCAGACTAATGTCTACTTCTTTTCCCAGAAACAGCCAAGGGGGAACATTACTCACTGGACTGGCGTTAGCTATATCAATAGTGTCTAGTCCATACATTCTGACTTTTCTTTCAGTTGTCCACCCAAATCCGTGTCCCTGGAAGTTAGAATATTCCCAGCAGTCTTGTAGTGTTGTTTTTGAAATATTTGCTTCCTCACTTCCTTTCAGTTTGACCCAGTATGATAATGTGAATTTATCTCTTCTCAAATCCATTGTCATTTCTCCTGCTTCTATTAAAACTGCATTGTTTGGTGTTGTTTTGATGGCTCCGATGCACAGGCGAAACGCTCTATGCTGCATTCTGTCTATTTTTTCCAGAGTCGTCTTTGCTGCTGCTCCATAAATCATGCATCCATAGTCTATTGTCGATGTCATTGGTGCTCTGTAAATGTCAATTAATGCCTGTTTATCTGCACCCCATTCGTGTCCAGCTACAGCTTTTATGAGATTAATTACTTTTTTGCACTTTGTCTCCAGATTTTCAACATGAACTCTCCATGTGTATGCATTATCAAACCACAATCCTAGATATGAACTCACTGACTTTCTCTATTGGTTGATTATATAATGTTAATGGTTCTGTACCAGTTCTGCATTTTTTTGTGAAAATCATATAGCAGGTTTTACTGTTTGAAAATTTAAATCCCCACTTGTATGACCACTTTTCCACTTTTTCCATTGCTTTCCTGATGTTTTTGAACACAAATTTCTCATTTCTTCCCCTCATCCATATTGCTCCATCATCTGCATATAGTGCTGTTTTGATGTATCCCGCTTGATCCCCAAACATGTCACAAACCGAGCCCATGTTTTCGGTTGGCTCGGTTCTGATTGTTCTTGGTGGCTCAGGCATTGGGTTTATCATGTGTTATTTTCATGTCTGTTTATTGTTTCTTTCCATGTCTGTAGCCGCTACTCTAGCAGGCAATCAATAGGCAGCTGTTTGACCCACTTCCTGGTGGGTACTGTCTAACATTCGCCGGTCCAACTACACACCCCTCTCTCTCTGACAATCAGCTGTTCGCCCCCGGTAATCATCTTTCCCACGTTTCGCCCAGGTGTTGCCAGTTTGTCATGCCAGCGGTGTTTGTACTTAGGCAGCTCTTTGCCAGTCAAACACCGCTGGACCATTGTACGTGTTCACACGGTTGTTCTCCGCCGTGTGACCGTCACGTCTCTGAAAGATTGTTTTGTTTGTGTGCTCACCAGCAGACTTGGATGACTTGGACTGTTCCTGCACAGTGAGTAAGAGCTGTCTGCGTTTCCTGTTTGCAGTTGTGCTGCTACGCTGGTCTGTAGCGTTTCCCCTTTGCAGCGCAACTGCTACGCTTAGGCACTGTTGCCCAGCTTCTTCTCCCGCGCCAGTCGAGCGTCCTGGAGGACTCTAAGTTTCACCCGAGTTGTCTATGTCATTGTGGGGAAGCACACAGTCGTGTTTTAACTGTGTGCTGGAATGTATTAGCCACCTCCACTGCTGCCGTGGTTCCCATCGTCTATTGAGTGATGTCGGCTCCAGGATGCTCCGGTGGTTAATTACTTCCCCTCATGCGTTCGCTGGGCGATACCGGCCCAGGTATGCCCAATGTAAGTGTGTTGTCTTTTTGTATGTTTTCACCGTTTGGGACTCTCTATTTGTGTATTAATAAATGTATGTTTGGTGTAACCCTACGCTTAAATCCATTCTTCCTTCTCCTCCGTGCGCTGTGGAAAAGCACACAGGGAGTTTATGACAAAACATGTCATTAATCATTATGTTGAATAAAACTGGGCTTATCACACTCCCCTGAGGAACACCATTTCCTATTTCAAAGTCATTAACTAAGTAACTTCTGATCCTACTCTAACCCTAATTTTCCTGTTTGTTAAAAAATCCATTATCCAATTATACATCCTACCACCAATGCCCATTTTATTCAGTTTGATAAGAAGTCCATCCCTCCACAGTGAGTCATAAGGCTTTTCAATATCCAGATAAACTATAACCATTACTTCTTTCATTTTGAGTCTTTTCAATATCATTACTTACCCTAACTAGAGCATCCACTGTGGATCTTCCTCTTCTAAAACCATTCTGATAGTTGTTGATTAATCGTCTTTGCTCTAGTACATATGACAGTCTGTAAACTAACACCTTCTCCATCCATTTCCCTAAGTGTGACATTAATGGTTTTGGCCTGTAGTTGCCTGGATGAGCTGGATCTTTCCCTGGCTTATTAGATGGTAAAATTACTGGCTTATTAAATGGTAAAATTACAGCCTTTTTCCACCCACTTGGGATAACTCCCTCCTTCCATATTCTGTTAAACAATTTCAGCACCAGTTCCATTGATTCCATAGGTGACTGCCGGAACATAGCATAGCTTAATTGATCATATCCTGGAGCTGTGTATCCACCATCTTGCAAAGCTCTCTTAAGTTCTGACATTGTGAGCTCAAGGTCGAACGCAGTCATATCTTCTTTCATTTCCCTTTTTAAGTTTCCATTTTCTCTGAGTTTATGTTCCCTTTGCTGTCTATGACTCTCACCATGATGTTCTCCTCTATGCACTGCTGCAAATGCTCTACCTAGGACTTCTGCTTTTCTTTGTCCGATACAGCCATCTTGTCCCCCATCCACTAGAGCTGGAATTTTAACTGAAACCCTTTTCCCACTCATTTTTTTAAACATACCCCAGACATCACCTAATTCTGTTTTCCTACCAAGGGTGGAACAAAATTCTCTCCATGTTGACCTTTTCCTGTTTTTAATAATCCATCGAGCTACTGCCCTGAGACAGACATAGAGCTCCTTATAAGAACTCCTTATACAAAGATATAGAGTGAAGAAGACGAAGAAGAGGTTGCCAGCTGAGAAGAATTCTGACTTTTGATATATAGAGTGATGTTTACTGAGTGAAGTATGTGACGGTAAGAACTACAGCTCCTGACCAGATAAGAGTGATGATATAGAGTGAAGTACGTGGAATTAATGCACCTATAAGCTGGGTGCCAACAGCCAATCAAATCTAAAAGAAGAAGAAGAGCTACTGCCCTTTTCTTTTTTTAATCTATTAAATTTTCACTATTCATATTCTTCCTCAGCTCTCTGAATGCCTTGTTTCACTCTTTTACTGCAATACTACATTCGTCATTCCACCAGGGTACAACCTTCTTCCTACCCTGTGTAGTTTTCTTAGGTATACTTGCTATTGCAGCATTCAGAATACTAATGCCTACCTGTGCATGCCCGTTCATAACCGTGCATGCCGTTGAAACCAAGTATAAGCAAGTATTTCTGCATGCCCGTAGAAAGTAGGTGTAAGCAAGAACTTCAGCACTCGTTCAGTGATCCCTGCCTTTGATCTGTGTCCTAACGAGTCCTATGATCTTTGATGATGTCATAGCGAGTCCTATGATCGTGAGTGATGCCTGCCTTTGATCTTTGCTGATGTCATAGCGAGTCCTATGATCCCTGATGATGTCATAGCGAGTCCTATGATCATGAGCGATGACTGGCTTTGATCTTTGATGATGTCATAGCAAGTCCTATGATCTTTGATGACATCATAGCGACTCCTATGATCTGTGATGATGTCATAGTGAGTCCTACGATCGTGATGCCTGCCTTTGATCTTTGATTATGTCATAGCACGTCCTATGATCTTTGATGATGTCATAGTAAATCATATGATCGTGAGTGTTGCAGTCCAAGGAAAGAAGACACCGCACCTTGGACACAGTCCAAGGACGGATAATTTTTTCACACATAAGGAGTTGTTCAGAACTCCTCATAGGCAGTTCTATGATGGCGACAGACGCACACACGGTCCTATCTGTGATCGTGACAGGCACACGCACACACTGACAGAGATTTCTTGAATTTTTAGAGTGATGCCAAGAAAATATGTTCAAAAATCCTGGTTGTTTTATATGTAGAGTGATTTTGCTGGTCTCCAGGGCATGGGTCCCAGCCCACATCCTCGCTTGAAGTTGGGGTTTTCTGTATTTCACCTTATTATTATTATCCTGGGTTGCTATTATTGTTATTCTTATTCTTCTGTCTTGCATATTTATTTCTTCATTGGTCTTCCTCTTCGTTTAAGTTTATCAGCATTATTATTATTATTCTCGTCATTCTCATTATCTTCATCTTCTTCTCTCGGTTACTGGCGGATAGCAATATTATTACCTTGGTCTTGTCTCCCCTCTGGTCCCCTGTGTGTGATTATCTGTGCAGCCCCGCCCATCACATTTTCTGGACCCATGCCCTGCCGTCTCTGTTTGCCCCTGCTTGTTACTACTTCTCCTGCCTATTACTGTTCTGTGTTATGTTGATTACCTGTGTCTATATACTGTATATGTCTTGTAGGGAGTCCTGCGGTCTGTATGACATCATATAGACATCCATCAGAGATCATAGGGACATCAGTCTTATGGTTTATCGGACGTCATATAGACTACGACTTATCTGACGTCATATAGACATCATGTAGATGGTCCTATGATCACCTACATCATAGGAATATCATAGGACATCATGCAGGCATCATAGGAACATCATAGGTGGCCTATGGTTGTGGCACACACACACACACTGACAAGAGATTTCTTGAATTTATAATAGAGTGATGATTGGTTACCTGACTTGAACATTCTTCTATGCCACCTTCGAATCATCACTCTATAAATTCAAGAAATCTGTGTGTGTCTGTGTGTGTCACGACCAAAGATCATAGGACCGCCTATGATGTTCCTATGTCTCCATGATGGCCTATGATGTTCCTATAATGTCCTATGATGTTCCTATGTAACAAAGGCAGGCATCACTCATGATCACACAACACACTATGACATCAGCAAAGATCAAACGCAGGCATCACTCATGATCATAGGACTCGCTATGACATCTGCAAAGATCATAGGACTCGCTATGATATCAGCAAAGATCATAGGACTTGCTATGACATCATCAAAGATCAAAGGCAATCATCACTCACGGCCATAGGACTTGCTATGACATCATCAAAGATCAAAGGCAGGCATCACTGAACGAGTGCTGATGTGCTTTCTTCTAACACTTCTTTCACAACATTTCCATTGTCATCTGTATGTGTGCTTCCCCACAAGCTATTATGGGCATTAAAGCAGGGGTGCCCAATCATGTGCCATGGAGGGCCAAGACCCTGCAGGCTTTTCCTCCAACCAGCGTCTTCAACAGCAGATTTCACTGAATTTCTTCCCACTGATTGCTGATAAGTGAAAACACCTACTGAAGAGACTGGGGGCCTCTTTCCACCAAACCGGTTCCAGTGCTAGTTTGGTTCTGGGGCTGGTGCTAGTGCTTAACCAGTTCTTCTGGAGTGGCTCATAAGAACCAGTTGGTTTTCCACCGATATGGAGCTAGTCGGGAATTATGTCAGGGCTACGTCATTACGTAGTGTGAAGCGCCCAACCCCCGCAGAACACCAGAGAAGACGGAAGGTGGCAGTACGCACCTCTCACTTGTTTGCTATCCGCCAGTAACCGAGAGAAGAAGAAGAAGAAGTAGCAGCGTTAGCTTGTCAACATGTAGGAGCTTGCTGTCTCTTTGGGAGCGCTGCTTTTATTCCAAACCTGTATTACCATCCAAAAACAGTTTTATTCTTAATGGCAGAGAACTGCGGCTACGTTTAAGGACACCGGTAATCATCAATATTTCAGTTACCAGCCGTTGTTAGATAAAGTCTGTAGCGCGAGCATTGACTACACTTTTAAACATAATATTTATGTCATTTCTGTTATAGGTGGTGTTACGGCGCATTACGAGACGAAGGTCGCCTGTTATGTCATTGCCAAAAAGTGATCAGCTGTCCAAAAAATGATCGCCAGGGGCCATATTGTTATGGGTTTATATTAGCCGGTAAATATATATATTTCAACAGATAAACAGTACTTAGTTAGGTATAACAAGATATATTTAACACTTATGATGCATTTTGAACCCTAAACAAACTTGATCTGGGATTAAAAGCAATTAAAGTAATGCAGTCACAAGGTTACATGGAAAAATGTATAGTGTGGCAACCTGGGGAGTGCATAATGGTTTACCACCTTAGACAGGAACAAAGGACGTGAAGTTAACCTTTTGTGTGTGAGAAGTTTCTAGATGCCCTAGTAAGATAACAGGGAGGTGTCAAGGATGAATGGACTGACTGCAGCCGGGGGAGATTATCTTTTGTGTGTGATGAATGGACTGACTGCAGTCGGGGGAGATTATCTTTTGTGTGTGAGAAGAGTCTAGAAGGATGTCATGTTATTTAAGGGAAGAGTTCCTACTTGTATGCCATTCTGTCTATGCTCCTTGTGTGAGTCGTGTAATAAACCGCTTGAACCAAATCAGCCTCATTTTTTACACGCTCCACACTGGTGACCCAAGACGAATCATGGAATACGACGGAAGATCCCCGGAGCCAACCTCGACTGGAACCCCCAGCTTCGCGTGCGCTGTAGCGATCAAACTACCTGATTTTTGGCAGCACAACCCGCGCTCTTGGTTCCACCTAACCGAGGCGCAGTTCGCCCTCCTAGGGATATCGGCGGATGATACGAAATTCTACTATGTGGTCGCAGCACTCGATGCCAGCACGGCTCAGCACATCGAGAGCCTGCTCGATCAGCCACCAGCCGACGGCAAATATGACGCACTGAAGGCTGCCCTCATCCAGCACTACACGTTCTCGGATGGTGAGAGAGCAGAGAGGCTTCTGACGTGGACCGAGTTGGGAGACAGTTCGGCCATGGACATGATGGAGAAGATGCTGAGGTTAAAGGGCACGGACGACGACCACTTCATCTTCACCCACATTTTCCTCAGGAACCTTCCGACAGCGGCGAGAGCAGCCCTGGCCAATTCGTCGTTGCTGGCCAAACAGGACTATCGTGCGCTAGCCCGAGAGGCAGACCGGATCATCGTCGCCACCAGGGCTTTCGTGACCATTGCGGCAGCGACGGAGCCCGGCACGTCGACATGAGGAGGCGAGGAGCCGCCGATGGCAGCAGCAGAACCACCGACGGCAGCAGCAGCGGGGGCCAAGGAATGTGGAGGTGACACGCCTTGCTTCTACCATCGCCGCTTTGCAGAGAGGGCACGCAAATGTATACCACCGTGCCAGTTCAAGCGCTCGGGAAACGCCAAGACCAGGGGTCGGTAGCAGCCGCGACCCTCGGGGAGGAGAACAAGCTGCTCTATTTGACGGACGCACGCTCGGGGAGGCATTTCCTCGTGGACACCGGCGCACAGAGGAGTTTCATCCGGCCGACCTACGCTGACCGGCTGGCAGGAGCCAGCGGCCCCGAGATGGCAGCAGCAAACGGCTCAGACATTAAGACCTTTGGTGAGAGGACTCTGCTCTTGTCTCTACACAGTCATACATTTGAATGGACTTTTGTTGTAGCAGCATTGGATTACCATATACTGGGGGCTGATTTTCTATGTGCACATGGGTTGTTGGTAGATATGGCTAACAGGCGCCTGGTTAATGCACTGTCTTTTGACTCTCTCCCCTGTATAGCTCGAGTGACCCGGCCAACAGCACAAGCCAAAGTCACAGCAGCATGCGGTAAGTTCCACACACTGCTCGCTCACTTCCCAGCACTCACAGTCCCGACGTTTTCAGCAGCTATCGCTAAACATGGGGTGGAGCATTTTATCACCACCACCGGGGCACCCGTTTTTGCAAGACCTCGGCGCTTGGACGCAGCTAAACTGGCCATAGTGCGCAAGGAGTTTGCTAACCTAGAGAGGTTAGGCATCATCAGGCACTCAAACAGCCCATGGGCTTCCCCGCTACACATGGTCCCTAAAGCTGAAGGTTCGTGGCGACCTTGCGGCGATTTCCGCAGGTTAAACAGCGCTACAGCGCATGACCGCTACCCAATTCCCCACATTCAGGATTTTTCCGCTCACCTCGCAGGAGCACGCATTTTTTCTAAGATAGATTTGGTCCGTGGTTATTACCAAGTCCCAGTGCGCGCTGAGGACATACCCAAAACAGCGGTAATAACTCCGTTTGGTTTATTTGAGTTCTTGCGCATGCCGTTTGGGCTTAAAGGGGCAGCACAGACGTTCCAACGCATGATGGATGCAGTGCTGCACGATCTCCCTTTCGTGTTCGTCTACCTGGACGATATCTTGGTAGCCAGCACGTCCGAAGACGAACACGAAACCCACCTCATGACGGTTTTCCGTAGGTTGGAAGAGCACGGTTTAATAATCAACCCAGCGAAATGTCAGTTTGGGGTGACGGGGATTGATTTTTTAGGGCACCGCGTCTCTCCCGAAGGAGCGGTTCCGCTGCCTGACAAAGTGCGTGCAGTGACAGATTTTCCCTGACCACAAACGGTCAGGGCGCTACAAGAATTTTTGGGAATGGTGAACTTTTATAACCGTTTCCTTCCCCACGCAGCGCAGCTCATGCAGCCATTGTACGCTGCGCTCAAAAATTAGAAACCCGCAAATAAGGTCGAATGGACCCCGGAACGAGAGCAGGCGTTCTCGGAAGTTAAAGCAGCCCTGGCAAACGCCGCATTGTTGGCACATCCAGACCCAACGGCCCGCATAGCCCTCACCACTGACGCCTCAGATGTGGCCATAGGGGCTGTCGTGGAGCAGCATGTCGCCGGGGCTTGGCAGCCGCTTGCCTTTTTCAGCAGAACCTTGCGCGACAATGAACATAAATACAGCGCGTTCGACAGAGAGTTGCTGGCTCTCCACCTGGCCATTCGCCATTTCCAGTTCTGGCTGGAAGGGCGCAATTTTACTGCGTTCGTTGACCATAAGCCACTAACATTTGCGATGGCCAAAGTTTCACTTGGTCGGGCCGGCAGCAGAGGCAGCTGGCTGCGATCTCAGAGTTTACTACCGATATTCAGCATGTGTCGGGCAAACTGAATGTAGTGGCAGACTGCCTCTCGCGCGCCGTTGTGGCCCCGGTCTGTGTAGGGTTGGATTACGCAGCCATGGCCGCGGAGCAGGCTAGTGATGTGGACGTGCGCGCGCTCCAGTCTGGACCAACAGGGTTAAGGCTGGAGAAGAGGACACTGCTTAACGGCATTCCCCCCTTAATCTGCGACGTCTCCACGGGTCGCCCACGGCCTGTGGTTCCGGCCGCGTGGCGCCGCCGCGTGTTTGAATCGGTTCACTCTTTGGCACACCCAGGGGTGCGCGCGTCGGTCAAAATGGTAGGAGAGAAATATGTGTGGCCGGGCCTTCGCAAACAAGTGAAAGAGTGGGCGGTAGCCTGCGTGGCGTGCCAACGAGCCAAGGTTCACAGACACACGAAGGCTCCTTTGGAGCCGTTTCGCATCCCGGCTAAGAGGTTTGACCATGTCCACGTGGACCTCGTAGGCCCCCTTCCGCTATCACAGGGGTACACGCATCTCCTGACAATGGTGGACCGCACCACGCGCTGGCCAGAAGCGGTTCCGCTGGCGGCAACCACGGCCGAGGAGGTGGCGCACGCGTTTTTAACAGCATGGGTGGCGCGTTTTGGAGTTCCATCGGACATTACGTCCGACAGAGGCTCTCAATTTGTTTCTGAACTCTGGTCAACCATGGCCCGCAGCCTAGGTGTCTCAATTCACCGCACAACCGCGTACAACCCGCAGGCAAATGGGTTATGCGAACGTTTTCATAGGTCGTTAAAAGCGGCTCTGAGGGCTTCACTGACGGATGCAAATTGGGTAGACAGGCTACCATGGGTTTTATTGGGGTTACGTTCTGCGCCTAAAGAGGATCTGGAAGCTTCCCCAGCAGAACTCGTTTTTGCACAACCACTCCGGCTGCCTGGGGAGTTTCTGCCAGATAATCCTGCGCCGGGCAGCTCCCCGTCTCAGCTGCTGCAGCATTGCATAGACTCAAGCACGCTGCCGGGCCCTGCCCACCACAGTTTTCTGCGCGTTTTTGTGCCTAAAGCTTTGAAAAACGCAGAGTTCGTGTTTGTCAGACACGACGCCCACCGCCCCCCACTGCGCCCACCTTATGATGGACCGTTTAGAGTGCTGGAAACAGGGAATAAGCATTTTTTGCTAGATTTGGGGGGTAGGAGGGAAAAAATTGGCATAGACAAGACTCAAACCTGCTTTCGTTGTGGCTGATGAGCAAGTGCTGTTGGCGAGGGCCCCTCGGCGTGGAAGACCCCCACGGGGCGCTTCCCAGAGAAAAGATTCTCCAGAGCACCCACACGGACAGTCAAAAAGTTTTCACCCCCAGACATCAGCCCCCCAGCATGGCAGCGCCACGGAGGCAGCGAATCCTGGCTACAGCAGATACGGCAGAAGACTGAAGCCCAAGCAGCATGCGGACTGATGTTAATGGTTCTATCACAGCATGTGGACTGTTACCCTTTTGTCCTATCTAAGTTGCTGGGGGGGTGGTGGTGTGGCAACCTGGGGAGTGCATAATGGTTTACCACCTTAGACAGGAACAAAGGACGTGAAGTTAACCTTTTGTGTGTGAGAAGTTTCTAGATGCCCTAGTAAGATAACAGGGAGGTGTCAAGGATGAATGGACTGACTGCACCGGGGGAGATTATCTTTTGTGTGTGAGAAGAGTCTAGAAGGATGTCATGTTATTTAAGGGAAGAGTTCCTACTTGTATGCCATTCTGTCTATGCTCCTTGTGTGAGTTGTGTAATAAACCGCTTGAACCAAATCAGCCTCATTTTTTACACGCTCCACAATAGATTTACTGCATATATACATGAAGATACTGTATAAATGCATATTCTATGCACCTCCAAACTACAGAGATGTGAAAGGTATACCCTTCTGTACTTGCGTCATCTATTCTGGTTAAAGTACTGATTCAAGTTTTTATTCATGTAGGGATAACAAGAGACAGACTGTAAAGTGTTCAAGTTCAAAGTTCTTTCCCCAGAAACGATCTTGTCCAGAACTGACAGAATGTCATGTGGTACATTGTCAAAACAAGATAAACTTATCATTTCTGAAGCTGGCAACTTGGAACATTTTCCACAGAAAAAAATACATAGATTTAAAGTTTGTTGCTGCTTGTTCTTTAAAAAATGTGAAAAAAGTTGTCAAAAATATGAGTAAGTCCACAAATATCTGACATATTGTCCAATACCTGGAAAAATGAACTTAAGTGCAGTAATTCAGTACTTGTACTTTCACTTCCCACCACTACAATGTTATAGTGATTTGCATTGTCCTAAATAACTTTATATTTCATGCATATAAAATGTAAAGTCTTTAACTTTTTAATATGACCCTTCTCTCATGTTTTTTCTCTTATCTCTTTGTCTTATGTCCTGATTGATGGAGCCTTGAGCACTTTTATCATGTCTATAGTCAGCTTCATGTGTGCCTGTGTTTGTGTTCATGTTGAATGTAACTGTAGTTTGTAAATATGGATGTCACCTGACTGCAAAACAAATCTACCTACGGGTACAAATAAAGGAACCTGAACCTGAATATGTTTGGTGTGAGGATAACAATGTAGAAGCAGAAAAACACTTAAGGAAAGAAAGCTTTTATTTCCAAAATGTGCAAAAACTTCAGACTGCTACATATGAAATATTATGTACACACAGCCAAAAATATCAATGCTGTGACAGTTACTTTTTTTACAGTCCCTCAAGCACAGACACAACACGTCCCATCAGTCCAACAAGGGTGTTGGTCTGCTTTGCAGCAAAGCGAAGTTCAGCTGCTCCTCCCTCCTGCTCTGCTCCTGCTGTCTCATCTGACCGTAATTAAGAAGGAGGTCCATGTTTGTGTCACACTTCTGTTTCCCTGTTTTAAAGTACAAAAATAAGCAATATAAAATAACCACATACTGAAAAATGCAGGAATCGTCAATCCAAGATTTAATGTGTCTATTCAACATCCATTTACTGTTAGTGGCATCACAACATTCAGTTCAAGTGTATGATTCTTTTAATTCACTCCCTCCTTTGTGTGAATGGGTCATGATCCATCCAGGTGGATGCCCTCAATTTCCACTATGGGGATCAATAAAGTACACAAAATCAAAATGATCTGAACATAAATTACCTAATCTGGTCTGATTAGAAGAGCAGGAGGAGGACAAGCTTGGAGCTGGACACCACAGGTCTGGCTGGTTCTCCCTCATCATCCAGCTGTGATAAATCTGTAAATATAAAAAAAAAAGTGTTTTAGTTTGTGCAGTGAACAACTTAAGCCTTCCATTAAATGTGCAGACATATAAGACAATTTTATTCAGTATCAATGTTAGCAAAGCTTACATGTCTGATTATGGAATAGAAGAAAGGGAATAGATTAAACTTCATTGTACAATGAAACTGTAGGTGTTCCACCAGGCTAGTGCGCAATAAAGTAAGAGAAGGATTAGATAAAATACGGCTAGACAACATACAATTAAACACAAGTGAATTTTTTTTTAAAAATGGCCTAAGATTATGGAAATATTACCAAAATAGTAAAAAAGACGGCGTTACTAGTGTCTGGTAGAAAAATCTCCCATAACATAAGACAAGGCACCCATTCATACACAGTATTCATACCACAAAAACCGTATTTTGCGCTGGATGTCTTTATAAAAAAAGTATTCTGTAAGATGCTAAGATTTGTTCTAGTTTCTCAAACGCGCATTTCTGTATGGCGAGGAAACGTTCGTGCTAAAAACAGTTAGCTTGTTAGCATAGCTAACCGAAAATACTATGGCCACAAGACTGAGTAAAAAAAAAAAAAAAAAAAACACACTTTGGCCGTTACATATCAATACAAGCGATATATATTTGTCAGCAGAGATGACCTGTTCATTTCTTTATGGCGAGGAGAAACGTTTGGTCGTAGTAAAAGTACTGTTAGCTTGTTAGCATAGCTAACCGAAAATACTATAGCCACAAGAGTGACTAAAAAAATATCAGCACTTTGGCCGTTACATATCAATACAAGCAGATATATATGTATACATATATTGGTTAACGTCTGGCATTTTAAAGACAATACACTTACCAGCGTGTTTTAAGCAGTTTGTTGTCCAGACTAATCCACGGCAGTGACGATGGTCCGGCTGGCTGGCCGATCCTCCAAAACAGTTCAGATGAGTGGCTCCCTCCAGCTGATCTGGTACTTCTGCTTATGTCCATAGAGCCAAAAAATATGTCTCCTCTTCGCTCTAAATCTGTTTGGTTTTGGAATCCGTTGCGTGCTCCGCTGTTTGGAAAGCAACATGGCGGTCAGTAATGTTTTGAAGCTGGTCAGTTAACCACGCCCATGGCTGTGGATGTAACCAACGTAAACTGGTGCTGCCTCTGGCCCAGCTAGGAGTTGGGGCCACGATAGCCCCACTTTTGGGAGCCCAGGACTGGTGCTTTAGTCGGTGGAAAACCAAAGAACTGGTGCTGATGACGCTCTGGCTCCAGTTAAGCACTGGAACCGGTTTGGTGTAAAGAGGCCCTGGGTAGAAGAGAAAACCTGCAGGGTCTTGGCCCTCCATGGCACATGATTGGACACCCCTGCATTAAAGTCTCCACACCATACCTCTTTCATATGCCCTTCCCCTGCAGTAACACTGAAAATATCTGCTGTTAACTTCCTACATGGGTTGTAAAAATTAATCAGCTTAATATTTCCTTGTCCATTTGGCCTATATATTTCAATAATATTACACTCTATATCTTCAGGGGAGGGAATCACCCTATATGCCAGGCCATCTTTAATGAAAGTGGCACATCTTCCTCCATTTACACTGTTAATTCTATCCTGTCTGATTGAACTATATCCTGGAATAACAAAATCTAAGTGAGGTTGAAGCCATGTCTCCTGTACACACACTACCTCTGGAACAACTTGTCGTTCGTAAAGGTACTTCTTGAGTTCTTGTCCGTTTGCTACAAGATTCCTCGCATTCCACTGTAGTATGTGTAGTACCATAATTAAGATCATAAGTTTCAACATGTGCATTCTCCCCAGTTTCAGCTGTCTTCTTCTTCTTTTAGATTGGATTGGCAGTTGGCAACCAGCTTACAGGTGCATTACCGCCACTGACTTGATTATCATCACTCTATATCTTTGTATAATGAGTTCTGAACAACTCCTTTTGTGTAAAAAAAAGTTGTCCATCCTTGGACTGTGTCCGAAGTGCGGCCGTCCGGTGATTACCAGATTGCAAATCAATACAACATGAATCTGGTCAGCTTTGATATCTTTCACATCTAGGAATCTTCCTGCTGCTTCCACAATGGTTTTGATTCTGTCACTTTTCTTCTTTAGCTGTGCCGCAACATTAATGGTGTGGCAGATAAAAGCTAAAAAGTTTGTCCTCTCAGCTATCAATGTGTCATCATCTATTTTACATTTGTGATCACAAAAATTCCTTGCAGCGGCATGATCTTGTGTTTGTGTGGGATTTGTTGATGGCTGTGCTTCCCTTTGAACTGAACTTCTTTGAGGAAGGCCTGTTGCGTTTCTGACCATTCCTGCCTCTCTGTCTTTAGAGCTTCCGCATATGAGATTTTCTTACTTATTCTAATTTCCTGAGCTTGTCTAGCTTCCCTCTGCACAACACATCCTCCATATGCAGCACTGTGCTCACCCCCACAGTTGCAACACTTGACTTTGGCGTCCTTTTCACATTTACCATATTTGTGCTTCCCTCCACATCTAGCACATCTTAACTTTCCCTTACATTGATGAGCAGTGTGACCCGTTCTTTGACATTTGTAGCACCTGAGTGGCTTTGGGACATATTCTCTGACACTGTAATACAGATATCCTACTTGAACTGATTTAGGGAGTGTTTATTTTTATTTGCTTCAAGAACAGAGGAGAAAAGAGCAGTGAGTTTGTGTATATTTGCTCCTGATTTCGGTGTTTTTACCGTGTAAATAGTAGTTCAGCCCTGGGCTCTGACTCTGTAACATTTCTAACATTTTCACACAATTTCAGACCTTCTGTGCTTAAACGGGTCATTTTTTTTTTTCTGGTGATTTGTGCCATTTTCATGTAACTTTTTTGTTAGTTTGCAGCCCTTTGCATAAGCAGTATGATCTGTTTTTCCACTTTTCTTCTGGCGTACTCCTGGTGCACAATTTGGGCTTCTCATGTCTCGTCCTTTCATTCCTTCACAATATATACATATACTGTATATTGTAACGCCTCTGTGGAATCTACTGGATATTTTGGACAGTTTTTTACGTTTTTCCTGTGTTCCTTCAGTTTGAATATCTTAATTTGTAAAGGACATTTTATGGAGGAAAAATAAGTTCAGGAGAGATGCAGCGAGCTGGAAGATTGCAGAGTTTTATTTTTCTCCATCACAAGGAGACGCACTTGTAGCACTGTGCGCTACTCTGCTGTACAGTGCTGTGCTGTGCTACACTGCGCTGAGCTTGAGGCATGTATAGCAAGCTCTTTTATGCATGTTATACACACAGAGAGAATGCATGGCACAGTTGCATATTGATATACATATCAGTCAATACATATCATTCGCGTGACCAACTGGCGCCCGGACATCCTCTCCTTAATACGGGGATGTATAACAATAGTCCATTGTTCTGATTGTCTCCCAGGGGCTCTCTGTCCGTATGCAAATTGTCCTCTGCTCCCTGCAGGCTGGCTGAATGTGAGGATTGAATGTCCATGTATATAGATTGTGGTGGGTCACCATAATTTCAAGGTAAGACAGCTGTGTTTTATATTAAACTATTTTCCTTCTTGCAATGCTCTTAACCCTAGTGTTATGTGTGTTTTAAAGTTGCTCGTTTGCATTAAGTCGCGGCCATCCATTTCAAAGTGAAACGCCGGTTCCACGTTGTCGAAGCCATGCAGGGTTTAAATGACACCAACAGCCGGTTTAACCTTTGGATTATCTTAGCAACTTTGAGCCTTTTGTGGTATACTGACGTGGCCGTTTTGTACAAAGGTGGACTCTTCAACCCTTGAGACTTTTAACTGGAACAGCAACCTCTTAAAGAAGCCAAAGCAAAATTTTAACATTTTTGTATGGAATCTGGTCCATCCCATGAATGGTACTTGGAATGTTTGACTGCAGGTGATCTCGCAGGCAGAACTTCATTAAGGAATCCAAAGATATTTATTCTTAAACACTCCCAGTTGTATTCAGACTGACTGTTTTTAGTTCAAGTCTTAATTAAACTGGTTGCAAATACTCTGCTTGTTTGAACTAAGATCTAAATGTGATCAAAAGAAATTGTATGTTAAACGGCATATTGTATGATATAGTGTATCTAGATAGAAATGTACCTTAGGTCAGTTAACATTATTCTTAAAATGTTTTAAAAACTCAAAGCAATCAGAAAGTGGCCATAAGGACTGGAAGAGAAGCGAAAAAAAGAGCAAAATTCAGCAAAATTTAAAACAATGTGTCATGGGTTTAAGTGTCCCCTTGTGGAGGACCAAGACATTACATTCTCCACTCAGACTGAATGGCACAGGAGGAGACGCTTAAAGGCTGTTAAACGGATATGCAGGACAGACTGTGGTTTTCTCCATATGACCGCATGATAATACGCATTCTCCTCCGGACTGCATAATTAATGCGCCGACAGGCTGGGTGACAAAGGGAATTGTAAGTGTATGTACAGTGGGGTAAAAAAGTATTTAGTCAGCCACCAATTGCGCAAGTTCTCCCACTTAAAAGATGAGAGAGGTCTCCAATTTTCATCATAGGTATACCTCAACTATGAGAGACAAAATGAGAAAAACAAATCCAGAAAATCACATTGAAGGATTTTTAATGAATTAATTGGTAAATTCCTCGGTAAAATAAGTATTTGGTCAATAACAAAAGTTCATCTCAATACTTTGTTATATACCCTTTGTTAGCAATGACAGAGGTCAAATGTTTTCTGTAAGTTTTCACAAGGTTTTCACACACTGTTGCTGGTATTTTGGCCCATTCCTCCATGCAGATCTCCTCTAGAGCAGTGATGTTTTGGGGCTGTCGCTGGGCAACACAGACTTTCAACTCCCTCCAAAGATTTTCTATGGGGTTGAGATCTGAAGACTGGCTAGGCCACTCCAGGACCTTAAAATGCTTCTTACGAAGCCACTCCTTCGTTGCCCGGGCGGTGTGTTTGGGATCATTGTCATGCTGAAAGACCCAGCCACGTTTCATCTTCAACGCCCTTGCTGGTGGAAGGAGGTTTTCACTCAAAATCTCACAATACATGGCCCCATTCATTCTTTCCTTTACACGGATCAGTCGTCCTGGTCCCTTTGCAGAAAAACAGCCCCAAAGTATGATGTTTCCACCCCCATGCTTCACAGTAGTTATGGTGTTCTTTCTCCTCCAAACACGACAAGTTGAGTTTTTACCAAAAAGTTCTATTTTGGTTTCATCTGACCATATGACATTCTCCCAATCCTCTTCTGGATCATCCAAATGCTCTCTAGCAAACTTCAGATGGGCCTGGACATGTACTGGCTTAAGCAGGGGGACACGTCTGGCACTGCAGGATTTGAGTCCCTGGCAGTGTAGTGTGTTTCTGATGTAGCCTTTGTTACTTTGGTCCCAGCTCTCTGCAGGTCATTCACTAAGTCCCCCCATGTGGTTCTGGGATTTTTGCTCACCGTTCTCGTGATCATTTTGACCCCATGGGGTGAGATCTTGCGTGGAGCCCCAGATCGAGGGAGATTATCAGTGGTCTTGTATGTCTTCCATTTTCTAATAATTGCTCCCACAGTTGATTTCTTCACCCCAAGCTGCTTACCTATTGCAGATTCAGTCTTCCCAGCCTGGTGCAGGTGTACAATTTTGTTTCTGGTGTCCTTTGACAGCTCTTTGGTCTTGGCCATAGTGGAGTTTGGAGTATGACTGTTTGAGGTTGTGGACAGGTGTCTTTTATACTGATAACGAGTTCAAACAGGTGCCATTAATACAGGTAACGAGTGGAGGACAGAGGAGCCTCTTAAAGAAGAAGTTACAGGTCTGTGAGAGCCAGAAATCCTGCTTGTTTGTAGGTCACCAAATACTTATTTTACTGAGGAATTTGCCAATTAATTCATTAAAAGTCCCTCAATGTGATTTTCTGGATTTTTTTTTCTCATTTTGTCTCTCATAGTTGAGGTATACCTATGATGAAAATTGGAGACCTCTCTCATCTTTTAAGTGGGAGAACTTGCACAATTGGTGGCTGACTAAATACTTTTTTGCCCCACTGTATTGTAATGTGAACCCCCTAGGTCACTAGGCAGGATATAAGGTATAAAAGAGAGATGCCTGCGACCTGGGTTATTCTTCTTGTTGACTGATGGATAGAGACAGAGAATAAAGTCTGCTCTGCTCCAGCTCACTGCCTCACTTGCTCATTCCTCTCTCTACACCCTGAAGTTTATGTTTATGTTTATGTTTCCTGAAATTGTGACTTAGATTAACCATTATAATTCAATAAGTGACTCTGTGAAACACTCATGGCTGCTCTGTTCTTTCACAGACAAGAATATTCAGGCTGTTATCCTGTTAAATCAAAGGGAATCTTGGTTCTTTTGCATTTTCTTTTGTTGTTAAAATTATGTTAACAGGTCTGAGGAGTTGTTAGTTCCTGTCCAGCAGGTCAGTGGGGGGGGGGGGGGCGGTTCAGTGCTGCTGTTAAAGCCACGTCACCATTTAACCCTTTGGTTTCCATCTCAGCAGCAGCTCTGTTTGAATTGTCCTCAGAAGGAACATGTAAATCGACAGAGGTGTGAAGTTTGTCCCAGCTGTTCCCACTGATGTCATGGGGGGTAATCTGGTGGGTGTCATGTGTTTACTCTTCCTGGGTTAACTGGATTATTTTTGCTGCTGAGGATCACCTATTCCTCTTCTTCTTCTCCTTTTCCCTGCTGATTAGTGCAAATCTGTAGGATTTAACACCACCAAACACCACCTTTTAGTTCCTCCTCACGGCTGTCATTTAAAAATGGCCAACACACGCCAATTTATCACATCCTTTTTCATGTAAATTAGAAACATTCTGTTGTAAATGTGAAGATTTTTCTCATAAAGTTACAGGATTTTCCTGCAGAGTTACAGCCATTTTACTCAGAAGTGTGCAGCTTCCATCCATCCATCCATCTTCTACTGCTTTTTCGGAGGTCCAGGTCACAGAGGCAGCAGTTCAAGCAGAGAAGCCCAGACTTCTCTCTCCCCAGCCACCTGCTCCAGTTCTTCAGAGAGGATACCAAGGCGTTCCCAGACCAGCTGGGAGACATAGTCTCTCCAGCGAGTCCTGGGTCTGCCCCGGGGTCTCCTCCCAGTAGGACGTGCTCAAAACACCTCAAATGAGAGGCGTCCAGGATGCATCCTAATCAGATGCCCATACCACCTCAACTGGCTCCTTTCAATGTGGAGGAGCAGCGGTTCTCCTCTGAGCCTCTCCCGGATGACTGAGTTCCTCACCCTATCTCTGAGGGTGAGTCCAGCAATCCTATGGAGAAAGCTCATTTCAGCTGCTTGTATCCGCAATCTCGTTCTTTTGGTCATTACCCAAAGCTCATGACCATAGGTGAGAGTAGGAACGTAGATTGACTGGTAAATCAACAGCTTTGCCTTAGAAGTCAGCTCCCTCTTCACCACAACATGAACAGACCGGTACAACATCGGCATCACTGCAGATGCTGCTCCGATCCGTCTGTCAATCTCTCGCTCCATTCTCCCCTCACTCGTGAATAAGACCCCAAGATACTTAAACTCCTCCACTTGGGGCAGGAGCCTGTCCCCAACCCAGAGAGGACAATCCACCTTTTTTCGGCTGAGGACCATGGACTCGGACATGGAGGTACTGATTCTCATCCCAGCCGCTTCACACTCAGCGGCAAACCATCCCACCAAGAACTATGTCATGAAGTATGAAGTATGTCATTGCTGGATGAAGCCAACAGGACAACATCATCTGCAAACAACAGAAATGAGACCCTGTGGTCACCAAGCATTACCCCCTCCATTCCCTGGCTGCGCCTAGAAATCCATAAAAATTATGAACAGGACCGGTGACAAAGGGCAGCCCTGGTGGAGTACAACTCTCACTGGGAATGAGTCCGACCGAGTGTTGGCAATACGAACCAAACTCTCACAATGGTCGTACAGAGACCGAATAGCTCATAACAACAAGCCCAATACCCCATACTCCCGAAGCACCCCCCACAAAAAACCATGAGGGACGCAGTCAAATGCCTTCTCCAAGTCCACAAAACACATGTAAACTGGTTGGGCAAACTCTCACAAACCCTCGAGAATTCTTGAGAGGGTAAAGAGCTGGTCCGATGTGCCATGGCCAGGACAAAAACCACATTGCTCCTCCTGAATCCGAGGTTCGACCAACGGCCGGACTCTCCTCTCCAGTACCTTGGCATAGACCTTCCTGGGGAGGCTGAGGAGTGTGATCCCTCTAAAGTTGGAGCACACCCTCCGGTCCCCTTTTTTGAAGAGAGGAACCACCACCCCGGTTTGCCATGCCAAAGGCACTGCCCCCGACCTCCACGCAATGTTGCAGAGGCATGTCAACCATGACAGCCCTACAACATCCAGGGCCTTGAGGTACTCAGGGCAAATCTCGACCACCCCCGGGGCCCGGCCACCAACAAGATATTTAACTACCTTGGCGATCTCAGCCCCTGTGATAGGCGAGTCATCCCCCTCGTCCACAAGCCCTGCTTCCTCTGTGGAAGGCGTATCAGTGGGATTGAGGAGATCCTCAAAGTATTCCTTCCACCGCCTGACAATATCCCCAGTCAAAGTCAACAGCGCCCCATCCGCACCATACACAGTGTGGACAGGTAGGTGCTTCCTCCTCCTGAGCCGCCGGACAGTTTGCCAGAATCTCTTCGAGACCAACCGAAAGTTTTGTTCCATGGCCTCACCAAACTCCTCCCATACCTGGGTTTTTGCTTCAGCAACCAGCCGAGCTGCACTCCGCTTGGCCTGCCGGTACACCTCAGCTGCTTCGGGAGTCCAACAAGCCAACCAAGCTTGATAGGACTCCTTCTTCAGCTTAATGGCCCCCCTCACCACTGGTGTCCACCACTTGGTTCGGGGGTTGCCACCAGGAGATGCACCGACCACCTTGCGGCCGCAGCTCTGGGCCACCGCTTCAACAATAGAGGTGGATAACATGGCCCATTCAGACTCCGTGTCTCCAGACTCCCTCGGAATGTGGTTGAAGTTCTTCCGGAGGTGGGAATTGAAGACCTCCCGGACAGGGGCCTCAGCCAGACGTTCCCAGCACACCCTCACTATACGTTTGGGTCTACCAGGTCTGAATGGCATCCTCCCCTGCCATCGGATCCAACTCACCACCAGGTGGTGATCAGTTGACAGCTCTGCACCTCTCTTTACCTGAGTGTCCAAGACATACGATTGCAAGGTCTGATGACATGATAACAAAATCGATCATCGACCTGCGACCTAGGGTGTCCTGGTGCCAGGTGCACATATGGACACCCTTATGCTTGAACATGGTGTTCATTATGGACAAACTGTGGTTAGCACAGAAGTCCAATAACTGAACACCACTCAGGTTCAGATCGGGCAGGCCATTCCTCCCAATCACCCACCTCCAGGTTTCACTGTCATTGCCCACATGTGCATTGAAGTCTCCAAGAGGAGCACCCTCCAGCACCCCAGTCAGAGACTCCAAAAAGGGTCGGTACTCTGAACCATCATTTGGTGCATAGGCACAAATGATGGTCAGGACCCGTTTCCCAACCCAAAGGCGCAGGGAAGCAACCCTTTCATCCACCGGGGAAAACTCCTATATATAGAGGCAGCAAGGTGAGGGGATATAAGAATACCCACCCCTGCTCGTCGCCTCTCACCTGGGGCAACTCCAGAGAAGGCCGAGCTCCAGCCCCTCTCCAGGAGACTTGTTCCGGAACCGGAGCTGTGTGTTGAGGTGAGGCCGACTATATCTAGCCGGTATCTCTCAACCTCATACACCAGCTCAGGCTCCTTGCCCACCAGAGAGGTGACATTCCACGTACCAAAAGCCAGTTTAGAAAGCTTGGGATCAGTCTGCCAAGGTCTCCGCCTTTGACTGCCACCTAATCCACATAGCACCGGACCCCCATGATCCCTCCTGCAGGTGGTGAGCCCACTGGAGGGTGGACCCATGCAACTCCTTTGGGCTGAGCCCGGCCGGGTCCCATGGTTGGAAACCCGGCCACCAGACACTAGCCATCGAGCCCCTCCCCCAGGCCTGGCTCCAGGGTGGGGCCCCGGTAACCCCATACCAGGCGGGGTACACTGAATCCTTGATCTAGAATTTATCATGAGAGTCTGTTGGATCGTTCTTAGTCTGGCCCTTCACCCAGGACCAGTTTGTCTTGGGTGACCCTATCAGAGGCAAACTGCCCCGGACAACATAGCTCCTGGGATCACTGGGGCACGCAACCCCCCCACCACGATAAGGTGATGATCCATGAGGGGAATGTGCAGCTTCTTACTTGAAAATTTGCTGCTTTTTATTATTCATAATTTTGCAGCTTTCTCCTCATGAATGTAGAACTTTTTGTACTCTTGAATTTGCAGTTTAAAAAAAAGCTTAAATTTGCAGCATTTTATTCAAATCTTATATTTGCAGCGTTTTGAGTCATAAACAGTTGGAAATTTACACCTTTTTTGTCTTTTTGCTTAAGTTGCAGCTTTTTACCCATAAAATTCCACTTTTTTGGTCAGAAATTGGCAGCTTTTAACTGAGACTCACCCCCCCCCTTTTTTTTTGTCAGGTCAGGCATTGGCTTGCTTGCTACTGGATAACTATGAAAAACCGGTACTACCTGTCTCATGGGTCGGGCTGCCGGCGACTCAACCGGCAACCCCACCCTTCCAAGGGCGTAGAGGGTGAAACAGGGCATCCTGGCAGAACTAAAAACAATATCTGCCACAGGTCTGTGGTGGACCACTCCCAGTTACACAGGGTGAGACTGGACATCCTGGCAGATAAACACATCTATTGCAAGGTCTGTGGTGGACTGTGCTAGTTGGTACATCGTGACATGCACTACACAAAGAGCAGAGATAAACAAACCTATCATCTGGTCATTTACTGCAACAGATACTGGAGTCAGTTTGTCTTGGCTTGTCCTTGCCACTGATAATTCCTTTATCTGCCAAGAATGTGCCACTAGTCCAGCAAAAGCTAGCAGTACTCAAATACTTTGCAAGCAGTTTCATGAAATGGTCAGTCAGAAAGCAACTCATACCGGCTCGGACGTCACCCAGGCTAACAAGGTCCGTGTTGATCTGTTCACACTCCGGCAGGCAGCGAAAAGTAAGCTAGGAGCAGGAAGACAAAAGAAGAGGAAAACAGCAGCCTTGTATGTAGCAGAATGGAATGTATGCACTCTGTTGGACAGAACAACATCACTGCGCCCAGAAAGACAGACCGTGCTTGTGGCCCTGGAAATGAACAGGTACAATGTAGACATAGCTGCACTTAGTGAAACAAGATTGCCTGGATATGACAGCTTGGAAGACCATGGGTACATCTTCTTTTGGAGTGGGAAATCAACTCAAGAAAGGAGAGAAGCAGGAGTGGACTTTGCAGATAGAAAGGAGATAACAGCAATACTTGATGAGGAACCGGTGCCAATCAATGACAGGATAATGACTATGAGACTCCCACTACAGCGGAAGATGTATGCCACACTCATCAGTGTATATGCCACAACAATGACCAACACAGAGGAGGTGAAGGAAGAGTTCTACAGTGATTTACGTGAGCCTATCAGGCGTGTACCAACTGATGACAGGCTGATACTCGTTGGAGATTTTAATGCCAGAGTTGGTTCGGACATTGAGCAATGGAAAGGACTGTTGGGCAGTCATGGAGTAGGGAAGTGCAATGCTAATGAAGAACTTCTACTTGCACTGTGCTCAGAGTACAACCTTGTGATAACCAACACTATATTTAAGCACAAGGACACACACAAGAAGGCATGGATGCACCCAAGATCCAAGCACTGGCACTTGTTAGACTACATCATAGTAAGGCAGAGAGACATAAGGGATGTACTGGACACCAGAGCAATGAGAGGTGCGGATTGTGGTACTGATCATGTTATGCTGAGATCTAGATTAAGGATTTGGAGATGAAAACAGCACTGCAGGACAGGTGCGAAGCCACCACGGAAGCTAAACACTAGTGCACTGAAAGGCCAAAAGAAGCAGGAAGAACTTACACAGGAAATGGATGAAAACTTGAGAGACTGGGACAGCAACAACTCAGAGAATGACATAGAAGAGAAATGGCAACACTGAAGGATACGGTGTATCAGAGTGCGAGTGATGTATTAGGCCACCCTGAGAGGAAACATCAAGATTGATTTGATGAGCATGATGAACATCTGAAGAAACTACTAGAAGTAAGGAATACAGCTAGGCAGGAAAACCTACAGTGTAACACAAGATCGAAGAAGAAGAAATACTCAAAGGCTCAGAGTGAGCTACAGAAGTACACCAGAGAGATGGAAGTCCAACTGGTGCGATGAAAAAGCAGAGGAACTTCAAACTGCAGCAGACAGAAAGGACATGAAAACAGGTGTGAAATGGTTTTGCAGGAGAAAGACAAGCTCCTGGACAGATTTGCAGACCACTTTGACCAACTACTAAACAACCCTGGAGATCTCACTGAAGAGGCTAAAGAAGCTCTAGTGCAGCGACAAGCTGTATCAAGTCTGGATGAACCACCAAATCTTGATGAACTAATGGCAGCTATCAGGACAACACAGGATGGTAAAGCTCCAAGAAGGGATGGAATTCCAGCAGAAGTGTGGAAATTTGGTGGTGTTCAGCTGACCAACTGCCTGCACAAGCTCATCCAAGAGATATGGGATGCCCAGAAAGTACCTCAAGACTGGAAGGATGCAAGTATTGTGTCTTTGTTCAAGAAAGGCGACAGGAAAGATTGTGGAAATTACTGAGGTATATCACTGCTAGCCACTGTTGATAAGATTCTCTCACGTGTACTACTGAACAGACTCAATGAACACATCTCGCAGAATATACTACCGGAAACCCAGTGCGTCTTTAGAAGTGGAAGAAGCACAATGGATATGATTTTCTGCTTGAAACAGGTTCAAGAAAAGTGTATCGAACAGAACATGCCGCTTTATGTAGTCTTCATAGACTTTAGTAAAACCTTCGATACTGTTTCACGACAAGGACTTTGGCAGGTGCTCAAGAAATATGGCTGTACAGAGAAGTTTGTCAGCCTGATTGAGGCACTCCATACAGGTATGCAAGCAAACATGACAATGAGTGGTTCAGTATCTAAAGACTTTTCAGTAAGCAACGGGGTGAAACAAGGGTGTGTGTTGGCACCTACACTCTTTTCGCTATATCTGGCAGCCATGCTTGAGGTGGCCTTCAAAGACACTTCAGAAGGAGTATACATTCAAACAAGGAAAGAAGCAGACTTTTTCAATGTGGCACAGTTTAAAGCCAAGAGTAAGACATTGATAAAGGTAGGAAGAGAAATGCTCTTTGCCAACGACAGTGCTCTAGTTGCACACAGTGCGGAAGATATGCAATCTTTAGTGGAGAAATTTGCAAGAGCAGCTAGCCAATTCAGCCTCAAAATCAACATCAAGAAGACAGAGTGCCTTTATCAACCACCAAAGTTCCAGTTATCAACATCACTACCAGAAGAAATCAGCATTGTTACAGAGCCACTAGTCAAGTGCAAGACTTTCAAGTATCTAGGGAGTGCTGTTTCAAAGAATGCTAGGCTGGAGGATGAACTATCTCTCAGAATGGGAAGAGTGAACACTGTGTTTGGAAACTTGAGGGAAAGACTGTGGAACAATCGACATGTGTCTATCCATGTCAAATGCAAAGTGTATAGAGCGACAGTACAGGCTACTCTATTGTACAGTGCTGAAACTTGGGACTGTCTACAGAGTGCAGGTAAAGAAACTCCACGCATACATGATGAGACAACTTTGAGCCATAATGAACATCTCATGGAAAGACAAGATAACCAACATAGAAGTGTTGAAACGAGCTGGTCTACCATCAATGGAGGACATGCTAATACAGTTGAACCTGAGATGGCTCGGACATGTTGAGAGGCTGGACCACCAGCATCTCCCTTGGCAGTTACTCTACTCACAGTTATGCGAGGGCAAATGCAATCAGGGTAGACCAAGGCTCACATTTAAAGACACTGTAAAAAGAAACTTGAAGAAGTTGCTAAAGACAGAGCTGCGTGGAGGAATCTGATCAGACCTAAATGAAACAGTCATTGTCGCCCACGACAGACTGCTATGATGATGAGGGAGTGTTTCCTCAAAGTGAATCATTACAGACAATGTATCCTTCAGTGAACCTTCTGTTTTACTCTTTAGCCTTTTCACATCCTTCATCTTTTCTCCTTGGATCTCGTTTTTCATTTCTTCCATAGACATGCTCAAAGGGACACCTGATATAACTGTTGTGATCTTCGCGTGTGCTTTTACGCAGTGCACGGGGAGATCGCAACAGAATAATCCAGCCAGTTTAAATCCAGCGGAGACGTTGTGTGTGTGTGCTTTCACCTTTTTGTATTTTTCCTTTTTTCGTTCAGTAACTCTCCAGCATGGATTTTTCTGTTTTTGGACTGAACCTGGAGGAGAGCACGGTGGCCGAGCGAGCGGTGAACTTTGTTTCCTGGGCTCGAGCTACCCACTCTCCGGAGATAAATTTTTATTTGCTGGACATTGCTGTCAGGGTGATGCAGACATGCCCCAGCCTTTGGAAGTTTCTGGGGTTGGTGCCGCTGCTCACCCAAATTTGAGAATCCCAACAGCGTTTCGAGGAAGCGGTAAGAGGGTCCTCCGCAGCCCCACCAAGGCAACCTACAAAGTGCTCCCGGAGGCCGAATGCCCAGTACACGCTTCCCAGGCCGGTGTCCTCTTCTCCCTGTCAGACTTGTCATCCTACTCCCGGGGAGATGGAGCAAGAGGCCAAGACAGTGGCTGACGTCATCACCAGCCAGGATTTCAGGCAAGTGCTACTACAATCACTCGCCCTATCACCTGATGTAGTGTGCCAGATTCCTGTGGAGGAGCTCCGGATTTTGCAATCCACTGGGGCTCTCCCGTCAGCTGCTGTCACTGCTCCTCAATTCTTTGTCTCCATTTCCCCTGATTCCTCACTGGTCCCTGGAGAGATTAGCTGGATGTCAGAGGAGCCAAAGGAGTGGGAGGAGCCAACTTTGCTGCAAGAGAACCATCCATCATCTAAACGTCAGAGGAAACCCTCCTCTTCGTCGACGGCCATGGATCAGACGTCGTCCTCAACTGTTCATGCAGCAAAGCCTATCCCCGTGCCAGTTGTTCCACCAGCCTGTGCCCTCTCAGCCCTGACCACAGCCCAGGTCGCCGAGAAGTCTCCTCCCGCTACCGCGAGATCTACTGAGGGTTCCTCAGACATTTCCACTGCTGCGTCACCTGAGCCGGTTCCTCCTCCATCCTCTGAGGGTCCCGCTATGGTCATCAATGCAGAGGAGGATGGTAGCTCGTCGCCAGCAGCTGATAACATCCAGGCCAGGGAGGTCAGGCAAGTGACTTTTCATTCCATTTCCTATTGTAATGATGAACCTTGTCTGTCTCCCAGGAGAGAGCCTCAGGGTAGGCAGTCACCAGCGCGCTCTCCCCCCACTGCTGTTGCCAAAGACTTATCGATCCACTCCATGTCTCCTCCCTATCTTCCCGAGTGCCTGCTGGAACCAAGCTGCCAGACAGTGGAGGAGCTCATGACCCTGGGTAATCCTAGACCAGAGCCAGCACTGAGTGGACTCCCAGCTGTCATGCCGGAGCAACCGCCTGCGTGGGGGAATTTGCCTAGGGGCGCCGGGACTGCCATCACCATCATGCCTGCTGCGGGAGCAGCCGCAGCAGAGTCGGCACCTGAGCAGGACCTCTAGTAGACCGGGTCCAAGATGTCGTCACCTGGATCGACGGAATTCTGGACGGCGGTGGAGCTCAAGTGCAGGCAAGTGCTCTCTTTTGTTTTTTGGGGTTTTTTTTCTGTCTGTTCTAGAGCAACCTTGCCTGGCTCTTGGTGAGGAGGGCCAGGTGCAGCCAGCCGCTGCACCTGAGCTCGCCTTGCTGGAATCCGCCACTACCAGTGACCCTAACCTTTTTTCCTGTCCAATCTCTCCTGAGCCTTCACCTAGGGTCACCGGAGAGGATCCATCACCCCCAGTAGTCTTCGTGGAGCCGGTCCAACCAACCAGTGACGACGGAGGTCCGCCTCAATCCAAGACCTCTGTGGGTGCAGCGCCTCCCCAGCATGAAGAGCCACCGTGACCTGGATCGTCGGAGTCCTGGATGGTGGTGGGCCTGAGTTCAGGCAAGTGCGCTCTTTAATTTCTCTCCTGCCAGTTTCTGAGCAATCTTGTCTGACTCTTGGTGAGGAAAGTCAGGGGCAGCTAGCCGCTGCACCTGGGCTCACCTCACCGGGCTCTGCCGCTGCCGGCGATCCTGACCCTGTACCTCTCTCCACTGTGTCTGAGCTTCCTCCTAGGACTGCCGGAGAGCGGTCTATACCATCTGAGGCTGCCGAAGACCCAGGTTCATCGCCTGAGGTCGCAGAGAGTCCCGCTTTCTTCACTGGGGAGGTCACCACAGAAGCAATGAGGTCCCCGACAGGGACCACCGCAGGTGCAATGATGCTCCAGCCAGAGCCCACTGCGGGTGCTACAGAGCTCCAGCCGGAGCCCACCGCGGGTGCTGCAGAGTGTCAGTTGGAGCCCACCGCAGGTGCTGCCGAGCTCCAGCCGGAGCCCACTGTGGGTGCTGCTATGTCCCCAATTAGGACCCTCGCGGGTGCAACTAAGCTCCAGCCAGGAGCCACTATGGGTGTAGCTTTGGCCCAGCCGGGGTCCACCGAGGGTGCAGCGTTGGCCCAGCCGGGGTCCACCGAGGGTGCAGCTGTGCTCCAAGCCGGGACCACCAATGGTGCTGCCGGTCAGCCTGTGGATGCCGGGGCCTTCACGCCTCAGCCTGACACCGTTGTGGTCCCCTTCTTTTCTCCACCAGGCACCACGGGGGTTCCCCTCTTATGGCCCGGCCACCCACCAGTGAGCCTCCCGGTGGGTAGGCTGCCTCCTGCCTTACCCCTCCAGTCCTGGTGGCTCAACAGCACTGGCCAGCTGCCTGAACGACTGAGTCTCTGGGTCAGGTTGCCCAAGTTTTCCGGCAGGCCGCCGGACTATGTCCACCAGACCTTCTGCTGGGCCTGGGACTCTGGGCGACCTCCCGAGCCTCCACGCCTCTGGACTTGGGGGGGGGGGGGGTTAATAATTGTGTTTTCTGTTGTTGTGGGTCCTGGGCAGGGTTGTTTTTGTTCCCTCCTGACCTGTTTCCCCACCTCCCACCCTGGGTTGATTATTGTTGTTGTTCCTGCTGGAGGGGGGGGGGGGTTACTTTTTTTGTGATGTTACTTTTGGTGTCTGGGACCCACCCCTTGAGAGGGGGGCACTGTTATGAACCGAGCCAGTTTGTTCTTCGGGCTCGGTTCTGATCTTCTGTGTCTCAGGTTCATCTGTGTATTGGTGTATTGTTTCATCTTTTGAGTTTTTCTGTAGTTTCTATGTTTCCCAGTTTTATTTCCGTACCTGTAGCCACTGTTTTCTGGCCGGAAGCTGTGAGGCAGCCTTCTTTGGCCTACATTTGTGTGGGCACTGTCTGACAGCTTGCCGGTCCGACCACGCCCCCTCTCTCTTGACAGTCAGCTGGTTCCACTTCCGGTAATTACTTTTCCCACTCCTCGCCCAGGTGCACCCAATCCCCTCTTCCATTAGTGCTTGTACCTAAGCAGCTCTTGGCCAGTTTAGCATTGCCAGATTATTGTCCTTCACTGGGTTTATTCTGCTCTGTGTTTTTGCTACGCTGCACATAACTAGATGCCCTGCCTGTTTATCGCTACTGCATCATTCTGTGTGGTGTTTACAGTATCTTTCTCTGCTGCTAGTTTTTCTTCTGCTGAGATTATTGTTTGGACTTACTCGGACTGCTCCAACCTCATGAGTACAATCTCCTTCACCCCTGCCAGCCAGTCCCGTCTGGCGGTTCCTTTCTTGGGCTCACTCTTCCGTTCCCCCGCCGCAATTCCGCCTGCTTGCGCTTTGGAACAATTCCTCCTGGTTAGTACTCAACTGTGTTCTGTAGAGTGTCCTTGAAGTATTCCTTGTGTATCCTGTGCCTCTCATCTGTTGTTTTTGGACTGTATTATCACGTTTGTCAATAAATACGCACAACAATCTCCTGTGAGTGGATTTATCTCCTTTCCTTCGTGCGCTGCATAAAAGCACACGGGGAGATCACAACAATAACACCCCTCAAGTTTGCTGTTGCACCAGGAACATGAGCCTTCATTTGTTCTCCTTTTAGACATGTCATTGTCAGTATTTTCTCTTGCTGCTGTTTGCTTGATGCATGTATTCATCTTCTTCTTTTAGATATGATTGGCAGTTGGCAACCAGCTTACAGGTGCATTACCGTCACATACTTCACTCTATCATCAGTCTATCTGGTCAGGAGCTGTAGTCTTTCTATCATCATTACTGTGTCCAATCGAGCCTCAATTCTATCTTCAGACATCACTCTTCTTCGTCTCCTTGTACTTCACTCTATATCATCACCACTCTATATCATGACTCTACGCATCTTGGCCGTATTCAAGAACTTTGCAAACTTAACCTTCTTCTTCTTTTAGATTTGATTGGCAGTTGGCAACCAGCTTACAGGTGCATTACCGCCACGTACTTCACTCTATACCTGGTCAGGAGCTGTAGTCCTTCTATCATCATTGCTGTGTCCAGTCAAACCTCAACTCTATCTTCAGACATCACTCTTCTTCGTCTTGTCTTCTTCTTCTTCTGCTCTTAGATTTGATTGGCGGTTGGCAACCAGCTCAAAGGTGCATTACCGCCATAGACTTGATTATGTTTTCCTCATAGCTTTGTGATGTTTTCCTCATAGCTCTGCGACGTTCTCCTCATAGCTTTGACATCTTACTCATAGCTCTGTGATGTTTTCCTCTTATCGCCTGTGATGCTGTCCTCATTGCTCTGTGACGATCTCTATAGCCCTGTGATGTTTTCCTCATAGCCCTATGATGTAATCCTCCCAACCCTGTGATGCTAAACTCATCGCTTTGTGACCTTTTCCTTTAGCTTTATGACGTCTTCCTCATAGCTTTGTGACATTTTGACTTTACAGTTCACGTCATAACAGTCAGCAGCATTCCAGATTTTGCTGTCGTCACCCACGCCACTGTTCATATCACTCTTCTTCTTCTTCTAGATCTGATTGCCAACTGGCAACCAGCCCGCAGGTGCACCATTGCCACCCACCAGGTTGGAGTGTGGACAAGAGAATGGCAGAGAAAAAAAAACTAAATTCTTTTAATTAAGCCAGTTGCACTTAAATATCTAAATAGAACTACATATATTTCTTTGACTGAGGTTCCTCAAGATTCAAGATTCAAAGGTTTTATTGTCAATACTACCATACGTGCAAGACATACAGGAGAATTGAAATTTGACTTGGCATTGGGCGTGCTCTATAAGCGCATCCCAGAGCCGCGGCAGCCTTGAAGGCGCCAGTCATAGAAGGTAAAGAAGGGAATGGGGGGGGGTGACACAATGGGCAGAGAGAAAAAAGCATTGTTAATCAAAATAAAGCTCATTTTATGACCAAAATTGTGATTACATAGAAAAAAACTCTCTAATGCACAATTAGCAGACAATATAGATCACACAATAACAAAGCAGCGAGAGAGACCAGTGTGTGTAGTCAGCATATGATCAGTATGATGCAGTGTGGATGTGTCAGTTGCTAGTGAACAGCAGAGGGCACCCCCTGGCAACGGATGGATGTTATAATCATGTGTTCTACACAGATAAGCATGTCCAGAGTCTATCTCTCCTCGTGCATGCAGATGGCAAAGTTCTGTAAGACACATGATAACGCTGTCCTTGAAGAGCTCAGTCTGCTGAACAACAGCAATTGTTTGTCGATTGTTTGGGTTAGAGAAGCCAGCCAGTCCACTTCTACCTTATCTTCATCCAGGAGGAATGTAAACAGGGCACCAAAAACAAGGTCAAATCTGCACAGTGCACTCAGAGCATAGAATTTTCCTCTCTCATGCAATTCTGTGCTTCATAATTTCCATATACAGGCTTAAAAACATTCCCTGGAGAGCACTAGCGACGCGAGATGTATTCCACCATCTGAATCAGTAACCATTCAGTTCACCATGCCGCTATTCGTGCACTCCCCAACTGGTCGAATTTGATGAAGGAGCTTTGCCGGGTCCGCATTTTGAACAGTTCTCCCACCTTCCTCAATTTCTGATACATCAGGAAACTCCAAAGCCAAAGTAGAAGTCCTGTGATCATAGCCAATAGATGTCTTCTGCATCTCCAGTCGAATCACACAGACACATGAGTTCCCAATGTCCATGAGTCTCCCCCCTTGGGTTCCCCCTAACCCGATCTTCTTTTAAAGTGGTGTCAGTCGCATTTAAGCTGCTTTCCAGATCCATAATTTCCGTTTGGATTAAGATTCAGCCAGAAGAGGAGCGACAAAAACACAGACAAAAACGCAACATTGCAAGCTGGGATCAGAAGGGAGTAGGATTAGGAGGGAGAGGAGGGAGAAAAGCGTCTGCTCTCTCTGAATGCCGGAAGAAGAACCTTCCTAACATGTTTTCCAAAGCAAAAGCCAAATTAGCCCTCTTCATTACTGCAATCAGATGCTTCCTTTGCTCCTGGTATCCTTGACATTCCAACAAAACGTGCTGAACTGTTTCCGGAGAACCACAATGTGCACAGCTGTCAGTTGGGTGTTTACCTATTCTATGTAGCTTCTGGTTCAAAGTAGTGTGTCCTATTCTTAATCGGGTGGTGAGTATCTCTTCTTTCCTGTTTCTGCCAGCTCCCATTCCAGAGTCCACCCGCTTTTGAATGCCATAAAGATATCTTCTTGTATCTATTGACTCCCAATATTTGTCTCCTCATACTTCACTCTATATCAGGGGTGTCCAATCATGTGCCATGGAGGGCCAAGACCCTGCAGGCTTTACCTCCAACCAGTGTCTTCAATGGCAGATTCCACTGAATTTCTTCCCACTGATTGCTGATAAGTGAAAACACCTGCTAAAAGGGACTGGGTAGGAGAGAAAACCTGCAGGGTCTTGGCCCTCCATGGCACATAATTGGACACCCCTGCTGTATATCATCTCTCTATCTGGTCAGGAGCTGTAGTCCGTCTATCATCATTGCTGTGTCCAATCGAACCTCAACTCTATCTTCAGACATCACTCTTCTTCGTCTCCTCGTACTTCACTCTATATCATCACTCTACACATCTTGCAACGGCCAAGATCCGCTTTGAACTTAACTTTTAACTGTAATAGTGAATAGTTATCTTTTGTAACAGTGTCTATATGATGTTATATAGACATCATGTAGAAATCATAGGAACATCATAGGCGATCCTATGATCTTTTAGCAAGTCCTATGGTCGTGACACTCAGACAGACAGACAGACACACTGACAGACACAGAGATTTCTTGAATTACTAATACACATCCATCCATGCCCATACAAACCAAGTATAAGCATTTCTGCATGCCCATAGAAAGCAGGTGTAAGCAAGCACATCACCACTCGTTCAGTAATACCTGCCTTTGATCTTTGATGATGTCATAGGGAGTCCTATGGTCTTTGATGATGCCATATCAAGTCCTATGATCTTTAACGACATCATAGCGAGTCCTATGATCGTGAGTGATGCCTGCGTTTGATCTTTGAAGATATCATAGCAAGTCCTATGATCTTTGATGATGTCATCATATAGACACCATAGGCTGATGGCATAGCGAGTCATATGATACCTGCATTTGATCTTTGATGATGTCATAGCAAGTCCTGTGATTGTGAGTGATGCCTGCATTTGATCTTTGATGTCCTATGATCGTGAGTGATGCCTGCCTTTGATCTTTGATGATGTCATAGCGAGTCCTATGATCGTTGAGTGATGCCTGCCTTGGATCTTTGATGTTGTATGATCGTGAGTGATGCCTGCCTTTGATCACAGACTTTCTTGAATCACTCTATACTATGGTGTCTATGACATCATATAGACATCATGTAGAGATCATAGGAACATCATAGGTGATCCTATGATCTTTTAGCGAGTCCTATGGTCATGACACACAGACAGACAGACACACAAACAGAGATTTCTGAATGGTTTTAGAAGAGGAAGATCCACAGTGGATGCTCTAGTTAGGGTGATAAGGTAATGATAGGTAATGATATTGAAAAGATTCTCAAAATGAAAGAAGTAATGGTTATAGTTTATCTGGATATTGAAAAGGCTTATAACTCACTGTGGAGGGATGGACTTCTTATCAGATTGAATAAAATGGGCATTGGTGGTAGGATGTATAATTGGATAATGGATTTTTTAACAGGAAAATTAGGGTTAAAGTAGGATCAGAAGTTTCTAATGACTTTGAAATTGTTATGAATGCCCCTTTCAGGGCAGAAATGAGGCACCAATTGCTAGTAGTGAGTTTGGTGTATTTAATGAGAAATAATAATGAAAACACAAACTCGCCTCGAGGGGCGGATACAAAAAGGCAATGAACGAGACCCCAGCAGGGTGATAAAACATACGAGCAAAAGAGTCAAAACAGTCACTTACATATACATAGCGAGGGTAAAACCTTACGCTGAAGAAAGGACTGGAATCGGAGTTGGGGATTCCAGCCTGGATAGGACGAGGTCGCAGCGAGGAATGAGCCTCACTAGCAAACTTAAATAATACTACAGAAAACTAATGAACCAACAGGTGTGGAGAGAAAGTAATCACTAAACACAAACAGCTGTGACAAGCTGACTTGACAGGCGGAAGTCCTGCCGCGGCACTGTCAAAATAAAAGCACAAACCAAAAGGACAGCTAAGCATGACTAAATACATACACAAAAAAGGAATAATAATCAGAGGCCTGAGCATGGTACAAACCCGCGCTCGGAGTCTTGACAGTGCCCCTCCCTTAAGGGGTGGACCCCAGACACCCCTCAGAAACATCAAGTGAAAAAAGGAACCCCCCCCCCCCCTTCCCGAACAGAAACAACTACAAAAACCAACTCCAGGAGGGTAGTGGGGGATCCAGGCCTGGAGGGAGAAATACAAAAACCAAACACATACCAAAAAAACAAGGTGCAAAGAACTAAGTAATGCAGGATAAATAAGAAAACTGTTCTGGTGGTCTTCCAAAATCCTGACTCCACCTGACGATTTAGGTGAAAAAGGTCGGGTGGCCTACCAGGCCTCCAGCACCACCAATGTAGAAGAAAAAGTCCATCGGGTGGCCTCCCAGGACACAGAAACCACCCTAGCAGCTGGGAAAGTTCGTCGGGCGGCCTCCCCGCATCTCTGGACCAGCGAACCACGATGAAAGCAGATGAAGGGAGAGGACCCACAGCAGCCTTGGGCGCCAGTGCAGCACCCATGGTGGACCTGGATTGAGGCGTTGCAGCACCCTCGGTGGCACTGGACTGAGGCATTGCCGCACCCTCGGTGGCCCCAGATTGAGGCATTGCGGCACCCTCGGTGGCCCCGGACTGAGGTGTGGCTGCACCCTCGGTGGCCCCGGACTGAGGCGCAGCTGCACCCCCATTGGCCCCGGACTGAGGCGTAGCTGCACCCCCGGTGACCCTGGACTGAGGGGCAGCTGCACCCCTGGTGGCCTCGGACTGATGCGCAGCTGCACCTATGGTGGTCCCCGGGCTGGAGCGTAGCCTCTATGGAGGCCCAGGCAGGAACGGCGTCCCCACGACGTCTACGGCCGGAGGAGCTGGACCCACAAAAACTACAGGCAGTGGACTGGAATCCACGGAGATCTCTGGTGTAGTTGAATGTTCCTTGGTGACCCTGAGAGAAGACTCAAAAACAAGAGGAACAGTAACAGGTTCAGGGTCACCGGCAGCAATGGAACCTGGTGAGGCAAGCTCAGATGCTGCTGACGGCAGCACCCGGCAATCCCCTCCAACAGCCAGACAAGATCTCTTCAATACAGAAATAATGAAAACAAAGGAGAGTTCAAGTTGAGCTCAAGTTCCACTGCCATCCAAGACTCTATCAATCTGGATGGCGATCTCACTGGCCCGGCCTCCTGGAGGTTCAACTCGAAATCTGCTGTGGCAGCCCCAACAGCAAGGCATGATGCTCTTGGCAGTCTCAGATCCCCCTGGGGCTGTAACCCACACAGATGGCTCGCTTGGCGTGGTGACAGGAGATCCATTACCAGCTGGGACTGAACTCTGCTCAAGGGAGACCCGGGGATGCTTCATCGTCGGCTCAGGCTCCAAATGGCAAGACTGCCCCCCTCCTCTGTCCATACCATGGCTGCGGGGCTGGAACCAGGTTCTCCAGGGCTGCAGGCTCCTCCTCTGTCCGGTGACTTGATCCTGGCACCGGTGGACACTCGGAGGGAATAGGAGGAGACACAGAGGAAGCAGGTAATATGTTTGTGGCTGCAACAGGTGGTGAGGACCCGGTGGACTGCATAAACCAAGCCTCACCCCCATGAATCAGACAAGGTAATTCATCAGATTGCAATAATGAATGAAAAAACACTTGCCTGTTTTCCTGGGGTACGATGGTTCCTGCTGCAGCCGGCCCAACTCTTCCCTTTCCCATAGTAGCAGTAGTTGTGGGCCCCTCTGGAAAACAAGGAAGAGCCACTCCTGCGGATACGATGATGGGCGGAGCTGGAGAAGAAACAGCTGGGCTCCCAGAAGCCGGAGAATGCGCCATACAGGAGGGGGAAACAGCTGCGATGACCCGGGGAAAAGGAGCTGGCGAAACCGCTGATGAGGAAAACCCAAGAGCTAAAGCTGCAGACAATCCTCCCTGACATGGCGGAGAAAAAACTGCTGGCTGGGAGATGGAAGAATCCTTCTGGTGGCCCGTGGTTGGGTTTCGGTGCCATGAAGTGGACGAAGCTGTTAAGGATGCCCCTTGCAGGGTCGTCAATGAGACGCTATAGGCAACCGATGAGTTTGCATTTTTAATAACACAAGACATGAATTACAAAGGATGACAAAATAATGAGCCACGAGGGGCAAAACAAGCACATAAACTCTGACACAAGAACTCTGACTCTGGCGATAGACTAGGGAAGGCAGCGAGGACGGAGCCTACGCTGAACAGTAAACACTTACGGGAGGATGAATAACAGAATCACAAGAGAGACTGGAGCTGGGCGTAGGAACTCCAGCCACATACACGGCGATGCACGATGTCATAGGAACAGCTCTGCGTGCTGGCTGCCAAGTCTTCAATCATGGCTACGAGCTTCAACTACTCCCAGCTCCACTTCATCCTCCTCCAGGCTTCCTCACCTGCTGGAGGCATAGCTGCTCCTCAAGACAGGTGAGTGACAAACACAAAAGTTGAAAAAAACACACACACACAACACCTCCACTGGGTTTCTATTTGGGTCGGTTCATTCTGTCACGATTTGCTGCCACTTTAGAGGCAGAAGAGACGAAAAACCCACTTGCAGGAGGATGCTGTGTGTTTATTAACATAAAATGTCCAAACAATAATTCCACTGAACAAACAGGTGAACATGTACAGTCAACAGTTTGTGTAAATTGTCCCCAAACGAAATGGCAATGGATAAAATGCAAAAACAAACCCAAACGCTCCCATGCAAAAATGGTGAGCGGGGGAAAAGCGATAAATAACCCCAGAGCGCTCCTGAAACAAAAGTGCAGACCAGAGCCGGGCAACCCAAAGCTCGATAGGCTGCACCAACGTAGTGCCGGGAAAAAACAGGGAAAAACCACACACTCTAACAACAAGCAGGTGCTAGAACCATAGCAGGAACCTGATGAGGAGTCGATGGAACCGAGGTCCAGGAGTGCCTCCCCGTCGGCCCCGATCTAGGCTTCCTGGCTGGGTTCTTCTCCAATTCACGGTTCCTCTGCTGAAGCACCGATAACTGGGCTATCCTCTCCCTTCCCTCAGGATGCTCAGAAAGGCGAGGATGACGCTTCACAGCCGCCTCTGCGATGTCCAGGTACCATAACGCATCTTTGGGTGTGGAATGTTGACGTGCTATGGCGAGGAGATCATCAAAAAAACAGGCCAAAAAAACACAGGCACAGTACAAACCCGCACTCGGGGTCCTGACAGAAATAGAAATTGGTGTTCCTCAGGGGAGTGTGATAAGCCCAGTTTTATTCAACATAATGATTAATGACATGTTTGACGATCAAGAGGGGATACATCAAAACAACACTATATGCACATGATGGAGCCATATGGACGAGGGGAAGAAATGAGAAATTTGTGTTCAAAAACATCAGGAAAGCAGTGGAGAAAGTGGAAAAGTGGTCATATGAGTGGGGATTTAAATTTTCAAACAGTAAAACCTGCTATATGACTTTCACAAAAAAACGCAGAACTGATACAGAACCATTAACATTATATAATCAACCAATAGAGAAAGTCAGTGAGTTTAAATATCTAGGATTGTGGTTTGATAATACATATTACATGGAGAGTTCATGTTGAAAATCTGGAGACAAAGTGCAAAAATGTCATTAATCTCATAAAAGCTGTAGCTGGACATGAATGGAGTGTAGATAAACAGGTATTAATTGAAATTTACAGAGCGCTAATGAGATCGACAATAGACTATGGATGCATGATTTATGGAGCAGCAGTAACAATGATTCTGGAAAAAATAGACAGAATGCAGCATAGAGCACTTCGCCTGTGCATTGGAGCCATCAAAACAACACCAAACAATGCAGTTTTTATAGAAGCAGGAGAAATGCCAATGGATTTGAGAAGAGATAAACTCGCATTATCATACTGGGTCAAACTGAAAGGAAGTGAGGAAGCAAATATTTCAGAAACAACACTACAAGACTGCTGGGAATATTCTATCTTCCAGGGACATGGGTTTGGGTGGGCAATTGAAAGAAAAGTCAGAATGTATGGACTAGACACTATTGATATAGCTAACATCAGTCCAGCGAGTAATGCTCCCCCTTTGCTGTTTCTGGGAAAAGAAGTAGACATTAGTCTGCTAATGAGGAAAAAGGATTGGCATATGAGTGAAGTTGGTGTTAAAACAAGCATTTACCTCAAGAACAATTACTATAATTACAGCTCTATACTGACGGTTCAAAGAACAAAGAGGGCTCTGTTGGAATTGGAGTATACATTCCAGAGTCTAAAGTGACAATCTCAAGAAGACTCTCCAACAATACATCCGTGTTTACAGCAGAGATGGTAGCAATAACTATTGGTTTGCAGTGGGTGGAGGAGGTCAGACCGAACCGGGTGGTGGTGTGCACAGATTCACTTGCAGCTTTAAAAACCATAGAGACACTAAAATCTACAAGGGAAAACTTGGTGATTGAGCTATATCACAGTTTATTTAGGGTACACAGGGGTGGTGGAGATGTTCAGTTTTGTTGGTTTCCTGCACATGAAGGGTTGAAAGGGAATGACTGTGCAGACAAATTAGCAAAAAGTGCACTTGGGAAAGAAATAACTACACCATTGTCTTTTGGAAAAGGTGAAGGGAAAGCAGTAATCAAGAAAAAAGGAATTGAGCTATGGCAAAAAAGATGGGATGAAGATCATAAAGGTAGATCTTATTACAAAATACAAAAATCTATTGCAATAAGGAATCATAAAAGAACAAACAGGAGGGAAGACATCATTATGGCAAGACTCAGACTGGATCACACAGGTTTAAATGGCACTTTATTCACCATGGGGAAAAGCGAAAGTGACAAATGTAGAGAATGTGGAGTAAAAGAAAATGTCGAGCACATCTTATTACACTGTCACAAGTATGGCAATGTAAGAGAGAGAATGAAAAATGAAGTTCGAGAGGCCAGTAGGGAATGGGATTTAGCCAAGATTCTGGGAACAGATAGAGATGGAGAGGCTCTAAGAATCACGAGAAAGGCTTTTTCTCTTTTTTAAAAAACACAGGATTAAGTCATAGAATTTAAGGGTCGGGCTCAAATGACATAATGTTACACACTCTTATAGAGTAGGTGGCGGTATGCACCTTTCAGTTGTTTGCTATCCGCCAGTAACCAAGAGAAGAAGAAGAAAAAGAGACCTGGCTAGAGGACAGCTCCTGACCAGATAGTGATGATGTAGAGTGAAGTACGTGGCGGTAATGCACCTGTAAGCTGGTTGCCAACCGCCAATCAAATGTAAAAGAGTTATAAACATCATGTATACATGGAAATCTCACTGTTTGAAGAAATAGAAGATTGTTCAGAGCTCCTTATAAGAACTCCTTATAGAGTAATGACCAGATAGAGTGTTATAGATATCATGTAGACACAGAAATCTCACTGTTTGAAGGAGAAGAAGATTGTTACGAACTCGTTATAGGAACTCCTTGTACAAAGATATAGAGTGAAGAAGACGAAGATGAGGTTGCCAACCGAAAAGAATTCTGACTTTTGATACATAGAGTGATGTTTACTAAGTGAAGTACGTAATACAGCTCCTGACCAGATAGAATGATGATATAGAGTGACGTACGTGGCAGTAATGCGCCTGTAGGCTGGTTGCCAACCACCAATCAAATCTAAAAGAAGAAGAAGAGTGATGACCTGAAGAATATAGAGTGGGACCAGATAGAGTGTTATAGACATCACGTAGACATGGAAATCGCACTGAAGAAGAAGAAGAAGATTGTTCAGAACTCCTTGTAAGAACTTATAGATGGGAAATGAATACCTAGGACACAGACGGAAAATTCAAGAAGAGCTTTTGACGATAAGAGTGATGACCTGAAGAATATATAGTGGGACCAGATAGAGGAGACGAAGAAGAGCGATGTCTGAAGACAGAGTTGAGGTTTGACTGGACACAGCAATGATGATAGAAGGACTGCAGCTCAAGACCAGATGGAGTGATGATATAGAGTGAAGTACGAGGAAATGAAGAAGAGTGATGTCTGAAGTGAGAGTTGAGGTTCGATTGGACACAGCAATGATGATAGAAGGACTACAGCTCCTGACCAGATTATGGCGGTAATGCACCTGTAGGCTGGTTGCAAACTGCCAATCAAATCTAAAAGAAGAAGAAGAACAAGAAGACAGTGATGGAGTCCAAAGGGACAGCAGAGTGGTGCAGCATGAATCCAGCTTGAAATAGAGTGATGTTGTTTGAAGAGTGATGAGAGTGTTATAGACATCATATAGACATGGAAATCTCACTGTTTGAAGAAGAAGAAGAAGAAGAAGAAGAAGAAGAAGATGATTGTTCAGAACTCCTTATAAGAACCCCTTAATGCACCTGTAAGCTGGTTGCCAACTGCCAATTAAATCTAAGAGAAGAAGAAGTTGGTGGCAGTCAGACATAGGGAGTTGTTCAGAACTCCTTATACAAAGATGTATGGAGTGATGATATAGAGTGAAGTACGTGGGGGTAATGCACCTGTACTTGGTTGCCAACCACCAATCAAATCTAAAAGAAGAAGAAGCTGGTGGCAGTAGGACACTTTTAAGAGAGAAGATATAATGCCAGCTAGAGTATAGAGTGAAGAACATGGCGGTAATGCACCTGTAAGCTGGTTGCCAACTGCCAATCAAATCTAAAAGAAGAATTTCATGCTCTCTCAAACTTCATCCACAATAGTGTCATTGTTTTGCCATAAAACTGTACATTTTAGAGTGACATTTCATTGTGACCAACTCAAGGTCCTAATATTATGCTATTTGGTCAGTATATGAAATTATGATGGAAGTCTGCATTTCAGAAAAAGTGTTTGCATTTTTCTTGAAGATTATACATGGAATCTATTATGTTTGATATTTTTAATATCATACACTTTCTTCTTCTTTTAGATTTGATTGGCAGTTGGCAACCAGCTTACAGGTGCATTACCGCCACATAGCTACTTCTTCTTTTAGATTGGCGGTTGGCAACCAGCTAACAGGTGCTTTACCGCCACTGACTTGATTCTTCACATAAGACGTTCTTATAAGGAGTTCTGAACAACTCCTTATGTGTGAAAAAAAATTATCCGTCCTTGGACTGTGTCCTCGGCGGCCAAGGGTGAGTATCACTCTATATATCTTCTACTCAACTCCTTAACTCCTTAACTCCTTAAGCTGGATTCATGCTGCTCCTCTGCTCGTCTGTGTCTTCTCCTTCTTCTTTTCTTCTTCTCCTCATACTCCACTCCACACCATCACCCCACTCCACATCGTCACTTCTTCTTCTTCTTCTCTCGGTTACTGGTGGCTAGCAAACAACTGAAAGGTGCATACCGCCACCTACTGTACAAGCGTGTGTAACATTATGTCATCTGAGCCCGACCCCTAAATTCTATGACTTAATCCTGTGTTATTTAAAAAAAAAAAAAAAGAAAAGAGCCCTTCTCGTGATTCTTATTGCCTCTCCATCTCCATCTGTTCCCAGAATCCCATCCCTCCACACATCACTATATAAAATTCAAAAAATAAATGTCTGTGTGTCTGTGTGTCATGACCATAGGACTCGCTGAAAGATCATAGGATCGTCTATGATGTTCCTATGATCTCTACATGATGACTATATGATGTCATATAGACACTGTCACGACCATAGGACTTGTTAAAAGATCATAGGGTCGCCTATGATGTTCCTATGATCTCTTCATGATGTCTATATGACATCATATAGTCACCATAGTATACTATGGAGATTATTTATTTATTTAGCGAATGCAAAGTCCTTAAGCCAAGCAGTTGCCTCCTGGTTTGCTGTATGGAGGGTGTGTAATCCTCCTTCCAGTCTTTGGAGCGGGCAAGCCTCTATGATGTGTTCCATAGTTTGCTCCTCTCCACATGCGCACAGTGGGCTAGGGCTACTGCCCCATCTGTGAAGGCTGGCCAAGCAGGGGCCATGTCCAGTCCTGAAGCGATTGAGTGTAGACCATTGTCTCCTTGGGAGGTTGGTGCCCGGGACCTGTTGGTTGGGGTTTATCACCAGCTGTTTGTTTGGGACCTCCTTGGTCTCCCATTCCTCTTGCCAAGCTGTCTGGATGGTAAAGTCATCTGGGGGAGGGTTTTTCCAAATCGGCCATCTGGATGAAAGTCGGGCAGTGGGTGGGGTGTAGATATCTGCATGGATTGGCAAGTGAGGAAAATCTTTAACTTTTTGGAGCATCCTTTGAGTTAATGCTGCTCGCCGGATGTGTGGAGGGGCTATGTTTGACAGTACAGAGAGCCAGGGGAGTGGTGTTGAGCGGATTGTTCCAGTTACAGTTCTCATGGTTGAGTTGAGCTGGGTGTCTACATGGTGTGTGTAAGATGACCTGGACCAGACAGGGGCACAATATTCTGCTACAGAGTATGAAAGGGCCAGTGCTGAGGTGCGCAGGGTGGACACTGCCGCCCCCCATTTTGCACCAGCGAGCTTGCAGAGCAGGTTGTTTCGTACTTTCACCTTAGCAGCCGTCCCCTTTAGATGTTCCTTGAAGGATAAGGTCCTATCAAGGGTCACTCCAAGATAAGTTGGATTTGGGGCATGCTTAAGCTTGAGTCCGCTCAGGTGGATGTTTAGTTCTCTGGCAGCTTTTGCATTGTGGAGATGAAATACACTGGAGACGGTTTTTGCTGGGCTTGGTTTTAGGCGCCAGATTTTGCAGAACTGGTCCAGTTTAGCAAGATCTTCCGTGAGCACCCGTTCCAGTGGTTCAAAGTCTGGTGCTTGGAATGCCAAACAGATGTCGTCTGCATAGATGAATTTGCGGGATTTTGTAGTAGGCAGGTCGTTTATGTAGAGGTTGAACAGAGTTGGAGCTAGAACTGAGCCTTGTGGGAGTCCGTTTTTCTGCATTCTCCATGCACTTGTGTTCTGACTGAGGTGGACTCTGAACCTTCGGTTGGTCAGCAGGGTTTTTATAATTGCTGTTGCCCAAGCAGGGATCGCCTTTATAAGTTTCAGGAGGAGGCCTTTGTGCCAGACCGTATCATAGGCGGCTGTAAGATCGAGAAACACAGCCCCTGTCTTCAGTCTGCTCTCGAAGCCATTTTCAATGAAGGTGGTTAGGGCCAGTACTTGTTCTCCTGTACTGCGGTCCTTGCAGAAACCTGCTTGATCCACACTTAGAATATCCTCTATTTCTGGGGAAATGCGTTGCAGTATTAGGCGCTCCATGATTTTGTAAGGAACGCTGAGTAGGGAGATTGGGCGGTAGCTTGCTGGTAGTTTGTGGTCTTTGCCAGGTTTTGGGATGGCAATGACCTTTGCTGTCCGCCATTTCTTTGGGATCGAGTTCGTTTGTGTGATCCTTGTGTAGAATTGTGTCAACCAGGTTAGGGCTCGGGGGCCAAGATTTTTCATGAATTCTGGGAAGATGTTATAGTATCCTGCTGCCTTTCCACATTTCAGGCCCTGTAGGACTTTCTCCAGTTCAGCAGCCTTGAAGGGTTCAGGGTTCGTTTCCTCTACAGGCATTTTTTGGTGTTTTTTTTAGCTCAGTTGTAACTGCTCTTCTGGTGTCTTTGTCTTGGGGTGCTTTGGCTTGATAGTCAGTAGGTGGGATGCAACTTGGTTGGGTATGACGGATGCTCGGCTTTGGCTAGGGGGCTTCTGTGCAGCTCCTAGGCGACGGATGAGGCTCCAACATTTCCTGCTAGAGTGGGTAAAGCTCCGGTCAGCAACTGTCTCCTCCCATTTCTTTCGCCGGGCTGTATTTAGCGATTCAATGAGATGGTCTGCTATCTCTGGGTCCCCTGATGTTTGATAGGATTGTAGGAGGGCAGCACTTTCTCCGTCCAAACATGGGACATAGAGGGGTCGGTAGCCTCGTGGGATTGCAGTATGGGCAGCCTTGAAGATTGCGCTGCAGAAGCGGTTGTATGCTTCATCTACAGTGATGGTGTGGAGTGGGATGGTAACAACGCTCCGGTCCAGAGTTTCACTGAATTTCTTCCAGTTGGCTTTGCGGAAGTTCCAGCGCATCTCCCTTGGGCTGTATATGACTGGAAGTTGTAGGCCAGTGTGTACAAGCAGGGGCCGGTGTTGGCTGTGTGGAAAATCATCAAGAATGAGGATCTGTGTAGGATATGGCTCCCCATTCAAAGAGCTGACCCAACACAGGTCAGGAGAATAGTCCTTCTTCCACCTAGCAGAGTGGAAGGTTCCTCTTTGTTTGGGGTCGTATATCAAAGCGAGGTCATTTCTGGATGCCCAGTCTGAAAGTGCCTCCCCATCACTGTCCACTGCTGGGTACCCCCAGTCAGGGTGATGGCTGTTCAAGTCCCCCACATAGATGACAGGGTGGGGTAGGGTGGGTAAGACCTGCAGATCCCACTTGGCATTAGGGGGCTTGTACACATTGACAATATGGAAGCCACCAATGATTATGGTGTCTGAGAAATGTGTTGTTATCAGGTGATTTGCTTCAACTATGTCAGAACGCACATAGGTGGCACGTCCATGTTTAGCATGTAGAACATAGCACGGGAGGTCAAAGCCTTTGATGGTGAAGCGGCCAGCTTCCTCTGTGCCAATATGAGTCTCTTGGAGACAGATTACATCAATCGAATGTTGGAAGGTGAGGACTTCGATAAGGCTTCGCTTGGCTGCAGATAGGCCTTCAACATTTAGTTGTAATATGCGAAGGGCAGATCCTACCGCAAAGTGCTCTTGGGGCTGTTTGCTTTCGGCTTTAGGACTGTGACTAGGATTCTTCTTTGACTTGGCACAGAGGTGTCGTCTCTTCGAATTTAGTCTGCTGGTAGGATCATTAGCTTCCCCAGGCGAGCCCGGGTACTGGCGGAGGGCGCGACGAGAACGCTGATCCATTGCCCCCTATGGAGATACTGTGGTGATACAAGAAAATCTGTGTGCCTGCGCGTGATCAAAGGCAGGCATCACTCACGATTATACTAATTAAATCACCCTTATTGTCATTCAACCGTACAACCAATCATGTACAGTAGAACGAGATTGTGCTTTACCTATCTACAGTGTCAATCACACACACCACAGTGCAGAATCAGAGGGCCGCTGCCATGCAAGGCGCCGCCACAGATTTCCCTCCTCCATTCCATTATTGCTGAGCACCAAGCTGGACGGCAGGAAGTTCCACTTTTATATGGTCTTCGGCATGACCCGGCCGGGATTTGAACCCCTGCCTCCCAGGTGTGGGGCGGATGCTCTACCAACTGAGCCACCACTCTGGTAAAACGACATACGACATCAAAGTTCAAAGGCAGGCATCACTCATGATCATAGGACTCGCTATGACACCATCTAAGATCAAAGGCAGGCATCACTCACGCTCACTCACGATCATAGGACATCAAAGATCAACTGCAGGCATCACTCATGATCATAGGACTCGCTATGATGTCAAAGATCAAAGGACTCGCTATGACATCATCAAAGATCAAAGGTTGGCATCACTCACTCTCTGCTTACACCTGCTTTATACGGGCATGCAGTAGGATGTGCTAAAAGATCATAGGATTGCTTATGATGTTCTTATGATCTCTACAAGATGTCTATATGATGTCATATAGAGACCATAGTATAGAGTGATTCATCCATCCATCCATCCATCTATCTTCTTCCGCTTAATCCTTTTGTGTGTCTGTGTGATCAAAGGCAGGCATCACTCACGATCATATGATATCAAAGATCAAAGGCAGGCATCACTCACGATCATAGGACTCGCTATGGCATCATCAAAGATCAAAGGCAGGCATCACTCACGCTCACTCATCATCATAGGACTCAAAGATCAAACGCAGGCATCACTCACGATCATAGGCTTCGCTATGACATCATCAAAGACAGGCATCACAATCAAAGGACTCGTTATGACATCATCTAAGATCAAAGGCAGGCATCATTCACGCTCACTCACAATCATAGGACATCAAAGATCAAACACAGGCATCACTCACGATCATAGGACTCGCTATGACATAATCAAAGATCATAGGACTCACTAAAAGATCATAGGATCGCCTATGATGTTCCTTTGATCTGATCTCTACATGATGTCTATATGGCATCATATAGACACCATTTTTTTTTGTACTTATTTTGTACCCGTAGTTAGATTTGTTTGGCAGTCTGGTGACAAGCCACCAGCTGCCGGTCGCTGTGTGCGCAAGTGCCCCGTATCCTTAACCTGCATTTTTTTAGCATGTGGGAGGAAACCAGAGAAATCCCGGCGTAAACCCACGCAACACGGGGAGAACACGGGGAGAACATGCAAACTCCACACAGATCACTGTTGGCTGGGGGAAGGGATCGAACCCACGATCTCATGATCCCCGCGATCCCCCGGCCGAGGGTAAAACTGTGCTGCCGCAGTGTTAACCACTGCGCCACCGTGCAGCCCAGAAAATCTGTGTGTGTCTGTGTGTGATCAAAGGCAGCCATCACTCACAATCATAGGACTTGCTATGACATCAAAGATCAAAGGCAGGTATCACTCATGCTGTCACGATCATAGGACATCAAAGATCAAACACAGGTATCACTCACGATCATAGGACTCGCTATGACATCATCAAAGATCATAGGATCACCTATGATGTTCCTTTGATCTCTACATGATGTCTATATGACGTCTTATAGATACCATAGTATAGAGTGATTCAAGAAAATCTGTGCGTGTGTCTGTGTGTGATCAAAGGCAGGCACCACTCACAATCATGACATCAAAGATCAAAGGCAGGCATCACTCTCACTCACTCATGATCATAGGACATCAAAGATCAAACGCAGGCATCACTCATGGTCATAGGACTCGCTATGATATCATCTAGGATCAAAGGCAGGCATCACTCACACTCACGATCATAGGACATCAAAGATCAAACGCAGGCATCACTCACGATCATAGGACTCGCGATGGCATCATCAAAGATCATAGAACTCACTATGACATCATCAAAGATCAAATGCAGGCATCATAGGACTCGCTATGCCGTCATCCTTGGTGTCTATATGATGACATCAAAGATCATAGGACTCGCGATGACATCTTCAAAGTTCAAAGGCAGGCATCATCACTCACAATCATATGACTCGCTATGATATCATCAAAAATCAAAGGCAGGCATCACTCATGCACACTCATGATCATAGGACATCAAAGATCAAATGCAGGTATCACTCACGATCATAGGACTCGCTATGACATAATCAAAGATCATAGGACTCACTAAAAGATCATAGAATCGCCTATGATGTTCCTTTGATCTCTATGTGATGTCTATATGGCGTCATATTGACACCATAGTAGAGTGATTCAAGAAAAACTGTGTGTGTGTGTCTGTGTGCGATCAAAGGCAGGCATCACTCATGATCATATGACATCAAAGATCAAAGGCAGGCATCACTCACGATCATAGGACTCGCTATGGCATCATCAAAGATCAAAGGCAGGCATCACTCACGCTCATTCACGATCATAGGACATCAAAGATCAAATGCAGGCATCGCTCATGATCATAGGTCTTGCTATGACATCATCAAAGATCATAGGGCTCGTGATGACATACAGACATGGACAAAATTGTTGGTACCCCTCTGTTAATGAAAGAAAAACCCACAATGGTCACAGAAATAACTTGAATCTGACAAAAGTGGTAATAAATAAAAATTCTATGAAAATTAACCAATGAAAATCACACAATGCAATGTGGTTCAACAGAATTATTTTTAAAAAATAAACTCATGAAACAGGCCTAGACAAAAATAATGGTACTCTTAACTTAATATTTTGTTGCACAACCTTTTGAGGCAATCACTGCAATCAAACGGTTTCTGTAACTGTAATGAGACTTCTGCACCTCTCAGCAGGTATTTTGGCCCACTCTTCATGAGCAAACTACTCCCGTTGTCTCAGGTTTGAAGCGTGCCTTCTCCAGACGGCATGTTTCAGCTCCTTCCACAGATGTTCAATAGGATTTAGATCAGGGCTCATAGAAGGCCACTTTAGAATAGTCCAATGTTTCGCTCTTAGCCAGTCTTGGGTGTTTTTAGCTGTGTGTTTTGGGTCATTATCCTGTTGCAAGACCCATGACCTGCGACTGAGACCAAGCTGTCTGACACCGGGTGGCACATTTCTCTCTAGAATACCTTGATAGTCTTGAGATTTCATTGTACCCTGCACAGATTCAAGACACCCTGTGTCAGATGCAGCAAAGCAGACCCACAACATAACAGAACCTCCTCCATCATGTTTCACATTAGGGACTGTGTTCTTTTCTTGGTATGCTTCATTTTTGCGTCTGTGAACATAGAGCTGATGTGCCTTGCCAAAAAGTTGCAGTTTTGTCTTGTCTGTCTGTAGGACATTCTCCCAGAAGCTTTGTGGCTTGTCAACATGCAGTTTGGCAAATTCCAGTCTGGCTTTTTTATGATTTGTTTTCACAGTGGTGTCCTCCTTGGTCGTCTCCCATGAAGTCCACTTTGGCTCAAACAACGACGGATGGCGCGATCTGACACTGATGTACCTTGACCTTGGAGTTCACCATGAATGTGTTTAGAGGTTATTCTGGGCTCTTTTGTTACCATTCATATTATCCATCTCCTCCTGCGGCCACATCCAGGGAGGTTGGCTACAGTCTCGTGGATCTTAAATTTCTGAATAATTTGTGCAACTGCAGTCTCAGGAACATCAGGCTGTTTGGAGATGGTCTTATAGCCTTTTCCTTTAACATGATAATCTATAATTTTCTTTCTAATCTCCTGAGACAACTCTCTCTTTTGCTTCCTCTGGTCCATCTTTAGTGTGGTACACACTATGTCAACAAACAGCACAGTGACTACTTGTCACCCTTTAAATAGGCCGACTGACTAATTACAAGTTTGTAGACACCTGTAATGTTAATTAGAGGACACATCTTGGTTGAACATGTCCCTATGGTCACATTATTTTCAATCTTTTCTGGGGTACCATCATTTTTGTCCAGGCCTGTTTCATGAATTTGTTTTTTAAAATAATTCTGTTGAACCACAATTCAAAAGCATTGTGTGATTTTCATTGGTTAATTTTCATAGAATTTTTATTTATTACCACTTTTGTCAGATTCAAGTTATTTCTGTGACCATTGTGGGTTTTTCTTTCATTAACAGAGGGGTACCAACAATTTTGTCCACATTTGTAATCAAAGATCAAATGCAGGCATCATAGGACTCGCTATGCCATCAGCCTATGGTGTCTATACGATGATATCATCAAAGATCATAGGACTCGCTATGACATCTTCAAAGTTCAAAGGCAGGCATCACTCACGATCATAGGACTCGCTATGACATAAATCAAAGGTAGGCATTACTGAACGATTGGTGACGTGCTTGCTTACGCCTGCTTTCTACAGGCATCTGTGTGTGTGTCTGTGTGATCAAAGGCAGTCATTACTCACGATCATGGGACATCAGAGATCGAAGGTAGGCATCACTCACAATCATAGGACTCGCTATGACATCATCAAAGACCAGAGGCAGAAATCACTCACGCTCACTCACAATCATAGGACATCAAAGATCAAAGGCAGACATCATGATCATAGGACTCGCTATGACATCATCAAAGATTGTAGGGCTTGCTATGTCATCATCAAAGGACAAATGCAGGCATCATATGACTCACTATGCCATCATCAAAGATCATAGGACTCACTCACTGTGACATCATCAAAGATCAAAGGCAGTCATCAAAGATCATAGGACTCGCTATGACATTTTCAGAGATCAAAGGCAGGCACCATTCACGATCATAGGACTCACTATGACATCATCAAAGATGAAATGCAGGCATCATAGGACTCGCTATGCCATCAAAGATCATAGGACTCACTATGACATCATCAAAGATCAAAGGCAGTCATCAAAGATCATAGGACTCGCTATGACATCTTCACAGATCAAAGGCAGGCATCACTCATGATCACAGGACTCCCTATGACATCATCAAAGATCATAGGATTTGCAATGACATCATCAAAGATGATAGGACTCGCTATGACATCATCAAAGATCAAATGCAGGCATCACTATAGAGAGTGATTATTATTACCTCCGCCAAGGAGGTTATGTGATCATCGGTGTTGGTTTGTCTGTCTGTTTGTCTGTTACCTCGGTTATGTGATTTGTTTGTTTGTTAGCAAGATAACTCAAAAACTCATGGACGGATTTTCATGAAATTTTCACAGATTGTCAGAAATGGGGTATCCTACAGATGATTACATTTTGGTGGTGATCCAGATCACCGTCCAGAAGAAAACCGCCATTACGGAAAATGCCATTTTCGTGAATAACTACTGAACCACTAATCCTATCATTGTCAATCCAATTGCTAGTCATATGTTTTCATGGTCAAGGAATCTGAAAACGTACACATAAACACTGTATGGGGGGAACTGTGGCCGCCATTACGGAAAATGCCATTTTCGTGAATAACCACTGAACCACTAATCCTATCATTGTCAATCCAATTGCTAGTCATATGTTTTCATGGTCAAGGAATCTGAAAACGTACACACAAACACTGTATGGGGGGAACTGTGGCGCTTGGCGGAAGTCTGCGTTCTCCGAGTGCTTTTCTAGTCACAGGTATGGGTTGACGCCGCCGCCAAGGACAGTCCAAGGATGGATAATTTTTTTCACATATAATTCAATTCAACTTTATTTATATAGCGCCATTTCACAACAACAGTCATCTCATAGCACTTTCAACTGTAGGGGAAACCCCCACAATTGCAGAAAGACCCCAGCAATCGGGCGATCCTCTATGAGCAAGCGCTTGGCGATGGTGGAGAGGAAAAGCTCCCTTTTAACAGGAAGAAACCTCCAGCAGAACCAGGCTCAGGGAGGGGCAGTCATCTGCTGCAACTGGCTGGGGGTGAGGGGATAGAGAAGATGAAATGAACAGACATGTAGAGAGCAAACAATACGATGGGGACTCAATCTATGGGAGAGAACAAACAGATGTTAATGACCAGCAAAAAAAAAAAAATATTTGATTGCGAGTGAAGAAAGGAATGAAGCCCAGTGCAATTACTGGAGGTCCCCTGGCTGTCTAAACCTAGTAGCAGCATAATTAAGGGAGGGTTCAGAAACACATGATCCCTCCCTAATTGTAGGCTATATCAAAAAGGAAGGTTTTAACCCTATTCTTAAAAACAGAGGTCAAGTCTGACTCCCAAATCCAGATTGGTAGCTGGTTCCACAAGAGAGGAGCTTGATAATTGAAGGCTTTGCCCCCCATTGTACTTTTGGAGATTCTAGGTATTACAAGTAATCCAGCATTTTGGGAGCGTAATGCTCTGTTAGGATAATAGGGTAATATCAGATCTTTTAAATAAAAAGGAGCCTGATTGTTTAGAGCTTTAAAAGTGAGAAGAAGGATTTTAAACTTAATTCTAAACTCTATGGGAAGCCAATGAAGGGAGGCCAGAACCAGCGAGATATGATCTCTCTTTCTAGTACCTGTTAAAACTCTTGCAGCAGCATTTTGGGTCAAGTGAAGACTTTTTAGAGATGTTTTAGGACAACCTGATAATAAAGAGTTACAACAATCTAATCTAGAGCTAACAAAAGTGGGGATCAGTTTCTCAGCATCACTCTGAGACAAAATGTTCCTAATCTTGGCAATATTATGCAAATGATAGAAGGCAGTCTTAGAAACAAATTTAATATGTGAATTGAAAAACAGATCTTGATCAAAAATAACTCCAAGGTTCCTCACAGAGCTATTAAGAGAAAGAGTAACTGCATCCAAACAAAAAGTTTGATTTGGAAAGGTATTTCTAAGGTTTTTTTGGACCAACAAGAATGACTTGTCTTATCTGAATTTAATAGCAGGAAATTACAAGTCATCCAAGCTTTGATTTCCTTAAGACAGGCTTCTAACTTGGCTAATTGATTACTATCATCTGGCTTCATTGACAGGTATAATTGTGTGTTGTGATATCCTACCGTGTAGCAATGATCACACTTGAGTTGATTTCTTTGGCTAACTCTTGCCATTTATTCTTGCATCACACACGATGACTGAACATGCATTCTGCACGGGGTTTTCATACTCTTATTCTAATGTGTCCCCTTAAAGTAGTGCTAAACAATACAGGTAGTTCCCCCTAGAGGCATGTGCCAGTAATGTTTTAATTTAGACTTGCAGTCTACCACATCCCTCCCCTCTAGATTAAACTACTCTTAATTACACTAGCCAATTATACTAGACATCCTGGAACTCCCATTTAACCCTAAACTATCACAGTTACTTTTTAACTTCTTAAAACACATGTGCCATACACATAATTTCTTTCTCTTTTTTTTTTTTTTTTTTTTATACATGTATAACACACATAACAGTTTAACTAGGGATTTGGGTTGACTACCGCATCCCAGTGAGGTTCCAGGACGCATTCTTGTCCTGTGGCTGGGGAACTCACTACTGACTAAGTATAGTCCTTCAAGTAGTCTGGAGCTTTCCTAGCTCGCTGAGATCTTCTCACGGCTGGTGAGCCAACTGCAGGTGAAGACTCAGACTGCTCCACTGTTTCGGCTGCTGCAGTGCTGCCAGTAGAATCTGCAGAGACGGGTACCTCAGGTATCACCTGAAGTGGTGGTTCATTGATGCTCTCCTCAGAATGGGTGTCAGACAACACCTCTGGTGCCATCGGCAGGGGAATGGAGCTCCTACCACGAACTTGGTCGATGTGTCGCCTCACCACTTGTCCATGGCCTAATGTCACCTTGAATGACACAGGGCCTGTCTTTTCTGTTATTTCTCCTGGTACCCAGGCTGGTCCTGAGCCAAAGTTGCGGGTGTAGACCAAGTCTCCTTCTCTCAGTATTCTCTCTCTAGCATGCATGTCATGATAACCTTTTTGTTTCTCTTGTTTGTCATGCACTTTGTTTCTGAAGTCTGGATGTATTAAGTCAAATGTTGACCTCAACTTCCTTCCACACAACAGCTCAGCTGGTGACTTGCCAGTTGTAGATTGGGGTGTTATTCGATAGCTGAACAGAGCTCGCGACATTCGGGTTTCAATAGAGTCTCCTGCCATCTTTTTCATGAGTGACTTGAATGTCTGCACGGCCCTCTCGGCTAAGCCATTAGAAGAAGGATGGTATGGCGCAGTCGTGATGTGACGTATGCCATTCTTTTCAGAAAACTCTTGGAACTGTTCACTCGTAAAACATGTACCGTTATCTGATACTATGATTTCAGGTATGCCATGTTGGCTGAAACTCTTTCTAAGACATTCAATGGTGACAGTAGAAGTAGCGCTACTCACAGAATATGCATCGATCCACTTTGAGTATGCGTCAACTATGATCAGGAACATTCTTCCCATCCATGGACCTGCGTAGTCAATGTGAATTCTTCTCCATGGTTTATCTGGAACTTCCCAGGGATGTAGTGGGGCTGCTGGAGGACTGTTCCTGTTCTCCTGGCATGCCGCACATGACTTCACAAGCGCCTCCACCTCTGCATCCATGTTGGGCCACCACATGTAACTCCTCGCCAACGCTTTCATGCGAGTGATGCCAGGGTGTGCTTGGTGTAGTTGTTGCAGTAAGGCATTCCGACCAGGTGGTGGAACAACCACGCATCCTCCCCACAGGATACAACCTTCCTGGGTGCTGAGCTCATCCTGTCGTCGGGCATAGGGAATGAACTCAGGACTGTTCATCTTCGGCCATCCTCGCAAGATGTATTCTCGCACTCTTGCTAGAACAGGGTCTTTGTCTGTCCACTTCTTTATTTGTTGTGCGTTCACCAGGGGCACGCCGATATCTTCAAACAATAGCACTCTCTCCTCCTCCTCAGGCGTGCTGTCTCTTCCTCCATCCAAGGGTAGCCTACTCATCGCGTCAGCATTCGTATGGTCCCGTCCGGCTTTGTAAACGATGGTGTACTCATACGCTGCTAATGTAACGGCCCATCTCTGAATTCTCTGAGATGTCATCTGGGGTATGGCTCTTATTTCACTGAACAGTGAAATTAGTGGCTTGTGGTCAGTCACTATAGCGAACTGTCTCCCGTACAGGTATTTGTGGAACTTTTTTACACCAAATACTACTGCAAGGCCCTCCTTGTCTAGCTGGGAGTAGTTTTTCTCAGCTGCACTAAGAGTTCTTGAGACGAACCCTATGGGTCTCTCTGAGCCATCCTCCATACGATGAGAGAGTACAGCTCCCACACCGCAGGGTGATGCGTCACACGCCAGGATGAGTGGTTTGTTTGAATCATAGTGCACTAACACACTACAGGACTGAAGTAGCGCTTTGGACTCTTCAAACGCCTTCTGCTGCTTGACCCCCCATGACCATTTTTCTTCCTTCTTGAGTAAGGTATGTAGTGGTGCCAGCAGCGTGGAGAGCTTTGGGAGGAACCTATGGTAATAGTTCAACAAGCCCAGGTAGGCTTTTAACTCAGTAACATTTTGTGGCTCAGGCGCCTCCGCAATGGCTTCCACTTTGTCTGTCAGAGGGTGTAGACCACTGGCGTTGATCTTGTGGCCTAGGAACACCACCTCTTTTCCCATGAACTCACACTTGCTTCTTTTCAACCTCAGACCGCTTTTCTCCAACCGTTGAAGCACTACCTCCAGCGTTTTCAGATGTTCTTGTTCATTTGGTCCTGTACAAAGGATGTCATCCAAATAAATGGCAACATTCGGAATTCCACCTAGGATGCCCTCCATAGTTCTCTGGAATATAGCAGGACTGGAAGCTACTCCAAATGGTAAGCGTGTGTAGGTATATAAGCCTTTGTGTGTATTGATGGTTACATACTTTCTTGATTCTTCTTCCAGGACTACCTGTTGGTAAGCGTGACTCATGTCTAATTTCGTGAAGTGTCGACCGCCATTCAGCTGTGCGAAGAGGTCCTCCACTTTAGGAATTGGATACTGATCCACCCGTGATGCTCGATTGACAGTGAGTTTGTAATCTCCACATATTCTAATGGAGCCATCCGGCTTTCGCACTGGGACTATGGGCGCCGCCCATTCTGCAGCCTGCACTGGCTCAATGATCTTGTCATCCAGCAGCCTCTGTAGCTCGCTTTCGACCAGTGGCTTGACTGCATAGGGCACCGGTCGGGGTTTGCAGAATCGTGGTTGGGCCTCCTTGTCCACATTAATCTTTGCAGTGACACCTTTTAGCTGTCCTAAGCCTTCTTTGAACACCTCAGCGTGTCTTTCGAGGATCTCCTCCAGCTGCAATTTGGGCTGAGATTCCACCTTATTCACTAACTGATCAATCATGGCCAGTTCTTGTAGCCAACTTCGCCCTAGTAGATTTGGTCCTTCGCCCCCAACTACTACTACAGGTAAGTCCTTTTCTTTGTTTTCGTGTTGCACCTTCACTTGTGCCATGCCTAGCACGTCTAGCTTCTCTCCTGTGTATGTTTTTAATTTTAATGAACTGGGATTTAATTCTGCTGTGTCTGTTTTCTTCCACAGTTGTGTATATTGCTGTTTGCTTAATATGGTTACTCCACAGCCTGTATCAACTTCAAATGTTACTTTCATTCCATTAACATTCATGGTACGCGTGATGGGCGCTACCTTGGTCAGCTCATCTGACATGTTGTAAATTGTGTGAAAACCCATGTCTTCTGTATCACTTTCTCCCTCCCCTCTAAGTTGATTCGCTCGCTGTTCCTTTCCTGGGCCCTTGTTTTCATTCTTTTGCCCTTTAACTGTTGCCTTCTGCACCTGTGCATTGCCCACCTTTGTTCTACATGCTTTCTTAATGTGCCCTCGCTTGCCACAATTATGACACAGCTCAGTGGCAAATTTGCACTCGGCGGCATTGTGCTGGCCTTTGCAGCGATAACAACTGGGGAATTTGCGCTGAGTTTTGTCAGTCGACACTTTGTGGACACCTACTTGGGTCTTAGGCACACGAGCATGCGTTGCTGTGTCCTCTGCTAGCTTCCCTTGCATTTCTCTCACATCTTTAGATGCTGTTTCCATCGCTTGGCATAATTCCAAAGCCTTTGCAAAAGTGAGTTTTGTTTCAGATAAAAGTCGCCGTTGCATTCGGTCATCATTCACTCCACACACAAGTCTGTCTCTTAACATTTCTTCCAATGAGTCTTTGTAATCACAGTGCAGTGCTAATTTCCTCAATTCTGCCACATACTCTGCTATGGACTCAGTGTTCCTCCTTATGCGTGAATTAAATTTGAATCGTTGCACGATTTCACTCGGTTTGGGGCTGAAGTGCTTCTGAAGCTCAGCAGTAAGCTGGTCGTACGTTTTATCTTTCGGTAATGCAGGGCTTACTAAATTTCTCAACAAGCTGTAAGTAGTTGCACCAACTCCACTCAACAGTACAGCCTTCCGTTTGTCTGGCTCCTCAATATCATTAGCTTCGAAGAAAAAGTCCAACATTTCACTATATTCTTCCCATGACTGAGTCGAGTTATCAAAAGGGGTTACCGTTCCGATTACAGCCGCCATTGCTCGTCGTGGTGGGGAAACCTCGTTTTCCTCCTCTGAACTTGCACTCGAACTGCTGGATTCACTTGAGTTCGCCACACTTGCAATGTTCTCTGTTTCTCGTTGATAACTTTTAAATCCTCGTCGCCAATTGTGTGATATCCTACCGTGTAGCAATGATCACACTTGAGTTGATTTCTTTGGCTAACTCTTGCCATTTATTCTTGCATCACACACGATGACTGAACATGCATTCTGCACGGGGTTTTCATACTCTTATTCTAATGTGTCCCCTTAAAGTAGTGCTAAACAATACAGGTAGTTCCCCCTAGAGGCATGTGCCAGTAATGTTTTAATTTAGACTTGCAGTCTACCACATGTGTCATCTGCATAACAACGAAAATGTATACAGTGCTTCCTAATAATGTTGCATAACAGAAACATATATAAATTAAAAAGAGTTGGGCCTAGCACAGATCCCTGTGGAACTCCATGACTGAGCTTTGAGTTGAAAGAAAACTCATTACTGACATGAACAAACTGGAACCTATCAAATAAACTAGAAAAGCACTCGGAGAGCGCAGACCTCCACCAAGCGCCACAGTTCCCCCCATACAGTGTTTGTGTGTACATTTTCAGATTCCTTGACCATGAAAACATATGACTAGCAATTGGATTGACAATGATGGGATTAGTGGTTCAGTAGTTATTCATGAAAATGGCATTTTCCGTAATGGCGGCCACAGTTCCCCCCATACAGTGTTTGTGTGTACGTTTTCAGATTCCTTGACCATGAAAACATATGACTAGCAATTGGATTGACAATGATAGGATTAGTGGTTCAGTAGTTATTCACGAAAATGGCATTTTCCATAATGGCGGTTTTCTTCTGGACGGTGATCCGGATCACCACCAAAATGTAATCATCTGTAGGATACCCCATTTCTGACAATCTGTGAAAATTTCATGAAAATCCGTCCATAAGTGTTTGAGTTATCTTGCTAACAAACAAACAACAAACAGACAGACAAAAAAACAGACAAACAGACAGACAAACCAACGCCGATGATCACATAACCTCCTTGGCGGAGGTAATAAGATCTAAACCACTGCATAAGGAGTTGTTCAGAATTCCTTATACAAAGATATAGAGTGATATAATCAAGTCAGTGGCGGTAATGAACCTGTAAGCTGGTTGCCAACCGCCAATCAAATCTAAACTAGAAAAGCACTCGGAGAGCGCAGACCTCCGCCAAGCGCCACAGTTCCCCCCCATACAGTGTTTGTGTGTACGTTTTCAGATTCCTTGACCATGAAAACATATGACTAGCAATTGGATTGACAATGATAGGATTAGTGGTTCAGTAGTTATTCACGAAAATGGCATTTTCCATAATGGCGGTTTTCTTCTGGACGGTGATCCGGATCACCACCAAAATGTAATCATCTGTAGGATACCCCATTTCTGACAATCTGTGAAAATTTCATGAAAATCCGTCCATAAGTGTTTGAGTTATCTTGCTAACAAACAAACAACAAACAGACAGACAAAAAAACAGACAAACAGACAGACAAACCAACGCCGATGATCACATAACCTCCTTGGCGGAGGTAATAAGATCTAAACCACTGCATAAGGAGTTGTTCAGAATTCCTTATACAAAGATATAGAGTGATATAATCAAGTCAGTGGCGGTAATGAACCTGTAAGCTGGTTGCCAACCGCCAATCAAATCTAAACTAGAAAAGCACTCGGAGAGCGCAGACCTCCGCCAAGCGCCACAGTTCCCCCCCATACAGTGTTTGTGTGTATGTTTTCAGATTCCTTGACCATGAAAACATATGACTAGCAACTGGATTCACAATGACAGGATTAGTGGTTCAGTAGTAAAAGCATTACCTCCTTGGTGGAGGTAATAAACTGAAGTGTTGCTGTTGTGTCCATCTCCTCCATCTGCAAACTCCCAGGCTGCGGGCGTTGCAATTCATCGCACAACCGCGTACAACCCACAGGCTAATGGGTTATGCGAGCGTTTTCATAGATCACTGAAAGCAGCACTCAGGGCTTCACTGACGGATGCAAATTGGGTAGACAGGTTGCCGTGAGTTTTATATTGAGGTTGCGCTCCGCGGCAAAAGAGGATTTGGAAGCTTCTCCGGCAGAGAGCTTGTTTTTGCACAGCCCCTATGGCTGCCCGGGGAATTTCTGCCAAATAATCCGGCGCTGGACAGCTGCCCGTCTCAGCTTTTGCAGCGTAGCACAAACACAGGCACGCTGCCGGGCCCGGCCCACCACTGTTTTCCGCGTGCTTTTGTGCCTAAAACTTTGAATAACGCGGAGTTCGTGTTCGTCAGACACGATGACCAGCGCCCTCCATTGCGCCTGCACACATGTTGAAAATGGCCTTATCTCACAATGTTAAAGAATCCTTTAAAAAAATCCTGGATCCAGACAGTGATCCGGATCATCCCCAAAATTTAATCAGTTCTTCCTTGTACCATTTCCAACAACGCCTGAAAGTTTCATCGAAATCCGTCCAAAACTTTTTGAGTTATCTTGCTAACCAACAGACAGACAAACAGACAGACAAACAGACAGACAAACGCTGGCAAAAACATAACCTCCTGCGGCCTGCAGCCTGGCGGAGGTAAAGATGAAGAAGTGATGGATAGAATTTAGGGGTCGGGCTCAAATGACATAACGTTACACACTCTTGTACAGTAGGTGGCGGTATGTACCTTTCAGTTGCTTGCTATCCACCAGTAACCGAGAGAAGAAGAAGAAGTGATGTGATTACGTGTGATTACGTGGCAGTAATGCACCTGTAAGCTGGTTGCCAACCGCCAATCAAATCTAAAAGAAGAAATAATGCACCTGTAAGCTGGTTGCCAATTGCAACTGCCAACTGCCAACTTAGATTTGATTGGCGGTTGGCAACCAGCTTACAGGTGCATTACCGCCACTGACTTGACTATCATCACTCCACATCTCTGCACAAGGAGCTCCCTCAAGGAGCTCGAAACAACTCCCCATGTGCGAAAAAACCACCCGTCCCTGGAACATTCAATCAAATCTAAATCTTCTTTAGATTGGATTGCCAGTTGGCAACCAGCTTACAGGTGCATTACTACCATGTACTTCACTCTATATCATCCCTCTATCTGGTCAGGAGCTGTAGTCCTTACTGCCAAGTACTTCACTCAGTAAGCATCACTCTATATATCAAAAGTTAGAATTCTTCTCGGTTGGCAACCTCTTCTTCGTCTCTCACTCTATATCTTCTTCTTTTAGATTTGATTGACGGTTGGGAACTAGCTTACAGGTGCATTGCCACCACTGACTTGATTATCATCACTCTATATCTTTGTATAAGGAGTTCTGAACAACTTCTTCTTCTTCTTCTAGACTTGATTGGCGGTTGGCAACCAGCCCACAGGTGCACCACCGCCACACACCACATATATGTCTGTCTTTCTGTGTGTCTGTTTTTCCTCATAACTTTGTGACGTTTTCCTCATAGCTTTCTGACGTTCTTCTTTTTTAATCTTGTATCTGCGTCTCATCTCATTATTCTTTTTCTAGCTGTAGTCTGTATCTGCATCTCATCTCATTCTTCTTCTTCTTCTTTTAGACTTGATTGGCAGTTGATCCACCAGCCCATGATGTCTTTGAACTTAAAAGATCCCCCAATTAACAAGTCTTCAACAGCTTCCCACTGTAGACCCTTAATGCCAAAATATTTTTCTGCTGCTTTCACAATAATTTTGATTTTTTTCTGTTTTCTTGGAAGTCTGCGCAGTGCAGTTTATCACATCTACCACAAATAAGACAAAATTATTTTCCTTCAAAACCAGAGTATCTTCCTTAATTCTACTGCATGCACTGCTAGTCTGTACAGTTTCCCTGTTTGAGTCCACTCCCACTTTTTTAGCTGGCACCTTTTTCACAGCTTCTGCATATGTTAATCCCGGAAGACTTTTACCTGCTGAATTTCTGCTGCTCTTTTGCTGGCTTCACAACCTCGATATGCAGAGCTATGTTCACCACCGCAGTTACAGCACTTTAATTTGGCTCCTCTTTCATCCATCCATCCATCCATCCATCTTCTACCGCTTTTCCGGAGGTCCGGGTTGCGGAGGCAGCAGCTCAAGCAGAGAAGCCCAGACTTCCCTCTCCCCAGCCACCTGCTCCAGCTCTTCAGAGGGGATACCAAGGCATTCCCAGACCAGCTGGGAGACATAGTCTCTCCACCGAGTCCTGGGTCTGCCCCGGGGTCTCCTCCCAGTGGGACGTGCCTGAAACACCTCAAGTGGGAGGCGTCCAGGAGGCATTCTAATCAGATGCCCATACCACCTCAACTGACTCCTTTCAATGTGGAGGAGCAGCGGTTCTACTCTGAGCCTCTCCCGGATGACTGAGCTCCTCACCCTATCTCTGAGGGTGAGTCCAGCAATCCTACGGAGAGAGCTCATTTCAGCCGCTTGTATCCGCGATCTCGTTCTTTCGGTCATTACCCAAAGCTCGTGACCATAGGTGAGAGTAGGAACGTAAAGTGACTGGTAAATCAACAGCTTTGCCTTAGAACTAAGCTCCCTCTTCACCACAACAGACCGGTACAACGTCCGCATCACTGCAGATGCTGCTCCAATCCGTCTGTTGATCTCTCGCTCCATTTTCCCCTCACTCATGAACAAGACCCCAAGATACTTAAACTCCTCCACTTGGGGCAGGAGTCTGTCCCCAACCCGGAGAGGACAATCCACCTTTTTCCGGCTGACGGCCATGGACTCGGACTTGGAGGTGCTGATTCTCATCCCAGCCGCTTCACACTCAGTGGCAAACCGTCCCAGCAAGAGCTGTAGGTCATTGCTGGATGAAGTCAACAGGACAACATCATCTGCAAACAACAGAGATGAGATCCTGTGGTCACCAAGCATGACACCCTCCATTCCCTGGCTGTGCCTAGAAATCCTGTCCATAAAAATTATGAACAGGATCGGTGACAAAGGGCAGCCCTGGCGGAGTCCAACTCTCACTGGGAATGACTCCGACCGAGTGTTGGCAATACGAACCAAACTCTCACAACGGTCGTACAGAGACCGAATAGCTCGTAACAACAAGCCCGATACCCCATACTCCCGAAGCACCCCCCACAAAAATCCACAAGGGACGCGGTCAAATGCCTTCTCCAAGTCCACAAAACACATGTAAACTGGTTGGGCAAACTCCCATGAACCCTCAAGAATTCTCGAGAGGGTAAAGAGCTGGTCCGATGTGCCACGGCCAGGACGAAAACCACATTGCTCCTCCTGAATCTGAGGTTTGACCAACGGCCGGACTCTCCTCTCCAGTACCCTGGCATAGACCTTCCCAGGGAGGCTGAGGAGTGTGATCCCTCTAAAGTTGGAGCACACCCTCCGGTCCCCTTTTTTGAAGAGAGGAACCACCACCCCGGTTTGCCATGCCAAAGGCACTGCCCCCGACCTCCACACAATGTTGCAGAGGCGTGTCAACCATGACAACCCAACAACATCCAGGGCCTTGAGGTACTCAGGGCGAATCTCGTCCACCCCCGGGGCCCGGCCACCAAGGAGATTTTTAACCACCTTGGCGACCTCAGCCCCTGTGATAGGCGAGTCATCCCCCTCGTCCCCAAACCCTGCTTCCTCTGTGGAAGGCGTATCAGTGGGATTGAGGATATCCTCGAAGTATTCCTTCCACTGCCCAACGATATCCCCAGTCGAAGTCAACAGTGTCCCATCCGCACCGTACACAGTGTGGACAGGGAGCTGCTTTCCCCTCCTGAGCCGCCGGACAGTTTGCCAGAATCTCTTAGAGGCCAACCGAAAGTCTTGCTCCATGGCCTCACCGAACTCCTCCCATACCCGGGTTTTTGCTTCAGCAACCACCCGAGCTGCACTCCGCTTGGCCTGCCGGTACACCTCAGCTGCTTCGGGAGTCCCACAAGCCAACCAAGCTTGATAGGACTCCTTCTTCAGCTTAATGGCCCCCCTCACCGCTGGTGTCCACCACTTGGTTCGGGGGTTGCCACCAGGAGATGCACCGACCACCTTGCGGCCGCAGCTCTGGGCCGCCGCTTCAACAACAGAGGTGGAGAACATGGCCCATTCAGACTCCATGTCTCCAGACTCCCTCGGAATGTGGTTGAAGTTCTTCCGTAGGTGGGAGTTGAAGACCTCCCGGACAGGGGCCTCAGCCAGATGCTCCCAGCACACCCTCACTATACGTTTGGGTCTACCAGGTCTGAATGGCTTCCTCCCCTGCCATCGGATCCAACTCATCACCAGGTGGTGATCAGTTGACAGCTCTGCACCTCTCTTTACTCGGGTGTCCAAGACATACGGTCGCAGGTCTGATGATACGATAACAAAATCGATCATCGACCTGCGATCTAGGGTGTCCTGGTGCCGCTTGCCATATTCATGTTCACCAGAGCATCTGGCACATCGTTGTCTACCTTTGCATATCGCTGCTACATGACCAAACTTTTGACAGTTGAAACATCTGAGTGGAGGAGGAACGTAAAGTCTCACTTCATAGCTCATTTTGTGGAGAGAGGAATAACCAGGCTGAGCGTTCAGAGCAGATGAAACTTTATTCTTCTCCCGCTCACATCCACCAGAATCAAAAACATTAAAAGCCCAGGTTGCAGGCACTCTTTTATATTACAACACTCCTCCACTACCTGAGGTGCTATATTAACATATCAACTCCCCATGACAATTCCCCTTGTCCCCCAGCACCTTTGATCTGCCAAGGCCTTCAGTCTGAGGGAAAACTACTGAGGGAAAACTACTGAGTGGGTCCCCCACACCCCCCCCCCCCCCAGACTCTCAGACTAAGCTTTAACCCTCATGTCCTTTGGGCTTCAGCCTCCGTCCATAGCTGCTGTAACGGGGGATCTTTGGCTCCGAGGCGCTGCTGTGCCGGTGGAGGGTTCCTGGGGGTATGTCCGTCTGTGGGAGGACAATGGGGGGGACACCTTCAGCATGCTCGTGTGACTGATCTGACGAGTCATTTACCTGAGAAGTTCTCAGTGGGGGTCTTCCGCACCGAGGAGCTCGGGCCAACACCACCTGTTCGTCTGCTAAAACAAAGGCGGGCTTAAGCCTGTCCATACAGATTGTCTCCTGGCAACCCCCTCAAGTCTAACACAAAATGTTTGTCCCCGGGTTCCAGCACTCTGAATGGGCCATCGTAGGGCGGGTGCAATGGGGTCCGGGGGGCATCGTGCCTGACAAATATGAATGATGCGTCCTTCAAGGCTTTTGGCACAAAAGCGCGGGGAAAACAGTGGTGGGCCGGGCCGGGGTACCGTCCCTGCCCCTGCTCTATGCCATGAACGCGGGGACGGATCAGTGTTCAGCACGGGGTTATCCGGCAAAGAGTGGGTCCCCCACAATGTAGCCAATATATACCTTATCTGGCAGTCTTGTTTCATCAAATTTTAACATTACTGACAGACTATCACATTTTTTGCCATTTCTATTAGCTTTCAATCTCCGTACCTCTGTCACTTTTGCTCCAGTTAAGTTCTTCATTATTTCATCAGTTGAGACAGCCATAGAAATGCCCGATATCACTCCTCTCATTGCCTTATTTCCTTCCAATACTGAACACTGCACATTTTTTCCCTCCGAGTGACTCTGATTGCTTTTCCTTGTTGAACACTATCTTTACATGCAACCAGCAACGAACCACTATGAAGAACCCTTGCATTTAAAACTTCTCCAAGTAACCCATTAATTGCATTTGTGAGCTTAATTGGGTTCCACTCACGAAATGATGTTCCTTCCTGAGTAAGTTTAATGATTACTTTCCATTCCTTCTGTTCATTCCGGGATCGTTCATCCTCTGATTCTTCAGCACTTGATAACGGTCTTGACTGAGTTTCTTGATGTCTACTTTTCTTTCTTTTAGACTCCACCGTGCTCCAAACTTCCTCTCTCGCTTCGCACCTCCATTTCTCCTAGTTGAATTCGTGTCCTGGTCGAATCGCCTTCTTCTTCAGCAGAGAGTTGCCGCCTCTTCATGCCGTGGCTACACCACCACACACTCCTATCTGGTCATTACTCTATAAGGAGTTCTTATAAGGAGTTCTGAACGATCTTTTTCTTCTTCTTCGTCTTCCTATCAAATCTAAATCTCCTTCTTTTAGATTTGATTGGTGGTTGGCAACCAGCTTACAGGTGCATTACTTATACTGTATATTCTTCTTCTTTTGCTGGTTGCCAACCGCCAATCAAATCTAAAAGAAGAAGAAGAATTCAAGAAATCTCTGTGTCTGTATGTCTGTCACGACCATAGGACTCGCTAAAAGATCATAGGATCGCCTATGATGTGCCTATGATGTCTACATGATGACACCAAAAGATCAAAGGCAGCCTTCACTGACGATCATAGGACTCGCTATGGCATCATCAATGATCATAGGACTCACTATGTCACAAGCATAGGACTCGCTAAAAGATCATATGACTCGCTAAAAGATCATAGGACTTGCTATGACATCATCAAAGATCAAAGGCATGCATCACTCACGATCATAGGACTCGCTATGACATCATCAAAGATGATAGGACTCACTACTGATGATCATAGGACTCACTATGTCATGATCATAGGACTCGCTTAAAGATCATAGGACTCACTATGGCATCAAAGAGTAAAGGCAGGCATCACTTACGATCATAGGACTCGCCTCACTGTGACATCATCAAAGATCATAGGACTCTCTATGGATGATCATAGGACTCACTATGTCATGATTATAGGACTCGCTAAAAGATCATAGGACTCGCTTTTCGTTCTTTTTCACTTTCATTTCTTCTCAATAAAGTTAGTTGGTGCAAATATGATGAGTTATTCAGAGTGAAGTACGTGGCAGTAATGCATCTGTAAGCTGGTTGCCAACCGCCAATCAAATCTAGAAGAAGAAGAACTCCTTGTGGGAGCTCCTCGTGCAGGTATGTAGAGTGATGATGGTCTGGCCAGTGGCGGTAATGCACCTGTAAGCTGGTTGCCAACCGCCAATCAAATCTAAAAGAAGAAGAAGAAGAAATATAACCATTTTACTGCTTTCTCCTTAGAAACTCACTGTGGTCATGTATAAGGTGGATTTGCCTGTAGATCAGTCTACAGAAAAGGCTGTGGAGAGGAGAAGGGCTGCAGAAGCAGCACGCAAGGGCCGCATCTTCAACACTAGGCTACGTGTGATTGGCCTTGACATAGATGCTCTAAACCAACAAGTCCAAGAGAAAAAACATTATCAAAATATGGAGAAACAACGGGACAAAGCTTTTGGTATACAATGGAACGGAATTCATTATTCATCCAAGCATTAGAAATGCTGAGTGTAACACTGTTTTCTACTTGTAAGCATTGATTATATGTCCATTTTTAACACATTACAGATATGTTGAGGAAATATCAAGATGAAGCACTGTTGCAGCAAGACAGTGATGAAAAAGAGAAGCGAAATGCTTTGGACATTGGCCTAAGAGAGTACTGGGCTAACGATCAGCAAGTAGAAGATTCTTGTGATGCTGATCTCAAATGCGACCTGAAGGGGGCATTCAACACTGTCGTTCCAGAGCGTGAACTTGGGCCTGCCAGTATGCAAATCTTTCAGGTAGGCTGACTGACTGGAAGGTGCTTGGTGTTCCTTAAAGACCAGAGGGGGAAAAATAGGGAATGGTTATATAAATAGTCAAGATACCTCTCATGTGGCTTGTTTCATTTACAGGGAGAGGGTACATATGAGAAGCAACTCAGGAAAGAACAAATGAAAAAGACAGAAAGAGATCTGCGAGCACAGATGGAGGACAATGAAAACAGGCACATAGAAGACAAGCACAGAGGTGAAAGGAGGCAAACACAAGTACACAGACAAGGTTATGATTACAGATGAGCTTCCATGCAGTATGTTATAGGCTCTGTAAATCACACACACACACACTCTTCATGATTTCCCGCAAAAACACACACTCCCACGCACAGCTCTTATTGCCAGGTGACAATGATAGATGTTCAGCCTTGACAGTCGCAGTGTGAATACGACTTGTGTTTGAAGAGCACTGCACAATGGGTAATGACTAATGCAGGTGCAAAAAACACACAGCAGATGAGTTCTAACCTACATGTGTGTTTCACAGAGATACTCGCAAGCAGAGAGCTGCTGCACCAAGGCCTAAGAGGCATTCAGCAAGCTACACTGCAGGAGGAGCTTAGGAAAGGTTCCCGCATCGCGCTTGATAACTACAATCAAGCTCTGGTATAGTACATGCATGTACACACACAGATGGACACACAGATGCTCACACACCACCCACTAATGTGATGGCTGAGAGCAAAAATCCAGCGGGAGTTCAAGCTGTTACGTGACGCTCTCAGGTGGGATTTTGAAATTAAGATTACCAAATGAAAATGTTAAGTGATGCATACACACACACTTGATGAATGAAGACGACCGTCACATCATTTGGCACCAGGAGACATAGATGTTTAAACTGCTTTGATGTATGCGCGGGCCATGTCTGTTCTTAAAAGCACCCATTTAGCTTCTTCCCTCATTTGCCTGAATGCACTTGGCTGTGTCCCCCATTGAGATGCATCATTGTAAATCCTTCAGGTCACAGAATTTTTCATGACAATTATATGGTTTCTCTAATAACCACTCATGTGTGTGATGCATAAGCAACACAAGTGACTGTGTTGCTCTCTCCAGAGGATTTCCACCATATGACTGACTCTTGGCTCTGTGGTGGATGCAACCTCACTTTCAAGGGTGGGTTCCTTCATGCTCTCAATATTTTAATCATCAAGGGAATAATAAATTGACTGTCCCTGAATCAGACAATAGGTCTCACTATGTCCATCATTCATAAAAACTTGGATGACATATGCCACCTGAAATCCACTACCTGCTGCCTTGAGACTCTCCCAACAGGGTTTTTTTTTTTTAAACGTTTCATATTGTATGGCCTCAGATCTACTACAGATCATAAATATGTCTCTGCATTCAGGCGTTTTCCCTCAGTGCTTAAAAACAGCTGTTATCAAGCCACTTCTAAAAAAGAGCAACCTAGACACCTCACTTATGAACAGTTATAGGCTGATATGAAACCTCCCCTTTCTTAGTAAAATAATAGAAAAAAACTGTTTTTCAACTATTGTACAACTTCCTGACATTAAATAACTGTTTTAATGTCTTCCAGTCAGGTTTTCAGCCATACCACAGCACTGAGACAGCTCCAGTTAAGGTCCTTAATGACATCCACTCCAATACAGATAGTGGCAACATTTCAGTCTTGGTTTTATTGGAGCTCAGTGCCGCATTCGACACGGTCGACCATAACATCTTACTAGACCGGCTGAAAAACTGGGTGGGACTTTCTGGTACAGCACTTAGCTGGTTTGTCTTATTTAAAAGACAGGGAATATTTTGTGTTAATAGGTAACTACAATTCTGAGGAAACAAAAATAACCTGTGGAGTTCCCCAAGGTTCCATTTTAGGACCTTTGCTTTTCAACATCTATATGCTAGCTATATAGCCATATAGCTAGCTAGTATGGACAAGTATACTAGTTTTTTTTGTTTTGATTTGGGTTTTTTTTTTACTTCCAGCGCCACACGAGTAGGCTGCCTTTTGCAACAGCGAATCAGTTTCTGCGTATTCTATTTACTATCTGGCTCTCTTGCCAATCTTTCTGATCCAGCGTCACCTTTATTCCATCCAAACACGTAGATCGCCCAAATGTCTCCTGAGCCAGTGGACGGAGCCACTGTTTCGTGTAGGAGACAGTATGATAGAGACCAGCTGTTAGCACTTAACCGGCCCACGATGCTAATGAAAAAACTCGACATACCGGGAGAGATAAGACAGAAACGGCGTGGTTGTCGAGTTGGGGCAAGACGGCGGGCAAGGAATATTGTCACGGCTGGCCCTCACGAGCCAGCATAAGACGCCTCAGTTCAGTAAATTGCAGTTCAGTTCTTTTATTTATAAAGCACAGGACTTAGGTGTACAACATAACTTTGCCACGCAGGCTTCGTTACACAACACAACATAAATTCACAATAGAGAGTTATGGCAGTGACGAGGAGCTCTCGTCTGCCGTAATTAGGAAGGAACGTCAGCGAGGGAGAAGACAGTTCCAAATAAATCACTTACATGCAGCGGGATACGTCGAGGAACCCAGGGAGCATGTGGTAAGGAGACAGGGGAAAGTCATAGGACTTCTGACGAGACAGCCGCGCCGTCCAGTTCACTCGCACTGACATTTAAAGCCAGCTGCTCATGATTGGAAACGCGGCACAGCTGCCCAGGTTCTGACAGCTGAGAGCGCCCGAGCGTCTGGCCAATCAGAGCCCGGGAAACCCGTGTGACGACACCAGCTGTCAAAACCTGACAGGGATGAGGAATAACCCGAGCGCGGACAAAGCGCTCGGGATATGACAGGGCCCCTCCCTCTACGCAAACTCCTGGTCGCGCGCAACATCCAGACCCCCCCACCCCACCCCAGGGAAGGTGGAGGGGGAAGCAGGTGGAGGGAGAGCAGGGCCAACTCACAACAAGGGGACAAAAACATCGGGGAAGGGAGGGAGAGAGAAAAAAAGGCAGAAACCGTACATAAACGGGGACAAAGATGAATAAAAAGAAAAGTCAACGCTAGATGGACATCACTCACACATAACCACAAAAAGAAAGCCAAGATGAGGGTACAAGGAACACCAGTCAATACCACAAGGCAGGATCAAGGAAATAAAAGGACAGATAATACCTTCTTCTCCAAGTTAATGTGTACAGAAAACCGTCAAAACCAAAAGACAACACAGGTGCCAAAAAAAAAAAAAGGAACTAGACCCGAGTAAGGGAGTAACATAGGAAATAAACAACCACACCCTAAAGAAACATACAATACTCATGATAGCCATGGCAAGAGAACATATGTCCATCCACGGAAAACAGTCACCTCAAACATGAAGTCCAATCCCCAGTGGGGTATTTCAGTCACAAGTCAGTGGTGGGGCAAGAGAAGGAGAGGGAAAAAAAAAACCCATTGGGGAATAGAGTAAAACAACTCCGCTCAGGAGGCCTCCCAGCACCCAGCATCCAGGCCGCCAGCAAAAGCAGCGGAACGTGCCCTAACGGCCCAGCCAAACCCCGGGCCGAGGGAAACCATGTCTCCGGTGGGCGGACCAGGGCGCCAAAAGAACCATCCAGCTTGTCAGGAGGCCGGACCCGGACGCCAAAAGGAAAGAGCCGGTCACCGGGTGGTCGGGCAGTATCGGCCTGCCAACAGAATGGCTGGGGAAAGGTCGGCGAACCGGGCCAGCCGGAATTTACCCCCGCAGTCTCAAAGGCGGGGAAAAAGGGGCCGCGGCGAGGACGGGGCATGGCCTGGAAAGCGCTCAGCGGCGGGTCAGCTACACAGTCTCCAGAACCCACCTGGGTCAAAACGACCATGGTGCCGAGCTCCGATTGAGCGAGAGCGGCACCCGCGTCGGACCCCGATTGGGCCGGAACCCCCATGACGTCAAGCTCCGATCGAGCGAGAGCAGCACCCGCGTCGGACCCCGATTGGGCCGGAACCTCCATGACATCAAGCTCCGATCGGGCGAGAGCAGCACCCGCGTCGGACCCCGATTGGGCCGGAACCTCCATGACGTCAAGCTCCGATCGGGCGAGAGCAGCACCCGCGTCGGACCCCGATTGGGCCGGAACCTCCATGACGTCAAGCTCCGCTTGAACCGGTGGAGCACTCCTGGTGGACCCCATGCCGAGAGCCGGACCCTCCAAGGTGGCACCAAGAGCAGGTTCGCCTCCAGTGACCCTGGGGAGAGGCTCAGAGGGACAAAAGGAACCGGGATCAGGATCACCGGCAGCGGCAGGGCCCGGCGAGACAGGCTCGAGCGCAGCAGACGGCTGCACCCGGCTCGCCCCCCCGAGAGACAGGCAATAATGCTCCAGAAAGAAGAGGAGGGATAGAAAATAGAGCACTTGCCTGATCTCGGGTTCTGCCGCCATCCAGGACTTCGATGCTCCGGGTTCAAACGGGAGGAGGTCGTCGTCTGGTTCCCACTCCGTCGCGACGTCATCCGCCCCTGGAAGAGGGGCTCTTGCAGCTCGAGGACCCCCCGACGTCATCGTCCACGCTAGTTGTTCATGTGGCGTGGAGGTGAGGGGCTCTCGGCCCGCTGGACCGGACTGTTCATCTGCGGAGTCCCGGGGACGCTCCGTCGTCGGCACAGGCTCCAACCAATCGTCCGACCTCCTCTGCCCAGAAAATGGCTGCGGGGCTGGGGTCTTCTGCCCGAGGGCCGCAGGCTCACTCCTCGTCTGGTGACGCTCCTCAGAGGTCGAAGCGTGCTCAGCAGGGGGAGACACAGAGGCAGCGGGTTTAATTAACATATCAGCAGGGAGTTGAGGCTCGGGGGGCTGCAAACCCCGAGCCTCACCCCCAGGAGTCAGACAGAACAAATCACTATTAGATGGAAAAAAGTGAACTTGAACTTGCCTGGCTCCCGGAGGAGCGGTGGAACCTGCCGTTGGGAACGTCATTCCATCCTCCTCCCACCGGGTGGTGGCCGGAGACTCTCTTGGAGGAGAGGGGGCCACTCGGGATGGTGTAGCCGCGCTGTCCACTGGAGCAAAACTTCTCAAACTCCCAGCCGCTGGAGAAGGCGTCGAAGCGGAGGGGGCAACAGCCAAGTCAGCCCGGGCGTGACGCGCTGACAGCTCAGCGGGGAAAGCAGGCCCGGGGGGAAAGGCTGCTGGGGTCTCCTCCAGGTGAGACGCCGAAGAGACAGCAGTGGGATGAATGGGGTCAGCCCAGTGAACCGGAGCGGATTCCGGAGGGGAGTCACGCTGAGAACGTCTCTGGCCACGGTGTCGACGTCTACGACGGGCCCCGGATGGTGCGAACTCCAGGACTGGATCGAGGGAAGGATCCGGATTCCAGAGCGGGCAGCGGGAGCTCCGGTCACTCCGCCTTTGGCCTCGTTCCTCCTCGATCTCCTGGAGCACCTCGCGGTGGACGGCGATCTCTTGTCTCCTCGCTTGGACGTCCAAGTGGTCGGTGTAGCGGGAAGACAACCGGTCGAGCGTTCTCTCAGCGCAGTCCAGGTAGTAGTGCGCTTCGGATGAGTCGTCAAGGCTGGCGGAAGCGCTGATGAAGTCATCCACCTCCTCCAGCGCCTCAGGCAGCTGGAGCCAGAGATCACTCCACCTTGCAGCCTCCTCCTCTTCGTACATCAGAATTGTCTGGCGTTGGGCAGCGATGTCGAGTCTCCTCGCGTCGACCTCGGGGTGACCGTTGTAGCGGGAAGGCAGACGGTCAAGCACCTCCTCAGCCCGGTCTAAATACCACTGTTCATCGGGCTGATAACCGAGGAGAGGAGGGGCGAGGGAGGTGTCTGGATGCCCATCGAGGTCGGAGGCGATAATGAGGATTTCATCTACCTCCTCCAGCGCCTTGGTCAGCAGGACGTGGGAACCCCGAGAATGACTCCGCTGAGATGGCATATTTCCAACGCCGCGTACCTGGACAGGAAGGACAAAGTTCCCAGAACGCAACTTACTGAGAACGGCGTCTCCTTCTGGCGGCTGTCTACTGTCACGGCTGGCCCTCACGAGCCAGCATAAGACGCCTCAGTTCAGTAAATTGCAGTTCAGTTCTTTTATTTATAAAGCACAGGACTTAGGTGTACAACATAACTTTGCCACGCAGGCTTCGTTACACAACACAACATAAATTCACAATAGAGAGTTATGGCAGTGACGAGGAGCTCTCGTCTGCCGTAATTAGGAAGGAACGTCAGCGAGGGAGAAGACAGTTCCAAATAAATCACTTACATGCAGCGGGATACGTCGAGGAACCCAGGGAGCATGTGGTAAGGAGACAGGGGAAAGTCATAGGACTTCTGACGAGACAGCCGCGCCGTCCAGTTCACTCGCACTGACATTTAAAGCCAGCTGCTCATGATTGGAAACGCGGCACAGCTGCTCAGGTTCTGACAGCTGAGAGCGCCCGAGCGTCTGGCCAATCAGAGCCCGGGAAACCCGTGTGACGACACCAGCTGTCAAAACCTGACAGGGATGAGGAATAACCCGAGCGCGGACAAAGCGCTCGGGATATGACAAATATAAGGTACAGACCCACCCTCCCATCCGTTGTTATGGGGAATGTACGATTGATACTTGGAAAAACAGATGAGCTAGCGGCTATCTCCCGCTATGAGAGCATATACCGGGAGTGCTGCCTTATGCTATTCACGGAGACGTGGCTAACTGAACTAGCAGCAGATGCTAACATTGAACTGGAGGGTTTCCACGCAATACGGGCAGACCGAACACCAGACAGTGGGAAGGCAAGGGGCGGTGGAGTGATAATGTATGTCAATAACAACTGGTGCAGACCGGGACATATCACGGTTAAACAACAACACTGCAACAAAGACATTGAGTTGCTAGCTGTTAGCATGTGGCCTACATATCTCCCGAGGGAATACTCACACGTGATCTGCATTGTTATTTATGCAAATCCGACGGCGAACGCTGGGACAGCGCGTGATGTCATCCACTCAGTAACTGGCAGGCTGCAGACAGAACACCCAGATGCTCTTCTCCTCATCTCAGATGACTTCAACCATGTTCCACTGTCTCCCATTCTACCCACGTTCACCCAGTATGTCACATGCCACACTAGAGACAATAAAACACTGGACTTATTCTATGCAAACACTAAGGAGGCGCACACCTCATCTCCACTCCCCCCACTCGGGAGATCGGATCACAACTTGGTTCATCTCCGGCCGGTGTACAAACCCCTAGTGCACAGACAACCTCCGGTCATGCGCACAGTGAAGTTATGGTCTGAGGAGGCATTGGACGCTCTAAAGCAGTGGTTCTCAACTGGTCTGGCTTTGGGACCCACCATCACCCCTCAATGACAAGCCGCGACCCAAATCAAAGATTTTCAAATTCTCAAATTTATTGAATGTAAAGATTGTGCATTTTGAACCTGAGGTAGAAGAACAGAATATCACAGTATACAAACACAAAACAAATTTAATGATTAACCAAAATGACCAGTAAGTGGCAATACAACAGAGGGAACAATTCCCTTTAATGCTGAATTAGCTGCATTTTAAATTAAAAATTATTATATATAGAATTATTATATAGAATTATTATATAGAGAATGGTGTTTTGTTTCCAAATGCTGCTTCAGTTTTGACGGCTTCATGCTTTCACATGCCAACACCTCGCTGCACAAAACACACTGAGGTTTCTGTACTCCTTTGTCCTCAATATAAAACAGGGATGTGATTTGGGGTCGGCAAAATTATCTGGAAAAAACCCAAGAGATTTGGGGGGCTTTGCCCCCCAAAGCTCCTGGGTTTTTATGATTTTTAAGTACCAGAACTGGGCTTAAATGACATAAAACAAACAGCTGAATGCCACTTATTACTGTATAATATTGACTTATGTTCCAAGAAGATAGCATTCCTAAAATATTCCAACAAGCATTATCCATCACATGCTTTAACACTTGATCAAATCAAAATCAGTTAATTTTATCTATTCCATAATAGAAATAAAATTCTAATATACCATTACTTTTTATAATTTCAGCATTCATTTCAGATCACCAGTTTCAATCTCCATTGAGTCTTGAGCAGTTCATTTTGCACAATCACTGATGTAGCCAAGTCTTAGAAATATTCAAAAGTTATGAGTCAATGTCCACTGTGCACTGTCAATTTCAAACTGTTTGGAATCATAAAAGTAGTCTAACTAAATTGTTTTGCTATTTTTTTCTCCTCAACATCAATGTCAGGGCGCTGCGGGAGTTTTTGGGGATGGTTAACTTTTATTACCGTTTCCTCCCCCACACAGCCCAGCTCATTACAGCCGTTGTACACCGCACTCAAGAAACGGAAACCGGTGGATAGAGTCGACTGGACTCCTGAGCGGGAGCAGGTGTTCTGTGAGGTTAAAACAACTCTGGCGAACGCTGCACTACTGGCGCACCCAGACCCGGCGGCTCGGATAGCGCTCACTACCGACGCCTCGGACATGGCCATAGGGGCCGTCGTGGAGCAATGCGTTGTCGGTTCTTGGCAGCAGCTCACCTTTTTTTAGCAGGTCTTTGCACGACAGTGAGCGTAAATACAGCGTGTTCGACAGAGAATTACTGGCTCTCCACCTGGCCATACGCTACTTCCAGTTCTAGCTGAAAGGGCGCACCTTCACTGAGTTCGTGGACCACAAGCCGCTAACGTACTTAACGTACTTCCGCTTTTTTTATCTTCCAGCAAGATAAAAAAAAAAAAGCGGAATTCCGCGAATTAGCAGAAAAATCACATCCCTGATAAAAAAAATCCATATCTCATATAGTCCGTGTCGTATCTGCGTTTCGCCATGCTCAATTAGCATATACAAACAAACATTGCGAGTCTTCTTCTATGGTGCGAAATATAGTGTCGCCCGCCACCTACTGCCATCTACTCTTAAGGAGTGTGAATCGATGACACTATGTTGATTTATTTCTTGATATATTTGCCCAGGCAAAGGCCCACGACCCACTGAAAACAGGTCTGTGACCCACTTTTGGGTCGCGACCCACCAGTTGAGAATCACTGCTCTAAAGGACTGTTTTGAAACCACTGCCTGGGAGCAGCTCTGCGATCCACATGTTGAGGACATCGATGGCCTCACTCACACCATCATGGAGTACATCAGCTTCTGTGTGGACAACATCGTACCCACCAAGACCATATGGTGTTGCTCGAACAACAAACCCTGGATCAACCCGGAGTTAAAAACACTTCTGAGAGAGAAGAAGAGGATCTTCAGGTCGGGGAACAGGGAGATGCTGAAGTCCGTACAGAGGGAGCTGAGGAGGAAGATCAGAGAAGGCAAGGACAGCTTCATGAAGAAGATGGAGGACAAGCTGCAACAGAGCGACATCGGTGGGGTCTGGAGAAACCTTAAAACCATTTCTGGGCTCCAGAATACCTCCCCCCAGGCCACGGGGGGCAGGGAGTGGGCAAACAATTTGAACCTGTGTTTTAATAGGTTTGACCAACCGCCCTCCTCCCTGACTGCACAACAACCACTGCTGCCTCTGAAGACATCGAGTCCTGCTGTCCACACCCCACTCCACCATCACCCCCCCACTCCCAACACACAGCCCCCCAACAATGACCCTCACTAAGACCCAGGTGAGGACGGAGCTGAGGAAGATCAAGGCGAGGAAGGCGTTGGGACCGGATGGCATCAGCGCAAAGCTCCTCAAGTCCTGCGCAGACCAGCTGTGTGGGATTGTGGAGCACATCTTTAACCTGAGCCTGAAGCTGGGGAGGGTACCACAGTTGTGGAAAACATCTTGTGTGGTACCTGTACCAAAGACTTCCCACCCCAAAGATCTGAACAGCTACAGACCAGTGTCCCTGACGTCCCACATGATGAAGACCATGGAGAGACTGCTCCTTGCTCACCTCCGCCCCCTGGTGGGACCAGCGATGGATCCACTCCAGTCCGCCTACCACCATGGCATTGGGGTGGAGGATGCGGTGATCGTCCTCCTTCACCGTTCTCTGTCCCACCTGGAGAAGCCCAGGAATGCGGTGAGGATCATGTTCTTTGACTTCTCCAGTGCTTTCAACACCATCCAACCGATGATCCTGAAGGACAAGCTGCTGTGCACAGGGGTGGACCAGCACCTGTCATCATGGATCCTGGACTACCTCACTAACCGGCCACAGTTTGTGAGAACCCGGAACTGTGTGTCCAACACGATCATCGGTAGCACGGGGGACCCCAGGGAACGGTTTTGGCTCCCTTCCTGTTCACCCTTTATACTGTGGACTTCTCACACAACACAACACACTGCCATCTACAGAAGTTCTCTGACGACTCTGCGATCGTTGGCCTCATCTCCAACGGAGATGAAGCTGAGTACAGAGGACTTATCCAGGACTTTGTGGACTGGTGCCATCGGAACTGCCTCCAGATCAACGCGAGGAAAACTAAGGAGCTGGTGGTGGACTGCCGCAGGCAAGGACAACCCCTCACAGCACCAGTAAACATACAGGGAACAGACATCGAGATGGTGACATCCTACAAGTACCTGGGTGTTCATCTGAACAATAAACTAGACTGGTCACACAATACTGACGCACTCTACAAGAAGGGACAGCGCAGGCTGTTCCTACTGAGGAGACTCAGGTGTTTTGGTGTACAAGGGGCGCTGCTGAAGACATTCTACGACACGGTGGTGGCATCAGCCATCACTTTTGGAGTGGTCTGCTGGGGCAGTGGCATCACAGCAGCCGATAGGAAGAGACTGAACAAACTGATCAAGAAAGCTAGCTCTGTCCTGGGGCAACGCCTTGACCCAGTAGAGGAGATGGGCGAGAGAAGGATGGTGGCTAAACTGTCATCTCTGCTGAAGTCCGAGTCCCACCCTATGCAGGACATACTGAACGCACTGAGGAGCTCATTTAGCAGCAGACTACATCAACCTAGGTGCGCAACCGAGAGGTTTCGCAGGTCCTACCTACCTACGGCTGTCAGACTGTATAACCTAAGCAGGGCTGCTCGCAGAGATAGCAAAAAAACGTGACAACCTAATAGTATTGAATGCAAAAGACGCAATAGACTTACACAATGGTCCCCTCCGGTATACAACTAGGAAAATACCGGTCGTTACGAAGGGTGACAATATGTATGGGTACATAATCATACCATGTAGGATAACTAGTTAGTTAGTTAATTCCCTTCACACCATGTTGGTGTATGGGGCGGCGCCTATCTCCGTTTCTCTGACCCTAGGCCACACAGCTACTGTAAGTAGTGAAAGCTACAGCGGGGGGTCAGTCCTCTGGTAGCTCTGTGCGTAACTTTACTTTCCCCGTTCCATTATGCGGAGCACCACGCTAGAAGGCAGAAAGTACCATTTTTATATGGTCTTTGGTATGACCCGGCCGGGATTTGAACCCCTGCCTCCCGGGTGTGGGGCGGATGCTCTACCAACTGAGCCACCACTCCGGTATGTAGGATAACTAAGTAGACGGTTATGCTGTTCATTCCATCTAGCTACATTGCTCCGCACTGTGTATGTTTATATATTTATATATTTATTCCATCTAGCTACAATGCTCCGCACTGTGTGTGTTTATATATTTATATATTTATTCCATCTAGCTACAATGCTCCGCACTGTGTGTTTATATATTTATATGTACATATGTATACAGTGATCCCTCACTTATCGCGGTTAATGGGTTCCAGAACCGACCGCGAAAAGTGAAAAACCGCGAAGTAGCGTCACCCCCCTTTGTGGAATTCCAGCCTGATCTCGTTAGTTTTTTGATACATAAAATAATGTATAAATAATATAAATAATACGTACGTTCATTCTCTCACGCTCTCTCTCTCGGGAGAGAGAGAGAGTGAGAGAATGAAAAGGATCTCGCGAGAGATGCACTCTCGCGAGATTCTCGAGCCGAGCCAACACGAGAACAAAATCTAGAGTCGGGAGCGATCTCTTAGTGGGGGGATGCTGGCCAGCGAATCAGAGAGGTGGATTTTGAGTTGTGCGGGCTCTCCGTGTTGATACCTGATGTTCTAATGTATTTTTTCTCAATTTTGAATTTTTGATGAATATTTTTGAAAAATCCGCGATGCACTGAGGGCGCAAAAGGTGAAGCGCGAAGTAGCGAGGGATCACTGTATTCGCTGCTCTTGTTTTTTCTTGTCTTCTGATTGTTGCTCTGAGTGTTGCTATCCCTGTGCTGTTGCAATCCTGGAATTTCCCCATTGTGGGACTAATAAAGGCTTATCTTATCTTATCTTAGTATAGCTAGTATATAGCTAGCTATATAGCTATTACCACAGTTATGCAGATGATACACAAATCTACCATCTCAACAAGCGACTATGGTCCAATTAAAACCCTGATCAAATGCATTGGTCAAATTAAAGAGTAGATGTGCCAGAATTTTCTTCAGTTAAACAAAGACATAACTGAAATAATAGTTTTTGGAGCCAAAGAAGAAAGACTCAAAGTTAGTGCTCAACTTCAATCAATGATGCTAAAAACCAGCAGCCAAGCCAGAAATCTGGGTGTGGTTCTGGACTCAGACCTGAATTTTAACAGTCACATTAAGACAGTAGTGAAATCAGCCTATTATAACTTAAAGAACATAGTGAGGATTAGAGGTCTGATGTCTCAGCAGGAGCTAGAAAAACTTGTCCATGCATTTATCTTCAGTAAACTGGACTACTGTAATGCTGTCCTCACAGGTCTCCCTAAAAAGTCCATCAGACAGCTGCAGTCAGTTCAGAACGCTGCAGCTCGAGTCCTCACTAAGATCAAGAAAGTAGATCATATAATTCCAGTCCTCAGATCTTTACATTGGCTTCCTGTCTGTCAAAGAATAGATTTCAAAATACTGCTGTTGGTTTATAAAGCTCTGAATGGTTTAGGGCCAAAATACATCTCAGATCTGTTGGTCCATTATGAACCACCCAGAGCCCTCAGGTCGTCAGGGTCAGGCCTACTATCTGTGCCCAGAGTTAGACCCAAACATGGTGAGGCAGCGTTCAGTTTTTATGCTCCTTACATATGGAACAAACTCCCAGAAAGCATCAGGGCTGCTGAAACTCTCAGCTGCTTTAAATCTAGGTTAAAAACTTTCCTATTTGCCTTTCAGTATAACAATTGTTAATCTCCCACAATGTACTGTAACTTTTATTTCTTGCACATTTTCTGTCTTATTCTATTTTAACTTGTTTTTGTTTCTCTTTAATTTACATTTTAGTTTGCTTTTAAATTCTTATGTGTTCCTTTTGCAACTTCCTGTAATGCTTTAACATTTTTATGTAAAGCACTTTGAATTGTCTTGTACACAAAATGTGTCATGACAGGGAGAATGATCAGCTCACATGCAGGGCTCTTACACCAACGAACCCACACGACACAGAGAAGCTATGTTTAAACACAATTTTATTAATCAAAAAGAACACGAAGTTAGGAAAAGATGCCACTCGCCAGAGGAGAATCCAGCCTGCAGACTTGCTGAGAACGCCCCACATAGAAGATGCCAGGGGGAGGTGGGGTAGTGGGACTGGTCCAGGGCACAGTCCAAGGATGGATAATTTTTTCACACATGGGGAATTGTTTGGAGCTCCTTGTACAGAGATGTAGAGTGATGATAATCTAGTCAGTGGCGGTAATGCACCTGTAAGCTGGTTGCCAACCGCCAATCAAATCTAAAAGAAGAAGAAGAAATAATGAGAAGACGAAAGCTGATTAGTGAGAGGAGGGAGACTGGAAATGGGAATTCCAAGAAAGCAACTTACGGGAGGCGAGCAGAGAACCCGGCAGAGGAACCCAGCAGGAACAGGCGAACCAGCGGCATGGAGCTGGCAGGAAGTGGGAAGGCGTGGAGCTGGGTGAAGTGTCTGACCAGGTGGAGTGAAGCAGCCTGCAGCGATGACGAAGATGATGGAGCAGGTGAACGCACAACGAGCCCCGGAGATGCACCGTGAAGATGGCAGCAACCTGGGGAAGAGGAGGAGAACAGGGATAAGAATAGGGTTCCTAGAAAAGTAGCAATCACTTACTTGCCTTTGCTTATAATGGCAGTATACCCAACGAGCCAGCGCTGGAGTGTTCACAAACTGGTCCTTTAAACGCTGGCGGTGAAGAGACAACAGGTGCATCCACTTACGCACGTGTAGTGATTACCTGCAGAGCCGGGCAAACTCTCACAGGAAGGGAGGGGGAGTGTGCGCTCACCTGATCATGACAAAATGTGCTATACAAATAAATTTGCCTTGCCTATGTCCTGTTCATACAGGCTGCAGAGAGAGCAGAGAAACTGAAGGAGCAACAGAAAAAGGAGGAAAGGGAGAATCTTGCTGAGATGTGGCATATAGTGACATCTGACATGATGACAGAGTGTGTAGAGGGAGCAGAGAGACAGGTGGGAGGAGGAAGGCCACCGCAGGTTCTGCCAGACAGGTGGAAGGGGATGAGTTCTGAGCAGCTGAGTGCCATTCACAAGGAGAGAAAGGAGCAGCGCCTAGAGAGACAGGTATTGGAATCATTCTATGGGGGGATCATTGGATCCTCATTACAGCAGCAAATGCTTGAGAGATGATTTATGTGATAATATCCAATAATCATTAACCTGTATACCAGGGGTGCCCAATCATGTGCCATGGAGGGCCAAGACCCTGCAGGTTTTCTCTTCTACCCAGTCTCTTCAGCAGGTGTTTTCACTTATCAGCAATCAGTGAGAAGAAATTCAATGAAATCTACTGTTGAAGACACTGGTTGGTGGTAAAGCCTGCAGGGTCTTGGCCCTCCATTGCATATGATTGGACACCCCTGCTGTACACTGTAACTGACAGTGGTGTGCTCAAAGGGATCACCTAATTGTTGGGATCTTTCTGAGGCTTTCTGAGGCTTTACCCTGCAATATAAAGTGCTATGAGTTGACAGTTGTGAAATGGTGGTATATAAATAAAGTTGATCTGAACTGAATTGAACTGGGACAATTGAGTGATATCAGTGCTGGGTATAAATCATAACTTGTCACAAGCTGAGCCAGCTTGGCTTTCCCTGGCTCAGTCTCGATCGCTTTGGGGGTTGTGGTTACTGGTTATGTGCATTTTTGTGTATTTATTGTACTGACTCCCTTATCCATGCCACTGTCTGACCGGCAGCTGTTAGTCTGCGCCCGTGACCTATTTTCTCTCACACTGCTGACAGTCTGTCAGTCCAGCCACACCCCCTCACTCTCCTTTGACTCCATCAGCTGTTTCCTACCCCAGTAACATCCCCCCCGCGTCTCGCCCAAGTGTTCCTTATTTGCCACGCCAGTGGCGTCTGTACAAAGGCAACTCTTTGCTGGACAGACGCCGCTGGATCATTGTACGTGTTAGACGGCTGTGCTTCGCCATCTAACCGTCAAAGTCACTGAAGGGTTTTTGGCTCGCCGCTCTACTGGAGGACCCATTCCGCTTAGGCTGTGAGTAATCTTAGCATTTCTCTGTTCAGTTGTGCCGCCACGCTGTAGTGTTTCCGAGTGTGGCACAACTGCTTCCCACTTTCCCCTACACAGCCTAGCTTTTCAAGTGGACTCCGTTAAGCCCAGCAGCCTAGCCATTTGTATGGTTTGCCCCGAACTGTGTCAATAAATGTGTGTGTGGTAACCCAAGCATTTAAATCCTCATTCTTCCTTCTCTCCACCGTGCACAATGAAGGGTGCACGGGGGAGTTTATGACATATCTAAATGTACTCTTAAGCTGGATTTATGCCCCCACGTCACGTCAATGCCATTACCGACGCAAGTCGCCAACACAATTATCAGCAATTTTTTCTTGTGTTTGAATACGTTGTTGCGTTGCCAAAATGGGTTTCTACTGATGTGCATAGTGATTTGTGTTCATCTTGTGTTTTTTTTTTTTGTATTAAATAGTAATGGATAAAAGCAGATTGTGATGGAGTTGGAACTAATAAATGTTAAAAAAAAGCAACTTTCCAGATGATTGCTGCAACAGGGGAAAGAGAGAATATGTTGGAGAAAACTATGTCCGACCACCATTGCTGCAGTCATTTGACAATGTACGTAATTAATGGAGTCAGAACAAGTCATACAAATGTTGTGTATCTGCTAACTTTCCCAATATTCTTTTTAATTCAGACCATTGTTTATTACCTCCGCCAGGCCACAGGCCAGGAGGTTATGTTTTTGCCGGGGTTTGTCTATTTTTCTGTCTGTCTGTCTGTTGGTTAGCAAGATAACTCAAAAAGGTTTGGATGGATTTCCATGAAACTTTCAGGCGTTGTTGGAAATGGTACAAGGAAGAACTGATTAAATTTTGGGGATGATCCGGATTACCGTCTGGATCCAGGAATTTTTTAAAGGACTCTTTAACATTGTGAGATAGGGCCATTTTCAACATGTGTGCAGGCGCAATGGAGGGCGGTGGTCGTCGTGTCTGACGAACACGAACTCCACGTTATTCAAAGTTTTAGGCACAAAAGCACGCGGAAAACAGTGGTGGGTCGGGCCCGGCAGCGTGCCTGTGTTTGCGCTATGCTGCAAAAGCTGAGACGGGCAGCTGTCAGCCGCGGGATTATTTGGCAGAAATTCCCCGGGCAGCCATAGGGGCTGCGCAAAAACAAGCTCTCTGCCAGGGAAGCTTTGTTTGTCTGTCTGTCTGTCTGTCTGTCTGTCTGTTGGTTAGCAAGATAACTCAAAAAGTTTTGGACGGATTTCCATGAAACTTTCAGGCGTTGTTGGAAATGGTACAAGGAAGAACTGATTAAATTTTGGGGATGATCCGGATCACCGTCTGGATCCAGGAATTTTTTAAAGGATTCTTTAACATTGTGAGATAGGGCCATTTTCAACATGTGTGCAGACACAATGGAGGGCGGTGGTCGTCGTGTCTGACGAACACAAACTCCGCGTTATTCAAAGTTTTAGGCACAAAAGCACACGAAAAACAGTGGTGGGCCGGGCCCGGCAGCATGCCTGTGTTTGCGCTACGCTGCAAAAGCTGAAACGGGCAGCTGTCCGCCGCGGGATTATTTGGCAGAAATGCCCCGAGCAGCCATAGGGGCTGCGCAAAAACAAGCTCTCTGCTGGGGAAGCTTCCAAATCCTCTTTTGGCGCGGAGCGCATCCCCAATAAAGCCCACGGTAACCTGTCCACCCAATTTGCATCCATCACTGAACCCCTGAGTGCTGCTTTCAGTGATCTATGAAAATGCTTGCATTGAGGCAGCATGAAATAAAGCGGCGTTGTTGGAGGTTTTAAGTAGAGTTTTATTATCATACCGCCGTCACAAGCTCCGCTCCCGGCGCCGTGCATGAGCGCCGAGAGCGAGCCCACAGCTCTCAGTGAAGAGAGGACACAAAGTCTGTGTCCTGCAGCAGAGATTGAAGTGAGAGTGAGAGAATGAGAGCATGGTTACAATGCAGTATATATACACCCAACTACAACAATACATCAAAGCATTCACAGTAGTTGGTCTGATCAAAGAGATAACAGGACAGGCATGAGACATTTGCATGAAAGGCAACAATTAACATCACAGAAGTGAGCCAGACGAAACGGGGCTGCCTGTAGACATTAATACACATTTCACTGTTCTGTTATTTGCTCTAGCCGAGCGCTGTGTTTGACCAGTCTGTTTGTGGGGATTTACACCAAAGCACATCTACATATGTAAGATGCTCAGAAGAAGCACAGTAAGGACAAGATGCATGAACACTTTAACTTCACGGCTGTAAACGCAGCATGCAGCGGAAAAAACCCAGGAGTGCGAGCTGACTGTCTCTGTGTTCTGTCTGTGTGTTGTGGGGGTTGAATCAAACCGCTACACTGCTTTCCCCCCCAGAGGGAACGGTAGGGGACCGTGACCTCGATGTTGCAGTCTGGGCAGCGAGCAGGGAAAAGCTCTGTGCAGGAGGGGGGGGGGTAGTACATGCTGACCGGGCGCGGGAAAATCGTTCGAGTCGCGCCAAAAGTGTTTGCTGCTCCGCGATGTCCCGTCTGAACATGCAGAGATCAGAAGAAGAAAAATTAGTCTCTGGCTCCTCTCGTGGCCATGAAGAAAAGCAGGAGCGGCTGTAAGAAAAAAATAAACAAAAGCAGAGGGACTGGCGTGTTGGCTTTAGGTGCAGGAGCAACCCCAAAGCCCTCCAGGAACAGCTGACGGCTGAAATCCCTTTGTGCCGTGACTGAGACCATTAAAAAATCCAGTGGCAAGCTGCGTGCTTGCTTCAGGTGAACGGGCAGCCCTGAAGGTTCCGAGGGTGGCGATCGGCCGTTTTTCTCAGGCATGTGCAGCGGCGGAGGACGATGGCGGTCTCTTGTAGCCTTTATTGTCCCGTGCGTGATGCGTCGTCCTCGTAACTCCCCAGTGCGCGCGCGGGGGTTCCGTGCTTGGGTGGGCTGCTGGAGAGGAGAACCAGGGTGCAGAAACTTGGTGGAGATCGGCGCAGACGGCGCCGATAAAAATCCAGGTTGAGCTATGGCTGTAGATTGGCCATGGAGCGTTGGAGCGGTGAGAGGAAATAGACGATCTTTTGTCCCTCAGGCTCGTGCAGATGCGTTGGAGCGGTGAGCGGGAATAGACGATCTTTGTTCCTCAGGCTCGGGCGTGGTGCGTTCAGGTCCACGCGTTGCGTTCTCCGCCGGCCATGGAGGACGCCGTCGTGGAGAAGGGACGAGGTGCCCGCGCTCTCGTGTGAAGGAGCTGCGAGCGCGGCCGGTCCAGCGTGGATGAGCAGATCTCAGACGTGCAGATCTCATCCTGAAGAACGGGTCACCAGTGCAGCTGTCCAGCTCAGAAGGCTGCGTCGCACAAAACGTGTGCGTCTTCAAGGGGTCACCAGTGAGGCGGCATGAAATAAAGCGGCGTTGTTGGAGGTTTTAAGTAGAGTTTTATTATCATACCGCCGTCACAAGCTCCGCTCCCGGCGCCGTGCATGAGCGCCGAGAGCGAGCCCACGGCTCTCAGTGAAGAGAGGACACAAAGTCTGTGTCCTGCAGCAGAGATTGAAGTGAGAGTGAGAGAATGAGAGCATGGTTACAATGCAGTATATATACACCCAACTACAACAATACATCAAAGCATTCACAGCAGTTGGTCTGATCAAAGAGATAACAGGACAGGCATGAGACATTTGCATGAAAGGCAACAATTAACATCACAGAAGTGAGCCAGACGAAACGGGGCTGCCTGTAGACATTAATACACATTTCACTGTTCTGTTATTTGCTCTAGCCGAGCACTGTGTTTGACCAGTCTGTTTGTGGGGATTTACACCAAAGCACATCTACATACGTAAGATGCTCAGAAGAAGCACAGTAAGGACAAGATGCATGAACACTTTAACTTCACGGCTGTAAACGCAGCATGCAGCGGAAAAAACCCAGGAGTGCGAGCTGTCTCTGTGTTCTGTCTGTGTGTTGTGGGGGTTGAATCAAACCGCTACAGCATAACCCATTGGCCTGTGGGTTGTACGCGATTGTGCGATGAATTGCAACGCCCACAGCCTGGGAGTTTGGAGATGGAGGAGATGGACACAACAGCAACACTTGAGTTTATTACCTCCGCCAAGGAGGTAATGCTTTTACTGGCATTTGTCTGTTTGTCTGTCTGTCTGTCTGTTGCCAACATAACTCAAAAAGTTATGAACGGATTTTGACGAAATTTTCAGGAAATGTGTGTAATGGCACAGGGAACAGATGATTAGATTTTGGTGATGATCTGAGAGTGCATACCTCCACCAAGGCCTTTGTTTGTATTTGTGCCGCAGGATTACACAAAAACTGCTGGATGGATTTGGATGAAATTTTCACCAGAGGTGGTTCTTGGCCTAGAGAGGAACCCATTACATTTTGGTGATGATCTGGGAATGCATACCTCAGCCAAGGCTCTTCTCACAGTGTGTCAGCCACAAAACTCCAAAACTAATGGACAGACGTGGATGCAATTTTCACCACAAGTGGCGATAGGCCTACACACAAGCCCATTACATTTTGGAGGTGATCCATGAGAAACGGAAGGAGCCTTGGCGGAGGTATGCGCTCTATGAGTGCTTTTCTAGTCTGAATTGCTCTGGAAGTGGTGCCATGGTGAACGAACAGAGTGGAGTATAGACGAGAACCAGGAAATGTGAAGGAGGAGACAAAATGGTCCAATCACAGCTTTTGCGGTCGGTGTCAGGTGACACAGGGGGTATTGTGTCGCTACTGCATCGGTGCCATTGCCACTGAGTCGACCCGATGCAGGGGCATAAATCCAGCTTTAGACACAACCCAACCCCTATGTATGTGCAGTTCAGGGTTAGAGCATGTTATTCCACACTAAACTTCAATGCCGACATATAAAATCATTGAAAGCTTTGACGTTTTTGATTTAGGAGTTTCATTTTCATAAAGCTTTTTAGTGAGTGTTTTTGTGAGTTTGAATAGCTTTTCCAAGATTATTCCAAAATTTCCTTGCAGTTTTCAGCTTCTGTGTCTACTTCCCTCTGTGCTTATTACAATTTTTTAGCCCCATACAAAAAAGTTATGCAGGGAATCAAAATTTAAAAAAAAAAAAAAAGGCAGAAGAATGTCTGAAAAATATACACTTTTGTTATCTATGTAACATCTTGGCGGTTGCTCAGGTACGTATGTCACATGGCCTTATGGGGCAGTCTCAACCCTTAGGTTCGGGTTAACAAAAGACCTTTTCAAAAATACCATCTTTATCTCATATCTTTTTTCTGTCTTTTTTTTTTTTTTTAGAGACAACGTGAAGCTGAAAAGATTCAGGATACAGCTTGGGACCTCCATCTCCTGAAGCTATCAAGAGAAGCAGAGGAAGAAGAGAGGAGAGCAGCTGAACTGAGGAGAGAGCAGAGAATTAAAATGGACCAGTACAACATGCAGCTGGCGCAAGAGCAGCGAGCACAGTGAGTGCTGCACAGTCACACAGTATATAGCTGTCATGATGAGGCAGTACAATTTACATTTTGGTTTTAAGTGAATGCAGACTCTCATATAGAGTTCTAATGTATAGGGGGTACTGTAGTTACTCAATGCTGTATGTGTTTATCTGTATTTCTGCCCCAGTCAAGAGTTCCTGAATAAGAAGCTGTACACCAACAAACCCACCAAGGACTACTTTTATCAGTTCAACACCAGCTCCCGCTGACATACACTGAGACCGTCTTCCTGTGACAATGAGCCAATAAAATCAGCTGATTATCCCATTCATCATCAGTGTGAACAGCTCACATTTTTATATGACGTGCATATAATGACATATTTATTAATGCCCTTATTTCCTGATTCTGACAAAAAATAAATAAAAATGAAACCTTCTTTGGTACAGATTGTTCCACGTACTTTATTTTTCAGTCATATTTTCAATTACAGTGGCAGATCCAGAAAGCAGTTACACATGTATTTGCCCATTATGTGTTACAAGAGCCACACCTTCTATTGTTCATCTATTATGCAGGCATTATCGTTGTGTTAACAGTGGACCCCACACACACCAAAAAGAGGCACATCTCCCTTCAGCAGGGCCCGCACATGCTATCCATTCTAGCTTTGCCTGTTTACCTCCCTCCACTCAGTTTTTTTTAGCTGTAGAGAAGGTTCTCTTAAATAAACCAATTAATTTGTATGTTTTTAAAAGACTTTTTAACTATAAAAAGAAAAAAAAATGGAAAAGCAAAGGCCAGTGGTTTCCCCTTGAAACACGAAAAGCAAAGAGTGAGAGGCAGTCGAGTGAGTATCTGTGTGTACACTCATCCCTCATTCAAAGCTAACATTTGCCCCAAACACTGACAAACACAGATGTCCAGCAGCAGATTGTTGAGTTAGAATATTGGCATATTTGGAATCATTCATAGCTCCTGTATGAAAATAGAATTTTTTTTAAAAAGCTTTATTTGTCCTGAGTGTGTCTGTTTAACCAACAACAGGGAGGCCTGCTTAGACATGCCACTTTCTCCCTCAGAGACTGACAGGTGATGTTTAGCCAGTAGCAAGCTTGTGTGTGAGCAGGGAGAGAATTGCATATAGTTACTCCCTGTGCCACGTACTGACTCACTGTATTCTCCCTCCGCATAACTGCACCAGACAAAAACTCACAGATATTCACTGCACTGCAAGACATTGCTGAATGATTATAGCCTATCCTGGCCTTTGCTGTAATGTAACTACTTTCACTAAATGACGATGATGTACATTTTTTTTTTATTTTTAAATGTTGATATGTTTGCAAACACCTACAGCACAATGTGGATTTTTTTTTCTTTTCACCCCTTAACTCTAATTTTTTTCCCACCCCCACAAGCTCACTGCAATCTTTTCTCAAAAACAGAACGTTTGAATTCATAGCAGTAGGTACAGAAGAAGAAAACTACAACTTGCAACATTTTTTTTTAAATCAATGGCATTTAAATCTGCACAATTTCATATCAAACATGATTCTTTGAGGATTTTATTTACATTCAGTGGAAAAAATGGTTCTAGGTCTCTTTATCTCACCTGTATGCTGCATGTTAATACAAAGTAAGCCTAGCCCTGAAAAGAATACATTCTTTGCATTTGATATAAATACCAACTTTTTACTTTTGCCATACATCACACCTGTCAACCTTTACACCTGTCTACAACTTGCATTGCTGAAAGTCGGAAAACAAAACTCAAGCTTTTGCCCATGGAGCTCCACTCTCTAATCTCAATATACATAAATACTGCCTCGCGGTTTGTGTAGTATGAGATGGACAGGTATGAAAAGATTGTTAATTAGAGACAACAACGTTTTAATATGGTGTAGAAAGAGACAAAGACAGATACAGAAAGCTACACATAGGTCTTGACACAAAAGAATTACAATATTTCCAATAATGACATTACACTTCTGGTGAGTAATGACATCAATCTGGTGCTTTATGCAAACCTTGCAGGCACAGGAACTCAGTAGGAGCATGTACATATCTATAATACTGTATTATGGCTAGATAGATGTAGATGCAGCTATATACACCAGATGCTACTCAGCATTTTCACAACAAGATCCCCTTTATGCATCCAAAGTTATCTCTAGTAAGAAACTTGGCTTCACTCGACTTCGATGAAAACAATGAAAAATGTCAATGAAGAGGAGTCAAAGGTTTTATATAAACAGTGGTAGAAAACAATTAGTGATAAGAAAAAAATGGCTGACAACAAAATGATCTGTATTCAAATGCAATAACAAAAATAACTTTAAAAAAGTCACAAGTGTAATCTGAGACATCGAATGACATTAGACATATAAGAAAAATCATGTACAAACATCAGATGTGACTAAGATTCAAGACTTGTTACAGCAGCGTAAGCCGTCTGTTTCCCTACAGTGTGGATCATCCTCTTTCAATGCACTACTCTGCAGCTCTTTACACCACAGCTGCAACCCCTGATATTTCTAACTGTACAACATTCTGTCTTTATGCTTCTGTGGTATTATTTGCTGAGGAAAAAAAAAAGAGAACAATGGGGGGGGCATTAATGTTTGTCATTTTGATTTGTTGTAAACTACTCAGGCAACAAAACATGAGGGAAGGGTCAAAGGACAGATTCACGTCAGTCAGATTTGTGTCACATTGTCCACACTACTTTGGACACTCCTTTGGTCAAAAATAAGTCCAGTCAATCGGGTGACTGCCATGGCCATCAGTCAGTACATGATTGTGTGTTAGTCAAAGTACAGATCTGCAAATCAGTAACAGGGAGCAGGAGCATATGGGCACATACGTGTTGACATAATTTGGTCTAATGGTCCCCCGATGGGTGTGTGTGTGTGTGGGGGGGGGGGGGGTTAGTCGAGTATGGTGACTGCGTTGGGCATGCCGTTGGTGGCGGGGGAGATGGGATTGGGGTTGAGCGGGGAGCTATCTGTGAGGGTGGTGAACCCATCGGGAGCCCCGCTGGGACGGCTGATCTGGCTGGCTAGAGACTCATCTATGTTGAGCTCCGTGGTCATGGCACTGCTGCCATTGAAGTCCAGGTTGTCCTCGCTGCACAGCTTGCTTTCCTCACACAGGGATGGCTGACTCGCTGTCCGTTTCTCCTCAAGATCACTGCGGCATGTGAGAGCAGGGAGACAGTCAAAAGCAAGGAATACTGTCACACGGCACATCACATGCAAGCTATGAATGCAATGATACATTAAATCAATCCCTCCATCAATTAGTTTGTTGTGTTTTAACCAGAATAGATAGCTCTCAGTTACCTGGGTCCAGATGTGTACAGACAATCAAGTTGACTGTTCTAATTATAATTCATTCACTAAGAAAATTTGCTGATTTTCAAGGTACATGGCACAAGAATCAGTTAAATGTAACTGACTTTTGGACTATTGGTTATACTTAAGAGGTTTATAGATTGTTATTCACAGGTTTTTAGAATGATTTACAGACTTACACGATGAATTAAGAAGAAAAAAAGCAGACAAGCCAATAGCAGAAATTATAACTAACAGCAGAACCATATACAGAACGTTGTACTATAGTTAAACCAAATGTTACAGGTAAGTCATACGCTTAAAAATATGCATTTGCACAGGTTGGAATAGTGAGTCACATCACAGCATACCTTTCTAGAGATCTGCATAGCAGGGGCAGGCATTCAGGAGAGGAAGGAGCAATGAAAGGATTAGGCAGAACAAATGGTGTTGGGGAATCAGGGTTGTGTTAGAAATTCAAACATCTGCAAATGGGTAGCATTCAAAAAAAGCAGCAAGCATTTACAGTAGATGACAAACCTGTACTCTCCGAAAGTTTCATCCTTCATAGGCCGTGCTTCTGAGTCCATTGGGCCCTCTTCTTTATCTTTCACTGAGAAGTAGACAGATCAGTGGATTCCACTGTTAGTCACATCTTAACCATGTTTATGTCTCAGCCACTGTCACTAACATCAGTAATTATTAACATTTCATCATCTCAAGAGAGAGTTTAGTTATCTACTATCTACTACTCTTAGTAGCCACTTTAAACGGTATTTATTTGTTTGGATTATAGTTAGAATTTTGTATTTGCTTCTCATGTGATCTTTGGACAATATAGTGATTAGTGATAAGTATGGTCACACCCAGTGGGTATGGTCATTTACAATAATTAGTCCCACCTTTTTTCGTAACCAGAGCCCACTGCTTGCCTCTTACTTGAATGCAAAAAGGATAAAAGGAACGTCTGAGAGGATTGATTTCTCTCAGTTTGGCCAGTCATGGGCTGGCATGTCACAGCCAGTCTTTTCATTTGTGAAAATTGTTTCAGTTCCTGACAGGTCAGAGTCTCTACCTTATTTTAACAGCAAAAAAGTGCAACATTAACAGTCTGTTAATGACATTTTTATAGGAAATTTGTACAGGGGAAAAGAGGGCTAATGCTGAGTAATTGGCGTTTTACACTGCTAAATACATAAGAGTACTCTGAGGCCAGTGCAATATCCCTCACCTCTGTTTTCTCTGAAGATCCCAGTATCTTACTGAAACAAAGTAGTTTTCAACATTTTCATGCTCATCATAAGTGTATATTAAATCCTACTACCTAATTTCAAAACATTTGGAACCAGAATGTCAATGATGGAGTAGCTCATTCCGGCCTGACAAAATCACCCTCCTGACCATTGACCTTGACCTTAAGCACAGCCTAGATACAGACCCATTTTTGAAATATGCTGATGACATGGCTATAGTCGGGCTGTTTCATAAGAATAGTGCTTGTAATTATGTTGCTCAGGTGCATAAGTTAGAGAATTGGTGTAAGTCCCATTCTCTTTTGATTAATGTTAATAAAACAAAGGAACTTATTTTGAGTAATAATGATTTAGCAACACATGTGTCACTTTGCAACCAGCCTGTGTGAGATTGTAACTTTTTTAAAGTATTTAGGAACATACAGTAGGGAAAATAAATATTCAACACATCAACTTCCTCATTAAACATATTTCTGATGGAGCCATTGTCCTGATATTTTCACCAGATATCGGTCATCATCATCATCGTCATAGCAGTCTGTCATGGGCGACAATGACTGTTTCATTTAGGTCTGAGATATCAGTAACAACCCAAGTAATCCATACATACAAAGTAATTAAGGCAACTGTGTTCACAGAACAAGTTATATTTAATAAAGTGGAATGATACAGGGAATAAGTATTGAACACGGTTGGGGAAATTCATTTAATATTTAGTAGAAAAGCCTTTGTTGGTAATAACAGCTTCCAGGCACCTCTTGTATGGAGAAACTAGGTGCAGGCATTGCTCAGGAGTGATTTTAGCCCATTCTTCCACACAAACTGTCAGATCTTGAAGGTTCCATGGGTGTCTTCTATGAACTCTGATCTTCAGTTTGTTCCATAGATTTTCAATTGGATTCAAGTCAGGTGACTGACTGGGCCATTCTAGCAGCTTTATTTTTCTTCTCTGGGGCCAGTTGGCAGATGGCAACAGATTCTTATCAAGGATGTCTCTGTACATTTGTCCATTCATCTTTCCTTCCATTATATGAAGTCCGCCTGTACCATGTGCTGAAACACCCCCACACCATGATGGAATGTACAGTGCCATTTCTCCTCCAAACATGTTGTGGCATGTTGTGGCATCCAAAAACTTCAATTTTGGTCTCATCTGGCCAGACTATATTCTCCCAGTATTTTACTGGCTTGCCCAAATGTTGTGCTGCAAACTTTAAACGAGCTTCACTATGCTTTTTCTTCAGCAATGTTGCTTGCGAGGTGAGTGGGCATAGAGCCCATGTCGGTTGAGTGCATTCCTTATTGTTTTCTTTGAAACAGCAGTACCTGCTAACTCCAGGTCTTTCTGGAGCTCTCCACGAGTGGTCTTTTTTTTTTTTTTTTTTGTTACTTCTTTGTACCCGTAGGTAGATTTGGTTTGCAGTCTGGTGACAAGCCACCGGCTGCTGGTCGCTGCGTGCGCGAGCGCCCTAAACCTACATGTTTTTGGTATGCGGGAGGAAACCGGAGAAATCCCGGAGTAAAACCACACAACACGGGGAGAACATGCAAACTCCACACAGCTCACTGTTGGTCGGGGGCTGGGATCGAACCCACGATCTCATGATCCCCGCGATCCCCCAGCCGAGGGTAAACTGTGCTGCCACAGTGCTAAACCACTGCGCCACCGTGGTCTTTGGCTCTTAGATAACTCTTCTGATTAGTCTTTTGACTCCTCTGTCAGAAATCTTGCGAGGAGCTCCTGGTCGTTGCCGGTTTATGGTAAAATGATGTTCTGGTGATAAAATGATGGCTCCAACAGTGTTCACTGAAACATTCATCAGTTTAGAAATGCACCTGTAGCCAGCTCTTTTATAACGTTTGCACACTTTTGAATGTGATTTTTTCCAGAAATTCCTCTTCGGTCTCCGAGGTTGTTATCTCAATCAATGCCAAAAAAGCATTTGATTGAGTTGAGTAGAATTATCTTTTTACTACACTCCATAAGTTTGGATTTGGTGACAGATTCATAAGATAAGCCTTTATTAGTCCCACAACGGGGAAATTCCAGGATTGCAACAGCACAGGGATAGCAACACTCAGAGCAACAATCAGAAGGCAAGAAAAAAAAAAAAAAAAACAAGCAAGCAAGAGCAGCTAATATACATATGTACGTATTACTATAAAATATATATATATACACACACACACAGACACACAGTGCAGAGCATTGTAGCTGGATGGAATAAATATATGAATATATGAACACACAGTGCAGAGCATTGTAGCTAGATGGAATAAATATGTAAATATATAAACACCCACAGTACGGAGCATTGCAGCTAGGTGGAATAAATATGCAAGTATATAAACACACACAGTGCGGAGCAATGTAGCTAGATGGAATAATATGTAGATATATAAATATATAAACACACCCAGTGCTGAGCATTGTAGCTAGATGGAATAAATATGTAAATATATAAACACACACAGTGCAGAGCATTGTTGCTAGATGGAATGAAACAGCATAACCGTCTACTTATATCATGGATTAGACTACTTTGTGGTATATATTACTCATATATTCCATACCTACATATGTTAGAGCATGTGGAAATGTTTGGTGACAGCATATGTAAGGAACTTCACACCTCGGAAAGGACAAAGGAATCTCACCCGCCGTGTGAAGATCAGAGACGTCCCAGGACGCGGCGGCGGAGACGGACTAGACACCTTCGCCCCCCAAGGCGAGGAGAGGAATTCCCATCACCTCCCAAGACGAAGAGAGGAGATAACAGAACAATGGGGGGATTAAGATAACGGGGGATGTCAGCTTGTGTAATGCATGTCTTTGATGTGTGCCTGTATTTAACCAGCGAGCTGGGCAGAAATCTTCCTCTTTGCCTTCTGCCAAGCTCTGCACCAGATGAGACAAGATAGAAGAGCTGTTCATTAAAGACTCTGTTTTTAATACAAAATCGCCTCATCATTTCCAGCTTCTCTACACTGGTGACCCCGACGCGAGTATGGACCGGAGGCGTTCTTCAAGCGACTCATCCGTGGCGACTCTGGCATACGCCAGCGACGACGCAGACGAGGGAACAAGCAGACAGCTGTTTCCCCCGGCAGAGGGTACCGAGAGAGCTCAACCGAGCTCCAGCACCGCCGTGAGAGCCGAGGCAAGGCACGCTCACCCGGCGGGCACAACAGTGATGATGTGCACGAACGCCGTCGCTGTCAAACTGCCAGATTTCTGGCGAGAAGACCCGGCCTCTTGGTTTCAACAAGCTGAAGCCCAGTTCATACTGGCGGGCATCACGGCAGACGATACTAAATTCTACCATATCGTCTCCAAACTCGACTCCGCCACTTCGAGGTGTGTGCGGAGCTTGATCCGGCGACCACCGGCCCAGGACAAGTATGAGACACTCAAGGCGACCATCGTGGCGAATTACGTCCCGTCAGCGGAGGAAAGAGCCGAGAAGATCCTAGCGGTCTACGGCCACAGAGGGGGCAATCCAAAGACCCTCATGGAGGATTTGCTGCAGCTCAAGGAGGAGGACAATGATAATTTCCTCTTCCAATTTATTTTCCTCAGCACGCTACCACCACACATGAGAGGGACACTCGCCAGTATGAAGTGCAACAATCATCAGGACTTCCGCACACTGGCCAACGAGGCTTATCGGCTCGTCAACGCCTGCAGGGAACTGACACCCACAGCGGCATCCGCAGACCTCAAAACTGACGCCCCGAGCCTTGGAGAGCCACAACCCACTGAGCAGACTCAACCCACGGTGACAGCGGCGCGGCCCAAGCGCAACAAACAGAATGACGTCTGTTATTATCACCACCGCTTCGCCGAGAAAGCCCGAAAATGTTTTCCCCCCCCTGCAAGTTTACGATGTCGGGAAACGCCAAAGCCGAGGGCCGTTAACAGCAGCGGTTCTCGGCGAGAAAAATAAGCTGTTATACGTGACGGATGGACACACAGGCAAGCAGTTCCTCATCGACACGGGAGCTCAGCTGAGTTTCGTCATGCCCTCCCACGCAGATCGAGCCATGGGCACCCGGGGCAACGGAGCAGTGGCAGCCAACGGCTCTGACATCGACACGTTCGGGGAAAAGAGCCTGCACCTCCTCATTCACGGCCGCAGCTACAGATGGACATTTGTTGTAGCGGTGGTGAGTTTTAACTTGTTAGGTGCAGATTTTCTGTGTGCACACGGGTTATTAGTGGATCTAGCAAATAGGCGCCTGGTTAATGCACTATCTTTTGCTTCTATTCCATGCTCAGCTCGAGTCTCTCCACCACCTGTGCAGGCCAACGTCACCACGGCAGGAGGTAAGTTTGAGCAACTCCTCACCCAATTTCCAGCACTCACAACCCCCAAATTCTCAGCCACTGTAGCCAAACACGGGGTTAAACACTTCATTCCAACAACAGGACCTCCCGTTTTTGCCAAAGCTCGCCACTTAGACGCGGCCAAGCTCAACATAGCAAGGGACGAGTTTGCAGCTCTCGAAAAATTGGGCATTGTTAGACGCTCGAAGAGCCCTTGGGCTTCACCACTTCACATGGTTCCGAAATCCGACGGTTCTTGGAGACCGTGCGGAGATTACCGCAGATTAAACAACGCTACAGCGCATAACCGCTACCCCACCCCTCACATACAGGACTTTTCACTGCATTTAGCGGGTGCGCGCATTTTTTCAAAGATAGACTTAGTCCGCGGTTATCACCAAGTCCCAGTCCGAGCTGAAGACATTCCTAAAACAGCGGTTATAACCCCTTTCGGCCTTTTTGAATTCCTGCGAATGCCGTTCGGCCTCAAAGGCGCTGCTCAAACTTTTCAACGTATGATGGACGCAGTCCTACGCGACCTCCCCTTTGTTTTCGTCTACCTCGACGACATGCTGGTAGCCAGCTCATCCGAGGAAGAGCACGAGCAGCACCTCACTACCGTTTTTCAGAGGCTAGAAGAGCACGGACTAATAATTAATCCAGCCAAATGCAAATTCGGCGTATCACAAATTGATTTTTTGGGACATAGAGTCTCCCCGAAAGGGGCAGTTCCGCTTCCAGACAAAGTTCATGCGATAGAAGGTTTTCCACGGCCCCAAACGGTCAAATCGCTACAGGAATTTTTGGGGATGGTTAATTTTTACAACCGTTTCCTCCCCCATGCAGCTCAGCTCATGCAGCCCCTGTATGACGCGCTCAGAAAAAAGAAAGCTTCCAACGTGGTCGAATGGACCCCGGAGCGCGAACACACTTTCGCGGAAGTAAAAAATGCCCTAGCTAACGCCACAATGTTAATCCACCCAGATCCCTCGGCCCGCATTGCTCTAACCACAGATGCTTCAGACCTGGCCATAGGGGCAGTTGTAGAACAACTTGTCAGCGGGGTCTGGCAACCTTTAGCATTCTTTAGCAAATCGCTAAACCCGACGGAACGCAAATACAGCACTTTTGACAGGGAGCTGCTGGCGCTCCATTTGTCCATCCGCCACTTCCAGTTTTGGTTAGAAGGGCGGAGTTTCACGGCTTTTGTGGACCATAAACCGCTCACTTTTGCTATGGCTAAAATTTCAGAACCATGGTCGGGCAGACAACAAAGACAGCTAGCTGCGATTTCAGAGTTCACCACAGACATTCGACATGTAGCGGGCAAACTTAACGTAGTAGCGGACTGTCTCTCTCGCGCTGTGGCACCACCAGAGCACGAGGAGACAGATTACACTGCCTCAGCAGCGGAACTCTTCACTAACGCAGACACATACGCAGCACCTATCCATGAAGGGATAGATTATGCAGCCATGGCGGAAGAACAAGGCAGTGATGCGGACGTGCGCGCGCTCCTGTCTGGACCAACAGGGTTAAGGCTGGAGAAAAAAGGGTTGCGCGACGGCGTGCCCCCCCTAATATGCGATGTTTCAATCGGCCGACCTCGCCCGTTAGTACCAGCTGCTTGGCGCCGCCGCATTTTCGACGCAATTCACTCCCTCGCGCACCCAGGTGTGCGCGCCTCGGTTAAAATGGTCGCCGAAAAGTTTGTGTGGCCAGGCCTGCGCAAAAACGTAAAAGAATGGGCAAAAACTTGCATTCCTTGTCAACGCACCAAAATACACAGACACACAAAAGCCCCTCTGGAGCCTTTTCCAATCCCTGCTAGAAGGTTCGACCACATTTATGTCGACCTCGTGGGGCCACTACCTTCCTCCCAAGGTTTCACACACCTGCTAACAATGATAGACCGCACCACGCGCTGGCCAGAGGCAGTCCCTCTAGCGGCAACTACAGCGGAGGAAGTCGCTCGCGTTTTTCTAACAAATTGGGTGGCACGTTTCGGCGTCCCATCAGACATCACGTCAGATAGGGGGCCTCAATTTGTCTCAGAGCTCTGGTCAGCCATGTCCAACAGTTTAGGGGCAACAATTCATCGCACCACCGCTTATCACCCTCAGGCTAATGGGTTATGCGAGCGTTTTCACAGGTCCTTAAAGGCCGCCCTCAGAGCCTCATTAACGGACACAAATTGGGTAAATAAACTTCCCTGGGTTTTATTGGGGTTGCGTGCGGCACCTAAAGAGGATTTAGACGCTTCCCCTGCAGAATTAGTCTTTGCTCAGCCTATCAGACTCCCAGGTGAATTTTTACCGGAGAACCCGGAACCAGGGCACCTCCCAGCCCCAAGGTTTTTAGGCAGTAACGGACCGGACTCTCTCCACGGTCCAGCTCATCACTCCTTTCCACGAGTTTTTGTTCCTCAAACTTTAAAAAACGCCGAGTTTGTTTTTGTTAAGCATGAAGCTCTAAAACCAACGTTACGCCCAGTATACGATGGCCCGTACAGAGTGCTGGAAAATGGTGACAAACACTTTGTGCTTGATTATGGGGATAGAAATGAAACGGTCAGCATTGACAGACTCAAACCTGCCTTCTTGTTGAGAGACGAACCTGCACAGTTAGCACGAGCACCTCGATGAGGTAGACCCCCCAAGGGAAAAGTCTCAGCCCCCAGGCAGGGAACAAATAATCTCTCTCCTTCCCACACTGCAGATTCCTCACAAGAAGGTCCCAGCAGGACACCTAAACCAACCTACAGCAGTTTTGGGAGAAGATTAAAACCCAGACAGCACAGGGACTGATACCAACCACTCCGCAATTATTCACTAATTGTGCTGCAACAGTTTAGGACTGACTTATGATTGTACTATGCTGTTATGTTTACCACTGAACTCTCTTAGGAACATGGCTGCTTGAAAGTTTCTTCTGTGGCAACAGCTGTAACACGTAGTATGTCGTAGTAATTACCCTAGACTGTGAATCTTTCTGTGTCCTTTCCTAGTTGTTTGGGGGGCCTGTGGTATATATTACTCATATATTCCATACCTACATATGTTAGAGCATGTGGAAATGTTTGGTGACAGCATATGTAAGGAACTTCACACCTCGGAAAGGACAAAGGAATCTCACCCGCCATGTGAAGATCAAAGACGTCCCAGGACGCGGCGGCGGAGACGGACTAGACACCTTCGCCCCCCAAGGCGAGGAGAGGAATTCCCATCACCTCCCAAGACGAAGAGAGGAGATAACAGAACAATGGGGGGATTAAGATAACGGGGGATGTCAGCTTGTGTAATGCATGTCTTTGATGTGTGCCTGTATTTAACCAGCGAGCTGGGCAGAAATCTTCCTCTTTGCCTTCTGCCAAGCTCTGCACCAGATGAGACAAGATAGAAGAGCTGTTCATTAAAGACTCTGTTTTTAATACAAAATCGCCTCATCATTTCCAGCTCCTCTACAACTTTACACTTCCCCCCAGGTATAGCATTCATACTAATGACACCCACTCCACTTATTTTACATTATCGCGGGGCACTAGACAAGGGTGTCCTCTTTCTCCTTTGCATTTTGCCTTAGCCACTGAACCGCTGTCAACTGCTCTGAAATCTCTTCCACTTTTTCATGGTGTCTCTCGATCTGGTATTGAACTGAAATTGTCCCTTTATGCAGATGACCTGCTCCTGTATGTATCAGATCCATACTACATCAATATTATCCCTCTTAAAGCAGTTTGGCACTTTCTCTGGCTATAAAGTCAATCTTTCTAAGAGTGAATGCTATCCCATAAATTCCTCTGCTCTGTTACTTAAACAATCTGGCATACCTTTTAAACTTAGCTTGTCGGGGTTTGGATATCTGGGGATCAACGTGACCCACACTCCAACCTGTCTTTATGCTGATAATTTTTCTCTACTGATGAGTCAGGTCAAGGCAGACTTGCAGAGGTGGAATTCCCTACCACTGTCTTTGATAGGTAGAATTAATGCAGTGAAAATGAACTTATTGCCTAAATTTCTATTTTTTTCAGTGTATTCCTTTGTTCTTACCTATAAAGTTTTTCAAATCCCTTGACCAATTTGTTACAAACTTTTTGTGGGGCGGTAAAACTCCTAGGTTAAAGTATTCATTCTTGCAAAAGCTTAAACTCGATGGTGGTCTTGCATTACCTAATTTTCTGTTTTATTATTGGTCAGTGCATACTCACAAATTGATCCATTGGTTTCACTGTCTGGGGTTATTATGGTGTAGGCTGGAGGCTCAGTCACTTTCTTCTTCTTCCTTATTGGCTCTAGTCTCCTCCTCCCTACCTTTGAATCCTTCCAACTTTACAAGTAATCCTGTGGTGCTCTCCACCCTTAAGATTTGTGATCAATTTAGACGGCATTTTAAATTTTTGTCACCATCAACTCTTACACCTGTAACACAAGATCATCTGTTTGCTCCATCCCTTATTGATACCACTTTCACAATTTGGCCGCTGCCAATGGTGCACGTACCTTGTCGGGGTGCTTGTGTGCCTCAGCAACCCCCGGAGCTATGTCGAAGGGAGCCTAGTGCTCCCAGAAGGTTCAACCATGTCGAACACGTCCGCGAGGGGTAGAGGCCAGACTAAAGAGTGCACCCTGGTCCTCCAGGTTGGGGGTTGTATAGCATGTAACAAATCACTCACGGAAAACTCAAGTTTGTTACAGCAACAAATGTCCCAACGGCGGAACAGGTGGAAGAAGAGAGCGAACTCCCAACGGCTGTGAAGGCGGAGGAGGACAGACAGTTGCACGGGAAGAAGGGTCTCGGAAAGCCTGGCAGGCAACCTTTCTACAGGGTGGTCCAAGCTCTCGACAGCCCAGCCATGGAAGGCAGTTGGTCTATGGGAGGAACCCCCGACAAACGTCCACGGCTGAAGACGGAAATGCAGGACCCCTGCGGTGCCACAAACCTCTGCATCATGCATATCTGCTTCATGATGAGTCACACCGATGTTGCACGTGATGGTGCTCGTCCTCTGGGGATCCGCCGGGGAGGAAGAGTGCCGGGCCCTCAGCCTCAAAGGGGCCCACCCTCAGCTACCGGAGGTCACCTCACCTCGTCCTGCGTGACCAGGGGACAGGGAACGAGGAATGCTACTGGCCGAAAAGAGACATCAAAGGAGAGGAATGTCAACATCCCCCAGTGGAATGCAGAAGGAGTCTACAACCAAAAAATATCCCCTGCCGAAAGACTCCACTCAGAAGACATTGATGTTGCCTGCCTACAGGAGACCCACCTGAAGGAAAACCAACGCTTCAGTGTTAGGGGATACCAGGTCTTCAGGAAAGACAGAAAAGGAAGAACAAAAGGAGGAGTGGCGATTCTTGTCAAAAACGCCATACCAGCACAAGAGTTTGACGTCAGTACCAACAACCAGGCAGAAATCCATGGAGTTCGAATCATGGTTCACAATGAAAGCGTCACGATCTTCAATGTGTACTGCCCCCCAGAGCAAGATCTCTCACTTGACCAAATGGAACTCCCAGACCACCGATGCTTCCACCGATGCTTAGTCACTGGTGACTTCAACAGTCACTCAGAGGCATGGGGATACAGCGAAGCAGATAGAAGAGGAGAGGAGGTGGAAGATTGGCAAGTCGACTGTCGACTTGCCAGCTAATGAATGATCCTGACAGCTAATGAATGATCCTGATGATCCACCAACGTTCTTCTCCAGGGTATGGCTGAGTAACACCACGCCCGATCTTGCGTTTGCCACCAATGACATGGCCAGGCTGGCAACAAGAACAGTACTTGGCCAGCTCGGGGGAAGTGACCACAAACCTGTGAAGATTGGACTGGACATCAGCTACAAACCACAAACTAAGACATTCCCTAGGTGGAATTACAAGAAGGCCAACTGGGAGCGCTTCTCAACACTGGTGGACTGGTACTCTGCGGAGATCCATCACAAGCAGCAGAACCTCAACAAGAAAATCAGGGTGCTGAACCATGCTAATCTGAAGGCTGCAAATGAATCTATTCCTTGGGAAGCCAGAAAGAACTATAGGCCTTACTGGACAGAGGAGCTCCAGCAGCTTGAAGACAGTGTGGCAGAGGCAAGGAAAAAAGCAGAAGTAGATCCTACAGTAGAAAACAACATTGCCCTGAAGGCGGCCACTGCAAAACACAGGCAGACCTTTATACAGGAAGCTCGAAAAAGATGGCAAGAAAAGACAGAGCAGCTAAACTTGGATAAGGATGGCAATAAGCTTTGGAAACTTGCTCAAGTCCTCAACGACGAGAACAGCAAAAGCTTGTCGATCACAGTACAGGAAGATCAAGAATTGCTGACTGGCAAGAAAGCAGCAGATCATTTCATCAACCAGTATGCGAAGACGAGCCACCTTCAGATTCCATCAGAGAGAAGAAGGAATGTCAGAGGAGCCCAGCAAGTTCATCAGAACGCACAGATAGAACCAGTGATGAACTCGCCATTCACTCTCAAGGAGCTGGAGGATGCAATGTCAACACTGAAGCTGAAAAAAGCCCCTGGATCTGACAAGATCACAAATGAAATGTTGCTGAACCTTGGCCCCAAAACCAAGAAGAAACTTCTGCAGCTGTTCAACGACAGTTGGAGATCAGGGACTGTGCCACAGATCTGAAGAGAAGCCACGATGATTCCAGTGCACAAAAAAGGCAAAGACAAATTGAAGGCTGAAAGCTATCGCCCCATAAGCCTTACAAGCTGCATAGGAAAGCTGCTAGAGCATCTCATCAACACCAGACTCATGTGGCACTTGGAAGGAAAACAACACCTTCAGGCAGAACCGGTCTACAGAGGACCAAATAACATACATCTCTCAAGCCATAGAAGATGCCTTCCAAGAAAAGCAGCACACCCTCGCTGTGTGGATTGACCTAGAAAAGGCATTTGACAAGGTATGGAAAGACGGCCTCAAGTTGAAACTGTACCAGTGCGGTGTCGCTGGGCGCATGTACAAGTGGATCACCCAATACCTGCACAACAGAAGAGCCAGAGCCCAGGTCAGACAGTACTCCAGCAAGAAGAAGGTGCTGAGGGAAGGAGTCCCACAGGGAGGAGTGCTCTCCCCAACTCTCTTCCTTGTATTCATCAAGGACATCATCCAGAGTTTGCCAAGGAACGTACAAGGTGCCATCTACGCCGATGACCTAGCCCTCTGGTGCAGTGAGGAAAGCATTGTGACGGCAAACTACAGACTGCAGCAAGCTCTCCGGATAATAGAGGCATGGACCAAGTCATGGCTTGTGAGCTTAAATGAGAGGAAGACTACATACACCGTCTTCACCCTGTCCACCCAACCCCAGAAGGTGAAACTGCAGATCAACTCCCATGAGCTTCAGGCTGAATATGCACCCACATACCTCAGGATCACCATGGATCGCAGACTGACTTGGAAGAACCAGCTGCACAAGAACCAGGCAAGAGCAAAGATCAGGATGGCCTTAATGAAGAAACTGTCAGGAACAGACTGGGGTGCAGACCAGGGTGTCCTGAAGAAGCTCTATGTGGGGAGGATTCGGCCTGTTCTGGAGTATGGCATGGCGGCAACCTCAACAGCTGCCAAAAGCAACACTGAGAAGCTGGACAGACTCCAAAACCAAGCCATGAGAATGATGACAGGAGCCATGCACAGTACCCCTATCAAAGCGCTGGAGACAACAACAGGCCTTGCACCACTGGAAGATAGAAGAAACGTCAAGGTACTGACCCAGGCCGCCAAATTCAAAAGACTGGAAAACCATCCCATGAAGGACAGACTGGGCAAGCCAACCAGACTCAAGAGATCGAGCTTCATCCACCAGAGCAGGACACTCGAAAGGAGAGACCCAGAACTGTTGGACCACATGCCCACACCAATACCACCCACAGCATCTGTTCCCTCCTGGAACCGACAGAACTTCCCAGCCATACGCACAGACATATCGGGCATTGGGAAGAAAGGAACACAGTCAGACCAAGAGAGGAAGTCGCTGGCCCTGGAGTTCATTCGGTCTGCCTACCCTGAAGAGCAGTGGACTCACATCAACACAGACGGCTCTGCCATGGAAACAACCAGGAATGGAGGAGGTGGTGTGTACATCAGGTACGCTGACGAGGAGACCCACATTCCCATTGCGACTGGCAAGTACTCCACCAACTTCATGGCTGAGGCAGAGGCCCTGAGAACAGCAGCGGCCCACGTCAGGGAACATCAAGACAAGGCACACAAGCGGGTCGTCATCTTCACTGATACCCTCTCTGTCTTGGATGCACTTCAGGACCCCCAATGCAAAGAACTGAATGAACTCGCCCTCATTCTGTCTCAACTAGCCACACAGGCGAACGTATCACTCCAGTGGATTCCTGCTCACTGTGGAGTCTATGGAAATGAGACGGCTGACAGACTTGCTAAGGAGGGTGGTCAGCAAGACCAGGAAGACAGGCAGGTCACTTACAGTGAGGAGAAAACTATTATTAAGGTCCTGTTTCACAAGAAATGGCAGCAGCAACACCCAAATTACTGCAAGGATGACAACTACTGTACTACAGTCTGAGCAGGGCTGACCAAGTCGTTCTGTTCAGACTCTGAACTGGACATAACAGAATGCATGCTCACATGCACCAGAAATTTAAAGTTGGACAATCAGACAGATGCCCATGTGGTACCGCCCAAATGACCAGCGAACACCTCCTCCAAGACTGCCCAGACCACAATGCACTCAGACGAGCTACGTGGCCTGACCCCACATCGCTGAACCAAAAGCTGCACGGGGACCTCCGCAGGACGGCAGCAATCGTCAGGGCAGCTTGGTGTGACCATCTAGCGATCAACGAAGAAGAATCACAATTTGGCAGAGTCGTGGCCTTAAGTATTTCAGGGATCTATACAAAGATGGTATTTTTTCCATATTTTCAGATGTGACGTCAACCTATAACTTGCCTGCATCTCATCTGTTTCGTTACTTCCAACTTAGGCATTGTACCTCTTCTCTGTTTCCAAGCTTCCCTTCCCTCCCCGCTAGCCAACCATGGGATGATCTCCTAAATCTGAAACCAAGTCAGAAAGCTCTTATATCTGAAATATATGCACTGTGGGACACATATGTGGGTTTCATATGCTTCACATGTATATTACTGTATGCTTATTGTATGCTTCACGTCTCAGAGGAACAAAAGGACTGAACCTCCTAGGGGTAACAGGAGGATGTGAAATCTGGCCTTTTGTATGCAAAGAGATGGCCTTGAGGGATTTCCTGACCACCAGTGACTTTAGGTGGAGGAGAGATGACCTGGAAGAAGATGCATTGTGACTTGGGATTAAAAGACAATGTGACTGTGTGCTTTGATGTCCTGGGGTATAAAAGGGACAGATGTTGGGGGATTCATTCTCTTTCTGTTTTTTGGATGATGTTGGAGAATGTGAATAAACCAGACTTGAGAAATAAACTCAGCCTCGTCCTTCCACACTCTCCACAGCACAACTATTCACATTTGATGGTCAATCAGTTGCAAAAGCGCAAATTTCCTGGGAACAGGAGCTAGGTTTGAACATAACAGATGAGTTATGGGACAAAGCTGTCTCCAGTATACGCTCTAGCACGCCTTGTGCCGGGCTACAACTTTTACAGTTCAAAGTGCTATATAGGGCCCACTGGTGGAAATCTCGCTTATCTGAAATTTATCCTGATATTGCAGGTCAATGTGACAAATGCCACGCCTCTCCCTGTAATCTTAGCCATATGTTTTTTTCCTGTCCCTGGTTACAGAAATTTTGGTGTCACTATTTTGAAATCATGTCTAAGGCTCTGGGGAAAAATGTTTCTCCAGCCCCCCTCATGGCTATATTTGGGTTGTCTGTTAACTCCCCTCACATTATTGACTCTACTCAGTCAGATATATTGTGGTGGACACAAGATACAGTGGTGAGGGATTGTCCCTCACACCCAGAAGACAGAACAATGGACCTAAGGAGAAAGAGCCCCCGGGGGGTAATCAGACTGGACTGATAAGTTAGGCGCCCCCCGAGGAAAGAAAGAAGATGCGCCTTCGCCCCCTACTGCTCCAAGCTGCAGCATGAAGTGCGGGGGGGTGGATGTATTGTAATGTATGGTTATGTTAATGTGTCGCCCAAGTCTTTTGTTACACACCAATGCATAATCACAACACCTGTCTGTAAACAAGGTATGAGGGGGTATGTAACAAGGGTCAGGATAATTGCATCACACAGTTCCTTTGTTCATACCCAATGCATAATTGCCATAATTGCCAGTCCCAGTTTCTATGCGAGGTTAAGAAGCCATAAAAACAGAACACAGAGAAACTGGGGAGGCTTCTACAGGGATCGGCCCCAGCAGCCCACGCTGGGGGCCATAGGCTGTACATGTATGTTAGAGGGTCAATAAAGATTCTGTGTCATCCTACGCTCGTGCCTCACCTCCACATCCTTCCCTTTTACCCTCTACATTGGTGACCCGAAGTGAGATGGACCGTCTACTCCCTTTCACCGTGCTATGGACTCCGGAGTACCAGGGATCGCCTGCATCCATTTCATCCACACTGGAGCACGCGCGCCTGTTCCTCTCTCCACGTTGGCGACCTCAAGGGCTGGAGAGAGCGTGCGGCGCGGGGACCGAGATACACCAGGATCAGTGAGATGAGCACACTGCAGAAACAGCCTGAAAGGGGATGATCAGCGCAGCCTGTGTGGGTTCCCATCAAGCTTCCAACCCTGACTTTATCTCCTGTCAGTGGGGTTTCGGTGTACAGAAGCTCCATGTGCACACCGCAGGATTACGAGGACAGCGCAACTTAAAGCTACATGGCTACGGACGTGCGCACCACGCACCAGGGACAAATTGGCCCCAAGAGCTTATACATTGTCCTCAGCCGCTGCACATTTCCCAGGGAACACGGCCGATCACCATCCTCGGAGCCTTTAAGCTTTGCGCATCGCACCTAAAGCAGCCGGGCAGCCTCGCCTGCAGGACTTGTATTTGTTTCTCAGCCGCTGCACATCCATGGGGAATTAAGCCGATCGCTTTCCCCGGAGCTTTTAGGATTGCCCCCGCACCTAAAGCAGAATTGCCAGTTTCCCTGACACAGCTTGAGTTTTTTTCACTGCCACGACACACCCTCGAGGAATTGGGCCGTTCGCCTTCCCCAGATCCTTGCAGGACGGGGCCCGCATGAGGAGTCATCAGAGACTTATTTTTTTCATAGCCACTGCGGCTCACAGGAGGGTTTATCGGAAAAGTTCCTCACCCGAGCCTGATCTGCACCCAATTTTTGCGCAGCCCAGAGGCTTTTAACGTCCCAGGCCGGCACTCCATTGTTTCCCCCCAACTGTCCCTCGTCCTCCACATCGTTCTTCCCACACCTCTGTCCCAAAAGCCTGCTTATTGCCAGTTTTGTTCCGTCAGCACGACGCACACCGGACTCCGAGCACCCACAAACCACGGCTGTTCAACGTGTTGGAACTCGGATTGACGACTCCCCCCACCCCTGCAGCCGCAATGGGCGCCAACTTGAGCCCAAAGGACCGGGGGTTACAGACCCTTCTGGGTGTTCGGCAAGGGGGCAGCTGTGTGGTGGACACAAGATACAGTGGTGAGGGATTTTCCCTCACACCCAGAATGTAGAACAATGGCCCTAAGGAGAAAGAGCCCCCGGGGGGTAAACAGACTGGACTGTTAAGTTAGGCGCTCCCCGAGGAAAGAAAGAAGATGCGCCTTCTCCCCCTACTGCTCCAAGCTGCAGCATGAAGTGCAGGGGGTGGATGCATTGTAATGTATGGTTATGCTAATGTGTCGTCCAGGTCTTTTTTTACACACCAATTCATAATCACAACACCTGTCTGTAAACAAGGTATTGAAAGGGTTAATGTATAGTTAGTGCCAGAATAATAATTCTGTAGGTGATCTCCCATTATGCTCTACACATATTCCATACAAATTCTGTTTGCATGCTTATGAACAATTATGTTATGTTATATGTTCCTGAGATAATAGGAATGAGACAAAAGTATAGAGCTCTCTCCCTTTTCTCTCACTTTTAAGTCAGGTCTTTTCACATTAGTTACACACCCAAAAACAGCATTCTCACACACTCTTTTGATAGCACATTTAAACTGGCCAATCAGAAGGTTGCATATAAGCCCCTCCTATTGTACTAGGTCGCCCCACCTAAGAGAATAACTGTAACGTGCACCCGGAAGTCGGGGTTGAGTCTGACCACGCTCCAGAGGGAGCTGCGTCACGCTGCACCCAGCGCAGCTTACTTTACATGTGACTTCTAAATAAATGTACCATCCTTTAAATTGAAGAAATCTCCGGTTTGTTCTTGGATCTTTCAATCAAAGAATCGGGTATTTTTCTAACAAATTGGTGCCGTGACCCGGATTGAAGTATCTCGAGACGAGCCTGGAAAAAAAACTACATAGAAAGGATCCACATCGGAAGGACCCTTTTGCAGGCCACTGTGGCGCCTGAATAAAAAGGTAAGCAGAGCCTTTTTCTACAAAATTCTGCAGTTTGGCCATTCTAAATTTACAGTTGTCTGATAAAGGGGTATATCCGATCTCGAAATTTATCATTTGGTTGGGAGTCACATGTAAAGTTTAAACAATAGTTTGAAAAGTTAAAGAGAGTGCACATGTTCTATGTTCAGTCTGAGATAGAACAGGCCACGGTCAATGGATATACTATATTACGGGTATATAGTCCATCAAATAAAACCATTTTGGAGTCAGTCTGAACCAAAATGACAAGACTTAGGAACTAGAGTGACTAATAATCACCCTGGTATGTCTCCTCAAATGAAAAGAGCCAGGTTTTAGCAACCTGATGCCGGGGGGAGCCATTGAAAGCGTTCGACCCGATGCCACTCTGGGAGTGAAGCCGCGATCATTTAATTTGCTGGATACAAGACACCACTTGTTCTTGGGGCCGAAACAGACCCCTAGGGAAAGTGTCCGCTGTATATCAGAGTTAAATTAAGCTACCGCTTCGCAGGGGGACCTGCCGAGGCCTCTGTGAAAGTAGCCTCTGTTTAACAAAAGATTAGATGAATGGGCGAGGTTCTGGGATGCAGTCTGTACCCAGGACTTAATAAGACTTGGGCAACAGCCGTGCCAGTCTTCTCAAATGAAAACAGTCAGGATTAGAACCTGATGCCACGTAAGTGGAGTATTCTGGATACAGTCTGTACCAGAATAAAGAGACTTAGGGAAGCGGAATTCCACCGTCTTCGTCTCCTCAAATAAAGGACCAGGATTAGCCAGGGAGCCAGCAAATTTCGGTTACAGTCTGTGCCGAAATAAAGAGACTTAGGGAAGCGGAATTCCACCGTCTTCGTCTCCTCAAATAAAGGACCCGGATTAGCCAGGGAGCCAGCAAATTTCAGTTACAGTCTGTGCTGAAATAAAGAGACTTAGGGAAGCGGAATTCCACCGTCTTCGTCTCCTCAAATATGGGAACAAGGGTTAGCCTGGTCCCGAATGTCTGTAATTCTGTGTTTATAAGGGATAAAAATGTGATTTGAGAAATACCAGGGGTTGGAAATATTAACTAATGGCGGCCTCCGGACCGCATGGTCAGAACAAAGGGAAGTAACCCCCACCACCGAGTGGAGGTGCAATTGGTAAAACAGGTTACTGAGAGGAGAATTATTTGAGGTAACAGCATTAAAATGAAGCGCTAAATTAAAGTTGTAAAGCTATTCTAGTGTGCTAGTGTGTGTATAGCTGGGATTAAGGAGGCAGTGCTCCATTTTTCTTAAAAAAAAACCAAAAACACGTGGTTTGTGAACAATAGGCTCAGGGGCCATTTTGCACGTGTCCCATTTACTGCGCATGCGAGGGCGCCATTTTGAATCACCTTCAAGCTGTGGCACAGTGCCTCCATCGTGTGGCCAAATATAGGAAGTGCACTATTTCGCGAAATTACTGCCAACAAAACTTAAAACCTTAATAATTAAATCTGGAACTGTATCTCTCTGGTTGAAAGGAAGGCTTTAAAAATCCATGCATGGTGAATAACAACAAAAGCCCTCAGGGACCTGCTAAAATGCAGGTTTGCCCATAATGAGGCAAAGCATACCCGTTCGGCTTGGAGAGATAAAAGGTTCAACTTTAAATTAGGCAGAGGGAGGTTTACAATAAAACTGGAGAATAAGGAGATTTATTCCTCAACAAAACTAGGAAATCCTAGGTGGACACTATATAAAGGTGAGAGAATTTAAATGAAAAATTGCAGGTTGGTATAGATAAGTAAACATATAAATGAATTAAATTATAAATACAAAAATAATTAAATAAATACAACAAACGAAAATATGAATGAATAAAATAAATAGGAGTTTTTGTTGTGGAGATGAGAGTGGGCAGAATATGGAAACGGAAATTTGTTTTTGAAGAAAATTGAAAACTGATGAAATGTTAAAGTTTTGTGCAGGACGCAAGACAAAAAATATGGAGAAACGATTGGAGGAAGGAAAACGTAAGAATAAGAGACTTATGCTGCAACGGTGAGAACAAATGCAATCTAATCAATAAACACGATATAACAGAAAAGGACAAAAGATACGCTGTTTAATAGCTTGTTTCTCTCCATTAAATTTGAGACAGTATTGGCTGTGGACGACCCCTCCCCCAGCAGCTGCCTCCTCCTTCACGCAGTGACCCCCTCCTCCCTCCACTTCGCTGTCCCACTTCAGCAATCAAAGAAAGCAAAACAATGGATCAAAAGAGGAACAATTGAGCACACCAGCAGAGTGAGTCCTCACACATCTGATATTGTATAGTATTCCTGTATATGTATCAAGCCGCTGAGGCTGGTAGAAAATTAAGGTTGTTGTTCTCTATTTGTGAAATGTGGGGTGATTCATCACTCAATTGATATCTTTACTGTATTCCTGTGTGTGTGTATCAACCAGTTGAGACTGATTAACACCTATATGAAATGTCTCTAGCCTGTAAGCCCGGCTCCCTGGGGTCCTATCCTAGACAAGGGTTAGATCAGGGGTCGGGAACCTTTTTGGCTGAGAGAGCCATGAACACCACATATTTTTAAATGTAATTCCGTGAGAGCCATACGGCAACCCCACTTGAACTTGAACCTTATAATTAAAAGGAACTCTGATTATATTGGCATGTTAGCTCTATATGCTTTATTTTTATGTTACTAACATAACTATAATATAATTTTTTTGAAAATAATTCCCAGTTTTATATATTTTTAAAAAACTTTATTACGATTTTTGTTTACGTCGCATTGCATTCTGGGTAGTGACGTAGAAGGGTTGCAGCCGTTTTTTCTGTCTTATACAAGCCAAGAAGCGAAGCTCCTAACTACTGTCATTTGTCAGTGAAAATGCCACATTGCGGATGTTGGATGTAATTTGTTGGATGTAATTTCAAATCAAAGAGAAATAAAGAGAGCGGGGTGAGCCTCCATAGCTTTCCTAAAGAGGGAAAGTGGAGGAAAAAGTGGGGCTCAGCAGGTAGAGCAGGTCGTCTAATAACCCGACGGTTGGCGGTTCGCATCACGCTCTTCCCAGATATCCTGCCGTTGTGTCCCTGGGCAAGACACTTCACCCGCATTGCCTCCAGTGCCCATAACACTGGGTATGAATGTGTAAAAATGTTTAAATGCTCGGTGGTGATCAGAGAGGCCGTTGGCGTGGATTGGCAGCCACATTTCCCTCACTCTGAGTCTGTGATCGCACGCTGTAACGCATGCCTGATAAAGCTGACATATGTATTAATCACGCTGTGATAATAGCACTATGTCGCTCAAAGCACACGCATGAGACATGTCTGTGATCGCACGCTTGTGTTGACCGTTCCTGCCTTTCCTCTCCTAACCGTGGTTTTGGGACGCAGGGAAGATGTATCTTCCTCTGCAGTCAATTCCCGAGTAAATCTCACTCTTGTGGTACACAGAAGCACAGGCCGTTTTGCTGAAGCGTTGGGGCTTTATTTATATACCGCACTGTTGTCAGCAACAAATTCTACCTGCTCTGGTTGCCTCGCTCTTTCTACTTATCCGCACCAAATCACACACCGTTGGCCACACACACCGGGGGGGGGGGGCGCCTCTGCTGTGCAAACGCCATCACTCGCGTCCACGCACCGAGCTGCCCATCCAAACCATAGATATAAAAGGCTTTTATATCTATGATCCAAACACACGCACCAGACATCCCACAACACTTGATAGAGGTGACATATGTATTAATCACGCTATGATAAAGTACAATATCGCGCAAAGCGCACGCTGTGACAGATGAATATAGTCGGAGTTCCTTTTAAAGATTTGTCTGCCAGCCAGATGCAGCCATCAAAAGAGCCACATCTGGCTCACGAGCCATAGGTTCCCGACCCCTGGGTTAGATGGTTGACAAAGGTCCCAATCACAGATCAAAAGAAAGGAAGGGAGAAATTTGCCAGATGGGTCAAACAAATGCAGGACAGAGGAATGTTCGCAGGATGTGAAAACAGCCCCCCCACCAGGGAGACCTAGCTATGTTTATGAGACAAGCTAGATGGGGGCATGAGCTGGGCTCATCTAAGTACAGTATTGTTGCCTTCCATATCAGAGATGTGCCAACACCACATACTGAGCAGACACAATACATGACCAATCTTCAAAAAAGCCATACCCATGCCCCATCTAAGTTGACCTGTCAGTATCAGCTGCATGACCACAGGAGGTCAGAATAGTCAGAGGCCGCCATGGGACTAATACTTCCTATGTTAAGCAATTTGGCCACTGAGCTCAAACACCCACAAGGGCCCCCGAGGGGTCCCCCAAAATTAGCAACACAATAGGTATCCTTCCCTACAGGATGTTGAAAAAGAACGGCTTTGATATTAAGCCGTTCTGTTTCAAGGGGGGACAGGTCAAGACGAGAGGTCAAGACAGGAACAGATAGAAAAGTTACTAGTCCACTAAGGTTTGAAGGCTCCATTAAGGATTGAAGTCTTATAATAGGAGAGGTTGGTGTGCTTTCTCATCTAAAATGCTACCATGTATGCAAACTATTGAGTAGCTAAAGAAAGAGAACAGAAATATGAATGAATTTTTATTTTTTGGAAAAAGATTAGAAGAAAGGAATAGAACAATATATCAAGGAAGAACATAAGTTATCCGAAAAGCGTGATGGCTGAGGCTGCAGCTTATATTACTCACCCATGCTCCATCTAAGAAACATCTAATAAAACAAAGGCTAGCAACTAAGACCAAAATCTGAAAAATTATTGACGCTTGAAAGGTCATCTTTCCACAGAATATTAGACAGTCTGAACTTTTGCTACAAGAAAACTAGCCACCTAGTGACCAAGAGAAATGAGGCAGGTTTAGGGCTCCTTAATGTCGAAGGGCCAAATACATATTTGGGGGTTCCCAAACCCTCCTATCTGTATTCTTTGCACATCTCTCAAAACTTTATGGATATGAACTAAACTTATTAGCACATTTTCTAGTCTCAAAGACAACTACTAGTGCTGGCCCTCTATTTTGGGTGCCTATAGGAGAGGGATGTCTGGGGACAATTTACAAATCTGGTGAAATCTAATAACATTGTTAAAGATTTGCAGTAGACATTTTAACTTAACATAAGGTATGAGCATGGAGGTGCAAAATATGATAAAAACGCTGATTTACAATCACAAGTTAAGACAAGGGTTGAAAATTTATGCAAAAAGGTATAAAGGTAAAGCTGCAACTTGAGGAAAGGTTGCAAAGTTAGAAGGGAAGTGTTTAAATTTGAAAAAAGCTGTAAGCTTACATGAAAGCCACATTAGGATAAGGTAGGCCTGTATTGGTCCCACAATGGGGGAAATTCTAGGATTGCAGTAGCACAGGGATAGCAACACTCAGAGCAATAATTTAGAAGATATGAAAATAAGAGCAGTGAATATACAGTACATACGTACACATAAATATAAATACACGGTGCGGAGCATTACAGATTTCCTTACACTTTGTATGGAGATGGGGGATGGCAGCGTAACAAGGGTTATGGTTTTGGATCATCCAGAGATGAGTAAAAAGCATTATAGAAGACGATGAATTAAAACAAACACAACCAGAGTAGACTAGAGAAACAAGAAGATAATTTGGGGTAAAAACAGCAAACACTCGGCCGAATAGACTCAAGAATGAAGCATATACATACATATAGCTGTGTGCACACCAGCCTTATCCAAGGGATCATCATAGAGCACGCACAGAGCGGAGGTGGAGCATGAACAAGGCTCTAATGTCCTGTGCACATAGATCTGCAGCTCTGGCACACACAAGACAACCAGTGTAGCTTGACAAACAAACCAGTGGTTCACACCCGCATGGTCTGTGTGTCACATGGTTAAGTCCTGATTTAAATATCACTTAGAATTGTTTTGGGGGGCTAATGAAAGTTTTATATTTTCGTATCTAAAATTGTTATAGTTTTGTAGGCATAGTGTTAGTTTGTCTGAAGGTTATCTGTTCAGAAGAAAAAAGACAGAAGACTCCACCACACCAAGATACAGATGACTCTGTTAAACTTAAGTTTTCATAATAATCAGCAGACGTCTTAGTGTAATACATTCCTTGAAGGGCAGGTGTTCAGACCCAGAGGCATCATTTAATTCCAAAACAAATTCAAAAGGTCAGTAATTAAAAGGCATCCAAGGCCAGGGTATAAATCAAGAGATGAGTGTTGTCACAAAACAGAATTTTGAATTGAGCCATGTTGGTTTATTTATAAAGCTGACTTTTCAGAATGAAACCGATCACTTTTATGTGCAGGATCTTGCATGGAGCATTAGCTGTGGACAGTAGTCAGCAGTATGAACGACGGGACAGTGAACAGAAGGAAGTTCCAATACTGAAAGAGATTATAGATGTGAGATGTTTCATCAGCTAGTCCAGGGAAAGGTGAAGTCTTGTACACAGATGGATAGTGGTTGGAAAAGAATTGAGTGAGTGTTTCTGATGGGAAAAAGTACTTAGGGGAAGAGAAGACGAACGGTGGATTTAGCAAGTGTAGAAAATATTTCTGATGTTGAGATGGAAATGGAAAAAGAAATTAAAGCAGAGCATGTGTGACCAAAGAAAATAAAGATCCACGTAAGATTTGCAGCTGCAGGTTTAAAAACCAAACGAACAGAAAACCAACAACAAATAAATTAAATTTTTGGCTAAGAGTGCCAGGAAGAAGGCACAAATGCAGGTAGCCGTCTTAAATGTTTCCAAGCACTTAAAGCAGCAATGAGACATTAGGTGTCCATTCTTTCAGTGCATTTCCTTAATTGTGAATATTAACATTTATTTAGTAGTGAGCAAACACTCACAGCGAAGATTATAGCCTTACTATATACTCGGTTATTTAAAATCAATCTAACACCCCAGTTATGTTCCTCCCCAACAGAGGGTATGCATTTGATGTTACTCACCACATAATGGTGTGATATGTGATATATGATACGTCATATTTCAGGAATATGACAGTAATGAGGAATGTGCTTTTTCCTGATTCGGCGGTGGCCAAGCTGGGTCAGGGTAAACTACATTCACTCCACAATTTACCAAGGAATATATAAAATGAGGCATTCAAGGAAAATTTAAATCAAATTCTAATTAGGCAAAACGTCCACCTTTCCGTTGACTGAAAGTGTGACACAACTTTTATTCATTTATTCAAATTCAACCAGTCTGTGTTCAACTGGACAAACTGATCTTATTTATCAATGCTGAAGCATATCAAAATGCACAGGTGGTTATTTTGTTTTCCTTAAATGAAATTTGTAAACTAGTTAAGCTGTGACTATTGAAACCTTATTGAACAGAACTCTTGGAAGATAAAGGTCCGCACAGCGTTCAATTACAGTAGTGCAGATAATTTTATTTATTTTTTATTTTTTGTTACTTATTTGTACCCGTAGGTAGATTTGGTTTGCAGCCTGGTGACAAGCCACCGGCTGCTGGTCGCTGCGTGCGCGAGCGCCCTAAACCTACATGTTTTTGGTATGCGGGAGGAAACCGGAGAAATCCCGGAGTAAACCCGCGCAACACGGGGAGAACATGCAAACTCCACACAGCTCACTGTTGGTCAGTGGCTGGAATCAAACCCACGATCTCATGATCCCCGCGATCCCCCGGCCGAGGGTAAAACTGTGCTGCCACAGTGCTAAACCACTGCGCCACCGTGCAGCCCCCAGATAATATCTGTTGGCATGGTGGAGAGTTAATCTTATTATCCCATCTTGTATTGATTAGGAAAACTAAATGAAGACTTTGAAGCAGTTCTTTTCTTGACTCAAGGTTGGAAATCTAGATGAATGAATTTTTGAATGAATTTTATTTCGGATAATACAGTACAGGTTAAAAGAAACTGTATAATATAACAACAAGGTCAAATTAGACAAAGACTCCTTCTACTAAACAATTCCACGTGAGTTATCCGAAATGGGTGATGGCTGAAGCCGCAGCTTATATTGCCCACCCATATTTCATCCAAGAATTCAAAAGAAAAAGAGTAAACAAGACAAGAGTGATTACAATTTAGAACAAAGCTAAGACAAAGTGTGACTGAGAGAAAAAAAAGGAAAACTAAGCTAAGCTAAGTTGAGCGGTTACTATTCAAAACAAATCTAAGACAGAATGTCACAGAGAGAAAAAAAAAACAAACAAAAAAAAAACTAAGCTACAACACAACACAGGCTGGATATGTCAATCCTTAAGATAAGAATCTTAATCTTAATCCTTAAGATAAGAAGGGAAAAGAAAATTTGGAGAAAAACTGAACTTATTTATGGAATGGCTGACACAAGGGGATCCTGAGGCTCCCCATGAATCTGTTTCTCTTATAAAAGGAGGCCAAGAGGACAAGGGGGGAGGACGGCAAGGAGGAGGAGGAGGGAGCACACCCCACAATGGCCGCTGCTGGCAGGAGAGGCGTCCACCTCCACCACTGAAAACTGGACTGCATACTTAAAAACTAGAACAGATAAGTGGACTCACTTCTACACGTATGCAGAAAATTAGCAAAAATTAAATTATTGCATGTAAAGTAAGAACTCTGGGTAATGACTCTTCGGGGTCAGAAAAGTAACGATCAAATTCTGCAAATGACAAGCTACCAGTAGAACACCTATCAACATCTGTAAAGGTAGCGTTTGTACCCCATGTACTATAGGCAATTGAATGGATCTGATCCAAATTATGAACCACCACTATATGCAAATCTATCCTCCAGATTGGTCATAAAATTAGACTGATAAACAAAGAAATGTGTGGAAGCATCCATTGTCCTAATTGAAGAGGATAAGAGACATTTCAACCAATGGGGGGTTCCACACATCCCGCTGGTTAGACCCAAACACATGGATTGGAAAATGTTGGACATATTGTCATCTCTAGTGCAGAATAGAGCCATCCATGGAAAACCAGTACCTGACCTTAACATAGAATATTCTCCCAAAATAAAACCATAAGCATTGTCTCTTAACTGGGTAACCACAGCACAAAAGGTGGCACAAAGATGCCCAGAAATCTCCTATATGACCAATCTTAACATTAACAAATGAGGGGATGAGGAAAATTTGAAGCAAATTCCAAATTGGTTATGGTGAAAGGATAACTAGATGTAGATCTAATAAAAGGAGCAGAGTACGACACTATAGGCCATATATTCAGAAGCCCAGAAGGACGTTAACAAATACAATTTTCCACAGTGGGAGTCGTCAGCAAGTCTTATACCAATTGCTGGGTCGAGAGGAAGAGCTGAGGACCCCAAGACAGAGGATGATGACGAGGAAGACCATTCTGCCATCACAGATTATTTGTAAACACAGTGTGCTAATGATAATACATAAATCATACATAGCTCACCACACGGATGTAGGGGTGTGAGACTTATAGGGTTCTTGCGTTATTTATCTCCATCATGCTAATTACGGTTAGGTAATCTGAATAAGGGAGAAGGTTAGAAGTTCTGAATGCCTGAATACAACAATGCATGAATAAGGATGTCTCCTAACGTTGAATAATATTGTTTACTACCTACCCACTGAACATATAGGTCCCATCACCCAACACACACATCACAACACAATCACCACATGCAGATTTCATATAGTCAACAATCACACACTCAAGGCTGCTGGGAGATAACTTACAACAACACATAGATAACTACAGGTGTAGTGAATAAGGATAAAACTGTACAGGCTCCATGCATTGTGATGGCAACCCCTCAGACCATTATTGGTCCTGCCCCAGCTGAGCCCTTTGTATCGGCACTTGATCAAAGGTGTAGGGTACAGGGAAGATGCATGCCGGAGAGCACCAGACCATTACGACGTGTTCCTGTGGCATTGAAAAGGTCTTACGGCGAGTGACTGTATGACTTCAGTCCTCAGAAGAAGAATGGACTGGTACCCGAGCGCATCCACCGCACCTCCAGCATCCAGGGTGGAGCCAGGAGCTCGAGCCTTACCAACACCAGCATGTCCACCTCTTTCCAGCGACAGGGGGGTGGCATCCCTGGGACAGCATCACTAAGCTATTCACTGACTGGACTGGATGTTACATACCCTCTGCTGCACCAACCAGACTGTCCTGTAGACCTCATGGGATGAGGTGTGCCTCTGAGAGCGGGGACACAGTTGTTTCGTTCCTGTGTCACCAAGATGGAACTATGCTCCACAGCTGCAGACGCAGAGGAAAGTCAAACCTCTGTCGCAACCGTATGATGAGTGCAGCTGAATGATGTGAGCCCTGGCAAGGGTCAACCGGTGGACAAAGGTTTTGTGGACTGATTCTATTCGACCCTATGACCCCTACATGGTCCACTCCACTGGACAAAGAACAATGATCATGAGGAGACCTCGAGGGGGGTACAGGACCTGGTGACAGCTCACCTCTTAGACATCGCTGCACCGTGCTAAGGTGTCCACAAGGGGGGAGGCACGGGTAGCAGAACCAATGGTGCAAGCCTCTTGGGTTGACACACAATGCAGGGACCTGCCTTATTCACCATCTGTTAATTGCTAGAGTATCTCACACCATACATGGTTGACATGATAAAATCATGTCAAAGGGGGGATTGAAAGGGTTAATGTATAGTTAGTGCCAGAATAATAATTCTGTAGGTGATCTCCCATTATGCTCTACACATATTCCATACAAATTCTGTTTGCATGCTTATGAACAATTATGTTATGTTATATGTTCCTGAGATAATAGGAATGAGACAAAAGTATAGAGCTCTCTCCCTTTTCTCTCACTTTTAAGTCAGGTCTTTTCACATTAGTTACACACCCAAAAACAGCATTCTCACACACTCTTTTGATAGCACATTTAAACTGGCCAATCAGAAGGTCACGTATAAGCCCCTCCTATTGTACTAGGTCGCCCCACCTGAGAGAATAACTGTAACGTGCACCCGGAAGTCGGGGTTGAGTCTGACCACGCTCCAGAGGGAGCTGCGTCACGCTGCACCCAGCGCTGCTTACTTTACATGTGACTTCTAAATAAATGTACCATCCTTTAAATTGAAGAAATCTCCGGTTTGTTCTTGGATCTTTCAATCAAAGAATCGGGTATTTTTCTAACAGTATGAAAGGGTATATAACAAGGGTCAGGATAATTGCATCACACAATTCCTTTGTTCATACCCAATGCATAATGTGCCAGCCCCAGTTTGTATGTGAGGTTAAGAAGCTATAAAAACAGAACGCAGAGAATCTGGGGAGACTTCTACAGGGATCAGCCCCAGCGGCCCACACTGGGGGCCATAGGCTGTACATATACACTACCGTTCAAAAGTTTGGGGTCATTTAGAAATTTCCTTATTTTTGAAAGAAAAGCACTGCTTTTTTCAATGAAGATAACTTTAAACTAATCAGAAATACACTCTAATATCTAATATACATTGCTAATGTGATAAATGACTATTCTAGCTGCAAATGTCTGGTTTTTGGTGCAATATCTACATAGGTGTATAGAGGCCCATTTCCAGCAACTATCACTCCAGTGTTCTAATGGTACAATGTGTTTGCTCATTGCGTCAGAAGGCTAATGGATGATTAGAAATCCCTTGTGCAATCATGTTAGCACAGCTGAAAACAGTTTAGCTGGTTAGAGAAGCTATAAAACTGACCTTCCTTTGAGCAGGTTGAGTATCTGGAAAAAATTATTATTTCAAATACAAATCATTATTTCTAACCTTGTCAATGTCTTGACTATATTTTCTATTCATTTTACAACTCATGGTGGTAAATAAGTGTGACTTTTCATGGAAAACACGAAATAATTGTCTGGGTGACCCCAAACTTTTGAACGGTAGTGTATGTTAGAGGGTCAATAAAGATTCTGTGTCGTCCTATGCTCGTGCCTCGCCTCCATATCCTTCCCTTTTACCCTCCACAATATTAGCTTTTACAACTCTTAGCAAGACGCCACATTTTGCTTATATGGAAATCCTCTAAACCCCCCTCTATTTCCCTCTGGTTTAATGATGTCATGTTTTTTCTTAAATTAGAAAAAATAAGATTTGCAGTAAAAGGTTCTTCAGCTAAAGTTTTTCATAAATGGCCATCTTTCATAGATTACGTTGAGTCATTGCAAACCTTGCCTCTAGAGTGACTCCCTTCCCTCCCCCCTTTTTTCTTTTTTCTTTTTTCTTCCTTTTCTTTTTTCTTTTTGTTTTCTTTTAATGTGTATTCTATACTTCATATTTTGCTATTGCACTGGACAGAGACTTTATTCTATTGTTGGCCCAGTGAGAGCCTTGGTAAAGGTATGGGTGTTCTGGGGGGGGGGGGGGGGAGCTGTAATAGTGACATTGTTTTCATAATCATTGTATGCTTTTAAAAAGATTAATTAAAAAAAAAAAAGAAATGCACCTGTAACCAATGGCATCATTATGTTTTGCAACAATAAGTTTGCAAAGGTCTAGAGAGAGCTCTTTGCTTCTACCCATCATGAATTCTTTGTGGTGTGACAATCTGATATTCACAGACCTTTTTAAAGGCTATCAGTCAGGACTTCACCAGCTTAAATTAATTTGCACTGATGGGGGATGAGATGGCTTCCTAAATTCTGATGGATTTCAGCTGGTTTCTTGGCTTTCTCTGCCTTTTTGCACCTCTTTTTCTTCATGTGTTCAGTGCTTATTCCCTGTGTCATTCCACTTTATTAAATATAACTTGTTTTGTGAACACGCCTTGACTTCTCTGCATGTATGGATTACTTGGGTTGTTACTGATATCTGGTGAAAATCTCAGGTCAATGGCTCCATCAGAAATATGTTTAATGAAAAAAATGTTGATGTTGTTCATACTTACGTTGTTCAATACTTATTTTCCCAGCTGTATATTGATAACAAACTGAAATTTATAGACAATGTTGCTTCTGTTTATAAGATAAGATAAGATAAGCCTTTATTAGTCCCACAATGGGGAAATTCCAGGACTGCAACAGCACAGAGATAGCAACACTCAGAGCAATAATTTAGAAGATAAGAAAATAAGAGCAGTAAATATACACATGTACACATAAATATATAAATATATATACACAGTGCGGAGCATTGTAGCTAGATGGAATAAACAGCATAACCGTCTATTTAGTTACCCTACATAGCATGAATATGTACCCATACATATTGTCACCGTCCGTAGCGACTGATATTGTCCTAGTTGTATACTGGAGGGGACCATTTTGTGTAAGTCTGTTGCGTCTTTTGTATTCAATACTATTAGGTCGTCACGTTTTTTGCTATCTCTGCGAGCAGCCCTGCTTAGGTTATAAAGTCTGACAGCCGTAGGTAGGAAGGACCTGCGAAACCTCTTGGTCGCGCACCTAGGATGATGTAGCCTACTGCTAAATGAGCTCCTCATTGCGTTCAGTATGTCCTGCATAGAGTGGGACTCGGACTCCAGCAGAGATGACAGCTTAGCCACCATCCTTCTCCTATCTCCTCCACTGGGTCAAGGCGCTGCCCCAGGACAGAGCTAGCTTTCTTGATTAGTTTGTTCAGTCTCTTCCTGTCGGCTGCTGTGATGCCACTGCCCCAGCAGACCACTCCAAAAGTGATGGCTGATGCCACCACCGAATCGTAGAAGGTCTTCAGGAGCACCCCTTGTACACCAAAAGACCTGAGCCTCCTCAGTAGGAACAACCTGCGCTGCCCCTTCTTGTAGAGTACATCGGTATTGTGTGACCAGTCTAGTTTATTGTTCAAATGAACACCTAGGTACTTGTAGGATGTCACCATCTTAATGTCTGTTCCCTGGATGTTTACTGGTGCTGTGAGGGGTTGTCCTTGCCTGCGACAGTCCTCCACCAGCTCCTTAGTTTTTCTCGCGTTGATCTGGAGGCAGTTCCGATGGCACCAGTCCACAAAGTCCTGGATAAGTCCTCTGTACTCAGCTTCATCTCCTTTGGAGATGAGGCCGACAATCGCAAAGTTGTCAGAGAACTTCTGTAGATGGCAGTGTGTTGTGTTGTGTGAGAAATCCACAGTATAAAGGGTGAACAGGAAGGGAGCCAAAATCGTTCCCTGGGGGGCCCCCATGCTGCCAATGATTGTGTCGGACACACAATCCCGGGTTCTCTCAAACTGTGGCCGGTTTGTGAGGTAGTCCAGGATCCATGATGACAGGTGCTGGTCCACCCCTGCGCACAGCAGCTTGTCCCTCAGGATCATCGGTTGGATGGTGTTGAAAGCACTGGAGAAGTCAAAGAACATGATCCTCACCGCGTTCCCAGGCTTCTCCAGGTGGAACGGGGAACGGTGAAGGAGGAAGATCACTGCATCCTCCACCCCGATGCCATGGTGGTAGGCGAACTGGAGTGGCTCCATCGCTGGTCCCACCAGGGGGCGGAGGCAAGCGAGGAGCAGTCTCTCCAGGGTCTTCATCAGGTGAGACATCAGGACCACTGGTCTGTAGCTGTTCAGGTCTCTGGGGTGGGAAGTCTTTGGTACAGGTACCACACAAGATGTTTTCCACAACTGTGGTACCCTCCCCAGCTTCAGGCTCAGGTTGAAGATGTGCTCCACAATCCCACACAGCTGGTCTGCGCAGGACTTGAGGAGCTTCGCACTGATGCAGTCTGGACCTGAGGCCTTCCTTGCCTTGATCTTCCTCAGCTCCGCCCTCACCTGGTTCTTAGTGAGGGTCAGGTTGGGGCTGGGGGGCTGTGTGCTGGGAGTGGGGGGTGTTGGTGGAGGGGTGTGGACAGCAGGTCTCGATCCATGCTTTCCGGCAAGACCACAGGAGGCGGTGTCTGCTTCTACATCAACTGCAGCTGGTGCTCTGATGTAACGGTAATTTCCAAACACTGTTCTCCTGCCTTGGAATTTCTTGTTATCAATTGCAAGCCCTTCTATTCCCCGCGGGAGTTTGCTTCTTTCATAATGATCGCTGTGTACGCCCCTCCCGACGCGGACACGCGCGAAGCTCAGCGCGTGCTCGCGGATCACATTCAACACACAGAGCGGAGTTTTCCAGACTCGCTGATTATTGTGGCTGGCGACTTTAATCAGTGCAATCTGAGCCACGATCTCCCCCGCTACAAACAGTTTATTAAATGCCCCACCAGAGGATCAAACACACTGGATCACTGTTACACCACAGTGAAAGACGCATATCGCGCTGTCCCTCGTGCTGCGCTGGGATTATCTGATCACGTGATGGTTCACCTCATTCCCACATACAGACAGAGATTGAAGCTCACTAAACCTGTTGTGAGCACTACGAAGATACGGACCAGTGATGCTGAGGAGAAGCTGGAAACGTGCATGGAAATATCTGACTGGGGCATGCTTAAAGGAGCCACGCATGATCTGGATGAGTACACGGACACTGTGAACTCATATATCCACTTTTGTGAAGAGAACATTCTTCCATCACGCACCAGGGTGAGTTACTCTAATGACAAACCCTGGTTCACAGCTAAGCTCAGACAGATCAGGAAGGAGAAGGAAGCAGCGCTGAAAAGTGGAGACAGGGACTGCTACAGGGAGGTTAAATACCGGTTTAACAGAGAGCTGAAGAGGGCTAAATCTCTATACTCAGAGAGACTCCAGCAGCAGTTCACTGCTAATGATTCGGCTTCCGTGTGGAGAGGACTGAGGCAAATCACCAACTATTGACCTAAGGCTCCTAAAGGTCAGGATGACAAAGCCCTTTGTCAAAGACTGTCCCAACACTATGCCCGTTTTGACACCTCGTCATCTGTGTCCAACTCCCCCCCTCCCTCCAGCTCCACAGCCTCCACATTCCCTACTTCATTTAAGGCACCCCCCCCTCCTCCCCCCCTCCCCTTATCATCAGTGAGCAGGATGTGCTCAAACAGTTCTCCAGACTGAACCCGCGCAAGGCCCCCGGCCCAGACGGCGTGTCTCCCTCCACCCTGAGACTCTGTGCGAAACAGCTGGCTCCTGTCTTCACAGACATTTTTAACACCTCCCTTAAGTTATGCCACGTGCCGTCCTGCCTCAAATCCTCCACCATCATCCCTGTCCCCAAGAAGCCACGGATCACTGGACTTAATGACTACAGACCTGTAGCGCTCACCTCTGTAGTCATGAAGTCCTTTGAGCGCCTGGTCCTGTCCCACCTCAAGTCCATCACCACCCCTCTCCTGGACCCGCTGCAGTTTGCCTACCGAGCCAACAGGTCTGTAGACGATGCAGTCAACCTGGCCCTCCACTCCATCCTGCAGCACCTGGACTCCCCGGGAACCTACACCAGGATCCTGTTTGTGGACTTCAGCTCCGCATTCAACACCATCCGCCCCGCTCTGCTCCGGGACAAGCTGTCCCTGCTCAACGTGCCTGACTCCCTCTGCAGGTGGATCATCGACTTCCTGACGGACCGGAGGCAGCATGTGCGGCTGGGAAAGACTGTCTCAGACTATACTAGCATCAGCACCGGATCACCCCAGGGCTGTGTACTTTCCCCCCTACTCTTCTCCCTTTACACCAACTCCTGCACCTCCAGCCACCAGTCTGTCAAGTTGATCAAGTTTGCGGACGACACCACCCTCATCGGGCTCATCTCCAACGGCGACGAGTCCGCCTACAGGAGAGAGGTGGCCCAGCTGGCGTCCTGGTGCAGCAATAACAACCTGCAGCTGAATGCTCTGAAGACAGTGGAGATGATTGTAGACTTCAGGAAAGTCACTACTCCTCTGCCCCCCCTCACCCTCTCAGGCTCTCCCATCACCATTGCTGATTCCTTCCGCTTCCTAGGCACTACCATCACCAGGGACCTCAAATGGGAGCTGACCATCAGCTCACTCATCAAAAAAGCCCAGCAGAGGATGTTCTTCCTGCGGCAGCTGAGGAAGCTCAAGCTACCCACCAAGATGTTAGTGCAGTTCTACACAGCCATCATCGAGTCCATCCTCACCACCTCCATAACCGTGTGGTACGCAGGAGCCACTGCCAGGGACAGACTAAGGCTGCAGCGCGTCGTGCGCACTGCTGAGAAGGTGATCGGCTGCAAGCTCCCATCTCTCCAGGATCTGTACATCTCCAGGACCCGGAGGCGTGCTGGCCGGATCATAGCCGATCCCTCACACCCTGGTCACGTACTGTTTGCCCCCCTCCCCTCTGGTAGAAGACTTCGGTCCATCCAGACTAAAACCTCCCGTCACATGAACAGCTTCTTCCCCTCTGCCATTAGACTGCTGAACACTAAGTGACTTATTGACTCTCGTGCACCATGTATAGCAGCTCAACCAGACTCATGTCAATCATCACTGTTTTTCTTCCTGCATTACCGACTGCACTATATAGTTCTCCACAGTATCTGCTGCTGGCTAATATACTGTATATTTTAACTGTTGACCAGTATCACTTAATCTTATCCTACACTTTATTACATGTATAGTTTATTTCTCTTATCTTATCATGTTTAATGTTGCAGCATTGTACCGAGACAAATTCCTAGTTTGTGTACTACATGAACAATGGCAATAAACCTGATTCTGATTCTGATTCTGATTCTGATGACGGTAGAGGCAGCAGTGGTTGCTGTGCAGGCGGAGGGGAGGGCGGTTGGTCAAACCTATTAAAAAACAGGTTCAGATTGTTCGCCCACTCCCTGCCCCCCGTGGCCTGGGAGGAGGTATTCTGGAGCCCAGAGATGGTTTTGAGGTTTCTCCAGACCCCGCCGATGTTGCTCTGTTGCAGCTTGTCCTCCATCTTCTTCCTGAAGCTGTCCTTGCCTTCTCTGATCTTCCTCCTTAGCTCCCTCTGTACAGACTTCAGCATCTCCCTGTTCCTCGACCTGAAGATCCTCTACTTCTCTCTCAGTAGTGACTTTATCTCAGGGTTGATCCAGGGTTTGTTGTTCAAGCAACACTGTATGATCTTGGTTGGCACGGTGTTGTCCACACAGAAGTTGATGTAGTCTGTGATGGTGTGAGTGAGGCCGTCCATGTCCTCACCATGTGGATCACAGAGCTGCTCCCAGGCAGTGATTTCAAAACAGTCCTTTAGAGCGTCCATTGCCTCCTCAGACCATATCTTCACCGTGCGCATAACTGGAGGTTGTCTGTGTACTAGGGTTTTGTACACCAGCAGAAGATGAACCAAGTTGTGATCCGATCTCCCGAGTGGGGGGAGTGGTGATGAGGTGTACGCCTCCTTAGTGTTTGCGTAGAATAAGTCCAGTGTTTTATCGTCTCTAGTGTGGCATGTGACATACTGGGTGAACGTGGGCAAAATGGGGGACAGTGAGATATTGTTAAAATCACCGGAGATGAGGAGGAGAGCATCTGGGTGTTGTGTCAGCAGCCTGCCAGTTACTGAGTGGATGTCGTCACGCGCTGCCCCAGCGTTCACCGTTGGATTTGCATAAATAACAATGCAGATCACGTGAGAGTATTCCCTCGGGAGATAGACAGGCCGCATGCTAACAGCTAGCAACTCAGTGTCTTTGCTGCAGTGTTTCTCTTTAACCGTGATATGTTCCAGTTTACACCAGCTGTTATTGACATACATTATTACCAGAGATTATTTTTGATCAGAAAACTGAGAGGCTTTGGAGTCTGCTCAGATGTTCTGCAAAGGGTTTATGTTGCTCTGATTCAAAGTGTTTTGATGTTTAATATATCAGTTTGGTATGGTAATAGTACTGTGGCAAACAAAAGGAAACTAGACAGAATTGTTAAAATATCTGGAAAACTAATAGGGTGGCTACAAACATCATTAGAACAGCTGTATGCTAGTGCTGCTTCCAAAAAGGCTCAGTCTATTGTTAGTGACGATAATCATCCTCTTTATGCTGAGTTTCAGTTACTCCCTTCAGGACAACGATACTGTGTTCCTTTAGTAAGCACAAATGTTTATAAGGGATCTTTTGTGCCAAATGCAGTTAGGTTACTGAATGAGGAGATGTGAACATGTTTATGAACTATCATTTCCTGTTTTGCAGATGTATGTTTTTGATGATGGTTGTAATTTTTATAATAGGGGGCAATGGATCAGCGTTCTCGTCGCGCCCTCCGCCAGTACCCGGGCTCGCCTGGGGAAGCTAATGATCCTACCAGCAGACTAAATTCGAAGAGACGACGCCTCTGTGCCAAGTCAAAGAAGAATCCTAGTCACAGTCCTAAAGCCGAAAGCAAACAGCCCCAAGAGCACTTTGTGGTAGGATCTGCCCTTCGCATATTACAACTAAACGTTGAAGGCCTATCTGCAGCCAAGCGAAGCCTTATTGAAGTCCTCGCCTTCCAACATTCGATTGATGTAATCTGCCTCCAAGAGACTCATATTGGCACAGAGGAAGGTGGCCGCTTCACCATCAAAGGCTTTGACCTCCTGTGCTATGTTCTACATGCTAAACATGGACGTGCCACATATGTGCGTTCTGACATAGTTGAAGCAAATCACCTGATAACAACACATTTCTCAGACACCATAATCATTGGCGGCTTCCATATTGTCAATGTGTACAAGCCCCCTAATGCCAACTGGGATCTGCAGGTCTTACCCACCCTACCCCACCCTGCCATCTATGTGGGGGACTTGAACAGCCATCACCCTGACTGGGGGTACCCAGCAGTGGACAGTGATGGGGAGGCACTTTCAGACTGGGCATCCAGAAATGACCTCGCTTTGATATACGACCCCAAACAAAGAGGAACCTTCCACTCTGCTAGGTGGAAGAAGGACTATTCTCCTGACCTGTGTTGGGTCAGCTCTTTGAATGGGGAGCCATATCCTACACAGATCTTCATTCTTGATGATTTTCCACACAGCCAACACCGGCCCCTGCTTGTACACATTGGCCTACAACTTCCAGTCATATACAGCCCAAGGAAGATGCGCTGGAACTTCCGCAAAGCCAACTGGAAGAAATTCAGTGAAACTCTGGACCGGAGCGTTGTTACCATCCCACTCCACACCATCACTGTAGATGAAGCATACAACCGCTTCTGCAGCGCAATCTTCAAGGCTGCCCATACTGCAATCCCACGAGGCTACCGACCCCTCTATGTCCCATGTTTGGACGGAGAAAGTGCTGCCCTCCTACAATCCTATCAAACATCAGGGGACCCAGAGATAGCAGACCATCTCATTGAATCGCTAAATACAGCCCGGCGAAAGAAATGGGAGGAGACGGTTGCTGACCGGAGCTTTACCCACTCTAGCAGGAAATGTTGGAGCCTCATCCGTCACCTAGGAGCTGCACAGAAGCCCCCTAGCCAAAGCCGAGCATCCGTCACACCCAACCAAGTTGCATCCCACCTACTGACTATCGCCAAAGCACCCCAAGACAAAGACACCAGAAGAGCAGTTACAACTGAGCTAAAAAAACACCAAAAAATGCCTGTAGAGGAAACGAACCCTGAACCCTTCGAGGCTGCTGAACTGGAGAAAGTCCTACAGGGCCTGAAATGTGGAAAGGCAGCAGGATACGATAACATCTTCCCAGAATTCATGAAAAATCTTGGCCCCCGAGCCCTAACCTGGTTGACACAATTCTACACAAGGATCACACAAACAAACTCGATCCCAAAGAAATGGCGGACAGCAAAGGTCATTGCCATCCCAAAACCTGGCAAAGACCACAAACTACCAGCAAGCTACCGCCCAATCTCCCTACTCAGCGTTCCTTACAAAATCATGGAGCGTCTAATACTGCAACGCATTTTCCCAGAAATAGAGGATATTCTAAGTGTGGATCAAGCAGGTTTCCGCAAGGACCGCAGTACAGGAGAACAAGTACTGGCCCTAACCACCTTCATCGAAAATGGCTTCGAGAGCAGACTGAAGACAGGGGCTGTGTTTCTTGATCTTACAGCCGCCTATGATACGGTCTGGCACAAAGGCCTTCTCCTGAAACTTATAAAGGCGATCCCTGCTTGGGCAACAGCAATTATAAAAACCCTGCTGACCAACCGAAGGTTCAGAGTCCACCTCAGTCAGAACACAAGTGCATGGAGAATGCAGAAAAACGGACTCCCACAAGGCTCAGTTCTAGCTCCAACTCTGTTCAACCTCTACATAAACGACCTGCCAACTACAAAATCCCGCAAATTCATCTATGCAGACGACATCTGTTTGGCATTCCAAGCACCAGACTTTGAACCACTGGAACGGGTGCTCACGGAAGATCTTGCCAAACTGGACCAGTTCTGCAAAATCTGGCGCCTAAAACCAAGCCCAGCAAAAACCGTCTCCAGTGTATTCCATCTCCACAATGCAAAAGCTGCCAGAGAACTAAACATCCACCTGAGCGGACTCAAGCTTAAGCATGCCCCAAATCCAACTTATCTTGGAGTGACCCTTGATAGGACCTTATCCTTCAAGGAACATCTAAAGGGGACGGCTGCTAAGGTGAAGGTACGAAACAACCTGCTCTGCAAGCTCGCTGGTGCAAAATGGGGGGCGGCAGTCTCCACCCTGCGCACCTCAGCACTGGCCCTTTCATACTCTGTAGCAGAATATTGTGCCCCTGTCTGGTCCAGGTCATCCTACACACACCATGTAGACACCCAGCTCAACTCAACCATGAGAACTATAACTGGAACAATCCGCTCAACACCACTCCCCTGGCTCTCTGTACTGTCAAACATAGCCCCTCCACACATCCGGCGAGCAGCATTAACTCAAAGGATGCTCCAAAAAGTTAAAGATTTTCCTCACTTGCCAATCCATGCAGATATCTACACCCCACCCACTGCCCGACTTTCATCCAGACGGCCGATTTGGAAAAACCCTCCCCCAGCTGACTTTACCATCCAGACAGCTTGGCAAGAGGAATGGGAGACCAAGGAGGTCCAAACAAACAGCTGGTGATAAACCCCAACCAACAGGTCCCGGGCACCAACCTCCCAAGGAGACAGTGGTCTACACTCAATCGCTTCAGGACTGGACATGGCCCCTGCTTGGCCAGCCTTCACAGATGGGGCAGTAGCCCTAGCCCACTGTGCGCATGTGGAGAGGAGCAAACAATGGAACACATCATAGAGGTTTGCCCGCTCCAAAGACTGGAAGGAGGATTACACACCCTCCATACAGCAAACCAGGAGGCAACTGCTTGGCTTAAGGACTTTGCATTCGCTAAATAAATAAATTTTTATAATTTAAGTATGCACTGTGATGTGTATGTGGTAAAGTGAAGACAAATTTCCACTTGGTGGACAATAAGTTCTATTTTATTCTATTCTTTCTAGGCTGTGCTTAGGGGCTAGGAGGAGTAATGTTTTTCATGAAAAAAAAATCATAAATTGACAGATCTTCTGACCTTTGACAATGACCTTGAATGATCTCAGCCTAGACGCATACCCTCCTAAGGATACTTGCAAGTGTGTTTGGTGACCACTCAGGCAATTGCCTAGGAGGAGTAGCAATTTTTCTGAAATCATAGATCTCCTGACCTTTGACCTTGACCTTGCAGACCTACCTGCAATATGCTTATCATCAGTGTATATCAAACCCTGGTACCAAGTATTAAAACATTTGGAACCACCCCGTCAATGACGGAGTAACGCATTCTGACCTGACTAAATCACCCTGGGAGTGCTCAGATCTCCTGAGTGTCAACCTTGACCTTAAGGACACATCTAAGATGTGCTTAAAGTCAAGGTCATTGGCCAAGTAGGAGTAACTTTTTTGTGAAACCATAAATGCCCAGACCTATTGATCTTTGACAATGACCTTGACCATGACCTCAACCTGGATACAGACCCACCTGAGGGTCATTATGAGTGTGTTTGTGAGAATTAAGGTGGAGCAGTGATGGAGTAGTGATTTTTCTAAAATTATATAAGTGCCCAGATCTCTTGACCTTTGACCTTGACCTTGAGCACTACCTGGATGCAGACCCATCTGAGGATCATTGTGAATGGGATTGGTGAGCATCAGGGCAAATGCCTAGAAGTAGCAATTCCTATGAAATGTGGACGGCATTAGCGCCCTTCAGCTTGCCGGAATGAACTCTAGGAGTAGTTGATTTCACAAAACAGGTGGGACAGACGGATGGACAGACAGATGGGTAATGTCAAAGCAATCTTTCATTGGTGTTGGACCGGCAGTTAACAAAAAACTCTGGCTTTTGTCAGACAGCTCTACAGCTCCAGACTGGCCCACTGTGACTTTGAAGCTGAAAAAATACTGTGATTTCTACAGGCCTCAATACTTGTGTATTCATCATTTCCAAGCTGATTTTTCCTTCCAGTTTAACATGTCGAAAAATAGCCCTACCTGAGTACTTTCCCCCTTTACTCCTCTTGATGAAGCAGAGGATGAGCAGTACCAACAACAACAGCACGATGGCGCTCACAAGGCCAATGAACCAGCCCTGGGTCGCAAAGCTCTGCTGCATCTGTTTCACTCCTTCAGAAGGAGAAAAATAAGGAGGGGTGAAAATAGTTGGGGGGTTTTTGCGAATGGGAGACAGGATAAAAATATATCTGCAATGGAAAGCATAAAAAAGATAGGAGAAAGAAGATAAAAGAGGAACAGGAAACTGGAGCAAATGAGAGTGTATGCATTATGCATTCTGACAGGGTGTCATTTCACCAGGGAACCACAGAATACACCAAACAAACACGAGTAATGGATCGTTTCATATGGCTAACCAAGCTCTCTTTCCTTTCACAAAAAGTCTTTGAAAGCACTTCACAGCCTGAGAAAGAGCTGCCTGACACTCTCTGTAGGATGAACCTTTATATTTATAGCAGTGAGAAGCCCAGAGGAGATGAAAGAAATATGGATGGATGAATGAAGGCAGAGTGTTCATAGTACCTGTTCCGTCTGTCTCTATGTCAGTCTCCCAGAAGGTGGAGTTGTTGTAGATGAAGCGTAGGCAATAATGAGAGCCAGGAGTCAAGCCCTGGAGCTGGTAGAAAGACTGAGACGAGTTAACCTTCTCTGTCTTCTTCCATTTACTGCCATCTGCACAAGCACAAGAGCAACAACTTTTTGCAGAGATGTCAAACTATTCCCGCATGGTACAAATTCCTTTAAAAGGACAGTCCCAAAGAGGCTTAACCCATGCATAGATTTATGTGAACACTATACCATTTTTATTAAGGTAGTGAATCTGGAATCCAACATTTCTGTGCCTCTTCTTAGCCACCCAACTCAAGTTAACAAAGCTTTCCCCCGGAGACACAGCGACGTTGGCAGGAGGTGCTGCAATACATTCAGACAAATGAAAATCTAATTTATAATCCAATACCAGCTGACCCATTATGTGACACAAGCATGAGCAATGTAGCATTTTGTGCATAAGCACACTGCTTCAATATGATGTGGGTTCTTTTCCTGTCAGTAGATCTTATGTACTCTCATCTTAATCAAAAAGTCCACAGACACGGCCAAACATGACTAAATATTTATTTACAAAAACAGATTACAAAGCAAAGGGTAGCAATGTACTTACAAGAGCACACTAGACAAACAAACAACACAAAACAACTCAATGGTAGTGGAATGAACCTGTTAAAATGATCATAGAAATGGCAGTTATTAAACAACCTACAGAACTTTTAGCTCTGAGTGTAGTTTAAGAGAAAGAGTAAATGGTTTCTAGTGGATGAAAACCAAAAAAAGCAGTGAATTAGAGAAAACTAGAGAACTAATTTTAGTCAGTGTTCATAGAGAGAAAGGGTTTGAGTTATACTGCGCTGCTCTGGGTCTACGCAGATGGAAGGGGAAGGAGGGGCATTGCTGGCCAAGGCATGTCTGGATCGGTTCGTGCAGACAGCCACATGTCCCTGAGATGGGACCCAAAGTAGACCTGGTCCTGGAGAGTTCTCCTGGACCGATTGCTGTCTCAGCTTGTAGCCTTGTTGTGTCAGGCAGAGTGGGTCTCTCTGCACAATGATGCCTGAAGCCTTAAAGTAGGATGTCTTATATTTACAGTATTATTAAAAGGTCAAAAAGCAAGCTAGGGTCCACAGCTAGTTAGAAGCCCAGAAGGAAAAACTTACAAAACCTTTGCACAGATATATCAAAAAATGATGAAAAAGAAGGTTTAATGTTGACTTGACTATAGGAACCAAAGAAGAACTTAAACACTAATGCACAAAAACTAAGTACATAAAAAGATGGAGATTGACTAACAAAAAGATAGGGAAAAAGAGAGAGTAGCATCTTCCTCGAAGGATGATGGTTATTCTCACAGAAAACGCAAAGAGAGCTCAGGGGGGCTCCTCAAAGCTCTAAAACATTATTTAAAGGGGGCACATGGAAGTAGGATGGACCTGATATCAGACTGTCTGAACGAATGAGAAGAGAGGCTAGGCTTACTGTAGGTAGTGCAGAAGGGTGCTTTAGCCAATCAGAAATGGTCTATGTAAATTTCTTTGTTTAGGTGAAGTGGTAATTTATTTCAAAAAGTCAAGTAATCGGATTACTCACAGTAAAGTAATAGAAAGTGAGATAAGATAGCCAGTTCAGTCTCTCTCAAGGAATAAATGACATTTGCCTCAGTGGCAAGACACAGAATCAAACTAAACACAAGTTCAAATGTGTAAGAAAACTATCTAAATGGATACATGGAACAAAAACAATTCTCATTTCTCAATAGGTTGTAGATGATTATTCAAAGCCACACAGTGAATGCATGCATAACATATATTCTGTGAAACTATCAAAATAAAGAAAATCAGTATCATAATCATCATCATCATCATCATCATCATCATAGCAGTCTGTCAGGGGCGAGGGCATGATAATTTTGAGGATAAATTAGATGTTGAGAACCTGTTGAGAAAAAGTCATTAAACAAAGCACAATAATACATACCAAACTAATACTAGCTTTAATACAGACAGGAACATAAAGAAGATTATACAACAGTTAGTTCCGACTGAGCAATTTGACTGGACAATAGGGATTCCAGGAGTTACTATAATCGACAATAATTGCACTCCAATTTCACTGGATATGTATCACTCCATTTCAGAGATGTTCTAGTAACATTAATTACTAACAGTAATTTTCTTTCAGCTCTCTGACAATTGCAGTACTGTTTTGGATACCTTAATTTCCACAGGAAGCGCTGTTTGACAAGAAATTATACATCCGTGACCCGGAAGTCCCACCCTTTTGCAAAGGTGTCCTTCCATCTACTTGGTCATTTTAAGATCATTAAGCGATTTCAAGTCTGTTTAAAAAATAGGCAGTGCTAGAGTTTGTTTATTGTCTCATTAACAAACCACAATACCTTTGTGGTGATGGACTCTTTGTTTCATCTGAAAATGCTAAGAAAAGCGAGCAAAATGTGCTAAATCATTAGCATGTGCTAAATCGCTAGCATGCTAACTACTAGCTTCTGGATACGTTTTGATCTGGGATTTTCTGAAGTATCGACTTAACAGATATGTTTTATAAACACTTATGTTTGCACTTGACAATATTTTATTTGTTTACGTGTGTGAAATGACAATAGACGTCTTCATGCTGATTGGGATGTATAGCAACAGTTACTGGCTACATTTAGAAGGGACTATTTTTTTCTCAGCTACACAAAATAACTTGTTAAACAAACAAATCATAATATTTTGTCCAGTATTGCTGTCATTTAATAATTTTGCTTGCTGGAACTGTTGTATAAAAGCAATATTACACTCAATGTCATTACAGTATCATGATTATACTAACTAAGGCTGTGATACTCTGAATGCCCTCCGCTATGCATTAAGGGCATTAAGCCATATCACAGCCACAGTTACTATAATCACGATACCGTCACTCCATCTCGTGTAATACTGCTTAAATACAAATGTCATGAAAAAGGAATGTAAAACTTTGGAAAATGAATGAATCAGTCAATCTTTGGAATCAAAAATAAGGCTTATTCTTAATTATTCACTAAGCATCAAATATTGCAATCTCTTTCCTGCAGTTTTTAGATTAAAAGAGAGATCTCCAAGAGATAGAGGAATATGTTCTGGTCTTCATCAGAATGGGTCCTAGCAGGTCCATCCAGGATGAGCTGTGATCATTATTAATGATTAACAAAAGCATAGGCACAACAATAAAACAGATAAGGTAATTCACAGAAAGAAAACCATAATGGTAATAACAAAAGTAAGAATACCAGTCTCATTTCTTTTATAACAGTCACTCTGGAGTTCAGCAGAGTGACTGGAGAAGTTTTTTGATCTGGAGACAACAGCTTTGGCCAGGGGTGCCCAAACAGTCAATCACAATCTACTGGTTGATCTTGAGATGCTTATAGGTTGATCACAAATCAGTCCAGACCCGAATGCACGCCACATTATGGCTGCATGCGCACTGCGCACCGGCCTTGTCCAAAGAATACGCATATCATATATACACAGAGCAGAAGTGGAGCATAAACAAAGCATGAGGTATGCGTGCCTGGTTGTGCCTACCAACTCTGCTGTGCTGCCAAAGCGACCAAACATGTCAGCATTGCGTATGCACTGAGCGATACCATAGTACCTGCGCGAGTGCACCTGTCATGCATAGCCATCTGACAGGTATCATGACAAAAAAGTGATGGTCTGCCAGAAACTGATCAGCTGTTTCTTTTCATTTTGGTTTACAGCTGCTTTCTGCTAATGCAAAATGTCACCATGAGATCAAGCATGATCACCTTGAACAAACGGTCAACACTGAGGTGAAGACACGAAAATATCCCATCACAAAGACGTACACAGGTCCAATGCAGTGGCTACAAACAAACAGTGCTGTTTCTCCCACCAACCCAAACCACCATGCTGTGCCACGGCTGAATGAGCAGTCAGACTAGTTTCTCCCATCATTGCACAGACAGCTTGGTGACCTGGATCCCTCTCAGTAGACCACGTGCAGACATGGGGGGGGAGCGCACATGTCCCCAAACCTGGAAACAAAGGAGTATTGTTCCCCCCAAATCATAACAATCCCCTCCATCATGCTCCACAATTGAACAACATGCATTTGAAGCATCGATGCTAAGCATAAATGTATTTTTCTTTAAAATTTCTCATAAATTTGTAACTTTTTCTCATTAATTTACTACATTTATTTGTAAATGTACAACTTTGCTTTTGTAAATGAACTTCTTCTTGCATCTTAAATTTTAAATTTTTTCTTGTAAATTTTTGACTTCTTTAACCAGTAGATCTTGTGATGTTGAAAAATCTAAAAGTAGATCTCAAGTGTAAAAAGGTTGTGCACCCCGGGCTTTGATCAAGGATAGTTTGAAGTTGTCCACCTAAAGAAAGATGATGGTGTCTGTATACGTAGGTATCTCTGGTCAGTCCAGGCACATCCTGCAAATCAAGTTTTTGACATTATGAGTCCTTTGCACAGTTCAGAGAAGGTCACTGTTGGGTCAGTATGTCCTTCTTAAAATAAGGGAGGCAAGAGAGTGTTTATTTCAGCAAAAGAAAAGGTTCAGGACCCATTAGTGTCTTTGAGGCAAAATCCTTGTTCCCTCTTGGAACAGAGGGCCAATGAATGTGGAACTGTAGGAAGGGAGGATTATATGCTTTCCTCTAATAAGGCTACAGCATGAATCAGTATAATACCTCCATCCAGCGTGGTGGCTCCCTTCATCATGATGGGCACCCCGTCGCCAGCACCTGTGCACCCCTTCAGGTAGAAAAGGTAGTGGCTGTGGCGATCCAGACCCTTCAGAGTGTACTGAGTAACTGTGGGGTCATCGATTTTCTCCTCCTGGATGGGGCTGTCATCATTCTCTGTAACTGGCCACAGAAAAGAAATCATTATTTGATCATTTGCACATACTAGTAAGTGACACACTATGACATGCAGCAGATGGATGAGTGCATTATAACACCATGCTTCTAACCTTTTGCTTGTGTTATTGGATCAGCAAGAGATGTATATGATTTGCTTTTACTGACGTATCTGATGCAGCAAAAATAACAGACTTTATAGGTAAATGAGAAACCCTGCTTACTGCGTTGGTACTGCACAAGGTATCCAGTAAGGATTCCATTGGGTTGGTCAGGAGGTGTCCAGTGGAGGGTCATTTCAGTCTCTGATGGACTGTCAAGCATCAGGGTCAATGGGGGACCAGGGACTAGCAACAGCAGATAGGCATGATTAAAATACACTTGTCATAAAAGAGATTAAGAATCAGGGTAATTTTGTTATTTCTCCACATCATTTTGCTGCATCTCATTCTGTTCATGTCTGTATCAACTTTTCACCCACTTTTCCCATCACCTCAACCATTTTAGCTGGTCATCACACATCCTTTTTCAGCAGCAGATTTCTCACCTCCCTCATGGGTCGTGAAGGGCAGTGGCTCAGACTCGGGGCCCTCTCCCTTTTTGTTGAATACAGTGACGACCAGTGAATAGTGAGAGTAAGGTCGCAGGTTACTGATTACTTTCTTCTCCTCGCTGGGCCCAGTCTCCACTATCATTGTGCTCTCTGGCTCCCTGGACTTCTGATTTTGGTGGTGACTTCTGGAGCCCTTCCTAGTCAAGTGGATCTGTTGCCAGAAAAGTAGCCAGAGAAATGATGGACTACACAACACAACAAAAATATTTTTTTTAAGTTGTCTGTGTTTTTTCAACTGATTTAAGGCAATTTTGCACCGCTGAATCAAAAAATGACATCCGTTTCTCTCGATCAGGTCAGGTTTTTATGCTAAGTTGTAAGCAGTTGTACAGTTGTACTGTAAATTGAACAGTAGACATTAATAAAGGTAAGCACATGTAAATTGAATGTTACGTCATCATTTTTCAAAATTCAGAGAATTTCAAGAAATAACAAATAATTTTGCATCATATAAAGTGAAAATACCCGTACATGTAGACAAAAACGTAAAAAAAAAACATGTGGCCATAGTTCAAAAAGTTGACCTGATTGCGCAAAACCAATGTGATTTTTGGATTCAGCACATCAAAACTGTCCTAAATCTGCTAAAAAAACAGACAATAAATTTGGTGTTGATCTTTAAAAATGTAAATATTTCTTAAAGTGACACGCCACCAAAAATCAAGCTTTTTTTTCCTGTTGTTAACATGTCAGTAACATGTTTTTTGTGACTTACAAGACATATCAAGAGCAAAATCAGTCCCAAGTCTGTATTCTTCCGCTGTGAATGTCCAGTTAAGCCCCCCCCCCAAAAAAAAAGGAGACTTTGGACAGAGCGTTTCTAGCTAAGTACGCATTCATGCTTAGCCTTATTGGTTATAACATTAACCAGTCAGGCAAAGCACTGGGCATGGCTACAGACCTGAGTTAACTCCCTCTGGGGAAGAGGGGGATGCCGACATGGCTCTGCAGATAGAGGCTCATGGTCTCAGTCAATCTTCCTTTCCAGGGATGGCACAAAACCAACCGCGGCTGCCCATAGTTTCCCACCGCTGAGGCTACCGTATTCCGGAACCCCATAGTGCACGCAAGGCATGGTCAGCTCAGAGACTGGAGTCCACCAGCTGCTGCGCCTACATGTGCGGGGTCCCGGAGGTGCTCCACTCCACTGGCCTGGGGCCAGGGGAGACAGAGGAATGGGAGGCACACGGTCAAAAGGCCAAACCAGAGAGAAATGTCTGCTCTTAGAGGGAGGAAGTTGTTAAGACCGACACCCATCTGTTTTGCATTTGTTTGACTCGGTTCAGTGAAGGGGTTTTGGGGGGGATATAAAACCCTCTGGGCACTCCATTCGGAGACATTAAATCCCCCACTCCTTCCAGAGTAGGGAAGCAAGTTGGGTACCCAGGGAGCTCGTGGCGCAACGGCCACCGCGCTGAGGTCATGGTTTCATGGCGGCGCTGGCCCCCTGCAAGCTGCCTGGCAGGTACCCATCAGCCCCCTGGTGGGACCGCCGAGAGCCAGCTCACTTTGGCAGGGGTCAGCGGTGGACGGGGCGCCACGCCCGCTGGCTCACCTCCTTCACTCCCACGCAGGAGAGACTCGAACAGCGAGCTGGGAAGACCCTCAGCGAGTGGGAAACCAGAGACCCACAGGGAGCCCTCCAGCCACCACGCAGGGACGGGCAGCGATTCTACGCTCCACCAAGAATGATCCTTACACAGGTTCACCTACGGAAGCCTTGTTACAACTTTTCCTTCCTAATTTGACCAAGGAAGCCAAAACAACACAAACTTTGAGAGCATTCAAAAAAATTATAAAAAACTGTGCAATAAGAAAATATAATGAATTGTGCTAGTCAGGGATCAGGTTTTTGAAATTAAGAAAATGGGAATCTGAGACAAAAGTGTTCTCTTTTTGTTATTTGTGTCACTTTTATAATTTCTATCTCCTTAAATTTTCCTATTGTTGACATAGAATAATAGTCTATGTGTGATAAAGGGGCAGATTTTATAAGATTTTTTTCTTCTTTTTGCTTCCTTTCATTCTTTCAGTTATGGATATTTTGTTAGCTTTGTTTTTAAATTGCTGTTTTATTTTTCTGAAAAAAAAAATAAACTTAACTACCTAACGTCCTCTAAATAGTCAAGTTAGATCGCCTTCTGGGAGCCTTGTACAATGTCTTCTTCCTGTTTTTCTTGTGAGTTGCTCTCAGGTTCAAACATGTATGGCTGAATCACTCCGATGTTTTGACTAGCCATTGTTTAGCAAGGCAGTCTTCGGTGCTCTCAGGTCAGAGAGTGGAGAGCTGGCCTTGCAGCATCCACTAGTATCTGGAAGATGTAAAAGCTCTTTCCAAGCAATTCTAAGGCAATGAAAGTTTTTTTTTTTGTGGCTAAAAAGCCATAATATACTATTTTGGGGCAATACACATTTGTTTTTGAGGTGGTTTTAGAGCTGCCAGAGTGCGTCTTTAAGTAAATGTGCTGTCATTGGTAAATGGCGATCCATGGTAATACATTCACTCCATTCACTTCAGAGGAAGACTGTCGGTGTCATGATTCAGACCAGGATCAGGCTCAAATGCAGAGCAGCCAGAATGATAACACAGATGCCAATAAAAAGTTTCACAATTTTATTGAAAAGAAAACAGAAAACACAAGGAAAGCCAAACACAAAAACGCCAACTTAAATCTCTGCCAAAACAGGAGTTCCCTGGAGTGCACATAGCCTACAGGAGAGAGAGCAGACAGAGGTGATAAGGGACAGATTCTCTGAAGGGAGAGTAATGCGGGAAAGCACATTTACAGAGCAGTGGAGTCCGGCAGGGAACTCCAATATGGATCGGGGACAGGTGGAAGGCAGGACCTGGGTGGATGTGATGATCTTCCTTGTCAGGCAAGTGCAATCAGCTCCAGGAGGCACACCTGTGGGTGGCAGCAACCTGAGGAACAGAGACACACAAGAGGTAAATTCGGGGAAACAAGATAACAAGATAAAATTTTAATGAAACTTGAGGCTGCAAACCCAGACGATCCAGTGGTGAACTCCCCTCATGCTGGGCCTTAAATACACCGGCTCATCAGGAGCAGCAGGTGGATAATCACGCAGGTGTGCTCATCACTGGAGCGGGAAACCAGGAACAGGAGGGGAGGGGGAGCACGCTCGCCAGACCATTACAGTGCTCCCCCCTCAAGGGACGCCTCCCAGCGTCCCACTGGGCTGATGTCAATGGGTGCGATGAAAAGCCCGGATCAACCGCTTATCCAGGATGTAAGATCCCAGGATCCACGACCTCTCCTCCGGACCATAACCTTCCCAGTGGACGAGGTATTGACATCCCCGCCCCCGACGGGGCACGTCCAAGATCATCTCCACTGTGTATGCAGTCTGGCCGTCGATGAGCCGGGAAGGGGGGGGGGGGTTCCGGAGGAGGGCAGAGGGGACTGGTGGAGAGGGGCTTAATCCGGGACACATGGAATGTGGGATGTATACGCATAGAGGGTGGCAAGTCCAACCGTATGGTGACATCGTTGATCATCTGCTTGATGGTAAAGGGACCCAGAAAGCAGGGGGACAACTTCATGGATTCAGTCTTACGTGGGATCTGGTTGGTGGACAGCCAAACCCTCTGTCCCACCGTGTACATCGGCATCCGTCTGCGGTCTGCATACTACCTGTTGCGCTCCGCAGAGTGGAGGAGGGCAGCCCTCGTGGCTCTCCACAGGCGGCGGCACCGGCACACATGGGCCTCCATGGATGGGATGGCGAGGCCCCTCTCCAATATGGGCAACAACGGTGGAGTGTAACCCATCGACGCTTCAAATGGTGTAAGCCCAGCGGAAAAGAAGATCGCCGAGTTCAATGCATATTCCACCCAGGTCAAGTGGGTGCTCCAGGTGGCGGGGTTGGAGGATAGTACACACCGTAGGGTGGCCTCCAGGGACTGATTAGCACACTCAGCCTGACCATTACTCTGAGGGTGATATCCTGACGTCAGACTGGCAGACGAAACCAAACAGCAACAGAATGGCATCCCATACCAGTTCGGGATGTGAACTGGGGAACTGGGAACTGGGGACTCCGGAGCAAGATGATGTCGATGGGGATACTGTGCAACCGGATGCAGGATGGCCGTCTCCATGGCAGATGGTAATTTGGGGAGGGGAACAAGGTGGACGGCCTTGGAGAAACGGTTGACAACGGTGAAGATGACGGTATTCCCCTGGGATGGAGGGAGGCCCGTGACAAAGTCCAAAGAGATGTGAGACCAAGGGTGACCCGGCACCGGGAGGGGATGGAGGAGACCCACAGGAGGGGAGCAGTCGGATTTGTTTGTGGAGCAGATGTGACAAGCTTTGATGAACTCCCGCACATCCATTGCCAGTGTGGGCCACCAAAACACTCTGCGTAGCAAGTCTGTGGTCCTAGAGATGCCGGGGTGACAGGCAAAAAAGCTGGTATGCCCCCACTGGATAACTTCTCCTCGTAGCACCGTGGGGACATACAGCCGGTCCGGAGGACCTCCCTCCGGGACAGGTTCTGATGACTGTGCCTGTCGGACCCTCTGCTCAATCTCTCACTGGAGTGTCCCGAGAAAGCAGGACGTGGGGAGAATAGTCTCCGGGGCAGCTGCGGAGGAGGAGGTGAAGTAGGAGTGGGGAGAGAACTGACGTGAGAGAGCATCAGCCTTGGCATTACGGGAACCTGGTCTGTACCAGATGGATAGATTGAATCTATTAAAGAACAGGGCCCACCAATCCTGCTGCGAATTCAATTGTCTTGCCAACCGAAGATATTCAAAATTTTTATGGTCAGTCCAGACAATGACTGGTTGGCTAGCTCCCTCCAGCCAGTGTCTCCATTCCTCTAATGCCAGCTTAATGGCCAACAGTTCGTGGTCCCCAACAGCAAAATTCCTCTCGGCTGGCATTAACCTCCGAGAGAAATACGTGCACGGATGGAGCTTCTGATCGGAGGAGGAGTGCTGGGAACGGACAGCGCCCACCCCCGAATCAGAAGCATCCACCTCAACCACAAACTGTGCTGCGGGATCCACCTGTGCCAAGACACGCGCATTGGTGAATAAGCCTCTTAGGGTCACAAAAGCTTGTTCAGCGGCCTCGGACTACTTGAACGGGCTTTTGGTCAACGTCAGCTGCATAAGTGGTTGCACCACCCTACTGTAATCCCAGATAAATCGGTGGTAGAAGTTAGCAAAGCCCAGGAAGCGCTGCAGATCCTTCCTGGACTGGGGGGCAGGCCAGTCTACTACCACTTTAATTTTTTCCGTATCAGCCTTTACCGTGCCCTCGGCGATAATGAACCCCAGAAACGAAGTTGAGCAAGTGGAAAATTCGCACTTCTCAGCTTTTACAAAAAGCTGGTTCTCCAGCAACTGCTGCAGGAGAGACCGGATGTGGACTACATGCTTCTCCTGGATGCGAGAAAAAAATCAAAATATCGTCCACATACACAAACACAAACTGGTTCACCAAGTCTCATAGGACGTTGTATAGTAACCGCCAGATGATGGCAGGGGCGTTGGTCAGCCCGAACGGCATGACCAAATATTCAAAATGGCCCTGTGGTGTCTTAAATGCCGTCTTCCACTCGTCCCCCTCCTGAATGCGAACTAAATGATACGCGTTGCGGAGGTTGAGCTTGGTGAAAAAACGCGCTCTTTGGAGTAACTCAAACGTCGAATTGATAAGTGGCAGTGGATACTTATCCTTCCGGGTTATCGCATTGAGCTCATGGTAATCAATACATGGCCGCAGTGACTCATCTTTTTTCCCTACAAAAAAGAACCCCGCGCTGAGCAGAGCGGACGACGGACGGATTATGCCAGTGCTCAACGAGTCTTTTATGTAGGTCTCTATCACCTCCCTCTCCGGCCCAGATAAACTGTAGAGCCAGCTGGATGGCAGCCGCGTGCCTGGGAAGAGGTCGATAGCACTGTCGTAGCCCCGGTGAAGTGGTAAAGACAGGGCTCTGGACTTGCTAAAGACCTCCCATAAGTCATGAAAAACCTCGGGCATGGAGCTGAGATCCACTGGCTCAGCCGAAGGGGAGGAGAGCGGGAGCGAAGGAGAGCATCCGACTAACTGGAGACACGATGCGAGACAGAAAGAACTCCAGGACGAAATGGAGCTCTGGCTCCAGTTAATGATGGGATAATAAATACGGAGCCACGGATACCCCAGGATCACAGGGGAGTTAGACAGAAGCAGGACGTAAAACTGAATAGCCTCGCGGTGGTTACCGGACAGAATGACTAAAATAGACTCAGTCTGTGGCGTAAGCACCATGATGGTGCTGCCCGAAACTGCCGAGACTTATAAAGGTGTTGGGACTTTCCTGGTGGGTAACTAACTTCTGCACTAAGGCCTGTTGAATAAAATTTTGCTCCGCCCCTGAATCAACCAGGGTGGAGGTTTTGAACTCAGCCCCCGGCAACTGGATCGGGGCAAATGTTCAAAACAGTTGGGAGGATTTTGCAAAGACCTTCCAGCCAGACCCCCCATGGCTACTGACAGGCCGGGTCTTTTGGCCTCACGGGGCATTTCGAAATCACATGACCTGGGACTCCGCAATAAAAACACGCCCTTTCCCTTTCTCAATGCTAATGCTCCTCCAGAGTCACACGGGACCTGCCAAGTGCCACTGGCTCGGAGGAGACCAGCGGAGTAGCACCAAGGGGCGGGGCAGCCAATCGGGAGGCGAGTGGAGAGGCGGCTGCCCTCCGTTCCTTTGCTCGCTCCCTAAACCGGTTGTCGAGGGCCATGGCCTGCGAGATGAGCTAATTCAGGGAGGAGGGAGTTGCACGGATAGCCAACTTGTTGCAGAGCTGCGAATTCAGACTCGAGAGAAACGCGCTGCACAACACAGCATTGTTCCAGCCGGAGTCTGCCGCAATGACCCGGAACTTGGTAGAGAAATCGGCCACCGACCAATCCCCCTGCCGGAGCCCCATGAATGGGCTAACAATATTCCCCTCACTCTCTGTATGGTCAAACGCCCGGGAGAACTCCTGCTCAAACTGCTCAAGCGAATAAAGGGGTCCATCTGGGCTGCTCAAGATGGACTGAGCCCACTGGAGAGCCCGGCCCCGCAACAACAAGGTCATAAATTGAATCTTGGCCATATCATCCCTGTACTCCCCCTCCACCTGCCGAAGTTATAACCAACATTGGAGCAGGAACCCCCTGTAACCCCCCACCTCCCCCTCATCGGGGCACGTGTGGGAACAGAGATGCTCCTGCAGAAAATGGAAGCTGCCGGGGCAGCAGGTGCAGGGGGAGGCGCCAGACCAGGAAGCCGACACAGGTGCTCGGTAACAGTTGCCAATTGCTGAGTGATAGTTTGTAATTGCTCAGATAAGAACGTGACCTGGAGCTCCGTGGCACCCAAACATATGAGTGCTGAGTGTTCGCCTGGCGAAGTGCTCGCTGAGCCTTGATTCTGGCTGGATCATTCTGTCATGATTCAGACCGGGATCAGGCTCAAATGCAGAGCAGCCAGAACGATGACACAGACTCCAATAAAAAGTTTCACAATTTTATTAAAAAGAAAACAGAAAACCAAAATGCAAAACACAAGGAAAGCCAAACACAAAAATGCCAACTTAAATCTCTGCCAAAACAGGAGCCCCCTGGAGTGCACATAGCCTACAGGAGAGAGAGCAGACAGAGGTGATAAGGGACAGATTCTCCGAAGGGAGAGTAATGAGGGAAAGCACATTTACAGTCAGAGCAGTGGAGTCTGGCAGGGAACTCCAATATAGACCGGAGACAGGTGGAAGGCAGGACCTGGGTGGATGTGATGACCTTCCTGGTCAGGCGAGCACGATCATCTCCAGGAGACACACCTGCGGGTGGCAGCAACCTGAGGAACAGGAGACACACAAGGGGTAAATTTAGGGAAACAAGATAATGAGACAAAATTTTAACGAAACTTGAGGCTGCAAACCCAGACGATCCAGCGGTGAGCTCCCCTCATGCTGGGCCTTAAATACACCGGCTCATCAGGAGCAGCAGGTGGATAATCACGCAGGTCTGCTCATCATTGGAGCGGGAAACCAGGAACAGGAGGGGAGGGGGAGCACGCTTGCCAGACCATCACAGTTGGTCATGGTCAGGGCTTGACATTAGCCCCTCCAATAAGCCAAATGACAGTGGAATTCACTTATGGCCTCTAGCTTAGCCATTCTCAGGACCCACTTTGGCAGATGACAACTGAAATAATAAACCCCCCACACCTGTGACACAATGATATTAAACCCCAAACTAGCATGAGCTCTGTAACCCTTAATTTATAAGAGCAAAGTAGTAAATTTACAAGAAAAGTAGCAAATTTATGAAAAAAAATAATTTACCGAAAGACTGCAGCAAATTTTGAAAGGAAAAACACACATAAACTCGTAAGAATAACAAATTGATGATAAACAAAATCCACAAAATTGCTTAGAAAATACCACCATAAATTAATAGGAGTATAGTCACTAATTTAAAAGAGGGAAAAGTACCAATTTGCAATCCCAAATTAACAAGTTTTCAAGTAAAGCATTGCAGTTTAAAGAAAAGAATTCAAAATCATATTTAAAAAAGAGAATTAATTAACCATATACAGGTTGCAAATTTAGAAAGTCACAAATGTCTGATTAAAAAAAGCAAATTTACAATAAACAAGCTACAAATTTATTAGAAAAATTCCCAGATATATACAAGCGTGAAGTTACAAATCTAAGTGAAAAAATACAAATCTTGTAGTAAAAATGTGCCTTTTAAAAAAAAAAAAAAAAAAAAGCCACACATTTCTGAAAGAAAGCTTCATGTTTAATAAGAAACCCCTTTATTAGTCTTTCTTTCTTTCTTTCTTTGAACAAATGTTTCATTCCATTTGCTGAGATGCCACCAAAGTCAACTTTCATTGAATAAAACATAATAGTGCAGCTATAAAATTATGGTCAGTAAAAAGGCTGAGTGGTGGTGACTAACTCTGCTAGCTGAAGTGGCTAAGCACAAAAATTAAATTCAAGCCCTTGGTCACAGTCACCTGAATGGAGTGATTGAGGCCATAGTTCAAATAATGACAAAAAGGTGTCACTAAATCCCAAATTTCCAACATTTCCAAGCAGCACCATCAATGTCATCCTCAGCATGACTGTATTGGGTGTTGTTGTTAAACAATGAATGAATGAATGAATGAATGAATGAATGAATTTATTTCGGATAGTACATTACAGGTTAAAAGAAACTGTATAATATAACAACAAGGTCAAATTAGACAAAGACTCCTTCTACTATACAATTCCACGTGAGTTATCCGAAATGGGTGATGGCTGAAGCCGCAGCTTATATTGCCCACCCATATTCCATCCAAGAATTCAAAGGAGAAAAAAGAGAAAACAAGACAAGAGCGATTACAATTTAAAACAAGGCTAAGACAAAATATGACTGAGAGAAAAGAAAACTGAGCTAGTCTAAGTTAAGCGGTTACTATTCAAAAACAAATCTAAGACATAGTGTCACAGAGAAAAAAGAAAAACTAAGCTATAACACAACACAGGCTGGAAATGTCAATCCTTATGTGAGTTTACATGTCGTCTTGTAAATATGTTTGGAGTATTTCTTCCTTTAGTTTTTGTTTAAATTGTCCAAGCTTTGTACATGATTTTAATTCAGGTCCAAAATCGTTCCATAATCTGACACCTTGCACTGAAATACAGTGTTGCTTGGTAGTTGTTCTCACTGTAGGCTTTTGAAATATACATGTTCCTCTGAAGTGATATTGTTTCTCCCTTGTTTGGAACAACTTTTGGATATTTGCGGGCAGTGATAGATTCTTCACTTTGAACATTATTATTGCGGTTTTAAAGTCGATCAGATCTTTCAACTTGAGAGTTTTTTGTTTAAGAAAAAGTGGGTTTGTTGGTTCCCTGTAAGCTGCTTTGTTGATTATTCTAATAGCTCTCTTTTGAAGCATAAAGAGTGGATATATGTTTGTTTTATATGTATTTCCCCATACTTCATTACAATATGTCATGTATGGGAGTATTAATGAATGATACAAGGTGTATAGTGTGGGTTGATTCAGCAAATTTTTCACTCTGTGTAATATTGCAATTGATTTGGATACTTTACCTTTTATATAATTAATATGTGGCTTCCAACACAGTTTGTTATCAATTATTACTCCAAGGAATTTAGTTTCGGATACCCTTTCAATCTCTACACCATTTACACTGAGTTTGGGTACTGGGTAGTTGTGATGGTTGTTAAAGACTATAAATTTTGTCTTGCTTAAATTGAGCGTTAATTTGTTTGAATCAAACCACAGTTTCAGCTTTCCTAATTCCTTTCCGAGTGTATCCAGAAGTTGTTCCAAGTTGTTTCCACTGCATAGCAGGTTAGTGTCATCAGCAAACAATATTAAGTCCATTTTTTCTGAAACTTTACATATATCATTTATATACATATTGAATAATAATGGTCCCAAAACTGAACCCTGTGGGACTCCACAGGTGACCTTCAGTTGCTCTGAGTTTTTGTTGTTAACACATACAAACTGATATCTATTCTTTAAGTAACTTCTTAACCAGGACAGTGCTACCCCTCTGATACCACAATTTTGTAGTTTCTTTAATAATAGATTGTGATCTACTGTATCAAATGCTTTTTTAAGATCCAGGAATACTCCAACTGAATACTCTTTATTTTCAATGGCTGTTGATATTTTTTCTGTAAATTCCATTAAGGCATATGCTGTTGTCCTTTTGTGTCTGAACCCATATTGCTGCTCACACAATAAATCATTCTTCAGTATGAAGTTGTCAATTCTCTCATAGAATATTTTTTCAAGTATCTTGGAAAATTGCGGTAATAGTGAAATTGGTCTGTAGTTGGAGAGTTCCCCTCTGTCGCCTGTCTTGTAAATCGGAATTACTTTAGCTATTTTCATTGCATTGGGAAATATACCTGATTGGAGAGACAGGTTACAGATATACGTCAGTGGTTTCACTATGCATTCGATAACAGTTTTGACTAGTAGCATATCAATACCATCGCAGTCAGTAGATGTTTTACTTTTGAACGATTTAACAATTTCAATGACCTCTCTTTCGTCTGTGTTCTTTATGAAGATGGTGTCTTTTACAGCAGTGTTATTGCATATTGAATCACCTGTTGGCACCGTAGTGGGTATTTCTCGGGCCAGTTTAGGTCCAATGTTAACAAAAAAATTATTAAATTCATCTGCAGGTGAAGCTATATTCACATTCAGAGTCGATTTATTATTTTTTGGAGTGTTAGTTGGGTAGCTGGTATTTCTGCTTTTATTTCCAAGGATACTGTTGATTATCATTACATAATCATTACATTTTTTGACTAAAACAAATTTAAATTAAACCTTCAGAAAATTCCAACTAAGCCACAATCTAGCTAAAATTTATTATAAATCCAAATGTACTGTATGTTATCCACAAATAAGTTGGGACAAATAACAAAGAACAGAGAGAAGTAGTACCCTGTATCCAAGCAGGTGTCCTCTAACTGTCTCCTTGTTTACTGCTTTCCAGGTCACTTTGATTGTAGTGCTGTTTATTATTACAAGAGCCACATCCATTGGAGCCTCCAACGGATCTGAGAAAAGAGGGGAGACAGGAAGGAGATGTGAGAAATGCTCTCTGTCAGAAAAAAGGTGTATTCTCAAAATAATATAGAGGTTGCCCATTACGATTTTCTCCAGAGTAGCCAATGACAGGGTCTGGCTCGGGTCCCTCCCCTTTCTCATTGAGTGCCTGGACTTTGATCTCAAAGGCAGAGAAGCTGCCAACGTCACTGACAATCAGTGGTGGCTCTCCTGTGTAGTTCTCATGCCATTCAGGCCCGCTGCCCACCACTCGTCTCCACTGCACCCAGTACTTGAAGTCAGGCCCATTAAAGTTGCGTTTGTCCATTTTCTGTACAAACAGCAACAGCAGACAATAAGACCCTGGCAGTTTTCAAAAACTGCTTCACATTATGACACATTGAGATAATAGATCTACCTCCCAGGTGATGGTCAGAGTGTTTGGCTCGGTCGAGTCGCTTCTGACATCCTCTGGGTTATTGTCTGGAGCTGTGATTGGCAAAAACAGAAAATCTGGTTAGCCTGGAGCATTACTGGAAGAGTTTACTATTAGTCTTAAAACAAAGCACTGGCTTTTACCTTCAGCTGGTGTGCTGTAGATCTCTGATGGCTTGCTTGGGTGGCTTTTACCCACATCATTGATGGCAATGACTCTGAAGCGGTAGGACATGTAAGGCCAAAGGAAGAGACTAACACGCTCCATGTTTCCACTCACTCTTTTTAGCTCCTCCCAACCTCTCTCTTTAAAACCCTGGTCCTCAAACTCAACTACAAACTCTGTATACACAAATGTAAGAAATGAAAGAGGAAGACAGAAAATTAACCATAGAGAAGCATAAATCAAAACATGAATATTTAGTGGAGATACTATTAAAAATGTGACTCATTAAAAAGTTAAAGAGCAGCTCCTAACTCCTAAGATTTTCTCTTTTACGAGTGCTAAGGTGGAGTAAAGTGTGGTCATGGAGCCAGTTGAATACAGAGCGGTCATCAGGTTCCTTTACTTGAGAGGCTGCACACCACGGGAGATGTTTGATGAGATGAAAGAGATTCATGGGGGAGGATGCCCCATCATATGACATAGTCAAGCACTGGCATCGACAGTTCAAGTGTGGCTGGACATTGGTGGAAACGGCACCCATTCCCAGGCAACCATAGTGCGCCACTGATGAAGGCACCATCCGGCAAGTGGAGGCCACCATTTTGGAGGATCACCGCATAACAGTTTTCCAACTACCCCAAGATGTCAAGATCACAGTGGGGTCTGTAGAAAAAAATCATCCATGGCCATCTGCACATGCAGACGTTGCCTGCACGATGGATTCCGTGTTTCCTTACACCTTTCCAGAAGCAGGAACGAGCCATATGCTCCCAGGCCCTTTTGGCCATGTGCCAAGAAACCCAGGTGGGCTTCTTTGGCAGACTAATCACACAGGATGAAACATGGTTCCATCACTATGATCCAGAGGCTAATGTCCAGTCGAACCAATGGAAGCGTTATGACTCACCACTTCTGAAGAAGGCACATGTCCAACCCTCAGCGGCCAAAATCATGGATTTTGTAGTAAAGGGTACCACAATTACTGGGACTTACTTTGCTTCACTGCTGCAGATATTGCAGAAGGCCATCAGAACCGAAAGGTGTGACATGCTGACCCAAGGTGTGTGCCTCCTGCAATATGTGGTTCACAACTCACATGTTGCCCAGATGGAAACACAGCCCTGCAGCTATGAAATCCTTCCTCACCCCCGAGCACCATCTAAATTCCACCTCTTTTTCATCTGTGAAGTCATTTTTGAAGGGCAAGCACTTCCAAGATGATGAAATGCTGAATTCTAAAGTCAAGTTGTAATTTCTGATGCAACCTGTAGACTTCTACAGGCGAAGCCTCCACAGCTGCATAAAGTAATGGGAAGAAGTGTGTGACCCTTGGTGATACCTATGTAGAGAAAGACTAATAACTGTGCCAAGTTTGGTTCCTGTCAGTCCCATGGGAAAAGAGTCAGGGGAAATCTTTAACAGATTTTTATGGATTTTATTTATGTTTGATCTGTGTTGGCCCTGCGATGGACTGACAATCTGTCCAAGGTGTACCCTGCCTCTCTCCCAAAGATGCCGGGATAGGCTCCAGCCCCCCCGTGACCCGAAAAGGATTAAGCAGAAGAAGAAGGATGGACGGATGGATGGATGGATGGATGATTGGTTGGGTGTCCTGTATTCATCCCTGTGTTTTATGGGTTGCTTCAAGCAACTTGGTTGTATTTAATTAACCTGAGTGTATAAAAATAATCGAAAATCAGTTTACATAGACACAGTGAGACTTAAATCCCTAATCCAAGATCTTCAGGTTTAACATTTGGTTTTAAGGGAAACTGGTTACAGTTAAGGAGAAAATACATTTTATTTCTCTGAACTGATGTAAATACAGTGGATATAAAAAAATCTACACACCCCTTTTCAAATGCCAGGTTTTTGTAATGTAAAAAAATGAAACCAAGATAAATCATTTCAAAACTTTTTTCCACCATTAATGTAATCTATAACCTGTACAACCCAATTGAAAAACAAACTGAAATCTTTTAAGGAGAAAAATAAAAAATAAAAAACTTACAATAACCTGGTTGCATAAACATGCACACCCTGTTATAATTGGGGATGTGGCTGTGTTCAGAATTAACCAATCACATTCAAATTCATGGTAAATGGGAGTCATCACACACCTGCCACCATTTAAAGTGCCTCTAATTAACCCCAAATAAAGTTCAGCCATTCTAGTAGGCTTTTCCTGACGTTTTTGTAGTCACATCTTACAGCACAAGCCATGGTCCACAGAGAGCTTTCAAAGCATCCGAGGGATCTCATTGTTCAAAGGCATCAGTCGGGAGAAGGGTACAAAAGAATTTCCAAGGCATCATCAAGTGGAGAAAATATGGCACAACAGTGACATTGCCAAGAACTGGACGTCCCTCCAAAACTGATGAAAAGATGAGAAGGAAATTGGTCAGGGAGGCTGCCAAGAGGCCAACAGCAACATTGAAGGAGCTGCAGGAATTTCTGGCAAGTACTGGCTGTTTAGTACATGTGACAACAATCTCCCGTATAGGGTGGCAAGATGGAAGCCTTATCTTATGAAGAAAAACATCCAAGCCCAGCAACATTTTGCAAAAACACATTTGAAATCTCTCAAACGCATGTGGAAAAATGTGTTATGGTCTGATGAAACCAAGGTTGAACTTTTCGCCATAATTCCAAAAGGTGCTGTATATTTGGCGCAAACACAACACTGCTTATCACCAAAAGAACACCATACTACAGTGAAGCATGGTGGTGGCACCATCATGCTTTGGGGCTGTTTTTCTTCAACTGGTACTGGGGCCTTAGTCAAGGTGGAGGGAATTATGAACAGTTCCAAATACCAGTCAGTGTTGGCACAAAACTTTCAGGTTTCTGCTAGAAAGCTGAAGATGAAGAAGAACTTCATCTTTCAGCATGACAATGACCCAAAGGTCACATCCAAATCAACAAAAGAATGGCTTCACCAGATGAAGGTTAAGGTTTTGAAATGGCCCAGCCAGAGTCCAGACCTGAATCCGATTGAACATCTGTGGGGTGATCGAAGAGAGCCCTCACAATCTGACAAATTTGGAGCATTTTTGCAAAGAAAAGTGGGCAAATAATGCCACATCAAGATGTGCCACGCTGAAAGACTCCTACCCAAAAAGACTGAGTACTGTAATAAAAGCAAAATGTGCTGTAACAAAGTATTAGTTTAAGGGTGTGCATATTTATGCAAATAAGTTATTGCAAGTTTTTTATTTTTTTAATTTTCCCCTTAAAAGATTGTTTGTTTTTCAATTCGGTTGTACAGGTTATAGCTCACATTAATGGTGGAAAAAGTTTTGAAATGATTTATCTTGGTCTCATTTTTTTATATCACAAAAACCTGACATTTGGACAGGGGTGTGTAGACTATTTATCTCCACTGTATAACTTGTCATGGGACCTAAACAATACAGTCACCTGAGGAGGTTTTTTCTCTCATGTGGATTAGAACTCAGTCACACAGACTGCACCTGTGAATACGTCTGCGCACCTGTGATGAAGGATGCAAGTGGGTAGAGATGGTGATGCATACTAAATGCAAATACAGAAGTGTAGCACATGCAGACCCAAGTGGTATGCATTAACATTTCTCCGCCTGCATCACAGGAGGATAGTTTTTCACAGGTAACAGGTGCAGTCTATGTAAGGTAAACCTGTGTAAACCTTTGTCACTATCTATATAAAAGCAAATTCAGAATATGAGCACAGGTCTGTGAGCCTGTGTGTGTGTGCGCACGCACGTGTGTGTATGTGTTTGGTTGTGTGCGTGCGTCTGTACTCAACCTATCACGGGGCTGTTGTGATCATCTCCAGGAGTCCAGCTGAGAGTGACTGTACGATGCTTTGGTTCAGAGATCTGCAGGAGGGCAGGAGGGTCTGGTCGATCTGTGGGAAAACATAACCGTTTTGCCTTATTTTGAAATAACTACAGTCAATGAACAATTTTGTGCTTGTCGCCCATGCCCATGGGGAACCGAATTGCTCATGCTATGTGATTATTTGGTCAATAATCTTACCGCATAAAGCGAGAGTAGCTCGGGCTTCTGCATCGTCCTCTTTAGTCATGATCTGACAAGTGTACACGGCCTCATCATCTTCTTGTACATTTGCTATTATGAGATCTGGTCCTTCAAAAGTGTATCTGAGGAAATACAGTTTTTGTATTATTTTGTCTATTCAACAAACTATAGAACATAAAAATACAAATTAAAATTGATTTATAATTAAGAAAAATCAATTGCAACTTTAATTCGTAACTACAGTATGTAGTGAAAATTACACTAGGGACAAGATTAGAAATGAGTATATCAGAGGGACAGCTCAGGTTGAGCGGTTTGGAGACAAAGTAAGAGAGGCAAGGCTGAGATGGTTTGAACATGTGCACAGGAGAGATAGTGGAGATATTGGACAAAGGATGTTGAAGATGGAGCTGCCAGGCAGAAGGAAAAGAGGAAGACCACGGAGAAGCTTCATGAATGTAGTGAAGGAGGACATGGAGAGGGTTGGTGTTACAGAAGAAGATGCAAGGGTTAGGATGAGATGGAGGCAGATGATCCACTGTGGCAACCCCTAAAGGGAGCAGCCGAAAGAAGAAGAGAAGAAGTAGTGAAAATTAAAATATAATAAATGCAAAACAAAATAATATTCTTTCAATAATTTCAAGCAATTATAGAATAGAATAGAATAGAATAGGCTTTATTGTCATTGTACAGTTGTACAGCACAACAAAAGTATTCCATTGTAAGGTGTTCTAGTCTCACTTTTCATCATCTTTGGACTCAAACAGCTTCTGCTGGTTCTTTCTCCACTGAATTTGAGGAGATCCAAGTCTGGGGTCAACAATGGCCAGGCAGGTGAAAATTGCTGTGCTCCCGGGCTGCACCTTGAGATTCTGTGGAGGTGTCTGGATCACTGTCCTATCTGAAGGAGAGAGAGCAAGAAAACATGCACTGCTGAGACGAGCAGCAGGAGGTGCAAATAATATTAACCGCTGAGAGACAGACTGTCGGTGCATACGTGTACGTGTCTGCACTCACTGAGGACTTCCAACTCAGCACTGATTGACAAGTTGTGGTCCCCCACGGAGCAGATGTAGATGCCCTCATCATAACGGGTGACATTGTGGATCTCAAGCACCCCATTAGTGAGAGGGTTAACTCTGGGGTCTGCCAAAAGGGAGGAGCTGCTGCTGCTTCTTTCCCTTGAAAACACACACACACACACACACACACACACACACACACACACACACACACATTAGTAACTTTACAACTGGCATACAAAAGAATTTTTCAGTAACTGTAGTGGCTGACCACATTTTGCTAAAAAGAACAAAGAATGGCTGGATGGATGCCACACTGCAAGAATTCACAGTCACAGATGTACCAGCATTTGGATGTTAATTTATGCATATGAAGAGCTACCCACGCAGTAATATCACCTTAGTGAAAATTTATCAATATGAAAAACAGCCAAATAACATTAGAGTAGACAACACCAGAGGACAGTCATGCGTATTACCATATGACTTTAGGTTTAGGAGAGCCAAAGGTCTCACATTCCAGCGAAGCCTTCTTGCCCTCAATCACTTGGTATATATTTCCATCCTCTGTAAGAATCTGAGCAGGCAGCTCTGAAAACGCAGGCATACATAGAAATATGGCACAAAGAGATGTACACACAAAAAATAGTTAAAGGGTGAAAATTTCACCTTTTCTGTTGTTTTGAGCTTGAATTTTAGTATCTGAGGTAGCATCTAACAAAAAAACTCCAGAAGAACACAATTCTGTCACAGTACAGCTTGGTCTTCACTGCCATTCAATAAGCCATTCTGATTTGTCTGCAACTGTGACGTAAGAACTGGATCTTACTGGAGTGATACTGCCCTTTCAGCTTTATCTCCACACATTTATTGATGTTTCCAAGTGAGGTCCCAAGCCCTCATACCACTTGCTAAGTTAGCTCAGCACAGCAACCATGGTTTTGTGGCTATTTTTTTTATATATTCTTTTAAACCCACTAGACATCTGTGTTCAGAACCGGTTCACTAATCTAGAGTCAATAATACATCTTGCATCATCCTGGCTTATATTTGATATAATTTGGCCACAATAACCCTGTATTCTCATTGTTAGTTAGTCTAATTTAGCTAACGTTTCTGTGCTTATTATACACCAGGGACTGATCGTGCCCTATCACACCACACACTCCTATTCCCAGTGATACTTTATTTGGACTTTTACTTCTTCACATTTAAGCAAATTTGACATTGTTAGCTCAGGCTGTATTCAACAGTCGACACTAACCAGCTAACAATAGTATGGTATAAACCATGGATCTCAGCAGTGGCAAAAGGAGGGTAGGGTGAATTGGATCGAGTTAGTATTTAAAGGAACATGCAATGAAACAACTTGTTCTAAAGAAAGGTGTTTAAGCTGGGTGGAAAATGGTGCTGCAAAATTTAAAAAGTCACAGACATTAGCACCGCTGAGGGCTGTGATAATATGTGAAGAAAGGGGATACAATCTCTTCTTTAATTAAGTGGCATAAACAAAATACTCACCAATGACATAGACATTGGTGTTGGTGAGGATGGTTCCATGCTTGTTGGAAGCCTGGCATTGGTATATGGCAGTGTCACCAAAACTGACATCCTCGAGGATCAAAGATCCACTGGCTGTCAGACTACGCCTGGGGTCCTCATCAGTTTCTGTCAAAGGGTATACAAGGTTAGGACATCTAAATAATCTGTTGCAAGGTCTGTTTATGGGTATGCACACTGACTTGAGAGGGGAATCCCATTGATGGTCCAGCTGATGATAGGAGAGGGGATGCCATTTGCTTGGCAATCAAGCCTGACGGTCTCTCCTGGGGCATATAACTGACTGACTGGCTCCTTGGTCCAGTAGGGAGCAGCTGCAAGAAACAGAAAATGACACTTCTGTATATTACAAACCAAACAAAATTTTAAGTTGTACAGAATTAAGAGATTTACTGACAACAATAAACAGCTCAGTAAAGTCTTTAAAAAATGAGTAACTGATTATTTTAAAAATACTAAGAACACTTTCTCAACATTCACACATTAAACAAAATTTAATGAAAAACTAATCACTAAAACAAAAGAACAGGAATCATGTTAAGAGATGGTTAACACAAGTTGGTCTTTAAAAAATAAAGAGAGGGAGGATATGCCAGTCTTTGAAAACTGTTGGTCAATAGTTTAATTTATGAATAATACTGCATATTGCACATTTTTGCATATTTGTCACACTAAAAGGTGAACAGGACTGTATTTTTATGAAAAGAGTTAAAAAAATACATAAAAATATTTAGAAAGGTGCAGAATTAGTGTTTGTATTCTTCAAACACTTCAAACTGGCCGGCCATATATATATATGAAAGAAATATTTAATTAACTTTTACAGGACCAAAATGATCATAATATTGAGCTGGATGACTGGATGACGAGACTCCAGTCTGTGCTCCAGTGGGTGGAAACAAACAGTACATCTGGAAAGTATTCACAGCACTTCACTTTTTCCATATTTTGTTATGTTACAGCTGTCACGACTCGCCGCTCATCATCTGCCTCAGCTGCGCACACACCTGCGCCTCGTCAGCCGCGAGCTATTTAGCCCACTCAGCCCTGTGCAGTAGTCTGGAGCTGTCTGTTCGCATCGGCACTTCTTCGCAGCTGCATCGTCTCCAAAACGACTGCAAGCCTACGCTTCTACGTAAGCATTCCATTCCCTTACCTTTTGCAAGTCTTCTCCCCTGTGCACAGGTGGATTCCCTGGCGGTGGACACCCCGTCATCGCCATCCTACCCTCACCGTCGTCACAGGCTCTGCAGGACGCTGTCTTCCGGGCTTCTCCCTTGGCCAACGCCAGCCACCTGTCATTCACAAGTAAGCGGCGCATGTCTCATAATCCCTGTCTTGGTGTGGTGCCCTTTACCCCTGTTCTCTGCTCTCTCCATAGGGTTGCCCGGCTGTACGGCGCTCCGCTCTGCTTCCTGTGCATCGGCGTTGACCCTCATCACATATACATATCTCACACATCCATCCATACACGCCTGCTTGTTGAATAAAGCTGTTAAATCTATCCTGAGCCTGCATGCGTGTTTCCTGAGCCGGACATTATGTCAGTACGGCTCCAGCAAAGCGGCTCAGCAGACAGCGGGCTCGCACACCGTCTTTCCACCCTCGAGGCTCGGGTGGATTTAATAGCCCACCAACAGCAGGTGATATTGAATCAATTGGTTAACATCACTCACCGGTTAGACCGCTTGGTCCCCCAGCAGGCGTTCCCCTCGGCTCGTCAGGGAGGGGTAGCTCCTGCCGCTCCGGTGGCCGGCCAGTCTGCCACGGGAACGCCAACCCGACTCACACCTATCCCAACCCCCACCCGCTTCAGCGGGAAGCTCGGCAGAGCGCGGGGGTTCATCATGCAGTGTGAGTCGGTGTTTCTGCGCGTTCCTGGGGATTTTCCCTCGGACCACAGCCGAATTGGCTATATTGGTAATCTCCTGGAGGGGCGAGCGTTAACTTGGGCTTACGCTGTTATGGCGAAGCCCAGTTATGCAAACCTCTCCTACAGCCAGTTCGTGCAGAGCTTTCTCGAGGTTTTTGATCATTCCCGGCGTGATAGCGTCCTCACTGACCGTCTCCTTGGCCTCCAACAGGGAAGCCGGTCAGCGGCTGATTACGCTATCGACTTCGCAGCGGAGGAGGTAGGCTGGGGTGAGGCATCACTCTGTGGTATCTTCCTCCGCAGCCTCAGCTCTGGTCTGAGGGATGAGCTGGCCGGTCGAGACCTTCCGGAGACGCTCTCGGAGCTAATCTCCTTAACTATTAGCTTGGATAACAGGTTGCGTGAACGATCCACCGAGCGGAAGTTAATCGGCCGCTCGCGTGGAGGCTCCGTCCGCACGCCTCAAGCTCGCCCCCTGGCGTTACCTCCTCCGGAGTCTTCCGAGGAATCGGAGGCAATGGTGGTCGGTCGGTCAAGGCTCCCCCTAGCGGAGAAACAGCGCCGCCGGCAGTTGGGCCTCTGCATGTATTGCGGAGGCAATCAACACACCGTGGAGCATTGCCCGGAGAAGCCAAATGGGGAGGTCCGCGAGTCACTGTTGGGGGCCTCGCGGACTCTAACCGGTCAAATCCCCTCACTAGTCTATCACTGTCCATTTGATTTTGTCACAATGCCACGGGGCACCTCACACACGCACTGGTGGACTCAAGAGCAGAGCAGAGCTTTATTTCAAAGAGCCTGGCAGCCCAATTGGGCATCCCCTGCCACCCTCTGGCCGCTCCTCTCAGCCTGGTCACCCTCTCCCGTGCGCCCCTTGGACAAGTGACTCATCGCACCCAGCCGGTCCCTGTTATCATCTCAGGTAACCACCGGGAGGATCTCACCCTGTACGTCCTGTCCTCCTCTGTGTCGCCTGTCATCCTAGGTTACCCCTGGTTGTGCCTGCACAACCCTGTGCTGGATTGGCAGACAGGAAGAATCGCTGCCTGGAGCTCCTTCTGTATGGTTACCTGCCTACAGTCCGCAGCCTGCGCCCCGTCCTCTCCCCCTCCGGCCAAGGACGCCGCGCCTCCAGATCTCACTCTGGCGCCCTCGGAGTTCCATGACCTGGGTTTCGTGTTTAGTAAGTCCAGGGCGATGTCTCTTCCTCCTCACCGGCCCTACGACTGCGCTATCAACATCCGCCCGGGGGCGCCCTTGCCATCCGGACGCCTCTACAGCCTGTCAGCGCCGGAACGAGAGGCTATGGATAGCTACATCAAGGAGTCACTCAACGCAGGAATCATCCGCCCCTCCTCGTCTCCGCTCGGTGCAGGGTTCTTCTTCGTCTCTAAGAAGGATGGGTCACTCCTCCCCTGTATCGATTTTCGGGCCCTGAATGACATCACGGAGAAGGACCGTTACACCCTGCCCTTAATGGACACTGCCTTCCACTCCCTCCAGGGGGCAACCTGGTTCACCAAGTTGGATCTCCGCAGCGCGTACCACCTCGTCCGGATCCGGGAGGGGGATGAGTGGAAGACGGCCTTTCGAACGCCTAGTGGTCACTTCGAGTATCTGGTGATGCCGTTTGGGCTGACCAACGCCCCCGCTGTGTTTCAACGCCTCATCAACGACGTCCTGCGTGATTTCCTTGGCCTCTTCGTGTTCGTATACCTGGATGACATCCTCATCTTCTCCAGGTCACGGGAGGAACACCAGGTCCACGTGAGGCGGGTCTTACAACGACTGCTGGAGAACAGGCTGTACGTCAAGGCCGAAAAGTGTGAATTTTACACCAAGACCACCTCCTTCTTAGGATTCGTAATCTCACACAACCAAGTCCTTCCCAACCCCGCGAAGGTCAAAGCGGTGGTTGAGTGGCCCACGCCGACCTCTAGGAAGCAGGTACAACAGTTTATTGGGTTTGCCAACTTCTACCGCCGTTTTGTGCCCAATTTCGGTGCCATCGTTGCCCCGTTGACCCGTCTCACTTTTCCCAAAAACCCCTTCCGGTGGACCGAAGAGGTCGCAGCAGCATTTCAGGCGTTGAAGAAGGAGTTCTCCTCCTCCCGAGTCCTGACCCAGGTTGACCCCGCGCTGCAGTGTTTGGTGGAAGTCGACGCGTCTGATACGGGAGTGGGGGCGGTGCTGTCCCAGCGATCACCCACCGACGGGGTCAAGCGGCCCTGCGCCTTCTTCTCACGGCGTCTGTCTCCGGCCGAGCGTAACTACGACGTCGGGGACAGGGAGCTTCTCGCCATCAAGCTCGCCCTGCAGGAGTGGCGCCACTGGCTGGAGGGGGCTGCGTTGCCGTTCGTGGTGCTGACGGACCACAAGAACCTGGAATATCTAAGATCTGCCAGACATCTGAATGCCCGCCAGGCGCGCTGGTCCTTGTTCTTCGCCCGGTTCCGTTTTACCATCACCTACCGCCCTGGTTCTAAGAACGGCCTGCCCGATGCCCTGTCCAGGCAGTTTGCCCCCGAGACGTCAGAGGAGCCGGATCATACCATTCTGCCCAGCTCGTGTGTGGTGGGGGCGATTTCCTGGTCCATCAGGGACAAGATCCGGAGGGCGCAGGAGACCGAACCGGACCCTGGCGGCGGACCGGAGGGGAAGCTGTTTGTTCCATCTACTGTCCGGGGGGAGGTCATCCATTGAGTTCACACCTCCAAACTCGCCTGTCACCCTGGTGTTTCCCGGCTAGTGGATCTCCTCCAGCGTTCCTTCTGGTGGCCAGGTCTTCAGAAGGACGCCACCAACTACATCCGGGCGTGCCCTGTGTGTGCCACCGGCAAGTCAGGAAACTCTCCCCCCGCGGGTCTGCTCCAGCCCCTGCCGATCCCTGGCAGGCCCTGGTCCCACATAGCCCTCGACTTGGTCACCGGTCTCCCGGTCTCCAACACCTATGACACTGTGCTGACCATCGTGGATCGTTTCTCCAAGGCTGCCCACTTCGTGCCACTCCGGGGCCTCCCAACGGCACGGGAGACAGCGGACCTTCTGGTTCAACACGTGGTCAGGCTGCACGGGATACCGGTGGACGTCGTCTCTGATCGGGGGCCCCAATTTGTCTCAGAGGTATGGAAGTGTTTCTGCAACGCCCTGGGAGCCACGGTAAGCCTCTCCTCCGGTCACCACCCACAGTCCAATGGGCAGTGTGAACGGGCCAACCAGGAGCTGGAAGCTGCCCTACGCTGCGTCACTTCCTCCAACCCGTCTTCCTGGAGCGCACACCTGGCCTGGGTAGAGTATGCCCACAACTCAGCACGGTCTTCTGCCACAGGAATGTCCCCCTTCAACGCGTCCTTGGGATACGACCCACCATTGTTCCCGGAGCAGGAGGGTGAGCTGGCCATTCCATCCATCCAGGCGCACCTGAGACGTTGTCGGAGTCTGTGGACCAGGGCGCGCGATGCGCTTTTACGCACGGCGACACGCAACAGCACCACAGCGAATCACCACAGGAGACCGGCCCCTGCCTACCAGGTGGGCCAACGAGTCTGGTTAGCCTCTCAGGACATTCACCTCAAGGCTGAGAAGAGGAAGCTGGCCCCACGCTTCATTGGCCCCTTCACCATCTCAAAGATCACTAACCCGGTGGCTGTGCATCTGGCCCTCCCCCTCTCCCTCCACATATGTCCCACCTTCCATGTGTCTAAAATCAAGCCCGTGGTCTCCGACCCCCTCTGTCCCCCGCCTGCGCCTCTGATGATCGACGGCCACCCGGCCTGGAGAGTCGCTTCCATCATGGACTCCCGGCGCCGAGGTCGCGGGCTGCAGTACTTGGTGGACTGGGAGGGATTCAGTCCTGAGTGGAGGTCCTGGGTGCGCTCTTCCTTGGTGTTGGACAGGAGTCTCATCACGGAGTTCCACCGGGTGCATCCGGACAAACCAGCGCCAGGAGGCGCTGCTGGGGGGAGGGGGGGAGTACTGTCACGACTCGCCGCTCATCATCTGCCTCAGCTGCGCCCACACCTGCGCCTCGTCAGCCGCAAGCTATTTAGCCCACTCAGCCCTGTGCAGCGGTCTGGAGCCATCTGTTCGCATCGGCACTTCTTCGCAGCTGCATCATCTCCAAAACGACTGCAAGACTACGCTTCTACGTAAGCATCCCTTTCCCTTACCTTTTGCAAGTCTTCTCCCCTGTGCACAGGTGGATTCCCTGGCGGCGGACACCCTGTCATCTCCATCCTACCCTCACCGTCGTCACAGGCTCTGCAGGACGCGGTCTTCCGGGCTTCTCCCTTGGCCAACGCCAGCCACCTGTCATTCACAAGTAAGCGGCGCACGTCTCATAATCCCTGTCTTGGTGTGGTGCCCTTTACCCCTGTCCTCTGCTCTCTCCATAGGGTTGCCCAGCTGTACGGCGCTCCGCTCTGCTTCCTGTGCATCGGCGTTCACCCTCATCACATATACATATCTCACACATCCATTCATACATGCCTGCTTGTTGAATAAAGCTGTTAAATCTATCCTGAGCCTGCGTGCGTGTTTCCTGAGCCGGACATTATGTCAACAGCCTTATTCCAAAATGGATTAAATTCATTTTTCCCTCAAAATTCTACACACATTACGCCATATGTACGTAAGTATTCACAGGCTTTGCCATAAAGCACAAAATTGAGCTCAGGTGCATCCCGTTTCCACTGATCATCCTTGAGATGTGTCTACAGCTTAACTGGAGTCCACCTGTGGTAAATTCAGTTGATTGGACATGATTTGGAAAGGCAAACATCTGTCTGTATAAGGTCCCACAGCTGATAGTGCATGTCAGGGCACAAACAAAGCATGAAGTCAAAGGAATTGTCTGTAGACCTCCGAGACAGGATTGTCTCAAGGCACAAATCTGGGGATGGGTACAGAAAAATTTCTGCTGCTTTGAAAACCCCAATGAGCACAGTGGCCTCCATCATTCGTAAATGGAAGAAGTTCGGAACCACCAGGACTCTTCCTAGAGCTGGTCGGCCATCTAAACTGGGCGATTGGGGTAGAAGGGCCTTAGTCGGGAAGGTGACCCGGAACCCGATAGTCACTCTGTTGGCGCTCCAGCATTCCTCTGTGAAAAGAGGAGAACCTTCTAGAAGGACAACCGTCTCTGCAGCAATCCACCAATCAGGCCTGTATGGTAGAGTGGCCAGACAGAAGCCACTCCTTAGTAAAAGGCACATGGCAGCCCACCTGGAATTTGCCAAAAGGCACCTGAAGGACTCTCAGACCATGAGAAACAAAATTCTCTGGTCTGATGAGACAAAGATTGAACTCTTTGGCGTGAATGCCAGGCGTCATGTTTGGAGGAAACTAGGCACCGCTCATCACCAGGCCAATACCATCCCTACAGTGAAGCATGGTGGTGGCAACATCATGCTGTGGGGATGTTTTTCAGTGGCAGGAACTGGGAGACTAGTCAGGATAGAGGGAAAGACGAATGCAACAATGTACAGAGACATCCTGGATGAAAACCTGCTCTACAGTGCTCTTGACCTTAGACTGGGGTGACGGTTCATCTTTCAGCAGGATAACGACCCTAAGCACACAGCCAAGATGTCAAAGAAGCAGCTTCAGGACAACTCTGTGAATGTCCTTGAGTGACCCAGCCAGAGCACAGACTTGAATCCAATTGAACATCTCTGGAGAGATCTGAAAATGGCTGTGCACCAATACTTCCCACCCAATTGATGGAGCTTGAGAGGTGCTGCAAAGAGGAATGGGCGAAACTGCCCAAAGATAGGTGTGCCAAGCTTGTGGGATCATATTCAAAAAGACTTGAGGCTGTAATTGCTGCCAAAGGTGCATCAACAAAGTACTGAGCAAAGGCTGTGAATACTTACAGTATGTACAGCACATGTGATTTCTTAGTTTTTTTTATTTTTAATAAATTTGCAAAAATTTCTATTTTTTTTTTTTCGTATTGTCATTATGGGGTATTGTGTGTAGAATTTTGAGGAAAAAATGAATTTAATCCATTCTGGAATAAGGCTGTAACATAACAAAATGTGGAAAAAGTGAAGTGCCGTGAATACTTTCCAGATGCACTGTAGCTATATGATACCCTAGCCAGGACATGGCTAACATTTTCATGGCAAATGAAGGTGCCATATTCTGTAGGTAATTATAATGATTGACAGCATCTTCAGCATTGTGATAACAGGATACAAAAACAATTGTTCATTGTATTTATTGTAATTATATAAGTAAACTATGTATATGTAACGGGACTAGCCAAGCAGCTAGCCATGTTCTGCCTAATGTTTATATAGCTATGGCTGATAAAGATGTCACGGCCAGTCACAGCTAATAGTGCAAGAGCAAGTACAACACCTGGTCAGGAGGTCAGAATCTTATCTCTATTACCTTTAAATGTTTCAGATCATCAAACACATTTTAATATTAGACAAAGATAACCCACATAAATACAAAATGCAGTTTTTAAATGATGAGTTCATTTATTAAGGAAAAAAAGCTATCCAAACCTACCTGGACCTATGTGAAAAAGTAATTACCCCCCCCAAGCCCAATAACTGGTTGTGCCACCCTTAGCAGCAACAACTGCAATCAAGTGTTTGTAATAACTACAAATGAGTCTTTTACAGGAATTCTGGCCCACTCTTCTTTGCAGAATTGTTTTAATTCAGCCCCATTGGAGTGCTTGAACTTGAGGTCACGAACTGATGGTCAGACATTCTCCTTCAGGATTTTCTAGTAGAGAGGAGAATTCATGGTTTCATCAATTACTGCAAGTCGTCCAGGTCCCGAAGCAGCAAAGCAGCCCCAGACCATCACACTACCACCACCATGTTTGACTGTTGGTATGATGTTCGTTTTATGAAATGTTAGTTTTACGCCAGATGTAGCAGGATGCACGCCTTCCAAAAATTCCAACTTTTGTCTCGCCTGTCCACAGAATATTTTCCCAAAAGTGTTGGGGATCATCAAGATGTTTGTTGGCAAATGTGAGATCAGCCTTTGTGTTCTTTTTGGTCAGCAGTGATTTTTGCCTTGGAACTCTCCCATGGATGCCATTTTTGTCCAGGCTCTTTCTTATTGCTGAATCATGGACCAGTGCAGCATGCCACAGCATGCTGCACCATCAGTGTGTGAATGTGTGTGTGAATGGGTGGATAGCAGGATCTGTAAAGCGCTTTGGTCATCAAGAGATGAGAAGAAAAGCGCTACATAAGTGAATGCCATTTACCATTTACCAGTGTCCAAACTGAGGCAAGTGAGGCCTGCACTTCTGTAGATGTTGTTCTGGGTTTTTGTTTCTCATCTGTTCTTCAATTTCTTTAGATCACAGCATGATGTGTTGCCTTTTGAGATCTTTTAGCCCACTTCACTTTGTCAGACAGGTTCTATTCAAGTGATTTCTTGATTCAAAAGGTCTGGCAGTAATCAGGCCTGGGTGTGGCTAGTGAAACTGAACTGAGCTTTCAAAAGAATGTGGTTAATCACAGTTAATTCATGATGTAAATGTACTTTTTTACATAGGGCCGGTAGATTTGGATAGCTTTTTTCCCTTAATAAATGAAATGATTTAAAAACTGCTTTATGTATTTACTTGGGTTATGTATCTAATATGAAACATTTTAGTGTGACAAGTATGCAAGAATAAAAGAAATCAGGAAGGGGGCAAATACTTTTTCACAGCACTGTAACTAGACTTACTGTATGTTATCTTCATGGTATAAAAGCAAACAAAATTCTAGAAACCGATGTCAGTTTACATCATTCATCAGTCCATGAAGGAATAAAAGTTAAAACTTTGACATAGAAAAAAAACCAAGATTAACAAGATTTTTATTATGCTTTGAACAAGCACCCAAATAATGAATAGATACCAAATAATTATTTTTAGTACTTTTTACATTTTTTGTCTAACTTGTCTATAACATGCACTTGAGTTTACATAACTAGTTCAATAGAGAAAAAAGCACACAACTCTCAAGAATCTGTATACAAAAGTGTTTTAATTTTTTTTTTTAATTATTAGTTAAGTGTTTTTGTTTGTGGTTTTCATTTTTTCACATGTGCATATGACAAAGTAAAGAGATTACCTTCAACCGTCAGCATGTAAGTATGGGTGATCTTTCCTTGGGGGTTCTGTGCTATACACTGATATTCTCCCCCATCACTTTCTGAGATATTACTAAAGCGCAGACGGCGGTCAAACATATCTTTGGCAGTCCGAGACTCCGGGAGCTCGCCATCCTTCTTTAGCCATGACACTTCAGGGGTTGGGCTGAAGAGGAGGAGAGAAGGGAAAAAAAGAGATGTAGCAGGCAGTCAAAGGATGTGTGTGGAGGGATGCAAAAGGATGTGAGACATGCATGAGAAAAAAAAGAAACAGAAGAATGTAAAAAGGGAAGACTTGATGGAGAGAGAGAGAGAGAGAGAGAGAGAGAGAGAAAGAGAGAGAGAGAGAGAGAGAGATGTAGAAAGAAAGGGAACATATAAGGAGGGTGGCAAGGAGCAGAGTTGGCAGGATGCAGCAAAAGACATAATGGATTAAAGTGTAGTGAGGCAGAGGGTGGATAAGAGGCAGGTATGATTGATTAAAAGGAGCAGTTGAAGTTTTCTGATTGATTAGTCCAGAAGCATGCACGCACACACATTAATATGCATGCATGGACACTCACAGGCCTTGGGGGATGCACTCAAGCTCTATGGTCTGTCCCCTGAGGGCAAGGTACGTGCTCTGGGCTCCAGTAGGTCTCATCATCTGGGGCCTCCTGTTCCGCATTACTGAGTTGGCTGGACAAAGAGATTTGGAAACACAAAGATGTAGAGAAACACTCATACATATGCATGGGCAATTTCAGACTGCTGCGCTGCTGAGTCTGCAGTCACTATGGAGACTCTGACACACCTAAACCCAGGCACTCATATGTGCAGGGTGTGGACTCACGCTGAGGGGACTTTAGGTTTCTAACAAAACATCATCATTCAGATGTTCTACACACAGAGAGAGGTCTCATGTTAACATGTGTGTTCGTTTCTGACCTCTAGTTGGGTCACAGATGCTGACAACTACATCTCAGTGAGAGCTGCATCTCATTATAACGGGGATGAGAAGGTTATGGACCCCCAGCTGGGCTGTGGGTTAGCAAATGGATAGGGCTGCTGCGCTGGTCAGCACAAAATGCCACTACATGGTGCCGAGATGGTTTTGTTTATACTAACTACAACATCTCTCAACCAATATCCCACTGCAGGTATTTATATAACACAAAGACTTATACAGTACTTTATTATGCCTCAGTGAAACAGAGGCATGCAGTAATCAGTGCATCTGTTTGTGGCTGTGTGTATCTGTCTGTCTGTCCGCCTCTCTGTTTCAGCTTGCCCAGTCAAAATTAAGTGGAACTAAAGGCTTATATCATTGTATCGCCATATGTTCTCGACTTTAAATTCACCAGAATTTCAAGATAAGGCTTTGTTTTCAAAATAAACACAAATTTAACTCACCATTTCTGTCAATGCAGCTGCGAAAACAAGAAATGTAATAACTATGCCGGGCCAGTAGAGGTCAGAGTGCCACTTTTTTACAGCCGCCCATGCTACCATGCCACAGGCACCGAGGCACAGCACCTTGGCGCTTTTTATTGTGGAAGGTTTCTCTATTTTTTGATTTTATTTTTGATTTTTTTTTTTCAAAAAAAATCACTCTGACTTCAAACATTGATCACTACAGATGAGCGGCAAGCTGTTATTGTATGGGTCCCAAACAGCTACATCAGCAGCAGCTCATGACTGCTTCCTCTTAGACCTATTCTGGTTATTTTCTTTCATATATATTGCACACTGTTCGATGTGCAAGTGAAACATGGCAAAGGCTTAAAAAAAAACAAGGTCAGTGCCTGCACAGGTAATCCCTGTGAGCGAAAAGCTCAGGCTTTAAAGTGCTCTAAATTCCCAGCTTCAGATAGTTTTTTTCTACTCTTGGTTCTTGACAGGTTTTGATGTTTTAGTTGGAGAGATTAAGTCTCCACCCAGCTTAGGAATGCTTTGGTACTTTCCTGGAAGAGCTGAGGATGGTGGCCGGGGAGAGGGAGCCTGGGTATCTCTGGGTGGAAATTTGTTTGGATGAAGCAGCTAATCAGAAGGCAGGGAAGGTGCCCTCAGGAAGAGATTCTAATGCAAGGTGTTTCAGATGACTGGCTGTTAAAAAAAAAGTCTGTTTTAAGGTTAACACAGATAATTTTTGAACTGTTAATCATGGAAAGATACTCTGCAAAAGATTAAGAATAACAATGAACTGGAAAGAAACTTTAAGTAAAGATAGATGGAATATTTTTCTATTTCAAACATGTTCAAAAATATATACATTTATTGGGTATATCGATGATCTACTGTACCTACAGCACCATTTTGGTTCTGATAAAGGATCTTAATAGATGAGGGATGCTTTAGTAAGTCTGCTAAGGATATCCTTGGTTTCCATAAAGTGAATCCCACTAATCTTTTTTTTCCTTAAGCACCACAAGAAGATGCAGATTATGGTTTTGAAAGACATGCTCCAACGGATAGATTAGATAGATTCCCATGACTCATTTTACTTGCATTCATGTTCATCATGGGATTAATTGTCATTACTTTACTAATTCTCTAGTATAATGAGTGTTTGCATCATTTGAGCAATACAGATGAAAGCACATGGCATGTAGCTCATTATATAAAGACAGTAGCATACATTTTGATGGCAAAATTTTCCAAATATCTATGTACTGTTTGATAGAAATAAGCTATAATTTGTGCTCTTGTTTTTTTCCTACAAGTCAGATGGCTTTGCTGTTTTCTTTCGTGCATACTGTACTTACAGTATACACCAATTTTCCAATTAACTCAACCATCCATGATTAAATTTTTCATTAATAAATAATCAGAAAGATGCGGTTTTAGGAAATCCACTTCAAGTCAGTTTATCCAGAGAAAAACTCACAGGGGTTGACGGTCAGGGAAGTGGGTTCTTTTGCCAGAATCGTGCGCGTTGCAAGGTACTGAACATTACAGGTGTAGTCATTCCTGCTGTCCTGGGTTGTCAGATGAGCAAAGTAGAGGTTACCATCCTTTCCCAACATCACCCTCTTATTTAGCTGGATATGGTTTAGCCCTGAAGACAAAAGCAGAAAAAAAATTATAATAACTGAAGGTGCTGAAGAAGAAACAAAAGAGAAAGACATGGGTAATTAACAACCTGAAAAACACTGGAAAAATAATGATAATGAGACAAAGGACAATAACAGTAGGAATAAAGTATAATTTGTTTACCTACTTACTTACATAATTACCTCCACCAGGCCGAAAAGGCCAGGAGGAGGTTATGTTTTTGCCGGAGTTTGTGTGTTTGTCTGTCTGTCTGTCTGTTTGTCTGTTGGTTAGCAAGATAACTCAAAAAGTCTTGGACGGATTTCCATGAAACTTTCAGGCGTTGTTGGAAATGGTACAAGGAAGAACTGATTAAATTTTGGGGGTGATCCAGTTCACCGTCTGGATACAGGAATTTTTTAAAGCATTTTTCAACACTGTGACATACAGCCATTTTCAACATGTGCGCAGGCGCAATAGAGGGCGCTGGTCGTCGTGTCTGATGAACACAAACTCCGCCTTCTTCAAAGTTTTAGGCACAAAAGCACACAGAAAACAGGGCTCGCCAGACTGCCTGTGTTTGCACTACGCTGCAAAAGCTGACACGGGCAGCTGTCCGGCGCCGGATTATTTGGCAGAAATTCCCCGGCCAGCCATAGGGGCTGCGCAAAAACCAGCTCTCTGCCGGGGGAGGCTTCCAAATCCTCTTTTTTCCGCGGACCACAAACCCAATAAAACCCACGGCAACCATTATCGCACCTTCTTTTGTCCTGCGGCTCCGGAACAGAGAGGAATCCCGGCGCCAGTAATGCTGCGCCTGATATGTGTCACTCTAATGCTAAAAGTGATGGCAGAAATTCCCCGGCCAGCCATAGGAGCTGCACATTTGGCAGAAATTCCCCGGCCAGCCATAGGTGCTGCGCATTTGGCAGAAATTCCCCGGCCAGCCATAGGAGCTGCGCATTTGGCAGAAATTCACCGGCCAGCCATAGGAGCTGCGCAATAACGAGCTCTCTGCCGGCGAAGCTTCTAAATTCTCGTTTGCCGCGGAGCGAAACCCCAACATAATATAATATAAAACCCACGGCAACCTGTCTACCCAATTTGCATCCGTCAGTGGAGGAGATGGACACAACAGCAACACTTCAGTTTATTACCTCCGCCAAGGAGGCAATGCTTTTACTACTGAACCACTAATCCTATCACTATCAGATTGATTGTCATTGATTAATTGTGTGTTTATTGCACTGTCCCTGTCAAATAAACAAATAATCATTGTGAATCCAATTGCTAGTCATATGTTTACATGCTCAAGGAATCTGAAAACGTACACACAAACACTGTATGGGGGGAATTGTGGCGCTTGGCGGAGGTCTGCGCTCTCTGAGTGCTTTTCTAGTTCATTAATTAATTACTCATACCAGTGGATTTAGATAATTTATTACAACTAAAACTAATATGTTCTTTCTAATTTAGTTTATCATCAGTGAAAATGTCAAGAAATTTTGTTGTCTGAACCTTGGGGATGTTAATATTTTCAACAATCAGCAATACTTGTGTATTTTCCATTCAAACACACTGAATGTCAAAGGGAAGAGCTTTGAGGAACTCCACACAGTAAGCAGGCTGGCTCACAATTCGTCGGCCTCCGTCGGTCTATGATGACCATGGAAGAGAATCCTAAACGTCTACTCTGCTGGAACAGCACCGCCTGTGGCTGAACAGGCCGATGCGCGAATGACAGTCCCTGTCACACAGGTCACACTTGTGGGTGGTCTCCGTGCTGCTGGGTCTGTGGCGGTTCTTCCTGCGGGTCCTTTTTTCATCTGCTGCAGCAGTCAGTCTCTCTTCACCCGCCTTGAGCTGTCTGGTCAGGGTGCCTCTCCATTTGGAGCGGTCCGTTGCAAGGTCCTCCCAGCGCTCTGTGTTGATATCCAGGGCCCTCATGTCTCTCTTGCAGACGTCTCTAAAGCGCAGCTGTGGGCGGCCAACGTCTCTCCTGCCAGTTGCCAGTTCTCCATAGAGGACGTCTTTGGGGATTCTGCCATCCTCCATACAGTGAACGTGGCCTAGCCAGCGGAGCCTGCGCTGCCTGAGTAGAGTGAACATGGAGGGAAGGCCGGCGCGGGACAGAACTTCTGTGTTGGGCACTTTGTCCTGCCAGGATATGTCCAGGATGTGGCGAATGCAGCGCAAGTGGAAGGAGTTCAGTCTCTTTTCCTGCCGGGCGTATGTTGTCCACGTCTCACTCCCATAGAGCAGTGTGCTGATGACGCAGGCGTTGTACACTGCCATTTTCGTCTTGACAGAGAGTTTGGGATTCTCCCACACTCGTGTGGTGAGGCGAGCGAGTGTGAAGGCTGATTTTCCAATCCTCTTGTTGATCTCTGTATCAAGGGAGAGGTTGTTGCTGATCGTGGACCCCAGGTACGTGAACTGATTCACGACCTCCAGCTTGTAGTCATCAATGGTGATGGTTGGTGGTGCTTCCGTGCCTTGCGCCAAGACGTTAGTCTTCTTCAGGCTGATGGTAAGCCCGAAGTCCTTGCATGCCTGGGAGAAGCGGTCCATCAGGGTCTGAAGCTCCTGCTGTGTGTGGGTTGCGACTGCAGCGTCGTCTGTGAACAGCATGTCTCTGATTAGAGCCTCGCGTACTTTGGTTCTGGCTTTCAGGCGGGCGAGGTTGAAAAGCCTGCCGTCAGATCTTGTGTGCAGGTAGATTCCCTCTGTTGCTGTGCTGAAGGCATGCCTCAGGAGCATAGCAAAGAAAATCCCAAGAGGGTTGGCGCAAGTACACAGCCCTGTTTCACTCCGCTGCGTATGTTGAATGGCTCTGAGACGTTGCCATCGTGCTGCACTATCCCCTGCATGTTGGTGTGAAACGATTCGATGAGGCTTTGCAACTTTGGTGGGCATCCTATCTTTGGCAGGATCTTGAAAAGGCCCTCTCTGCTGACCAGATCGAACGCTTTGGTGAGGTCGATGAAGGCGACGTACAGAGGCATGTTCTGTTCTCTGCATTTCTCCTGGAGTTGGCGGATGGAGAATATCATGTCTACCGTCGATCGCTCAGCGCGGAAGCCACACTGAGACTCGGGGTAGACACGTTCGGCAAGCTTCTGTAGACGAACGAGAACAACTCGTGCGTAGACTTTGCCAACAACGCTGAGGAGGGAAATGCCCCTGTAGTTGTTGCAGTCGCTTCTCTTCCCTTTGTTTTTGTAGAGGGTGATGATCTTGGCGTCCCTCATGTCCTGTGGTACGGCACCTTCCTTCCAGCACTGGCAGAGGACGTCATGCAATGGCAGCAGTAGGGCGGTCTTGCAGTGCTTGATCAGGTCAGGGGGTATGCCGTCGTTGCCGGGTGCCTTGCCAGCGGCCAAGCTATCAATGGCCTTACTGAGTTCGTCGATGGTTGGCTCAGCGTCAAGTTCATCCATGGATGGCAGGCAGTCGATGGCATCAAGGGCTGACGGTGTCACGGTGTTCTGTCTAGAGTAGAGGTCGGAGTAGTGTTCCGCCCATCTCTCCATCTGCTTGTTCTTCTCTGTGATCATCTCCCCAGTGGAAGATTTGAGGGGGGCCGTCTTGCTCTGAGCTGGACCAAGTGCTTTCTTGATGCCATCGTACATACCACGGATGTTCCCTGTTATGGCAGCGGTTTGAATGTCTTGGCTGAGCTGAGTCCAGTACTCGTTGGCACAGCGCCGAGCAGTCTGCTGAACTTTGCTTCTCGCAGCCCTGAGAATCTGGAGATTCTTCTCGTTTGGGTACTTCTTGTACTCAGCAAGTGCTGAGCGCTTGGCTTCAATGACGGGGGTCATCTCGGTCAACTTGGCATCAAACCAGTCCTGTGACTTCGAGGTCTTCCTCCCAAAGGTAGCCAAGGCTGTGCGGTAGATGGTGTTTCGCAGCTCTTCCCACTTCTGCTTTGCAGATTCTCCTCCTTGTGGTACACCAAGTTCCTTCTCAAAGGTGGAGGCAAACTGCTCAACAAGTTCTGGTTGGGCCATCTTGCTGATGTCAATCCGTGCCTTTCCAGGTTGTCTAGCACGATGGAATTTCTTCAGCTGCAGCTTGACCTTGCAACACACCAATGAATGGTCTGTGTCGCAATCTGCACTCTGGAACGAACGGGTGATTAGCACGTTCTTCAGTGAGGTGCGCCTGGTCAGGGTCAAGTCCAGCTGCTGCCAGTGCTTTGAGCGCGGATGTTGCCAGGAAACCTTGTGTTGGGGCTTGGTCTTGAAGAACGAGTTTGTGATGCACAGATCGTGATATGTGCAGAACTCGAGCAGCCGCTGTCCGTTGTCGTTCATTCTGCCCACGCCAAAAGGTCCAAGACAGGAGGGCCAGGAGTCGTGGTCAGCACCCACTCTGGCATTGAAGTCTCCAAGGAGAATGAGTTGTTCAGAGTTGGGGATGATCCTGACAGTTGTTGCGAGATTCTCGTAGAACTCGTCTTTTGCCTCTGGTGTGGCTGTCTGTGTTGGGGCATACACACTGACGAGGGTGACTGGGCCTTGAGTGGTGTTCAGGCGGAGGGTGAGGAGTCGTGCAGAGTCAGTGCTGCCCGGTTCCACCATCTTCAGCAAAGTGTTCTTCACTGCGAAGCCCACTCCGTGTTCCCTGTGTTCGTCACTGCCCTTTCCCTGCCAGTAGAACGTGTAGTCCTTCTCTCTCAGTGTGCCTGCATCAGCTAACCGTGTTTCCTGGAGAGTGGCGATATCCACTCCCAGTCTCTTCAGCTCATTATTGATGATGGCAGTCTTCCTAGTGTTGTTGATGTCCTTGAGGTTAGCAGCGAGTCCTGTCATCATAGTGCGGACGTTCCAAGTTCCCAGTTTTAGAGTTGGTCTCTTTTGTTTTATTGTCTTGCCTGGTGCGAAGGTTCTCAGCCTGCTGTTTGGATTTCTCCTTATCCCCATGCACCCAATGAGGAAAGCAAGCTGTGGCGGGACAACACCTTATTGGCTGGGGGCTGCCCAGCTTGAGGCGGGCGGTAGCTGTCCAGTGAGATCTGATGATCCCTCCCACCGTCGGGAACAACCCCTGGCGCCACGCTCTACGCCAATTGAGCAATGGCTTATAACCGGTAACTGTCATTCCCCGTGTTTTGTCTACGCCAAAGGCGAAGCTGGCGTGTCCTCTCCAGTGATCCGGTGTTCTACCTTCCAGCGTTGGGCGTTGGTAGGATTCAAGCCTGGGCAGGAAGATATGGAGGACAAGATGTTGCCCATGCAGCATGTCCCCCCTCTCCACGTCACTGATGAATCCAAAGGAACAGCAGGGCTGCTACAGTTTGGCACCAGCGCCGTTGCAGGAGCTGCCAGAACGATGTTGAGCACAACATAGAACTGCCTTAGGGGCTCCGACTCCGGATTTTTCCTCAGGGTTGACTCCCGAAGCCTTTCCCGTGACCGGGTATGCCGCAAGGCAGCAGAGGTTTGAAATCAGGGTTTACCTTCCCCTAGATGGGCTACCTTCCCAGGTTGACGAGCCACCATCTACCCGAAGCATCTGGTTTTAAGGCACCAGAGATCCGCCCTCGCCCCTTCTCCTATTAGTAAAAGCAGTTCCGCCGGGCTTAGAGACTAAACCACACAGGCAGGCTAGGAGTTGGACTTAGTTGTCAGAGGCTTTTCGAGACGCACGCCATAAGGAGCATTTTATGAGCACTGGGAGCTTAACCCCAGTGCCGCTCCTGGCTATGACAACCTTGGAACCATTACGTCACAAAAACAATATATAATAAATATACAGTAAATAACTATGTGACCAGTGGCAGATTTTATCAATTTAATGCATATTTCAATTCAAGATTCAAGATTCAAAGGCTTTATTATCATGTGCACAGTTAAGAAATGCAACATTTCCTGGGCAATGAAATTCTCACTCTGCTCTCCGGACAAATGCCAAGGTAATAGATATACTGTATATCAATACTAATAAGGTAATAACACATCTAATACTAATGAATACTGATAACACACACTAATAACACACATTGGGCAGTTAGGACACCTTAAGCACACTTTGACACTAAGACTAACACTAATGAATACTAATAACACACATTAGGCAATTAAGACAGTTAAAGCGATTAAACTAGAGGAAACAAGAAGAATGAAAATTAAAAATTCACTGGATGACTATAATGGACAGTGGTATATTAATATCAGAGATGATATAAACCTGAGATGGCATAAGCCTATGTACAGTGTGGGAATGAGCAATGTGCAAATGAGCAATGTGCAAATTACAAATTAGCACCCAGTGTGTGAATTTCTCTGTAATTTCTCTGTAATGATAATACCCAGTGGACTGTACAATGGTAATTTAACAGCAGAGATGATATGGACATGAGATGGGGTGAGACCATGTACACTCTATAAGTGAGCAATGTGCAAATTTAGCAACCAGTGTGTGAATTCCTATTTGCAAGCTGTGTTTGCAAATAGGGAGTTTGTTTGGGAGTTTGTTATTTGTTTAGGAGTCTGATGGCAGTGGGAAAGAAGGAGTGTTTTTAGTTTGGTTGTCCTGCATTTCACACTCCTGTACCTCTGGCCTGAGGGTAGAAGTGTGAACATTCTGTGCTGGGGGTGGGTCAGGTCCTGGAAGATGGCGGCAGCTCTCCTTTGGACTCTGCGGTGGTAGATGCTCTGCAGAGAGGGGAGTGGAGTCCTGATGATCTTCTCCGCTGTCTTCACCACTCTCTGCAGGCATTTGTGCTCCAGGGCAGTAGTGCTGCCGTATCACGCAGTGATGCAGTTGGTCAAAATACTCTTGATGATGCAGCTGTAGAAATTGTTGAGAATCCTGGGGGACATGCCAAACTTCTTCAGCCTCTTCAGAAAGTACAGGTCTCTTAACCAGCTCTGTGGTGTTATGTGCCCACGTAAGGTCCTCACTGATGTGGATGCCCAGGTATTTAAAGCTGCTCACCCTCTCCACCTCAAGCTCCCGGATGAACAGTGGCTGATGGGGTTTCCTCCTCCCCTTCCTCATGTCCACTATCATCTCCTTTGTCTTGTCCGTGTTGAGAGTGAGGTTGTTGTCCTCACACCATTACACCAGGTTGGCCACTTCCCTTCTGTAGGATGCTTCACCACCACCAGTGATGCATCCTATTACTGCTGTGTCATCCGTGAACTTTAAGATGATATTGTCCTTGTGGGAGGCAGCACAGTCATGGGTGAAGAGGCTGTAGAGGATGGGGCTGAGAACACAACCCTGTGGGACACCTGTGTTTGTGATGATGCTGGCTGAGGTCCTGTTACCCATCCTGACAGACTGGGGCCTGCTAGTCAGAAAGTCCAGTAGCTAGTCACAGAGGGTGGGGTGCAAGCCAAGTGAAGACAGTTTGTTGGTGAGTTTGTGGGGGATGACCGTGTTGAAGGTGGAGCTGTAGTTGACAAAGAGCATCCTGATGTAGGAGTCTTTACTTTACAGGTGGGAGAGAGAATAATGGAGTGCTGCAGCAATGGCATCTGAGGTGGACCTGTTGGGCCGGTAGGCATACTGCAGGGGGTCCAGGGTATCCGGTATGCTGTCCTGAATGAGGGGCAGCACCACTCTCTCGAAGAATTTCATGATGATTGGAGTGAGTGCTACTAGTCTGTAATCATTCAGACAGACATTTGTATTTCTTTTTCCATCCATCTTCTTCTGCTTAATCCTTTTCGGGTCGTGGGGGGAGCTGGAGCCTATCTCAACATCTTTGGGCGAGAGGCAGGGTACACCCTGGACAGATCGCCAGTCAATCACAGGGCCAACACAGAGACAGACAACCATTCACTCTCACTTCTTTTTAATTAAGATATTGTGATATACTGTTTCAAGACCATATGATATATCCAGGAAAATTGCACAGGTGAGTTTATTTTTATCTAGTTCACTTGTGATTATCTTAATGCAGTAGTGACATATAAATAGCGTGTTTGTTACCTCCGCCAAGGAGGTTATGTAATCGGGGTAGTTTGTCTGTCCGTCTGGTTGTTTGTCTGTATGTCTGCCTGCCTGTCTGTTAGCAGGATTACGCAAAAAGTACTGGACGGATTTTGGTCAAAATTTCACCGGAGGTAAAATTTAGTGGTGATCTGAGAGCCCATACCTCTACCAAGGACCTTGTTTGTATTTGTGCAACAGGATTACACAAAAACTACTGAATGGATTTGGATGAAATTTTCACCAGAGTTGGTCTTTGGGCTAGAGAGGAACCCATGACATTTTGGTGATGATCCAAGAATGCATACCTCCGCCAAGGCTCTTATCTTCTCACAGTGTGTTAGCAAGAATCCTCCAAAACTACTGGACAGACTATGATGCAATTTTCACCTGAACTGGCTCGTGGTCTACACACGAGCCCATTACATTTTGGAGGTGATCCATGAGGGACAGAAGGAGCCTTGGCGGAGGTATGTGCTCTCTGAGTGCTTTTCTATTTTGTTTGTTTGTTTGCATGAAACTATAGGTGCATCTCAATAAATCAGAATATCATCAAAAAGTTAACTTATTTCACTAGTTCAATTCAAAAAGTCAAACTCATATATAGATTCATCACACACAGAATGCTATATTTCAAGTGTTTATATCTTTTGATTTTGATGATTATGGCTTACAGCTAATAAAAACCCAAAATTCAGTTTCCCAGAAAATCACAATATTACATAAGATCAATTAAAAAAATATTTTTAATGGAAATATTGGTCCACTGAAAAGTATATCCATGTACACACTCAGTGCTTGGTTGGGGCTCCTTTTGCATGAATTACTGCATCAATGTAGTGTGGCATGAAGGCAATCAACTTGTGGTACTGCTGAGGTGTTATGGAAGCCCAGTTTTCTTTGATAGCGGCCGTCAGCTCATCTGCATTGTCGGGTGTGGTGTCTCTCATCGTTCTCTTGACAATACACCATAGATTCTCAATGGGTTTAGGTCATTAGAGTTTGCTGGCCAATAAAGTGCAGTGATACCATGGTCATTAAACCACGTATTGGTACTTTTGGCAGTGTGGGCAGGTGCCAAGTACTGCTGGAAAATGAAATCATCATCTCCATAAAGCTTGTCAGCAGAGGGAAGCATGAAGTGCTCTAAAATTTCCTAAAAAACACAGAGGACCAACACCAGCAGATGACATGACTCCCAAAATCATCAGTGACTGTGGAAACTTCACACTGGACCTCAAGCAACTTGGATTCTGTGCCTCTCCACTCTTCCTCCATACTCTGGGACCTTGATTTCCAAATGACAGGACTTGGCACCTGATTTGAAGAGTCATGTCATCTGCTGGTGTTTGTCCACTGTGTTTTATCAAGTCCAAAGTCAGCACAGTCATCTACCAGGAATTTTTACAGCACTTCATACTTCTTTCTCCTGACAAGCTTTATGGAGATGCTGATTTCATTTTCCAGCAGGACTTGGCACCTGCCCATGCTGCCAAAAGTACCAAAACCTGGTTTAATGACCATGGTATCGCTGTACTTGACTGGCCAGCAAACTGGCCCAACCTAAACACCATAGAAAATCTATGGAGTGTTGTCAAGAAGAAGATGAGAGGCACCAGATCCAACAATGCAGATGAGCTGAAGGCTGCTATCAAAGCTACCTGGGCTTCTATAACACCTCAGCAGTGCCACAGACTGATCACCTCCATGCCACACTGCTGTGATACAGTAATTCATGCAAAAGGAGCCCTGACAAAGTATTGAGTGTGTACATGGACATACTTTTAAGTCAGCCAAAATTTCTATTAAAAAATCTACTTTTTAAATTAATCCTATGTAATATTCTAATTTTTTGAGAAACCAAATTTTGGATTTTCATTAGCTGTAAGCCATAATCATCAAAATTAAAAGAAACAAATACTTGAAATATATCACCCTGTGTGTAATGAATCTATACAACATATGAGCGTCACTTCTTGAATTGAATTACTGAAATAATTAACTTTTCAATAATATTCTTATTTACTGAGCTGTACCTGTATATTGATGTTTCTAGAATTAGACAGAATAAATACAGTTCCACTGCACTGAATTTTAGAATAGATTAAGAATAGATCTTCCTCTGCTCAACTAGATGTTGGAAAACAATGCAAGATAGGGCATGCTTTGAAAATTGTTCCATTTATACAGAACAATAATGTTTTAGAAATAAATTATTAACCATCTCTGATGTGATGTAAGTGGACAGCAGGATGGACATATAGTCTAAATGGCAGGAAGTATGTAATGGAAGAAGAACTATAAGGTAATGTACTCACTCAAATCCATCCAGTGAATGATAGGCTCCATGGAGCTCTGTGGGGGGTTACACTTAAGAACAATACTGTTTCCCTCTTCAGCCATCAGATTCACCTTGCTTTCCTTCTGCTGGGAAGGGGGAACTAAAGGGAAGTGAGCAGAGACAAAAATCACAATTGTAAGTCTTTGTAGAAACATGATATCCACTCACAAACAAATATATAGGTCAACATTTCACCAGGCAAGTAATGCAGTAGAAGTACTAAAATATGGAATATAGTGAATATACACAAATTACTCCTACAATAGTTTGGTATTAATTGTTCAGCTTTGGAGTTATTGCCCTTTGTGAAGTTAAGCTTCATCTAAAACTAAATGGGTCTTGCCCTCTCGTGTGGGTATTTATAACAGACCGTCAATAGCGGAGTAGCTCATTCTGGCCTGACAGAATCACCCTGAAAGTGCTCAGATCTCCTGACTGTTGGCCTTCACTTTAAGCACAGCCTAGATGCAGACCCATCTGAGGATCATTGTGGGTTAGTTTGGCTAGCATCGAGGCAATTGCCGAGGAGGAGTAATGATTTTTCTTAAATAACATAAGTGCCCAGATCTCCTGACCTTTAACCTTGACCTTGAGCATAACTTGGATGCAGACCCACCTGAGGATCCTTGTGTGGGAGTTTGGCGACCATCGGGGCAAATGCCTAGGAGTAGCAATTTCCGTGAAATGTGGACGGACAACAGATGCTGCATCATCGCATTAGCTTCTTTCGGCTTTGCCAGAATAAGCTAAAAACAGGTCAGTGTCTCTTTCACAAATTTATGGTGGAGGAGCTCAAGATAAGTACTTTAAATTCATAGAAAAATCTACAAAACTAACTGGGAAATAGTTTCATTAAGGTATAATTTTCTTTTCACCAAACTACACCTGCAAACCATATCACTGTGCAGGGAAATCTGTACACCTGCCTGTAAATGTGTTTGCAATCAAGAGGCAATGATGATTATATACGCCTGGTCCAAATCTTAAGACTGGGGGAAAATTTATAAGTGTTCATATTTTGTGCTGGTGGATCATAACCAGGTTGTAAGTAGAGCTTCAAAATGTATAAAGAAGAGACAAAAATATAGAGTAAGCAATTTATTGAAAACTGCTTTTCAATTCAAACAGGCTGTTCATCAGCTGAGCAAAGTTTAAGACCATAGCCACCCCCCCCACAAAAAAAAAAAAAAAAAAACAGACTAAAATTTTTTCTCATCAGGCAATAAAACTTTCTTCCACCTTTCAATATATCATGTTTGGTGCTCCCTTGCAAAGTCCAAATGGACAAGTTTGCGGTGTGGGAGGAGACGTGGCCTTTGAAGAAGTTTTTTGTTCTTTAAGCTCTTTTTTTGTAGATGCAATCTTATGGTTATTGGGCTGCAGTCAGCATCAGTAAGGGCCTTAATTTGGGTCAAGGATTGGCCTGTATCTTCACAGACAGTCCGTCGGATCCTCCAGCTCAGCTCTTTTGGACCATCCTGCATGTTCCTCTGATCTAAATCTCATTGAGAACATTTGGAGATGGATGGCAAGGGAAGTTTACAAAAACGGATATTCAAGAAGCCATCTTCACCACATGGAGCAATGTTCATACCAGTCTCCTGGCAACATTTGCATCAAGTGTGCCTAAACAAATTTTTGAAGTGATCAACAAGAATGGGGGGCTACTCACTACCGAGTCCTTTTTTGACACTTTTAGCTCTGTTTTGGTTTTTTGGGGGGCTATGGTCTTAAACTTTTGATCAGCTGATTACCAGCCTGTTTTTAAATTCAGTTTTCAATAAATTCCCTACTCCCCATTTTTTGTCTGTTGCTCCTGTTTCTTTTTTTTATACATTTTGAAGCTTTACTTACAACCTGGTTACGATCCATCAGTGCGAAATGCAAATACTTAGTACTGATTTAGTAATTTTTCCCCAGCAGTGCATGCTTATCTTAGTACACATCACAAAAGAGATTCAACATGACACTACTTATAACCATAGACTGCTTATAACATGGACTTAACGTTCCTTTCTGAAAAGTGAAGGGAATGCAGAAGTGTCTTAAACCTGTATTTTATCAAATATCCAGCAGATGGCAGCACATGTGGCTGCAAAATACATTTAGGTCATTAGAGGTCTATGAGTAACGATATAGAAGTTTTCATATTCTCCTGTTTACAGGTGCATCTCAATAAATTAGAATGTCATCGAAAAGTTGATTTATTTCAATAATTCAATTCAAGAAGTGAAACTCATATATAGATTCATTACACACGGAGTGATATATTTCAAGTGTTTATTTCTTTTAATTTTGATGGTTATGGCTTGCAGCAATTGAAAACTCCAAATTCAGTTTCTCAAAACATTAAAATATTATATAAAATTAATTTAAAAAAGATTTTTAATAGAAATGTTGGCCGATTGAAAAGTATGTCCATGTACACACTCAATATTTGATTGGGGCTCCTTTTGCATAATTACTGCATCAATGCAGCATGGCATGGAGGCGATTAGCCTGTGTTACTGCTGAGGTGTTATGGAAGCCCAGGTTACTTTGATAGCGGCCGTCAGCTAGTCTGCATTATTGGTTCTGGTGTATTTCATCTTCCTCTTGACAATACACCATAGATTCTCTATGGGATTTAGGTCAGGAGAGTTTGCTGGCTAATCAAGCACAGTGATACCATGGTCATTAAACCAGGTATTTGTACTTTTGGCAGTCTGGGCAGGTGCCATGTCCTGCTGGAAAATGAAATCAGTATCTCCATAAAGCTTGTCAGCAGAGGGAAGCATGAAGTGCTCTAAAATTTCTTGTTAGATGGCTGCACTGACATTGACTTGATTAAACACAGTGGAAAAACACCAGCAGATGACAGAGTCTGGCTATTGATCGAACCTTGGATTCAGGAGGAGCAATGTGGTTTTGGTCCAGGCTGTGGCACATCGGACCAGCTCTTTACCCTCTCGAGAATCCTCGAGGGTTCGTGGGAGTTTGCCCAAACAGTTTACATGTGTTTTGTGGACTTGGAGAAGGCATTCGACTGCGTCCCTCATGGTTTTTTGTTGGGGGTGCTTCGGGAGTATGGGGTATCGGGCTTGTTGTTACGAGCTATTCAGTCTCTGTACAACCGTTGTGAGAGTTTGGTTTGTATTGCCAACACTCGGTCGGACTCATTCCCAGTGAGAGTTGGACTCCGCCAGGGCTGCCCTTTGTCACCCATCCTGTTCATAATTTTTATGGACAGGATTTCTAGGCACAGGTGACCACAGGATCTCATCTCTGTTGTTTGCAGATGATGTTGTCCTGTTGGCTTCACCCAGCAATGACCTACAGGTCTTACTGGGACGATTTGCCGCTGAGTGTGAAGCGGCTGGGATGAGAATCAGTACCTCCAAGTCCGAGTCCATGGTCCTCAGCCAGAAAAAGGTGGATTGTCCTCTCCGAGTTGGGGACAAGCTCCTGCCCCAAGTGGAGGAGTTTAAGTATCTTGGGTTCTTATTCATGAGTGAGGGGAGAATGTAGCGAGAGAGTGACGGATGCATCGGAGCAGCATCTGCAGTGATGCGGACGTTGTACCGGTCTGTTGTGTTGAAGAAGGAGCTAAGCTCTAAGGCAAAGCTGTCGATTTACCAGTCAGTCTACATTCCCACCCTCACCTATGGTCATGAGCTTTGGGTAATGACCGAAAGAATGAGATCGCGGATACAAGCGGCTGAAATGAGCTTTCTTTGTAGAATTGTTGGACTCACCCTCAAAGATAGGGTGAGGAGCTCAGTCATCCGGGAGAGGCTCAGAGTAGAACCGCTGCTCCTCCACATTGAAAAGAGCCAGTTGAGGTGGTCTGGGCATCTGATTAGGATGCCTCCTGGACACCTCCCACTTGAGGTGTTTCGGGCAGGTCTCACTGGGAGGAGACCCCGGGGCAGACCCAGGACTCACTGGAGAGACTATGTCTCCCAGCTGGTCTGGGAACACCTTGGTATCCTCTCTGAAGAGCTGGAGCAGGTGGCTGGGGAGAGGGAAGTCTGGGCTTCTCTGCTTGAACTGCTGCCTCCGTGACCCGGACCTCCGGAAAAGTGGTAGAAGATGGATGGATGGAAGGATGAATTGAATTAAGATAAGATAAAATAAGCCTTTATTAGTCCCACAATGGGGAAATTCCAGGATTGCAACAGCACAGGGATAGCGACACTCCGAGCAATAATTTAGAAGATAAGAAAATAAGAGCAGTGAATATACATATGTACACATAAATATATAAATATATATACACAGTGCGGAGTATTGTAGCTAGATGAAATAAACAGCATAACCGTCTGTTTAGTTACCCTACATGGTATGAATATGTACCCATACATATTGTCATCCTCAGTAGCGACTGATATTGTCCTAGTTGTATACTGGAGGGGACCATTTGTGTAAGTCTGTTGCGTCTTTTGCATTCAATACTATTAGGTCGTCACGTTTTTTTGCTATCTCTGCGAGCAGCTGAAATAAATCAACTTTTTGATGATATTCTAATTTAGTGAGATGCACATGTGGTGTTCCTCAATAATTACTAGTTTCATATCATATTAACAAGTACTTTCTTTAAAATCATGATCCTCAATAAGATGATGAAGTGAAGTATTAAGATTGGCTCCTTATGAATGACAAATAATTAGCCTATGAATGTGTGATTTCACACACTTTTACTGTGTAAAAACATCAAAATGGCAACCACAGAAGTGCTGAGCTAAAAGCTTCATATTGGGAATTTGCAGACCAACAGGTGATCTCTGTCTTACACACAGTCTATGCGTACAGCAAAACGTTATGGACTTGTGTGGATAGTCAGTTACTGAGGTGTTTTTACAACCGATAACCATAACAATCAGGATGAATAAAAAGATTAAATATGTTCATTTGATTTTTACATGAATTGACTGATAAGAACTTTAGATGAAGGTTTTTCAGAGAAGACAATAGGTTGTCTTTTGTCTTGCAAAAGACTTATCTGTTAGTCACACATATTTGCTCTCCCTTCCTCCCCTCGAGCTGCCCGTAACCTCAACAGGAGCTACTGAAAAGCGCTTCACATGACATCAGCTCAAGAGCGTTTCTGGGGAAACCGTTGTCAGGGAAACTGTGAAAAGAAGAGGCTGCCCAGGAGAGAGCCAGTCACACAGGTGGATGGATACACAGAGGTGCTCTTTTGCTTGGGCACTCCCATGTCTTGCTGTGCTTGTCTGTAAGGTGACTGTCATGTTATTGCGTGTAATTGTATTTAGGGTAGTAGTACTGTCTGAGCCCTCCGTGTGTGAGCCCATCTGCCAACAGATGAGCTCTCTATAAAGCAGGACAAGGGAAGGGTTTATGCCCCCCCCCCACACACACACACACAGAGCTTTGAGAATCATAAATCCTTTGCCCCTCAACTGGACCTTGAAGGCATTTACAGCAGAGCAAACAGTGAAATTGACATCTATCTATAAATTCACTAAGTCTCGGTCTGTGTGTTTGTGTGTCTGTGTGTTCCACGCATATCTCTTGAACCGTTCCTCAGACTGACCTAAGGGTTTATACGTGGTTTCCTGAGGTTACGACGGTGTGCATCCCCAGGTATAGAGTCGCTCAGTCAAAATATGTAATTTTTATCAATAAAAGTTTAGCCACAGCTCTGTGTCTCTTCATGCCCTGGCTTCAAGAAGTGTGGACAGGGTTTCAGATTGACTCCCTGCTGATTGGATAATGCGTGGCATCGAGACCATGCTGATTAGGTAACACACAGCATCACAACCTGTCAGTCACCACAGTGTTCCCTGGGCTAAACAAGGAAATGAAAAATGACAAATTTGACTAGACTTGGGCAGCACGGTGGTGCAGTGGTTAGCACTGTTGCCTAACAGCTAGAAGGTTCCAGGTTCGAATCCCCAGGCTGGCAGGGGTAGGAACCTTTCTGTGTGGAGTTTGCATGTTCTCCCTGTGCTGTGTGGGTTTACTCCGGGGGCTCCAGTTTCCTCCCACAATCCAAAGACGTGCATGTTAGGTTAATTGGTTGTTCTAAATTGTCCCTAGATATCTATCTCCTATAGGCCCTTAGAATAGAGGGTTAGTACTAGTGATGCGTTTTGAGTGGTCTTTGAGACTAGAAAAAGCGCTATATAAGTACAGGTCCTTATCCCCTTATCCCTTAGAAAAAAATAATACTGGCGATTTAATGCTTAAAAAAATGATACCATAAAGTTGCTGTGATTGCATAAGTCTAAAGGATAATTCGCCATATGTGGAGAATGAGGTGCGCCAGCAGACTGGGCGGAGCATCAGTGGGGACCGGGTCTGACAAATCAACACAGAACATGCCAGGAGAAGCAGCAGCCAGACACGGCCTGGCTCAAAGGCACGCTAACTGATGGCAATAAAAAAAAAGTTATTTTCAATAAAATAGAAAAAAAAAAGATAATGCATGAGTGTGCTTTTGCCCTGAGGCTGATTGATCATGGAAAACAGTTAAGCTCTGTGGTGTCGAGTGATCAGCTGATTGGATCCACCGGTGTTCTGACATTTTGGCATATTTATCAAAACAGCTGATATACATACAGGACATACAGGAGAACTGAAATGGCATTTCTCTCTCTCTTCAGTGGTGTGTGCAATATAAAAAAACAAAAGGAATAAGGCTGGAAAAACAACAGCAGTCCATGTGCAGTAATGCTACCCATAGTGCAAATAGCGACAAAAGATAGACTTAAAGTGCTGATGACACGTTCTTGACTTCCTCTAATTTTTCAACACATAATACAATATTACGAAATACTGTAGGTTGGTCTGTGCAGTTCTTAGTCAAACAGGCTTTTTTTCACACGAACATCTGACGTTTTCATGAATGCAACGTCACCCATTGCGTCAGTGGTTCGAAAAAACCCCGGCCATGTCGTAACGTCATCGACGGAACACAGCGCTTGTCTGCCCTTTGTACACACAGGATGGAAGCGGTTGAAAACATCGACCATGGTTCCAGCACATGTAGTCTGGAATTGGTTTGTGTTGTCCAATCTTCAGATGATTATAGTTCCGAAGAATGGGATGACAATGAAGAATCTGGAAGCATCAAATCGTATAGGTTTGAGCCGTGCCAAGTGGGCACTGTGCCTAGCGAGTCAGATTCAGTGACAGTCAGCTGTTCATGTTTTGTGTGCATCATCTGCCGTGTTGTCAGCCAGCCAGTATTGCCAACACTATCACGATGTGTTAGCCACTCCACACAGCCGTGGTTCTGTTGCGCCCCTTGTAGCGATGTCGGCTCTGGGGCGCAACCATGGTTAACACGTCTCCTCTTCATGTTTGCTGGGCGATGTCGGCCCCGAACGCCTACTGTTTGTGTTTCTGTGTATTTTTTGTAAGTCTTCACCTTTTGGGATCAGTTTTTATGTTCAATACATGTGCTGTGGTGAATCCAGCACTTAGCACTGAGGAGCTCATTTAGCAGTAGGCTACATCATCCTAGGTGCACGACTGAGGGGTTTCGCAGATCCTTCCTACCTACAGCTGACAGACTTTATAACCTAAGCAGGGCTGCGTGCAGAGATGGCAAAAAAACGTGACAACCTAATAGTATTGAATGCAAAAGACGCAACAGACTTACACAAAATGGTCCCCTCCAGTATACAACTAGGACAATATTGCTACGGAGGGTGACAATATGTATGGGTACATATTCATACTATGTGGGGTAACTAAATAGACTGTTATGCTGTTTATTCCATCTAGCTACAATGCTCCTCACTGTGTATATATATTTATGTGTACATATGTATATTCACTGCTCTTATTCTCTTATCTTCTAAATTATTGCTCTGAGTGTCGCTATCCCTGTGCTGTTGCAATCCTGGAATTTCCCCATTGTGGGACTAATAAAGGCTTATCTTATCTTATCTTATCTTAAATCCTCATGTAAATCCTCATTATTTACGCGTAAATCCTCCCTCTCCTTGCACTCTTATGCAGGGCAGGGAGAGGGCGCATGAAATAACGAGGATTTATGTGCAGAGTTCACCACAGCACATTTAATATAGAACGACAGACAATTCCCAAAAAGTGAAGACGTACAAAAAATGTACTTACTGATGGCGTTCGGGGGCAGACATCGCTCAGAGAATGAATAAGAGGAGACGTGTTAGCCACAGGTGCGCCCCAGAGCCGACATCACTTCAAGGACGCACGAGAACCACGGCGAACATGAAGCGACTAACACGTCGTGAGAGTGCTGAAAATACTGGCAGACTAACAGCACAGATGACAATACTATGGACCAGCAGTGCGTTAATGGCAAACGGCCGCCAATATGTACACGCACTGCTGGTGATGGTGTGATGAGAAGCACCTGGACGAGGACCGGGAAACATGATCAGCAGGAGTTTGAATCAGCTGGTGATAATGATAGCGGGGACGTGTCTGGACCAGTGAGATGTAAGCGTGCGATCACAGAAAGTAGGTCAAAGCTGCGCGTAAATCCATTAATCCTTCCCCTCCTCTGTGCGCTCCTCCTGCCTAAAAGCGCACCAGGAGGCTTATGACAGTTGGAGCCGAAGCGTGTGATGTGGTCCTGTGTTTATCTAAGCCTGAGACACAATATGAAGGCATAGCCATAAAATTAAAACAAGAAACCAGAGAAACTGTGAGCTACAAAGCTGCTGTCATTCTAGTTAACAACACCAGTCCATTCTGTCAATTACATCATTGGGGTGCCGCCCTTAATTCAGTGGGTGGCACCACAGTCCTGTCAGCAGCTGCAGTTTTTTGATAACTAGTTTATGCAGGCGCTGTTGTAAATATTATATTGATCATAGACAATGACTTTTAGGTTTACACAACGTGCTAAAAATGTCAAAAACGTGTCATCAGCACTTTAAGGTTTAATGCTTAAAAAATTATATCATAAAGTTTCTGTGATTGTGTAGGTCTAATGGATAATTCGGCATGAAGAACACAAGGTGCGCTGGGGAGGGGGGCTGGGGGGGAAGGAGCAGCTGAATTGGTGGATCACAGTCCTTCACAGGCACATGGGTAAAGCAGCAGCCAATGGGTCTCAAGTATTTGTAAACGTGTCCTGTTATAGTACTGCATGAGTTTATTGACGATACACAGAAGAAATTCAATATTACACTTAACTCCATCACTGAACAGTGATATAAACTAAACTAAAATAATTATAATGATGACTAAACAACTCCCATTCCCCAAGGTGCAAGATACACTATTATCTTGAATATAAGTGATAAAAGATCATACAAATACGTGATCTGACAAACAAATAAACAAGGGATCTGAAACAGTCACTAATATTGGATGTCCCATTCATTTTCAATATTTAGGTATTCTGTAATTAATATTTACACAATCAAACAAATCTTAGTGCCATTTACTCCCGTTTAAAGTCTAACATGTGAGTGCCTACATATAGGCTACACCTCTGTATTCCACTTTTCAAACACATTGGGATACCTGTTTCAGACAGGAATACTTGCGTTCTATGGGCAATGCACTAGTTTGTAAAAGATTTGTAATTTCTCTGATGCAATGCTTGTCACTAGAAAACATACAGGGTGTTTGATACTTCTGATCTGATTCTTCTCTCTGTGCTTGCTCTGTCACCAAACAAGTGGTTTCCTTTCAAGCCCTCATTGTGCTCTTACCGTCTGTTTTGAGTATGGCCTCATTAGAGACAGCAGTCCCCAGTTCATTGGATGCGTAGCAGACATATTTGCCTTGGTACTGCTTCAGGGTGTCCACAGTATTACTAAGAGTGTAGAATGCGAACGAGCCAAGGCGCTCAGTCACCTTCAGCTCTGGGTCACTGCCTGGATCAAAGTCCTCACCATCTTTTGTCCATCGAAAACTTGAAGAAAGGAGAAACGGAATCTGTTACAATATGAAATATTAAAGCTTACAGCCTTTAAAGGGGTCATTGACGGCACTTTTTTTTTTTTTAAATTTTAGCAGCCCACACTTAATGAAATGTTTGTTAAACATTTGGTCAAATTTTCTTTAATTATTGAATTTTAATTGCATCATTGTGAATCATCTTTTGGCGCTTTCCTCAGAATGGCTGATCTCAGTCCATGTCTCTTAAAATCTCTAAGATCACATTTAACTCCACTGTTCCTCTGATGTCACTAATGCTAATCTTAACTGATTAGCTCTTAGGTCAGAAAGAGCCTGAGCCAGTGAATGTAAATTTGTCTTAAAGAATGGATGAAACAATGCATCAGTGGTGGACAGGGGTATGTGGTTTCAGTGGTCGATAGGATATGACCGGTCCCTGGAGTACAATAAGCGCAGAAGCACTCAGAGAGCACATACCTCAGCCAAGGCTCCTTTTGTCCCTCATGGAACACCTCCAAAATGTAATGGGTTTGTGTGTAGGCCTAGAGCCACTTCTGGTGAAAATTGCATCAAAGTCTGTCCAGTAGTTTTGGAGTATTTTTGCTAACACTCTGTGAGAAGATAAGAGCCTTGGCGGAGGTATGCATTCTCAGATCATCGCCAAAATGTAATGGGTTTGTCTCGAGCCCAAGGACCACCTCTGGTGAAAATTTCATCCAAATACATCCAGTAGTTTTGGAGTATTGTTGCTAACACTCAGTAAAAAGATAAGAGCCTTGGCTTCCTCTCGAGCCCAAGGACCACCTCTGGTGAAAATTTCATCCAAATACATCCAGTAGTTTTTGTGTAATCCTGCTGCACAAATACAAATAAAGCCCTTGGTGGAGGAATACACTCTCAGATCATCAACAAAATCTAATCATCTGTTCCCCGTACCATTACACACCTTTCCTGAAAATTTCATCCAAATCTGTTCATAACTTTTTTAGTTATTTTGTTAACAAACAGGCTAACAAATTAACGCCGACAAAAACATAACATCCTTGGCAGAGGTAATGAGTGGCTAAACTGCAAGATTCAGCAAGCCATCTTTGGTCTGAGATTGATAAAATTAAACTTTTACTAAGCTTAAATAACATCTAGAATGAAATATATGGTCAAGTGTTGTTAGATAAATAAGGATTCCAGTGAGGGTGAATAGAACTTAAAGAAAATAGAAATCAAATCTGGCCAGACAGACGGTGGGGCAGTGGTGACCTAATGGTTACGGAAGTGGACTGGTGAGCGGAGGGTCACTGGTTCAATTCCAGGACTGGCAGAATCAGATCTGGGTGGGACAGGTGACATAGCAGTATTTGCCCCACCCTCTTAAGTCCACTGTGGTGCCCTTGAGCAAGGCCCTAAACCCCAATTGCTCCAGTGGAGCTGCTCAGTGGCCACAGGTCAGTCTGTGGTTATACTGGGCAACTTCCAGGTGTGAGTGTGAACAGGGTGTCCTGAAAAAAAGAGAGGTTGCCTCTCAATGGACCTACCCTGAAAAATAAAGGTTAAACAAATACAGTGGATATAAAAAGTCTACACACCCCTGTTCAAATGCCAGCTTTTTTGTGATGTAAAAAAATGAGACCAAGACAAATCATTTCAAAACTTTTTCCACCATTAATGTGACCTATAACCTGTACAACCCAACTGAAAAAAACAAGCTGAAATCTTTTAAGGGGAAAAATAAAAAACTTACAATAACCTGTTTGCATAAAAGTGCACAACCTTAAATTAATACTTTGTTGCAGCACCTTTGGCTTTTATTACAGCACTCAGTCTTTTTGGGTAGGAGTCTATCAGAGTGGCACATCTTGATGTGGCAATACTTGCCAACTCTTCTTTGCAAAAATGCTCCAAATCTGTCAGATTACGAGGGCATCTCCTGTGCACAGTCCTCTTCAGATCACACCACAGATGTTCGATCGGATTCAGGTCTGGACTCTGGCGGGGCCATTCCAAAACCTCAATCTTCTTCTGGTGAAGCCATTCTTTTGTTGATTTGGATGTCTGCTTTGGGTCATTGTCATGCTGAAAGATGAAGTTCCTCTACATCTTCAGCTTTCGAGCAGAAACCTTAAGGTTTTGTGCCAACAATGACTGGTATTTGGAACTGTTCATTATTCCCTTCACCTTGACTAAGTCCCCAGTTCCAGCTGAAGAAAAATAGCCCCAAAGCATGATGGTACCACCACCACCATGCTTCACTGTAGGTACGGTGTTCTTTTGGTGATGAGCAGTGTTGTATTTATGCCAAATATACCTTTTGGAATTATGGCCAAAAAGTTCAACCTTGGTTTCATCCAACCATAACACATTCTCCCGCATGCATTTGGGAGATTTCAAGCGTGTTTTTTTTTTTTTTCAAAATGTAGCTGGGCTTGGATGTTTTTCTTTGTAAGATAAGGTTTCCATCTTGCCACCCTAGACGGGAGATTGTTGTCACATGTACTAAACAGCCAGTATTTGCCAGAAAGTCCTGTGTCTTTTCATCAATTTTGGAGCAATGTCCAGTTCTTGGTAAAGTCACTGTTGTGCCATATTTTCTCCACTTGATGATGACTGTCTTCACTGTGTTCCATGGTATATTTAAGGCCTTGGAAATTCTTTTGTGCTTTTCTCCTGACAGATGTCTTTGAACAATGAGATCCATCTGATGGTTTGGAAGCTCTCTGCGGACGATGGCTTGTGCTGTAAGATGTGACTACAAAAATGTCAGGAAAAGCCTACTAGAACAGCTGAACTTTAGTTGGGGTTAATCAGAAGCACTTTAAATGGTGGCAGGTGTGTGCTGACTCCCATGAATATGAGTTTGAATGAGATTGGTTAACTCTGAACACAGCCACATACCCAGTTATAAGAAGGTGTGCATATTTATGCAAACAGGTTATTGTAAGTTTTTTATTTTTTATTTTTCCCCTTAAAAGATTTCAGTTTGTTTTTCAATTGGGTTGTATGGGTTATAGGTCACATTAATGGTGGAAAAAGTTTTGAAATGATTTATCTTGGTCTCATTTTTTTACATCACAAAAACCTGGCATTTGAACAGGGGTGTGTAGACTTTTTATATCCACTGTAAATAAAATTAAGGCAGCCTTTTGGCCAGCCTCTACCGGCAAAGGCGAGTTGTAATGGAGATACAATGATTGACTAAGACTGCCTAGCCAAGATCAATGTTCCATCATGGTGAAAATATAACAAAATAAGCCAGAATGATGCAAGATATATTATTGACTATGGATTAGTGAACTTCTCCCCATGGATCACCACTTTATCGTGGTGGGGGGGCTTGCGTGCCCTAGTGATCCCAGGAGCTATGTTGTCCAGGGCAATTTGCCTCTGGTAGAGTCTTCCAAGACAAACTGGTCCTGGGTGAAGGGGCAGACTAAAAGGGATCCAATAGACTCCCATGATGAATAAACAGTCAAGGATTCAGTGTACCCCGCCCAGTATGGGGTTACCGAGGCCCCGCCCTGGAGCCAGGCCTGGAGGAGGGGCTCAATGGCTCGCGTCTGGTGGCCGGGTTTCTGCCCATGGGACCCAGCCGGGCTCAGCCCGAAGGAGTTACATGGGTCCACCCTCCAGTGGGCTCACCACTTGCAGGAGACCATGGCGGTCTGATCCCAGGCTTTCAAAACTGGCTTTTGGGATGTGGAACGTCACCTCTCTGGTGGGGAAGGAGCCTGAGCTGATGCACAAGGTTGAGAGATACCGGCTAGATATACAGTAGTTGGGCTCACCTCAACGCACAGTTCTGGTTCTGTAACCAGTTTTCTGGAGAAGGGCTGGAGCTTCACTTACTCTGGAGTTGCCCTGGGAATGTAATTCTGCTTTTTTTATTTTGAGCAGGACGCTGAGTTGTGTTGTTATTGTCAAATATCCATGAATCCTTCATCAAATCTAGGCGGAAGCAAAATTAAAAAAGCAGAATTACATTTAGAAAAGTGTCCCATATTACCCCGCCGTCCCTTATAGCCCCGTTTTACGGTTGTAAAAGCATTGCCTCCTTAGCGGAGGTAATAAACTGAAGTGTTGGTGTGTCCATCTCCTCCACTGACGGATGCAGATTGGTTAGACAGGTTGCCGTGGGTTTTATATTATATTGGGGTTGCGCTCCGCGGCAAAACAGAATTTAGAATCTTCCCCGGCAGAGAGGTCGTTTTTACGCAGCGCCTATAGCTGGGCGGGGAATTTGTGGCAAATAATCGGGCGGCGGACAGGTGGCCGTGTCAGGTTTTGCAGCGTGGCGCAAAAACACGCACGCTGGCGGGGCCAGGCCAGCAGTGTTTTCCGCGTGCTTTTGTGCCTAAAACGTTGAAGAACGCTGAGTTTGTGTTGGTCAGACACGACGACCAGCGCAATGTGCGCAGCGCCTATGGCTGGCGGTCCCAGGCCACCAGTGTTTTCCGCATGCTTTTGTGGCTAAAACGTTGAAGAACGCGGAGTTTGTGTTGGTCAGACACGACGCCCAGCGCCGTCCATTGCGCCTGCGCACATGTTGAAAATGGCCATATGTCACAGTGTGGAAAAATGCTTTAAAAAATTCCTGTATGCAGACGGTGATGCGGATCATCCCCAAAATTTAATCAGTTCTTCCTTGTACCATTTCCAACAAGGCCTGAAAGTTTCATGGAAATCCGTCCAAGACTTTTTGAGTTATCTTGCTAACCAACAGACAGACAGACAGACAGACAAACAGACAAACACACAAACCCTGGCAAAAACATAACCTCCTCCTGGCCTTTTCGGCCTGGCGGAGGTAAAAAGTGCTATACAAATAAAGTTTGATTGATTGATGGATGGATGGATGGATGGATGGATGGATTGATTGATTGATTGATTGGAGCAGCATCTGCAGTGATGCAGACATTGTACTGGTCTGTTGTGGTGAAGAGGAGCTGAGCTTTAAAGCAAAGCTGGTCAATCTACATTCCCACCCTCACCTATGGTCATGAGCTTTGGTTAATGACCGAAAGAATGAGACTGTGGATACAAGCAGCTGAAATGAGCTTTCTCCATAGGATTGCTGGACTCACCCTTAGAGATAGGGTGAGTAGCTCAGTCATCCGGGAGAGGCTCAGAGTAGAACCGCTGCTCCTCCATATCAAAAGGAGCCAGTTGAGATGGTTTGGGCATCTGATCAGGATGCCTCCTGGACACCTCCCACTTGAGGTGTTTCGGGCAGGTCTCACTGGACGGAGACCCCGGGACAGACCCAGGACATGCTGGAGAGACTATGTCTCCCAGCTGGTAATTGAACATCTTGGTATCCTCTCTGAAGACCTGGAGCAGCTGACCGGGGAGAGGGAAGTTTGGGCTTCTCTGCTTGAGCTGCTGCTTCCGTGACCCGGACCTCTGGAAAAGTGGTAGAAAATGGATGGATGGATGGATGGATGGATGGATGGATGGACTGAAATCTAAAGAAATTGACAATATAAAGCATGTTTGGTAAGCGAAATGCACTATCGGAAGCTAACGCCTTTGGCTCCCTGCCCATCTACATGACAGGCAGCTAGTCTGGCTAATAATACAGACCCATCCTACCATCCATTATTATGGGAAACGTGAGATCACTGCATAACAAGACGGATGAACTGGCAGCTATGTCCCGGTATGAGAGCATCTTCAGAGAGATTAGCATTAAGTTGTTTACTGAAACGTGGCTAACAAAACTAGCAACAGATGCTAACATCAAACTGGAGGGTTTCCACTTAATACAGGCAGATCGGAAACCAGATAGCGGGAAGCACAGAGGCGGGGGGCTGATAATGTAGTATGTGAATAACAGATGGTGTAATCCTGGGCACATCACGATCAAAGAACAACACTGCAACAAGGGCATTGAGTTGCTAGCTGTTAGCATGCAACCGGAATACCTCCCCAGAGAATTTTCACATGCTATCGGGATTGTTATTTATGTACCCCCCTCCGTAAGCGCTGAGGTAGCATGTGACATCATCCCCTCAGTCACTAGCAGGCTACAGACACAGTACCCAAATGCTCTCCTGCTCATCTCTGGTGATTTCAACCATACTTCAGTGTCCTCCATTCTGCCCACTTTCACCCAGTATGCCACGTGCTACATCAAAGACAATAAAACACTGGATTTATTTTATGCAAACACCAAGGAGGCTTACACCTGTAATTTCCCAGTTTGGGATTAATAAAGTACATCTATCTATCTACCTCATCACCACTCCCCCCACTCGGAAGATCGGACCACAACTTGGTTCACCTCCTGCCTGTGTACAAACCCCTGGTACACAGACAACCTCCTGTCACCCGCACAGTGAAAATAGGGTCTGAGGAGGCGGAGGATGCTCTGAAGGACTGTTTTAAATCCACTGTATGACAGCAGCTTTGTGATCCACATGGTGAGGACATCGATAGCCTCACGCACACCATCACAGACTACATCACAGACTACATCAACTTCTGTGAGGACAACACTGTACCCACCAAGTTTCTGAAACAACAAACCCTGGATCAACCCTGAGATAAAGTCACTGCTGAAGGAGAAGAAAAGGATCTTCAGGTCAGGAAACAAGGAGGAATTGAAGTCCGTACAGAGGGAGCTAAGGAGGAAGATCAGAGAGGGGAAGGACAACTTCAGGAAGAAGATGGAGGACAAGCTGCAAGAGAGTGACATCAGCAGTGTCTGGAGAAGCCCAAAACCATCTCTGGGCACCAGAATACCTCCTCCCAGGCCACGGGGGGTAGGGAGTGGGTGAACAACCAGAACCTGTTTTTAACAGGTTTGACCAACTGCTCTCTTCTCTGCCTGCCCATCAACCACTGATGCCTCCACCTTCATCTAGTCCCGCTGTCCACGGCCTCTCCCCAACAGACCCCCTGCCCCAACCTGACAGACTCAAGTGAGAGCTGAGCTGAGGAAGATCAAGGTGAAGAAGGCTGCGGGTCCGGACGACATCAGCTTGAGGCTCCTCAAGTCCTGCGCAGCTGTGACAATCATGTTCTTTGATTTATCCAGTGCTTTCAATACCATCCAACCAGTGATCCTGAGGGACAAGCTACTGTGCGCAGGGGTGGACCAGCACCTGTCATCGTGGATCCTGAACTACCTCACAAATTGACCACAGTTTGTGAGAATCCAGGACTGTGTGTTTGACACCATCATCTGCAGTACGGGGGCCCCCCAGAGAACAGTTCTGGCTCCCCTCCTGTTCATCCTCTACACTGCTGACTTTTCACACAACACACCACACTGCCATCTACAGAAGTTCTCTGATGACTCTGCGATCGTCAGCCTCATCTCTGATGGGGATGATGCGGCGTACAGAGGACTTATCCAGGACTTCGTGGACTGGTGCCTACGGGACTGCCTCCAGATCAATGCGAGGAAAACTAAGGAACTGGTGATGGACTGTCACAGGCGAGGACAACCCCCCACAGCACCAATAAACATCCACAGAATAGACATTGAGATGGTGATATCTTACAAGTACCTGGGTGTGTCAGCAGCCGAGCCGGCTTGGTTTCCCCGGCTCGGTCCTGACCTACCTGTGGGTCTAGGTGCCACTGTATATGTGTATACTATGTATTTCAGTGTGCTTCCCTAACCTTAGTCACTGCTCTCTGGCCGGCAGCTGTGAGGCAGACCTCTTTGGCTCACTCTTGGGTGAGCGCTGGCTGACAGTCTGCCGGTCCGACCACGCCTCCTCTCTCATTACCACCAGCTGTTCCCATTCCCGTTTGCCATTTCCCTGCTCCTCACCCAGGTGATCCCAATCATACCATCACCAGCAATGCGTGTATTTAAGCAGCCTTTTGCCAATCACACATTGCTGGGTCATTGAATTGTCAGTGTCAGTATTGTCTGCGGAATTGTCAGTATACAGGCTGATCGCAAAATTTCAACGACGTGTATCCACTCGTGCATTTCATGGTTCTCTGGCGCCCACACAGCGATACCGGCTGTGGGACGCCAGCGTGGGCACACGTTTCTCCTCATGCGTTTACGGAGCGATGTCGGCCCCCAAACGCCAACCCTAAGTGTTTCTTTGTATTTTTGTAAGTCTTCACCTTTTTGGGAACTGTTTGTCATCAGTCTTTGTGTTCAATAAATGTGTTGTGGTGTAACCCTTGCACGTAAATCCTCATCATTTTACCCCTCACCATGCGGTGCGTAAAAGTACACAGAGAGATCCATGACAGGGTGTTCACCTGAACAATAAACTGGACTGGTCACACAAACACCAACGCGCTCTACAAGAAGGGGAAGCGCAGGCTGTTCCTCCTGAGGAGACTCAGGTCTTTTGGAGTGCAAGGGGCACTCCTGAAGACCTTCTACGATTCAGTGGTGGCATCAGCCATCACATTTGGAGTGGTCTGCTGGGGCAGCGGCATCACAGCAGCTGACAGGAAGAGACTGAACAGACTGATCAAAAAAGCTAGCTCGGTTCTGGGGTGACCCAGTGGAGGAGATAGAAGAGAGGATGATGGTGGCTAAGCTGTCATCTCTGCTGGAGTCAGTGTCCCACCCCATAAAGGGACACGCTGAACACACTGAAGAGCTCATTTAGCGGTAGGCTGTACCATCCTAGGTGCATGACGGAGAGGTTCTGCAGGTCCTTCCTACCTACGGCTGTCAGACTTTATAACCTAACCAGGGCTGCTCGTAGAGATTGTATTAAATGTACTAAATGTAACAACTTTGTACAATAGAGATTGTCCCCTCCAATACACAACTAAGACAATAACAATCATAACGGAGGGGGGCAACAACACTGTGATTCAAATGCGAAATATACTGTCTGAGTACATATTCATATTCTACAGGGTAACTTAACAAACCGTAATGCTGTTTATTCCATCTAGCTGCAATGCTCCTGCACTGTGTATATATCTGTGTACATATATGTGTATTCATCTACTACTTTGGCTAACCAGTTCTTATTATCTTATTAACTATTGCTCTGAGTGCTGCTATCCCTTTGCTGCTGTAATCCTGGAATTTCCCCTTTGTGGGACTAATAAAGGCGTATCTTATCTTATCTTATCTTAATAGTGTAGTGTCATGTTTATGACATTCCGAAGCAAACCTGGAAGAGTTAAAACAATTTCGCAGAGAAAAAAACAATATAAAGACTGTTTTTTTTCAAGAGAAGTGAGTGTTTTGATAGTTTTTCAATAATCACATAATCAATAGATGCATTTCAGAATATTAAATCCTACAAAAACACCATTTTTCAGCCAATGACCCCTTTAACATACACTGTAAAATGTCCTTATATGACGCTGAATTCAAGGGCACAAAGGAATAGCTGCAAAAAATTTACATGACATGCCCCAGTGGGACTCAGGGGCTTGGGCTGTAATTGGGATATTCATCTTTTCCTTGGCAATTGGAGCAGTTTTCCACTTCAGAGCAGCTAAGACACTTTGAAAAGATTGCCCGAGGGCTTAATGACATTTATCCCCTGTTGAAACAAGAACTCTGAGCAGGAGAAGCTGTGCAATCATGTACTACTAAGATGCAGATGTTAGTTAAACAAGGAGAAGAAAGGGTACAGTTCTACATAATCAATGGTGAGCCTCGGCCTTGACTAATATGGCATCTGAAGTCTTAAGACAAGTCATGCTCACTGTGTGTGTGTGTGTGTGTGTGTGTGTGTGTGTGTGTGTGTGTGTGTGTGTGTGTGTGTGTTGACTGACATGGGCAGAGGGTTGCCGGAGGCTTCACAGCTCATGACGAGGTCTTCCACACTAACGACAGTAACAGACTCCGGCTGTGTGGTGATCTTCGGAGGGCTCTTGACTGCAGGAACCAGAATCTTAGTCAGTGCAATCACAACCCAACCACAGATGTGTACAAATGAACCTATATGACTTGCATAAGAAGAAACATGCACACATATGGATGCACTATATAATTCACAACATATGACACGCACAAACGCATCCCTAAGACGCAATACACGCATCTCTACAGCACAGAAGAACCTTTGCTGCCACTCCATTTTCATAGCTTAACATCTGCCGATAAGTATTTTAAGTCAATATCACATAAAAAAAGCTCCCCAGAGAAAGAGATGTAATGTAGGCTGAGGAAAAGAGTGAGAGAGCAGGCAGAATAAATGGGTTGAGATGAGAGGAAATTGATACAGCATAATGTAAGAGGGAGAGTTCATGTAAAAGAGATACTATATGTGGCACAGAGCTCCCACAGAGAAAGGGAGACTGGGGGAAATGTGTGGAAAAATTAAGTAGGGATTTAACAAAAAAAAATGACCACCAAAGTAGGTTTCTCTTTCTTCCTTTCTTTATTTTTTTCCAGTCAGTGTTCGCATCAGCCTTAAACCAAATGATGCAACACCAGACTCTCCACATAGCTTCACTGACTACACACACGGACTGCAGAGGAATAGGAGCCACAGCTTGATACTTGTGGGCAGAGTCTTTAATTTGACTTTAAGTGAAGGAGACAGAGCTTGAATCAGAGATGAATTTACATTATGTAGGTAAATGGGTAAAGGAGGCCACAGGACAGAGGTGGGCTGCAGTAGATGAAGAAGAGGCTATGAAGATGGAGAGCCAAGCAGACAGCGGAGAATGATGAAAGTGTGGCAAAGGGGGAGCCCTTCAGCAGGAAGAACAGAGCAGGGGAAGGCAGAGACGGAGAGCAGAAAACAAACCAGGGATGAGTTTGCAGAGATTCAGAATGAGACGGATGGGGAGACGGAGGGAATATAATGAAACAATTCCCACTGACAGAGAAAATAAGCCCATTTCCTCAGCTGATCAAATTGAAGTTTGGGCTGCAGGCTCTGCTCCATTATTGGCAGAAGAGGAGGAGAGGAGCCGGTGCTTAGTGCTTTAACTCCTCTTTATTTCCTGGTGTCTTTGATCTGACAGCCCTGCTGTGTCCTTACAGACAGCAGCTTCTCACACTCCTTCCTCCCTGCTCCTACAGGAATCACACTTATTGGGAGCCAATGAGGCTAAACACATACCCACATACAGAAAAAGGTTTACATTGTAACACAGACACGCTCTTCTTACGTGCAGGATAAAACACAGCAGCACAACACTGGGAACGCAAACAAATACCCCGATTCATTAGAGTGCAAAAGAAATTTTACTGTCCGTGTGGATGAAAAATAATCTCTATGGTATAATGAAAGTTTTCATTTGGCTTTGCCAGCACCTGCATTAAAACAAGACATACATCAATAAAGCTGAAAGCACTTACGGTCTCTTATGTGGTCTGTTAGTCCACAATGATGGCCAAAGTAAAGGAAGCAAGGACAATATTCTAATTAATATTTTAGTTCACAGATAGATCAAACAAACAATAAAGCAGACTAATGTCTGCTGTAATTGGGTGTTAGCTTCAACCCCTGTTTCTTTGACACAATTTCTCATGCATCTCTTTCATTGATCGTGATCACCGTCAGTGGCTCTCAATGACAGGGCAGAGGCTTCCTAATTGAAAGGCACCGGACACCTTGACCTTTTACATCTTTGCCCTGTTCCTCCCTCCCCCTTCTCATCATCCTCTCTTCATCCAGCTTGGCCTTCTCACCTCTGTGTCACTTCGTCCCTTCGGGAATTAGAAGGGGAGATTCACAGCATTTCATCAATATTTGCAAGATGCCATTCTGTGTGTGTGTGTCTGTGTGTTTTCTATACACATTTTTTATGTAGGTGGAGAAGGACTGACTCATTGTAAGTAGTCTTAGATAAAGAGCAAACAACAAAAAGCAGCAGTGGAAGCAATATTCTCTCTGTCCGCCGGAGCTCTGTGGGCAGGGCGGTAACAGCAGAGGAGATGAAGATCAATTACCCTGTGGGGCCATAAACTCAGCTGTATTTCCAATGCCCACATATTGCATCGAGGAGGTGGAAAAAAGGGAGAGTGAGAGAGTGAGGACGAAAGCTTGCTGGATTTTTGTTGTGTAATTCAGTTGTTGATTGAATTACTCCCCAATCAGATTCTGTTTGCGCCATGGAAACCGAATCAATAGTGGCACTAATCAATGCAATATGATGGGATCAATTACAAAGTAATTAGACACACCACAGGCACAGATGAGGGCTAACTAAAGATAGCGCAGACTAACATTTAAAGCTCTCTAACGCCGACTATGAGGTTACTGAAAGAGAACATGTTCATGCTGCTTGTATGCATTAATTATTTAATCATGATAAAAGATCATTAACAGAGTGCTTTGATTAATGTGCAATGTAATTAGCACAACAAATAGATCTTTGAACCTAATGGAAGCCTTCTGCATTTCTTTATTACAAGTATTTCAAATCTGTACTCACAGGTGGAGGGTATGTATATGACCGCTTGGCTAGGTGGGGCAGCAAAACAGAGGAGGGTGAGGACAAGGGGGAGGAGGTGGAGAGAGCACCGCCCCCTTCCGCCAGCCTGATGTCGTTGCACGTGAGGCATTGCTCACTGTTCCATCAAAGTCCCACACAGAGGCCGGCCTCAGTCACCCACTCAGGTGAGGAAGTGAGAGTCTGTGTTTGTCGCGTAAGAGGCCTTGGCTTTGCCGCATATGTCTTTGATCCCTCTTGTCCTCCTCCTTTCCCCCCACCCCGTCTCTCCTTTATTTTCTCTTTGAATCAGGTCCACGCTCTCCCGCTGGTCTTCTCTCTGAAAGATAAAAAAAAAAAAAAAAAAGAGGAAAGGGGTAAGGGGTAAGGGGGAGGGATGTACAGAGAGGTGCCATGTGTCAGAATGGGAGAAAAAATGACCCTGCACCATGTAGTCAGATCAGCAGACAGACTGAGACACGGAGTTAACAAACCAGTGATTCAGCAGGACGCAGCCGACAAAAACACAACAGCGGCTTCTGTATAGAGGAAAAAACCTACATTTGGTTTTAATTACATGACCGGCAGCCCATATGGAGAGGCCAGTGAGGAGGACAGATGGGCATAATACCGCAACAAGAAGCTGAGCAGAGTCCCCCAGATGGGCCATGGGCAGACAAATGCAGACCGATGGAGTGTCAAAGCCGATAGATAACACACAAGACAGACAAACAAATAGTTAATAATTAGTTTGAATGGTCAGGGCTGGACTGCATGAACTAGAACAGTTCATGTTCATGGTGTGCTTGGATGATAGCGCAGTGATAAGTATGCGATAAAGATGCTATCAGTCATGGTGAGCAAGGAAAACTACCCCTCCCAGGTCCCATCCATTCTCCATCTGCACCCTTGGAGTCGCTCCTCGACACGATACGCAGACTGTTCTCCCCCGCAGCACCACGTGGTGCATACCGCTGAGTGTTTACACTACTCAGTATCACACACAAAGAACTGTTACAGTGTGGAGAAAGGAGGCAGGCGAGGCAACGAGCTGGACGACACAGAAACTTTATTCCATCTCCAACATACAGTACAGTAAAAGAGCTCCCGGGTCTCTGTGCATTCCTCTTTTATATCTTTAATACCATGCATTGAGACCCGGAACTTCCAACCATCATACATTGTGTTTAGAACAAAGCCTATGTGGCACATTAACATGACATAACGCCGGCGGCGCTCTCACACCCTTCTTCTTCCAGCAGCTCCGGCATTTACTCCTCTCCCCGGGGGGCACATAGTCCTTACTGTACTGTCTGATACCCTCCAGTGACACCTCCTCTTTCGGTCCATTGTCCCCCCCCTTCCCCAGTTGCCTTCTTCTGTGGGTGGAGAAGTCCCACACCATGCCTGCACAACAGCACACCGTCATTAAGTCGTACATGTGAGACAAAAGAAAATGATGATAAAAGGAAAAGGAGCTTATTTGGCAGCTTTGCAGCCTGATTGAAGGAGTCTTGGCTTTGCTCACTGCTGTTTGTTGGCAATATACCACAACACAGGGATGAGTGACCTTGGAGAGAGGGGGAAGGTCATACAGGAGAGGCAATGAAGACGATGAGGAGGGTGGTGGGTGGGAAGAGCATGGAGAGCTGTAATTATCTTTCATGCTCTTTCATCTAGTGGATAATGGGTGGCCAGTTAATTACAGTTGATGTTTCATGTGCCACTCAGAGAATGTTTTAAACAATGTCTTAGAAGGAGGAATTTGTCTACACAAAAAGAGCCAAATTAGACTGAATTAAAGACCAAACAAGAGCTTAGTCTTTAATAAGGGAGTTAAAACTAGCAGCATTAGGATTAAATGAGCCATTACATTCGTTCGCCTTTTCAGAAGAATGCAAACACACAAGAGGGGTGGAGAGGGATGGGGAGAAGTGAGTGGTGGGCTTTAGAAGAGATAAAAAAAGTGAAAGTGGGATCAGGAAGCAGGAGGAGGAGAGTGGAAGAGGGAGACGTGAGGCTGTAGGAGAGGAGAGGTGGAGTGAAAAGGAGGGTGGGGATTGATGCGAGGAGAGGAGAAATGAGAGGGAGGGGAAGGAGGGATGACAAAAGGTGACAGCTGTGAGGCTAATCCCTACACACACGAGCACGCAGACATGTGTGCAAGCGCTTCCAATCAGTGTGCATCATTGACTCCCTTCTCAGCCGTCTTCTTCTGCCCCTTATCCGACTAAAGCCACTCCAGTTGTTGCGGCAGTTGTTGTTCGTTGGAGACAGGAGGCCAATTAGAGTGATCGGGTCTTAAACCAGCCAAACCAAAAATGCCATTTGAAGCAGATGAATAAAGCAGGACTAGTCAGGGTATTAGCACTAGTGTTAATGTGATTTTAGGTGGGGCTTGCCTATCAGCCAAGGAGACAGCCGAGAAGCAAACCAAGGGAGCACATAGCATCCACACAAAGACACTTGTAATACACGAGGAGACAGATAGACAAGGGGAAAAAAGGATGAACAGACACCTCAAGTAGTCTGACAGAGGGTGTGAAACAGATAAAAGATCACAGTCCAGTGAGCTTCAGAAGGAGGGCGACCTCGCAGAGAAAATTCTAGTCATGCTGTGTGGGAGCAGTAAAGGGGAACACTATAATGGGCTGGGTGTGGTGGGGATGTGACATGAGGATAGAAGGAGAGAGACTGCCAGGTAACGAGGTTGAGCCTGGCACCCAAACATGCTGACGGGACTGACTGATGTGGCCAGAGACACACTGACACACTAACATACTCAAGACCTCCACCCTGTGTGCACAGTTGGGGCCGTGCCGCTACTACATTATCACAGAGGTGAGAGTGTGACACTGAAGCAGATGCCTGATTTCACTTGTTTGGGGCGTCCGCTGTGCAGCTGTCAGCAATCCAATCCCCAGCCCTGTTACCCACTTCATTTGACGGAGCCAGAGGTCAAGCCTAGGATGGCCGCTTGCAGCTGGGTGGAGATGAACCTTCACGGTGTCTGAGTGCTTTTCAAAACTATTATCACCACTGGGATGTCAACGGGTGCCATCAGAAGTCATTCAATCACTTTGAGATTAGAGAGCACACAGCATTGTGTTGAGATGTGAGGACACAAAAGAAGAAAAAAAAAATAACAGCCCGACAGCAGAAAATGAGTCGCAAATAGGCCATGTATCAAACAAGCCAAATTGACCAAGTCAATTTTGCAGCTTCTTCAATTATTCATGACTTTCTACTTTGAGGGGTTTTACTTGGAAAAACATTCCCTTTGCATTGTTTTCAGCGCCGTTATCGTTAGTAAAGTTATCTGCTGCACCACTGTTGTCTGTAACCCCTTATCACCCATTAGACGGAAAATTGCTCCCTTCCTTCCCTTGTAAAATGTTGTAATTAACATTGAATAGGCATGTAGGGTGTTGCCAAGCATTTTTGGCACTTAATACATTTCAATGTAATGGATATGTAGGTGAAGGCAACAGAAGTGATGAGGAGGTTCTGGGTAGGTATGGTCTTCATGAGAGAAATGTGGAAGGACAGATGGTTGTGAATTTTGCTAAAAGGATGGAAATGGCTGTGGTGAACACATACTTCAAGAAGAGAGAGGAACATAGGGTGACTTACAAGAGTGAAGGAAGGTGCACACAGGTGGACTACATCTTATGCAAAAGGAGAAATCTGAAAGAGATAGGAGACTGCAAGGTGGTGGCAGGGGAGAATGTAGTTAGACAGCATCGGATGGTAGTCTGTAGGATGACTTTGCAAAGCAAGAAGAGGAAAACAGTGAAGGCAGAGCCAAAGATTAAGTTGGGGAAGTTACACAAGGAAGAAGGTTGCACAGAGTTCAGGAAGAAGCTGATACAGGCTCTGGGTGGTAGGGAAGAATTACCACATGACTGGGAAAGTACATCAAAAGTATTGAGGGAAACTGGTAGAAAGGTATGTGGTGTATCCAGTGGACAGAGGAAGGAAGACAAGGAGACTTGGTGGTGGAATGAGGAGGTACAGGAAAATATTCAAAGGAAGAGGTTAGCAAAGAAAAAGTGGGATAGTCAGGGAGATGAAGAAAGTAGACAGGAGTATTTGGAATCTAGGCACACGGCAAAGAGAGAGGTGGAAAAGGCAAAGGCATATAGTGAGTTGTATGAGAGGTTGGACACTAAGGAAGGAGAAAATGAGTTGTATTGTTTGGCTAGACAGAGAGATTGAGGTGGAAAGGATGTACGGCAGGTTAGGGTGACTAAGGACAAACATGGTAATGTACTAACAAATGACGAGAGTGTGTTGAGAAGGTGGAAGAAGTACTTTGAAGAGCTGATGAATAAAGAAAATGAGAGAGAGAGGAGGATGGATGAAGGAAAGAGGGTGAACAAGGAAGTCCTGAGGATTAGCAAGGCAGAAGTGAGGGCAGCTTTGAAGAGGATGAAGAATTGAAAGGCAGTTGGTCCAGATAGCATACCTGTGGAGGTATGGAGATGTTTAGGAGATAGCGGTGGACTTTTTAACCAGATTGTTTAACACAATCTTGGAGAGTGAGAGGATGTCTGAGGAGTGGAGAAGAAGTGTTTTGGTACTGATTTTCAAGAACAAAGGTGATGCTCAGAGCTGTAATAACTACAGAGGCATAAAGTTGATCAGCCACGCTATGAAGATATGGGAAAGAGTTGTTGAAGCCAGGTTAAGAGGAGAGGTGACAATCAGTGAACAGCAGTACGGTTTCATGCCAAGAAAGAGTACTACAGATGCAATGTTTGCTTTAAGAGTGTTGATGGAGAAGTACAGAGAAGGTCAGAAGGAGTTGCACTGTTTTTGTGGATCTAGACAAAGCATATGATAGGGTGCCAAGAGAGGAAGTGTGGTACTGTATGAGAAAGTCAGGAGCAGCAGATAAGTATGTGAGGGTTGTGGAAGACATGTATGAGGACGGTGAGATGGTGTGAAGTGCACTGTAGGAGTGACAGATGGATTCAAGGTGGGGGTGGGATTACATCAGGGATCGGCTCTGAGCCCCTTCTTGTTTGCCATGGTGATGGACAGGCTGACAGACAAGGTCAGGCAAGAGTCTCCGTGAATCATGAATGTTTGCAGACGACATTGTGATCGGTAGTGAGAATTTACCCATTGTGGGACTAAAAAAGACTTATTTTAGGGAGCAGGTGGAAGAGAACCTGGAGAGGTGGAGGTATGCTCTAGTGAGAAGAGGAATGAAAGTCAGTAGAAGCAAGACAGAATACATGAGTGTGAATGAGAGGGAGGCAGGTGAAACAGTGAAGATGGAAGGAGTAGCGGCAGTGAAAGTAGATGAGTTTAAATACCTGGGGTCAACCATTCAAAGCAATGGAAAATGCACAAGAGAGGTGAAGAAGAGAGTGCAGGCAGGGTGGAGTGGGTGGAGATGAGTGTCAGGGGTGATTTGTGACAGAAAGGTAGCAGCAAGAGTGAAAGGGAAGATTTTCAAGACGGTAGTGAGACCTGCTATGATGTATGGTTTGGAGACGGTGGCGCTGACAAAAAAGACAGGAGGTGGAGCTGGAAGTGACAGAGTTAAAGATGCTAAGATTTTCATTGGGAGTGACTAGGAGGGACAGGATTAGAAATGAGTATATCAGAGGGACAGCTCAGGTTGAGCGGTTTGGACACAAAATAAGAGAGGCAAGGCTGAGATGGTTTGGACATGTGCAGAGGAGGGATAGTGGATATATTGGACAAAGGATGTTGAAGATGGAGATGCCAGGCAGGAGGAAAAGAGGAAGACCACAGAGAAGATTCATGGATGTAGTGAAGGAGGACATGGAGAGGGTTGGTGTTACAGAGGAAGATGAAGGGAAAGAGTGAGATGGAGACAGATGATCCACTGTGACGACCCCTAAAGGGAGCAGCCAAAAGAAGAAGAAGAATATGTTTCAATGTCTGCAGAGGTGGGGCAAAACAAACATCAAGAGTCTAATCATACCGTTTCATGTATTTTCTGATCATTACCATGACAACCAAATGCGAACACACAACTCTTCCTAATATGTTTAGAGCTACGCATATGAATTCTGAACATCTCGGTGCAGTGTTTTAGAGGATTCATCGCTCTGTGTGTGTGTGTGTGTGTGTGTGTGTGTGTGTGTGTGTGTGTGTGTGTGTGTGTGTGTGTGCGTGTGTGCGCGCGTGTGTGTTCAGATGTGTGCAGGTTTAGTGTCCCGTCATGCCTTGTTTTTAAATATTAACCACCTCCCGCTGTGAAGACGTGTAGGAGGAAAGGATGCGGGACAGAATGCGGGGGGAGCAAAATAAATGAATATGAGCCCCCGTTACTCTCTCTGGTTCCCCCAGGGTCTGTCTGTCTGAAAAAACATCTGAGAAAAAAAAAATAGATGCAGGACAGGGGAAAGATGGAGTGATTTTAGACTTGTGCAAACAGAGTACCCCCCCCCCCCAAAAAAAAATGGCCAGGTACTTGTACGGTAGGAGTTACAAGTGAAAGGCGGTGAGAAATTGTAAAAGGTCAATGGTGTAAAACTGAGGAAGGGCGTCTGAGATACAAGATGATCCTGGTGGGGGGTCGGTGATCAAGCACCCTACAGAGTGAATTATTCATAGAAATCCTCTTCCTGTTGGCACAATTTGCCCTGAATTCCCCCAAATTCATAATTTATCTGCTCCCCTTGCCATAGATTTGGCTTGGTCCCTGACTGATGCTGCTGACCCTCCATACCTGGCGTCTTTGGTCTGGTCGTCTGATTCGCTCCTTGATGCCTTCCCCTCTTCCTCTCTCTGCCTGGGTCATACTTAATGCATGAGCCTGTTGCAGTGAGACATGTCCCAGACCCATTTTGTCGCTACAGCAGTAAAATACCACAAATCATGTGAAATAATACTTCCGCTCTGCTTCACAATCCCTTCCATAGCACAGTCATTTGTCATTCATCATCCATCACTGTAAAGATCACCATTCTTATGGTCTTTCTCGTATTTTCAAAAACTGCTTCTACTTCAGAGCGATCACTTATAATAGGAACTGTCCCAGAAGTAAAAGTGCCTATTTTCCTGTCACCCTTTTATCAGTTTTCTCCTCTCTCAGCCCCCTTGGTGGCTGACACTAAAAGCTTTCTTCAATTCCCCTCCGATTGCTTTTCATGGTACCATTCATAGTCCCTCCTCCACTCCTCTTCCTCCTTTCCTCATGCAACCTATTTTCTCTCCATCACTCTAATAAACTGCTGCGGTAGCACTCTGGCTTGGACAATAGGCACCGTGGCTGGTTAATTCAATATTTGCAACTTTAATGGAAATGGGGCTTTAGAGCACAGCGGGGAAACCAATATCTCCTCTCATGCTGGCACTCTTTGTTTAAAAGGCCGAGTAACATGTGTCAGAAGACTGATGATCTATGGTCAGCTCCAAGTGGAGTAATGGTAGCAGAAAAATGCCGCAGAGCTACAGCTTATCAGTAATCAGACAACACAGGCAGGGCATTTATCAATACGGATATTAGCATAAGCTCGATCGCTGGACAGTCAACCACTCCCACTGGTGGAAGACATCTTATACACAGCATTCCATTCACTTTCACAATCCTGCATCTCTTTCAAAGACCCCACCTCACCCCCCCCCCCCCACCACCACCACACACACACACACACTGGGCATTGTGACAAGGAAAGGGGCTTAATATCAGAGTGGCTCAAAGCTGGAGAAAATGAAGGTTGTCAGAGGACCCGTGAGGGCAGCCGGCCACTCCCTCCCCATCCTGGTTGCCATGACAATGTGGTCTCCACCCTTCCCATACATACAAATTCAGTTATTCACACACATGGACACCATCAGGTTTGCGGTATCACTTACATATGTGCATGCACGTGTGCACTTGCAGATTCACACGGGTTCATATGAGTGTCTTCTTCACTTCTGTACAGTTTGTGCATTTAAATGGGCAAAACATAAAGGGTTAATATGTATATGCAATAATTTAAAAACTTAAAGAATTTACAGTTCTAACCAACTGAAAGTCAATAAAAAAAAAAAAAACACAAGTACAGCATTCCCAAAGTTCTCTACACTCTTTTTCTTTAAGTTACTCAGCCTATTGCCAAGACAGCAGACAGACCTCTGGAGTGATTTATTTATTGATGTTTTTCCCCTCAAGATACAATGGGTATAGTAGAAAAAAGAAGTAGTGAATTATTCAAAGAGGAGTGAGTGGACTCATTATGATATCAGTCAGGACTGGAGAAGGACAGGAGAGGCGAAAGGAGGGAGAAAAGAAAACCAGCTAAGAGAAAGATGCCATAGGGAAATGGGTACGAACAAAGCTGAAAACAAAAAGTCTGGGGTTTTTTTAATTCACAGTAAGTGAAAATGAAGAGAGAAATAAATGGGGTCCAGTACACAGAACCAAATGAAATGTGTGAAAAGAGAAAACTGTTGGATTACTGACCTGTAAAAGCAGTGTAATGATCAAAACAGGGGTGCTGCCCCATGTTATAGTGGATCAGATTACCTAAATGTGTTTGTGTGAGTCCATTTGTGTTGCTTTGTGTATCAGTGAAGATCAGCCCGTGTGTCAGCAGGTCAGCTAATCTCTCTTATCAGCTAATGGAGCCAGCCGTGCAGATGGAGTGCTGCCTCTAGTTCTCTGCTCATAACATGTTAGCCACTGCTCACTTAAGTCCAAAACAGATAAGGCAGTTTAGCTGTCTGTCAGTCACTTTGCTGGAAATAAAGATGCATGGATTTGAATTTGGGATGAAACCTGTGTGGTACAATTAAATAATGTATGCTGCCTTTTTGTATAGGAGGTTAAATATTTATCTGTTTAAAACTTTAATCCCATTTTCTTTCAGTTCCCCTGAAACCTCAATGAAATGTATGCTGAAAGAGAGCAGAGTGCCATGCAAAAAAGAAGTACAGATAGTAGCATGGAAAAAAAAAACAACACATTGAATATTTTCTATACACTAAAACTGACTTTCTTACATAAACAGGTTGCACTCACTCACACATATGCCAATATAAATCGTCCTTATGTTGCTGCATTCCCACTTGTGGGCATCATTTGCTTCGTTAGTAGCGGCATCACTCAGGTTCGATGCCTGAAGCACAACGCACACTAATTACAGACACACCCTAAGTGTCATGCAGAGGATATAACACCCCATGCATGCAAATGCCCTCACGTGCAGCATGCATGCTTGTAGATAAGATTACACACACAATGATTTGGCCAAGTACCAGTACTGCACATCATACATCTCATATGCACATTTTTGTGTATAGTTGGGGCATGCAGTGATTCTTATGGCAGAATAGCTGGGGTCCATACAGCAGATAGTTAATGGTGTTAGTCTGAGTAACGAGGAGCAATCATGACATTATGAAATTATGTGGAAGGGCTATTAGGAGTGACCTTCTCTCTTCCCCCTCCCAGCTCCATCCCACAGTCCTCCTCTTTATCTCTCACAGTCAGCCTCTCACATCTTTTTTTTTTTTTTTTTTTATCTTCCTCTGCAGCGAATAACTTCTATTTCTTATTTTGACATGCATTTTGACCTTCACTGCCTCTTAGTTTCCTGGGAAGACATATCCTGTTTGGGAAGGGAGACCCAGTGGAGAGGCCATGTTTGCATGCAACCCATTCGTCACTTCAAGGAGATTAAAAAAAAAAAAAAAAAAAAAAAAAAAACTTCGACAGGTGAACAGAAGATATTGTTTGTGTGCCAGTGAAGCCCGTAGAAGGCTGGAAGCAGGCAGCTTTGTTAAAAGTAGCTTACATCAGTACTATCAGTCAGTGTTAGCCCTGGAACCAAATGCAGCAGCTTAGCACAGCTGGGGATGACAGACCAGCTGCAACAACACAAACAGTAATAGCACCAAAAGGGGAGCAAACCACTGAGATGCTGCATATGGTCCATGGATATATATATATATATATATACACATTTTTTTCTGCTGGCACAAAAAGCGTTTTCTTGACTTTATGGTAATTTCTTCTTTATAAGTTGCATTGTTATTCATGTCAGCTCCACATGAGTACAGCAGCAGAGGAGAGAGCTATATGAGCCTCAAAGCAAAGGCTGTAGTGGTGTGTTTATCTGCTGAGCCTCAGGTGTGAATAAGAGCATAATATGCATGTACTTGTGTTCATGCCTGAGTTGCATCAAGTGTAGTGCACAGGTGTGTGTGTGTGTTGGGGGGGGGGGGGGGCGCGACTGTGCTTGTTGGCCGCTGCAGGTAGTGATTTCTAAACGGAGGCCATGCAGTCAGTCACTCTGCAGACAGGAGGGAGTGGTCCCTCGGGTCAGGTGCTAAGTGGCCTGTATATGCTGCAGGACACAGCTGCCAGACACATGTGTGGCACGCAAGGACACGTGGGTGCCTCCCTAGGGAAAACAGGCACGTCAAGACCTGAAGGGATCGGGCGTGGTGTGTATTTGACCCACAACCTCCATCACAGCGGGACATACAGTGAACGGCCTTTGCTACAGAGAAAAACATCACAAATACATGCCTGAATTAAATGGCGTTCACTCATATAGCGCTTTTCTTCTCATCTAGGATGACCAAAGCGCTTTACAGATCCTGCAATCCACCCATTCACACACTGATGGCGGCAGAGCTGCCATACACACAGGCGCTAACCCGGCCACCAGGAGTTCAGTGTCTTGCTCAAGGACACTTCAACAAGCAGACAGAGCAGGAATCGAACCCATGACCCTCCGATCAGTAGTCGGTCACACTACACCTGCGCCACCGCCGCCCACGAAAGTAAGCCATTGCATTACAGAGAAATCATAGTTAATATTGGTATATAACCACAGGCACATTATTTGGAATATAATTTATAAAGGTACTTTTTGCCAAGCTTCCTTGCAGAAAGCCAAGTGTAATGATTTAAACTTTGGCAGAAACATTTGTCAAGGTCTCTTTAGGTTGGGCGTAATCCTGTCTTTCCAACCACTTCAGGGAAATGAGCTGCTGTCTGGGCAAGGTCGCCCATAGTGCTTTGCCAACACATTTGCATGGAATAGCCCCAGTGGCTCAACGACTGTAGGAAAGCAGCATCATCCTCTCCCCTTTCCTTATATTGGGCTTGTACAGCCATGAAGGAGTCGCACATGGAATTACAGATAACACATTAATGGAAGCATGCATCAGATATGCATACACAGAACATACTAACACTTTCACTATCAAAGCAGTGCAAATGTGATAAAGAGTGCACACAAAAAAAAACCCACAGTAAAAGCATAAACACTCAGATCAAATGAACCCCTAGCTACAGTGGAGGTGGGGGGAGATTCGGTTTTTTAGCAAAACAGCTCATAACAGTCCTAGTGAGTCGCATGTTTAAAATGATTTGCCAGGTCAGACAACGGCTTCTTGGCAATCCCATTAAGTTTGTTAAAAGCTGGACTTCTCCCATAAGTGCTCTTCGTCTAATCAAACACAAAGTCCTCTGGGGATGGCAAAGCAGCATTCCTAAGCAGCTAGTAAATATCTGTGGAGTGGAACTAGAGTGGGACTAGAGTGGGACGGGAGGAATGTGATGCTGAGCGAATGGAGGAGAAAACCAGACATAAGTGATTTTTATCAGTGTGTGTTGTAGAACATTTCAAGCAGTGTTGTATTCTGTTTCTCGATAATTAAAAATGATATATAAACCCGCCAGCTGTGAAATATTTGTCTAGCCTTTGACTCCATCTTTGAGCACCCAGGACACAACTAAAAGCACAATTCATATAAGTGCTGCTCACACTGTGAATGAGCAATGGTATTGATTTGTTTGTTGTCCATGATATGGAAATGCTTTTTTTTTCTTCTGCTGTGTTTGCGCTTTTGCTTTTATGCTTCGCACTCTCCCTATACTGCGATGCCAAGTCAACGTTTCAGTTTTATCCATGAGAATTAAAAGATATATTCAGTCAAATTTGCTGAATAATTTATGTGACGTTTACTTTGAAAGAGAAAATCTGCACTTTTATCTCAGTAAGCGTTTGTTCTCTAAAGGCACCTTTTGTTGTCCTTTATTTAATGAAACCTTGGCAAGTGCTCTCCTGAATCCATTGATTCAACACAAAAATGTTTTAGATTTTTTACTGAATATTGGTTGTGTAAGAAGTATGTGTATATAGAAATCAATGGCCTGCGGGAGCTGCTGCTAACTTCTAAAACAGCCTGTTATACAGCAACTTTCAGACATATGAAGACACAAACGCAGGTGCATGCAGCAACACACTCGGGGTTTGGCCAATTGTCAAGTGAGGCAAGTCAGTTTGAAGGGATTTGCCTGCCATTCAAATGTGAGTGATTGAGGATAAAAGGCAGCAGAGTGATATGGGAAACAGAGTTTGCATGGTGATGCAGCTGCTGGGTTTCATGCACACGCCCACTGTGTGCACAGATGATAATGTGTTTGCTTAGGATGTGACAGGTCAGTATTGCAATGCTTGACGGATTTTGTTTGGTGTAGTATGTGTCCTCGGGTGCTTAAATGCACGCATGTGTGCGTGTGAGTGTGAGAGTGTGTGTGTGTGTGTGTGTGTGTGTGTGTGTGTGTGTGTGTGGCGTCAATATCCTTGCCTCCCTTTTTTATTCTCACCTCACTATCACCATGACAACCTCTTGACTCCAGCTCAGCCACACAGCAAATACTTCCCTCCCCTCCCCCTCCCGCATGTTCGTCTTTCTCGCCCCATCCCCACATTCTTCATCGCTCTTTCTATATATACACATATAATGTCTGCACTTTATAATCTCTACCTTCGTCTCTCATCCCCCTGGGTCACGATCTTCTGCTCCCTCCCCATCCGTCTGTCTCCGTCTCTTCAGTTCCCCTGTAATGTCTCCAATGCCTGCACAGTTGAAAGAGTTCCTCACTCCCAACTCTCACCTTTACCGAGTCTGTCTTTCAGTTGCACTCCTGTCACTTTTTTTTTTTTTTTTTGCTTCAGTTCCCTATTCTAGGCAACTCCTTTGTTTTTCTCTCCCTAAACTACCACAGACAGATGCACCCGCCCACCCAGTGTTTTTCTTTTTCCCCCCCGCTTAAAAAAAAAAAAAAGAGCTTGTGCTACACAGGTGTCCTGCACTGCATCTTCATTATAACCACCAAGCCAAGACCATACACAACACAATTACAGGTAGCGTTCTATCAACCTTTACCATCAACTTTTATCAAGCACAGGAGAGGCAGGTCAATCTAGGGGGAAATTTACAGGCTAGCACAGCATCAATAAAAGTCCTTCCATCCTAAGTGGCTGACTAACTTCCCTCCCATCTATTATCGTTATCATCAGCGAACCATTTCGGCTCTGTAACTAAATCCAATCATTACCAGTGGACTCCGCAGTGGAGACGTATTAAAGGCGGAGCGACTTGTACTCTGCAACAGCGGAGGGTCGAGCGCCATCAAAGGCCGCGGTGTTATCTGAGGCACACAGCCCTGTTTCCGACGCAGACCCCCGTCTCTGTAAATCCCCCTCCCCACGTCTCCACACAGCTCCAGCCCCTCCACGCGCCACAGTGTAGTGGTGCAAAGAGATCAAGGACGTGACATTTTCCGGCGCGTGCATCAATTTTCAGCAAGGCGCAAAATGAAAGGGAGTAAACAGACAACCTGTTCCATCCCGTCTGTGTTTGCTTCAGTCTGTGTGTGTGTGTGTGTGCGCGCGCGCGTGTGCATCATCCCCCATCAGACATTTAAAGAGAGTGACATGCATATCTGGCTTTATATTATTATCTATTCCAGGAGGCAGACAGAGTGAATAAGCAAAAAAAAAAGTAAGGATGCTGTTTCATCTCTTCGCTATTTATATTGTGTCGCAGAGCTTCACAGTGCAACAACCCCCCCCTTCACTTTTTTTCTGTATGCATCATCATCATCCTCCCTGCCCTGTACAGTGAAGCCCCAGCTGTGGCTACATCCACAACATGCACGTTCATATCGCGTGCCCTCCCATTATGCTTCAATAATGAGAAATGACAGAAAGATTCCAACAGAAGAGGGAGAGAAAAACAGAAACGGAGAAAGAGAGGCCACAGGGATGCAGGAAAAAAAACTAAACTGTGGTGACCTTTGCCTGCGGCTAAACAACTAGATGAGAATTTCATAGAAGGTTAAACCAATATGGTCTGACAACCACATCTCTGTTCATGTCCAGCTGTTGATGACGTGGCTTGTGAGCCTTTGTTCAACTGAGAACCCTGGCTGAAGTTAAGCACCTTCTGCTTTTGTGTGATTTTTAAAACCGTGATACATTTTTGCCCTAGCCCCAGCTTGCTATGTCAGTGGTAATGAGATATGACAGATATACAGTATGTTGTTTGTAAATGATAACTTTGTACAAATTACACAAATTTCCTTGTCAGCTTATGGTTCAGTTTTCAGATTTATTACCTCCGCCAAGGAGGTAATGTAATCGGGGTGGTTTGTTTGTTTGTTAACTGCTCAATGGATTTTGATGAAAGTTTCACCAGAAGTGGCCTTTGGGCTATGGATGAACCCATTGGATTTTAGTAGTGATGCATGAGCGCATACCTCCACCAAGGCCCTCTTCTTGCAAAGTGTTACCAGGAATGTGCAAAAACTACTGGATGGATGTAAATGAAATTTTCACCAGAGGTGGCCATTAGGCTACGGATAAACTTATTAGATTTTGGGGGTGATCCATGAATGCATACCTCCGCCAAGGCCCTATCTCGCAATGTATGGATGGATGGAGGTATGGACGGACATAAAGAGGGAGGGAGGGACAGAGCCTCAGTAGAGGTATGTACTCTCTCATTGCCCTCTAGTTTTTTTTTCTTGTTTTTAAAACTCTTCATGGATAATGCTATCCAGCCTTTCAGATGCTTTATGCCCTACACTGCAAGGTTGCTCAGGTCTTGAAACCTGGATATTTTAGCTATTATGGAATAGAATAGCACTCTGCGATAAGTCCACACCATCTTTAATCACCATAATTGCTCTACTGTGCCCTATCTTCTGTTTTATGGTTTTACTGTCTTTTGGTGTTTTATTTTGTCATCTCTTGTATGTGTCAGTTTTTTTTTCTGAAATAGCACTTTGGTCAACCTTGTTGTATCAAATGAGTATGCAAATACATTTATTTGGACTGGACTTGACTTACACCCTCACACTGGTACAATGCACTCCTTTTCTCAGGGAGAAAACAGACCTGCAGCAATATTCTAGTTCACCAAATCCCCTGCTACAGTGGCAGATATCTAAATCATCTCCACCCCATGATAGCCCGGCTTAAAACTTGCTGATTTTGCTGGTTCCTAAATAGGACACCCACATGGCGCGTCAGCAGCTCCTGACAGCATGAACCAGCCCAACAAACGGCTTTCGCTTGACAATATTTCTCAAACAACTCAGAAACTACTTTCTTTAATCCGACGAGAAAGGAGAAGCCATTCTCCCTGACACTTGTGGAGGTGGATGGGTCCCACAGGGAGGCTGAAGGACCCAAACAGAGGGTGTAAGACAATGTGCGATGGCCGCGTGGCTGCTAACAACCCTGTCACAAGCATTTACTGTTCCATAGCTCAGTACATAAAAAACAAACTGTCTTTAGAGTTACTGAGAGGAGAAACAAAAGAGACAAAAGAGATGATACATAAAACAATATGTAGAAAAAATGGCTGACATAGGTTACATATGTAGAATTTAGTCATTAAAGCCCCGAACACATGCTGCTTTTTATCCCATCTGCTCAGGTGTGCATCTGCCTCTGCGCACAATGACATTTTAATCACTACAGGATCTCTGTCCTTTACCCTCCCATCATCCCCCTCTGCTGTATCACTCTCTCTTTATCGTCTCACATTGTCCTCCCATCTTATCCTCTCCATTCTCATGCAGCCGTCCCACAGCCCTGAGCAGGATCATGCTATGATTGCTAAATCAGGATTGTGAAAAGGTTACTGATAATAAGCATCTCCTTTCTCTCTCTCAGCACTCCAGTCTCTCTTCTGCTTTCCCTGCCCCACCCATCCATGTTTGCCCCGGAGGATGAGATCTTTGCCTATGAGTAAAATAACCTTATTAAGTTCATTAACAGTGTCCGGGCCCTCTGTCTATTCTCTCCAGTTTTTCGCTTTTCACTGGAGTGTCTTGTTCATGGATTTCACTTTCTCTCTGTTCATCTCCCTCCTTGTGAATCTTTCTTACATTGTTGCTTCTGTATATTCTCTAGGGTATTGCTCTTTTAAACTTTTCCTTACATTAACAATGAGCCTCACCTCGTGCTTTCTCATCCCTCCCCACTCCCTTAGTGAGTCCTCACCTCAGCAAAGCTTTCAACAAATGGTTTACAAATTTCCTACACCAAGGACACCCTGCAAGTGTGGCCACAAAAAAAGCAAGTCTTCAATTCGTCCTGCAGTGCAGCAGAGCACGGTGCCTGATGTAAACAGACAGTTTTCTAGTAAAATAGAGAGTCTGATTGTTGCAGCCCGGGCCTGTGTGAGGCTCTCTGCTGTGCCATGCCCACTTACCCCTAATCAATTCAGAGAGCAAACTCAAACAACTCCAACACTAACCTGATTTAAAAACATCACATTCAGGAGCGGCTAACAAGAACGACTACACGGACAACATCCTGTTCAGGTAGATAGTGCAGTGTTCAGACTGTGTAGCAGCCAGGCTTGGCCTAATTTATCCTGGCTATGAGGGGATAAGGATGGATGATGGGACGGATGTAGGTCAGAAATAGTCAAGAAAGACGGCAGAAATTTGGTTATATAAGCCTTGCTGCACTGTGTAAAGTCTTTGTGACATGCAAATTGTTTGCAACTTGGCCAAATAAATATAATGAGTCCTCCCATGACACACTGGGCAGGAAGCAGATTGGAGAAGTCGCAAAAATGAGATATGCCTGGGTTATTTTTATATTTTCATATTTTAGGGGCACCCATTTAGAATTTCTAATACTTAGTAACTAGTTTGACATAAACACTGTATTTGAGACACATAAGGATATTCTAAATGTGTACATATCAAAGTTCTTTTGCTCTATGAGGAGGTTACAATTGACTACAACAACTTTCTTTGGGCCAGTAGGTCGGCACCGGAGTGGTGGTCTAGTGGTAGAGCATCCACCCTCACAGCTAGGGGGCTGTGGGTTCAAGCCTCAACCGGGTCATATTAAAGACCTCAAAAATGGTACTTTCCACCTTCTAGCTTGGTGGCCAGCATAAATAGAATAGGGAAAGGAAAGTTGGTTATCCAGCCACAGGGGGAAGCACAAAACCAGTGTACTCCTAGTGTCAGTCCCAAGCCTGGGTAAATGGGGAGGGTTGCTCAGGAAGAGCATACATTGTAAAATCCTTCCCAAATCAAATAAGCAGACCCATGATCCAAGGAGGTAATGCTTTTACTGGCATTTGTTGTCTGTCTGTTAGCAGGATTAGGCAAAAACTACTGGACAGATTTGGATGAAATTTTCACCAGAGGTGGCTCTTGGATTTTAAAGGTGATACATGACTGCAAACCTCTGTCAAGGCCCTATCTCACAATATATGGATGGACAGAAGGATGGAGGTACAAACGGACAGTGGTATAGACGGATGGACCAAGGAACGGGGCGCCGGACGGACAGATGGAGGGAGGGAGGGATGGAGCCTTGACAGAGGCATGTGCTCTCTCAGTATCCTCTAGTTAGTTATGAGACACTACAGTCCAAAGCCTTTTCAAGAGGAGGAAGCTTTTTTAACTGATACAAGTGATACATACCTGGGTGGTTGGGAAAGCAGCATAATGTCATGATGCGGCGCATGGTGGGAGCACTGTGCTCACGCCTTCAGCTTGTTCTGATTATTTTCTGTATTTCCTCAGCTCAGTTTTATTATTGACTTCGTCTCTGGTTTTGGATACATGATGTTATTTGTGGTTGCCATTTGTTTCTGTTTATGGAAGTTTCTGTTCTTAGTTTTGTTACTATTATTTTGCCATTTATACTTTGCATCCACGACCATTCAGTTTCGTATTTTATTTATTGTCTGCCTGTTCTGACATGGGCCTGCCCTCACCCTTACCTCCAGTCCTCCTTTTGCTATGTGGGTATTAGTATTGTATTATTTGTATCTCTTGGGTTTATGGTTCTCTTGTCCTTACCTTATGGTTCATTCTTCCCTGTCTGCATCATCTGGTCTGTTTCTCATTTTGTATTCATTTCATATTTTAGACAGTTACTGTTCGCCATATCCTTATGTGCTTTTGTTGTGACAGCCACTTCTGTTTACTTCCCCTTTTGGTTCAAGTTCATGGGCTGTCACAGCTAACAGCTGTCAGTAATTAGGTCAACTATCCTCGCTCATGTGACTCGCACCTGTTACTCATCTGTGTAATCATCTGTCCCTATTTAAGCCCTCTGTCATGATTGGCCCATTCACAGGGCAAACAGAAGACACCAAATGCAGGCAGTGAGTTTGCATATTTAATGAAGAACACACGCAAAGAACACACACTACAAAACAGACGAGTACCTACGATATCCCAGCAGAGCTGGACATACGAAGAAAAATAAGGAAACTATGAATTCCCAGCTGAGCTGGACATACAAAGGAATAAATAAGGAAACTACAGATTCCCAGCAGAGCTGGACTTATGTTTACAGAGAACCATGAGAACGCCGTTTCAGGACGAGGACAGATGAATAAATGACCCAGCGATTAAGGCTTAAACAGACAGTGACAGTGATGACAGATCAAGAGCAGCTGTGAGTCACATGAGCGGGAGAAGTGTTTAGTGCTGACAGCTGATGGGTGGACCGCCCAAGAACAAAGTGACAACCCGGAAGTCCACACTGACATCAGCCAACCCAAGAGAGAGGCCACACTGGCAGGCTGAGGAGCAAAGGAACAAAAGGTGCAGTCAAACATACAAATGAAGGGCCAGAACTAAAATAAGGGCAAATAATAAACTGAAGGATAAATACAGATAATACCAAATAACCAGAAATGCAAAATACAACAAATAAACAAATGTGGAAAAAAACAAGGAGCTGAGCATGGTAGTTCCCTCCTGCTCAGCTCATGACACCCTGCTGCAACGCAGTCTCATTGCAGTGGCATACTGGTCCTCCTCTCACGGATGAGCTCTGTCCGGCTCTCTTCTTGTTTTTCCTCCCGGCGTTTCTGTACGCCTCAGCCTGGGTCCAGCCAGGCTGTCCTCCTGCTTTTTCCCTCGGACGTGAGCCCTGCACTGTTCCTTCTGTTTATCCTGCCTTTTTTGTAAGTGTAGTGTTTTGTGTACTTTGTTTTGTACTTATTAAATGTGCAAACTCACACCTGGTGTTTGGTGTCCTCAGTCCACCCTTGCCAGGGCAATTTATGACACAGAAAAAGACTCATAGCCAAATTATAGGTTCTGCTCCTCTGAATTACTTCAGAATTGTCTCTTAATTTACTTGGATCTTCACTAATACCTGGTGTGAAGTGGGTGAGATAAAAGGTTGGTGAAGCAGATGAAGAAAGGAAACATTGTTAAGAAAGGCTTATGGTATATTTTCAAAGACAAGCTTATCCAATAAAATGTGATGTACACAAGCACTTTAAGAGCACCTTTTCCCTAAATCTCACAAAGCTTTTCTCCGACATTTTTCCTTTGCACTTAAAATCTCTGTCCCGCTGTTAATCAATTTTCCATCGCTGTGCCACATTTCTAAAATCTATTCTCTTTGTCTCCATGTCTCTTGCATGACATTACCCCATTTTAACCTTTGCATGCCCCCCCATCCACTCACCTCAGGCCAGCGCCTACAAACATGCGGTGGGCGTAGTGTGTAATAGGATGGCACAGTAGGTACGATTAAATTAGGCTCGTGTATAGGGATTACAACCCACTCAAAACCTGATCCTCTCCCACTCACTGTAATCCAACCCTAATGAATATATCATGGCTGACACAGCAGATAAAACACCTGCAAGAAGCTACAGTCACAACATCACTGAGCGATGAAGAGGAGACAAGCACAGACTGTTTACTTACATCACCTGCACTACCGGAGGATGCTGTGTCAGTTTAGGTCTGTCTGTTCGTGCTTCATGGCCCGTCTATTTCAGTCATGTTTAATCTAAATGAAGTGCAGAAGAGTGGGGGTAGAGCCAAGTGAAAGCAAATCAATACACTTACGTAAATATAAACACTGCGAATAAATAAGCCTTCAGATGGATTCAGGAGATGCAAAGAAGACTGTTGTGATGTGAGAATGATAAATGCCACTGCACTCAGTGTAAAACAGTCACATTCAGTTCCATACACCTTAATGCATTAAAAACACTGAGATTTTGTCTCTGAGCTAAAACATACCAACATATAGCACAGTAGCTTACTAGTCAAATTAAGAAAAAGTGTCATTTTAAAAGAATATTCACATTTGCATAGAGTCGAGGAGCATTAAAATATTATTTTAACACATCATCAAGCAAAACATCAATTGTCCAAAATTGTAATTACACAAGTTGCCACTTGATGTTGATCCCTATAAACTTTTTCAAATTTAAATCTTTTGTTCATACACAAAGTTTTAAGTGCTAATGTAAAAAGTGTATTTCTTTTTTCTCATTGCTGAACAGCAATGACTAACATCTAATCCATGAACCCTAGCATCATGAGTAAGGCATGAATAAAGTTTCTCTGATAAGATCACTGTGGTAGTGCCCGCAAAAAAGGTATGGTCTTCCTGATTTGTCTAAACAAATGCAGACAAATTTGTATTGTTCCCATAAGTGGCCATAAGGAAATAATTATGCATCAATTTTTTTCCAGGGAAAAATGAGACTAGTGTGGCAGAACATAAATTAGGAAAAGCAAAGTTGTACAGCACCTCGTTGTGCTGTACAACTGTATAATGACAATAAAGCCTATTCTATTCTATTCTAAAATGTGCAGTGCTGAGTTTGCAAATCCAGTTGATTAAATTGAAAGTTGATTTCACCATTATCCATCCATCCATTTCTACCACTTTTCTGGGAGTCTGGGTCATGGAGGCGACAGCCCAAGAAGAGAAGCGCAGACCTCCCTCTCCTCAGCCACCTGCTCCAGCTCTTCAGTGAGGATACCAATGTGCTCCCTGGAGCACATAGTCTCTTCAGCGTGTCCCAGGTCTGCCCCATGGTCTTCTACCAGTGAGATGTGCCTGAAACACCTCAAATGGGAGGTGTCCAGGAGGCATCCTGATCAGATGCCCAAACCACCTCAACTGGCTCCTTTCGATGTGGAGGAGCAGCGGTTCTATTCAGAACCTCTCCTGGATGACTGAGCTCCTCTCTAAAGGTGAGTTCAGCAATCCTACAGAAAAAGCTCATTTCAGCCACTTGTATCCGTGATCTCATGCTTTCAGTCATTATCCAAAGTTCATGACCATAGGTCAGGGTAGGAACAAAGATTGACTGATAAATCTGCAGTTTTGCTTTAGAGCTCAGCTCCCTCTTCACCCTGACAGACTGGTACAACGTCCACATCACTGCAGATGCTGCTCCAATTTACCTGTCAATCTCCCACTCCATTCTCCCCTCACTCATGAATAAGACTCCAATATACTTGAACTTGTCTACTTGGGGTAGGAACTTGTCCCTGACCCGGCTGAGGACCATGGAATTGGACTTGAAGGCACTGATTCTCATTCCAGTCACCTCACACTCAGTAGCAAACTGTCCCAGTAAGACCTGTAGGTCATTGCTCGATGAAGCGAACAGGACAACATCATCTGCAAACAGCAGAGATGAGATCCTGTGGTCAACGAACATGACACTCTCCATTCCTTGGCTGAACCTACAAATCCTGTTGATAAAAGTTATGAATCAGATCAGTGACAAAGGGCAGCCCTGGTGGAGTTCAGCTCTCACTGGGAATAAGTTTGACTGAATGTTGACAATATGGACCGAATTCTCACAACGGTCATACAGAGACCGGACACCTCATAGCAACGAGACAGATAACCCATACTCACGAAGCACTCCCACAATAAACCCCGAGGCATTCAATCAAATGCTTTCTCTAAGTCCACAAAACATATCTAGACTGGTTCGGAAAACTCCTACAGACTCTGCCTCAAGGATTCTTGAGAGGGTGAAGAGCTCGTCCAAGGTGCCATGACCAGGACAAAAACCACATTGTCCCTCCTGAATCCGAGGTTCGACTAACGGCCGGATTCGCCTCTCCTCTCCTTTCTAAACTGGCTTTTGGGACTGATTTCACCATTATATATTCTTAATATAGGTTTTTAATTTTTTTTAAATGTTAATTTAAACAAAACAGACCAGGAAAAGTTATGTGTGTTGACTATAAAAGGGGATATGGCTGGCCCATTTGAACAACAACATACAGAAATCAACTGTTGTACAGTAGTTCTGTATTCTGCCTTACCACAGTGGAGCTGGTGTGTTTACTAAAAATCTACAAGTGCCTGGTTTTGTCTTTACGAGAGTAAAATTCTGTTAGAAATATAGGTGGTCACTGCCATATGTTTGTCTAGTCTCACCAAACTTTTGTACAAATTTGGCCTTGGGAATAGCCAAAGTGGTTTTTATTTGGAGTCAAATGGTCAAAGGCCTAGGTCACAGAATCATAAAAGCTCAAAAATTCAGTTTTAATCAGTTTATTATTGGAGTTATGGTCACCAAACCTGGGCCAAATGTTGACATTGGGACCCTCACCTGTGTCCATGGTTTTGGGGTCAGATGGTCAAGGTCACTAGAATATCAGCACTCTATCTCGAGAACAAAAGAAATGATGCTATGGTCAGCACATGTGGGACATAGAGACCTTGAGACCATTGCCTGTGGCTATGGGTTTTGGGATCAAAAGGTCAAAGGTCAATATCACAAGGTTATGAGCCTGCAAAGTCAACATGGACATGTACTGTGCCACTGACACACATGCTTGCATTATATACTGTATGTGTTCATGTCTTTTGAAGAAAAGAAAGAGATAGGGAACCGCTCAGAGCTGTTGTTAGAGAATACATGCATCTCTGTTCGTTGCAGTGCTAGTTTTATCTATATACTTAGAAATACACTACCGTTCAAAAGTTTGGGGTCACTTAGAAATTTCCTTATTTTTGAAAGAAAAGCACTTTTTTTCAATGATGATAACTTTAAACTAATCAGAAATACACTCTATGCATTGCTAATGTGGTAAATGACTATTATAGCTGCAAATGTCTGGTTTTTGGTGCAATATCTACATAGGTGTATAGAGGCCCATTTCCAGCATCTATCACTCCAGTGTTCTAATGGTGCAATGTGTTTGCTCATTGCGTCAGAAGGCTAATGGATGATTAGAAAACCCTTGTGCAATCATGTTAGGTCTGCAATGCTGTAATTGCTGCAAATGGAGGATTCTTTGACGAAAGCAAAGTTTGAAGGAAAAAATTATTATTTCAAATACAAATCATTATTTCTAACCTTGTCAATGTCTTGACTATATTTTCTATTCATTTTACAACTCATGGTGGTAAATAAAAGTGTGACTTTTCATGGAAAACACAAAAATTGTCTGGGTGACCCCAAACTTTTGAACGGTAGTGTAATTTGCAAGTATATGTGTCTATGCACACATATACAGAGCTGCTGACCAAGTTTAGGATAGGTGATGGCTTTGCACTCCACTCTCCTGTCAATAAATAGTTATTTCTTCTTTGAAAGTACTAGTACTTAACCCATTATTCAACATGCTGTCTTCCATGTGTTTCGTCAAACCTTCAAGACACTGGAGATATATTCTGCCATGTAAGCTTCACCATTATAATCCATCCCAGTCTTTCAGGGAACTACAGAAATTTGACTATAATAATGCTTCAGTGTGAGGATGTTTTGTGGAATGTGAATGTCTTTCAGGACACTTTCCTTGGCATTGAAGAAACATACTTGGAGGCTCCACAAAAACATTCATTCAGAACCATGACTTGCTGTCTCTGTAAGTATGAAATCTCTCCTTTGTTTTACTGTTCCATTGAAGGGCTACTGACTGACAGAATAAGCAGACTTAACTCAAAGTTTAACTTCTGGCAAACAGGGGAGCTGGGCTCAGATGAAAGTCATGACAAGGACATTGAGAAGCATCGTCCAAGGGGGAACTGACAAGAAAAACATGCAGAAACCTAAAGATGAAGGATAAATTCCAGCAATGTGAAGAAAAACTGTCAAAATCTCAGTAGAGCAGCATGATGTAACTCAAAGCAAAGCAACAGAGGAGAAGCAGCCTACAGTTCTGAGATATATCATGCCCCCCAGGTTTCATTAAAAATGCAACCAGCTTCTCAGCAACAAATCAATAAGTTAGTAAACCAATGCAACCACGTCCCCCTGATAAACAGACGTAATGAAAGCCAGGATGTAACAATGACACATGAATTCCCTCAAGTATCAGTGTGGTCAGCGATGTCAAAGATATTATCAGTATTGTCAAACAAATCCAGGGGCTTTTGTCACGAAGAGATAGATTTCCAGTTACTGAATTTCCAAAAACAGAAGAGAACAGCAAAAGTTTGACAGCGCTGATATTTTTTTTACATATAAGACTTAATAACATCTGTTGCTTATCCCCTGTTGCAAAAGTCACACCCTAAGACACTGGTGTGCTGAATAAACCAACCCACACCACTAATTGTATTACAAGAGATGTTATCATTGTGCTAAGTGCTGAAATCTAATTCAGGCTTTCATCCAACCCCATTTTCCACTGTCAATCATAAATTAGGCCAGGTTTTTGTGATTAAAAAAATGAGACCAAGATAAATCATTTCAAAACTTTTTCCACTATTAATGTGACCTATAACCTGTACAACCCATTTGAAAAACAAACTGAAATCTTTTAAGGGGAAAAAATAAAAAAACTTACAATAACCTGTTTGCATAAATATGCACACCCTTAAACTAATACTTTGTTGCAGCACCTTTGGCTTTTTGGGTAGGAGTCTATCAGTGTGGCACATCTTGATGTGGCAATATTTGCCCACTTTTCTTTGCAAAAATGCTCCAAATCTGTCAGATTGTGAGGGCATCTCCTGTGCACAGCCCTCTTCAGATCACACCACAGATGTTTGATCAGATTCAGATCTGGACTCTGGCTGGGTCATTCCAAAACCTTAATCTCCTTCTGGTGAAGCCATTCTTTTGTTGATTTGGATGTGTGCTTTGGGTCTTTGTCATGCTGAAAGATGAAGTTCCTCTTCATCTTCAGCTTTCTAGCAGAAGCCAAAAGGATTTGTGCCAACACTGGTATTTGGAACTGTTCATAATTCTCTCCACCTTGACAACGGCCCCAAAGCATGATGCTGCCACCACCATGCTTCATTCTAGGTATGGTGTTCTTTTGGTGATGAGCAGTGTTGTGTTTGCACCAAATATACCTTTTGGAATTATGGCTAAAAAGTTCAACCTTGGTTTCATCGGACCATAGATTTCAAATGTGTTTTTGCAAAATGTAGCCGGGCTTGGATGTTTTTCTTTGTAAGGTAAGGCTTCTGTCTTGCCACCCTAGATGGGAGATTGTTGTCACATGTACTAAACAGCCAGTACTTACCAGAAATTCCTGCAGCTCCTTCAGTGTTGCTGTTGGTGTCTTGGCAGCCTCCCTGACCAGTTTTTTTTTTTCGCATCTTTTCATCAATTTTGGAGGGACGTCCAGTTCTTGGTAATGTCACTGTTGTGCCATATTTTCTCCACTTGACGATGACTGTCTTCACTGTGTTCCATGGTATATTTAAGGCCTTGGAAATTCTTTTGTAACCTTCTCCTGACTGATACCTTTGAACAATGAGATCCCTCTTACGGTCTGGAAGCTCTCTGCGGACCATGGCTTGTACTGTAAGATGTGACTACAAAATGTCAGTAAAAGCCTACTAGAACAGCTGAACTTTATCTGTGGTTAATCAGAGGCATTTTAAATGGTGGCAGGTGTGTGCTGACTCCCATTTAACATGAGTTTGAATGTGATTGGTTAATTCTGAACACAGCCACATCCCCAGTTTTAACAGGGTGTGCACATTTATGCAAACAGATTATTGTACGTTTTTATTTTTTATTTTTCCCCTTGTTTTTCAGTTGGGTTGTACAGGTTATTGGTCACATTAGTGGTGGAAAAAGTTTTGAAATGATTTATCTTGGTCTCATTTTTTTTTACATCACAAAAACCTGGTATTTGAACAGAGGTGTGTAGACTTTTTATATCCACTGTATATATCGGACGACACACCCCCTCGGCGACACACCCCCTCCAGCTAACGTCCTGGTCGTGGAAGATGACGATGAGGCTGGCAGTACTCTGAGTGCTGTCAACATCACCAGCGATGAGGAGACTGTGGTAGTAGCTGTCGACCACGCCCCGGTCGCCAATGCAGCCCGTGGTCCTCCACCTACCGCCACGGCCGACGGGGAGAATGCGGACGAGGCTGCCAACTCTACAGAGGCCTGTTCTGTTGATGTTGTCGGCAGCAACCCTTCTGGGGTTGCCAAAGCTGCCAAAGTTGCTGTAATTGCTGAAGAACGCGAGTGTGAGTTCGAGGAAGTTGAGAGTCGCCGTTCCAAGAAGAAGAAGAGGTCCTACGCTAATGCTCTTCAATCGTCTGACAACCAACCGTCTGCCAAGCAGACCACGAACCAGCTACAGGCTGTCAACAAGACACGCCCCCACTCACAGTTACGCGTTGTACCAAAGTCTGGTAGGAGGTCTGGCGGACATCAGGGTCAAGGTCAAGGTCATAAGAAGCACCAAGTCTTCATCAGTCGACTTGACCCCACCACCAGACCCCATCATGTACGCTCCTACATCAAAACCCATGTTAAATTAAATGACAATCTCAAGATTGAGCAACTAGAAACCAAGTATGATGGTTATGCCTCTTTTAAGATTACATGTCCTGCCAGTTGCAGCAAGAAGTTGCTTGACAAAAATGTGTGGCCATCTGGTTTATACCTTCGACAGTTTTTTGAGAGGAAATGATCTACATGTGATTGTCATTATTGTGTTTGTCATTATACTCATTCAATAGTAGGACCAACCTTAGAATATGTTCATTCAACTGCCAGAATGTAAAAACTTCATCTAATGAGATCTCCAGTTTATGTGATAACCATGACATTGTGTTGTTGCAGGAACACTGGTTGTTCAAAAATGAATTGTCTATTCTGAGCAGATTACATGGTGACTTTATAGGACAAGGTGTTTCTTTTATGGATACGGAAGAACGTGTTATCTTAGGTCGCCCCTATGGCGGCGTCGGTATCCTATGGCGGAAGTCACTTGCGAACAGTTGTGTTATGAAAAATTGCTTAAGAGTTACAGGTATTGAAGTCAACCTGGGTGACTTTCACTGTCTTATATTATGTGTATATTTCCCCTATGACAGTGTTGAAAACTTGGATGAATACTTGCACTGCCTGAGTCTTGTTAAACGTATCACCGAGGACTTTCCAACTCCATATGTGTTCACAATTGGTGACTTCAACGCTAATACAGCACGTTCAAGTTGTTTTGGAGACGAACTGGTGTCTTTTTGTGAGAGTTACTCCTTACACATCTCGGACAGGATTATCTTACCAGGTGATACCTTTACTCATGTTAGCATGGCTCATGGCTCTACATCATGGCTTGATCACTGTGTGACTACATCCTCAGGCCATGATAACGTGTCCAATATCAAAGTTCTGTATGACTATGCGAGTTCTGATCATGTACCTTTATCTATAAATATTGAGGTATCTAGTGCTGTAAGTGGCCCCCGGGAAGCTCCCTCAGCCACAACGGGCAGTAGAACATACAAATGGCGTGATGCCACAGCGTCAGACCTGTCCAGATATAAGAAACTTACTCGTAGGAAACTCTGTAACATCCGTGCTCCTATGGACGCCATCAGGTGTCACGACCGTAATTGTGCGGCACACAGGGACGATATCGACAGGTTCTACAGTGATATTGTTGATGCTTTAAATTACTGTGTGAGTGAATGCATTCCTAGTCACAGTGTGGCCACCCAATATAACGTCCCAGGCTGGAATGATGTCGTTAGCGAGGCTCACACAGCTGCTCGGGATGCTTTTTTGTGGTGGAGGAGTAATAGCAAACCACGTTCTGGTCCAATATTTGAAAACATGAAAAATTGCAGGGCTAGGTTCAAATATGCTCTACGAGCATGCAGGCGCAATGAAGAAAGTATCAAATGTGACCAGCTAGCTAATCACATGAGTGAACTGAACATGGTAGAATTCTGGAAACAAATGAAGGCTATGAGCTCCCACCGGTCTGTCAGATCAAACACTATTGATGGTGTGACTGGTGACGTTAATATTGCTGAAAAGTGGAAATGTCATTATGAAGCTATTTTCAACTCAGTCAAGAATGTTTCAATGAAGGATTCTGTTATGCATGATATTCGTCTGTATAACGACATGTTTGATGCCTCTGATATTTCTGCTGTTACTCCTGTTGAAGTTGATTCACTGATCAAAGTTCTCAAGAAAGGCAAATCAGCTGGCCCTGACTGTCTCACCAGTGAATGCCTCATCAACGCTGATTTCAATTTGTGTATTCTGTTGTCATTGTGTTTTAACTGTATGTTTGTTCATGGTTACATGCCAGATATGTTGATGGACTCTGTTATTATTCCTTTGGTGAAAAACAAGTGTGCCAGTCTTTCTGATATGAACAACTACAGACCTATAGCTATTGCAAATGTTATATCTAAACTGTTAGAGGGTTTATTCCTGAACAGAATTGAGGATTATCTGTGGACAAACGACAATCAGTTTGGTTTCAAATCAGCTCTTTCAACTGACAAGGCTATTTACCTACTCCATGAATTTGTTGACTACTTCAGAAGCCATTCCACTAGTGTCTATGCTACGTTCCTAGATGCTAGCAAAGCATTTGACAGGATTAACCACTGGTGTTTGTTCAGAAAATTGATCGGTCGAGGTATTCCTATTTACATTGTTAGCATCCTGTTATACTGGTACAAAAGGCAGTCTATGGTTGTTAGATGGGGCAATGTCACCTCATCCAAATTTCATGTGACCGACGGTGTTAAACAAGGTGGTATACTGTCACCCTTGTTGTTTAATGTCTATGTTGATGATCTCAGTGTACTGTTGAACAATACTAATGTGGGCGGCTCCTTTAACGGTGCACTGTTAAATCACATTTTCTACGCTGATGACCTCTGTTTGTTAAGTTTGTCTGCTGCAGCGATGCAACATCTCCTTTCGGTATGTGAAAAATTTGGTGAAAAAAATGACATCCTGTTCAACTGTACTAAATCTATGTGTATGGCTTTCAAACCAAAGGGTGTCAATACGTCGAATCCTATTATGCCACTTTGTGGTAATAGCTTGAACTTTGTTGAAAAAGTCAAATACCTAGGTGTGTGGATTGAATCTGATAAGACCAATGTTGATTGTAACAGGCATCTCAGGAAACTGTATGCTCAAACAAATTTACTGTTGCGAAATTTCCATAGATGTTTTCCTGATGTCAAATGTATGTTGTTCAAGACCTTCTATACCTCAATGTACTGCTCGCCTTTATGGTTTAATAGCAATGTTGCTGTTAGGAACAAAATCCGCATTGCATATAATAACTCCCTAAGAAGGTTGTTAGATGTACCACGAAGGTCGAGTGCAAGCAAGATGTTTGTGTCTGTGAACATTCCGTCTTTTGGCGAATTGATACGTAAGAATGTTTACAGTTTTTTGAGAAGGTTGCTGGCATGTAACAATCATCTTATATCAGCAATTGTCAACTCGTCACTCACACTTCATTCCAGCATTTGGAAGTGGTGGCGTTCCATTTTATATTGAGCCCATTATTGTATGTTACTGTTGTTACAAGAGCGCCGAGTGTCTGCTGATCTGTATATACTTTTATTTATTTATTTATTTATCTATTTTCTACTCGTTTTAGTTTTGCTCTTAATATGAACCCTGAGTTTGAAATAAACGTTTGAATTTGAATTTGAATTTGAATTTTGAATTTGAATATATATTAGTGGTGTTGGCATTATCGCGTTAATCACCTGTTAACGCTTTGCCCCATTAACGGCGACAAATTTTGTGATCGTGGTTAACCGCAGTTAACGGCAGAAAGCGCGAACAGTATTTTTTTGGCCTAGCTGCACTCCGTACCCAAGCCGCTCTGCAGCCATAGACACTGGCTGCACCATACAGACATTGTGTAGTCAAACAAGCTGGATCACGGCCATTGAAATCCACAAAACACTGTCATGTTTAAGTTTACAACGTTATTTGCCGGAACTGGATGGAGCCCATGCACCCTAAGTCGCCGGAGTCCTGGATGGCGGTGGAGCCCGAGTTAAGATAAGATAAGATAAGATAAACTTTATTGTCCCTCAAGGAAAAATTTGTCTTGGGCTTGTCACCCATGCTGCAACCACACAATCCACACATACACAATGAATGTAGTACATAATAAATGAAATAAAACCCAATAAATAATACATGTACATACATACATAAATATATAACAGCAGTCATTAAGAACAGGAGTTATAAGTGTCCCTGACCTATTTATCTGAGTTTAAAAGTTTTACTGACGTTGGGCTAAATGAGTTCTTGTATCTATTGAACCTGCACTTGGGGACTCTGTATCGCCTCCCTGAGGGCAGCCACACATATTCATTGTTTAGTACATGGCTCATGTCACTGAGTTCAGGCAAGTGTGCTCCATCACGTCAGTTATGTCTATGTCGATGTCACACTGCTTGACTCATGGCGAGGAGAGCCCGGGGCAGCTCGCAGTAGCCACCTCACCGGGTTCTGCCGCTGTCGGCAACCCTAACTCAATTTCTTTCTCTCTCCCTCCGGGTTTGGAGCTCCAGGCCAGGGTCACTGGAGAGCAGCCAATGCCTCCAGAGGCCACCGAGGGTCTGGATCCTGCGCCAGGATCAGGGAGGAACCCTACCTTTCACATTGAGGAGGTCACTGCAGGTGCAGCAGAGCTCCACCCGGAGCCCACCGCCAGTGCAGCAGAACTCCAGCCGGAGTCCACCGCCAGTGCAGCAGAGCTCCAGCCGGAGTCCACCGCTGGTGCAGTCATGTCCCAGCCCGGGACCAACGCAGGTGCAGCCATGTCCCAGACCGGGACCAATGCGGGTGCAGCCATGTCCCAGACCGGGACCAATGTGGGTGCTATGGTCCCCCTGCTCCAAGCTTCAGGGGACAGAGGGGCTCCTATCCCTCGGATTGGCCACCAACTTCTAAGGTCCATGGTGGGTAGGCAACCTCTTCGCCTGCCCCCCCCCCCGGTCCTGGTGGCACAACCATGCTGGTCAGCCACCCAAAAGACTTGGCTCTCAGGTCGGGTGGCCCAACTGTCCTGGCAGGCCGCCTGACACTGTTCAGCGGGCTGCCTGCTGGGCTTGGGACTCGGGCAGGCCACCCGATCAGTCACTCTTCACCATGCCGGGGCCATGGGATGCTGGTCGGCCCCCTGAACTTTGGACTCCTGGGGGGGGGGGGGGTAGTGTCCTAGGTGGGGTGGGGGGGGCTGTTAGGAGGTTCACATTATTATTTTTGCATTTTATGCGTTGTGTTTTTTCACGTGTTGCTTCCCTCTTAACCTGTTTTACCCCCCCCCCCACCTCCCACCCTTGGTAGCTATCTGTCTCGGGGGGGGGGTGTCCTTGGTTGTGTTTTTTGTTTTCGGCTGGTGGTACTGGGGTGTCTGGAATCCACCCCTTTGGGTGGGGGGGCTCTGTCATGAACCTGGGTTTGGTGGTTCCAAACCCAGTTCTGGCCCATGGTTAGTTTTGCCCTATTTTCCATCAGGCGTGTCAGGGAGCCCTTTGGTTCCTTTACTCCCTGACAGCTCGGGCACCCCCCCTCCTCCTGTCAGTGCCATCAGCTGTGTCTCATTATTGGATGTTTCTCACACATACACACTTCACTCATTCCCATTCACACGTTCTTTCACTCACTTATACACACATGGTGTTAATTATGTTCAGCCCACACACTCTCACACAAGTGGTCTCTTCCCTTGTTAGTATTATTATTACTTAAATGCTGTGTTAGTAGGAAGAGACAGCCAGAACATTGAGCTTCATACACAGCAGCATGTTCCTCCGTGTATGTTTGTACCCACTACCTACATTTACCTTCAGCCTGACATCGCCGTCTTCTCTAACATTTCAAGATTGTGTATTTCCTTGGTGTTAGCGGCCGACCCTGCCTCACCTTCATCCTCCAGACAGCACGGACTGCCTTGGATCACCGCAGCCCATAAGTTATGTCTGCCTTTCTCTCTGTGCTGACAGATGCACTGCGGCACTAGGCACTCCCTCTCCCTGGACTGCTGTGCATCCGGGCAGCATCCCTGTTTGTCTGGTAGCCTATATTGCAATCTTTTCTACTCTCTGTTCAAGTTGTGACTGTTGCTGGACTTATTGTTTGAGGTTTATGTTAATAAAGCACACGAATCTACTCCTGCAATTGAGTTTTTCATTTCTTCCTCTGTGCGCTGCAAAATAGCGCATGGGGAATCATAACACTGTTTAGGCCATCAGAGAAGGATTTGCTGGCCCTGAGGGTCCACCACTGGTGAGTTGTATGAGAGACTGGACACTAAGGAAGAAGAAAAGGACTTGTATCAATTGGCTAGACAGACAGATCGAGCTGGAAATGATGTGCAGCAGGTTAGGTTGATTCAGGACATAGATGGTAATGTACTAACAAATGACGAGAGCATGTTGAGAAGGTGGAAGGAATACTTTGAAGAGCTAATGAATAAAGAAAATGAGACAGAGAGGAGGATGGATGAAGGAAAGTTGGTGAACAAGGAAGTCCCAAGGATTAGCAAGGCAGAAGTGAGGGCAGCTTTGAGGAGGATGAAGAATGGAAAGGTGGTTGCTCCAGATGACATACCTGTGGAGGTATAGAGATGTTTAGGAGAGATGGTAGTGGACTTTTTAACCAGATTGTTTAACACAATCTTGGAGAATTAGAGGATGCCCGAGGAGTGGAGAAGAGTTTTGGTACCAATTTTCAAGAACAAAGGTGATGCTCAGAGCTGTAGTAACTACAGAGGCATAAAGTTGATCAGCCACACTATGAAGATATGGGAAAGAGTTGTTGAAGCCAGCTTAAGAGGAGAGGTGACAATCAGTGAGCAGCAGTACAGTTTCATACCAAGAAAGAGTACTACAGATGCAATTTTTGCTTTAAGAGTGCTGATGGAGAAGTACAGAGAAGGTCAGAAGGAGTTGCACTGTGTCTTTGTGGATCTAGAGAAAGTATATAATAGGATGCCAAGAGAGGAAGTGTGGTACTGTATGAGAAAGTCAGGAGTGGCAGAAAAGTATGTAAGGGTGGTGCAGGACATGTATGAGGACAGAGAGACAGTGGTGAGGTGTGCTGTAGGAGTGACGGATGGATTTAAGGTGGGGGTGGGATTACATCAGGGATTGGCTCTGAGCCCCTTCTTGTTTGCCATGGTGATGGACAAGCTGACAGATGAGGTCAGGCAGGAGTCTCCGTGGACCATGATGTTTGCAGACGACATTGTGATCTGCAGTGAGAGTAAGGAGCAGGTGGAAGAGAACCTGGAGAGATGGAGGTATGCTCTAGAGAAAAAGAGAAATGAAAGTCAGTAAAAGCAAGACAGAATACACGAGTGTGAATGAGAGGGAGGCAGGTGCAATGGTGAAGATGGAAGGAGTAGAGGTAGTGAAAGAAGATGAGTTTAAATACCAGCAGGCAGGGTGGAGTGGGTGGAGACGAGTGTCAGAAGTGATTTGTGACAGAAGGGTAGCAGCAAGAGTGAAAGGGAAGATTTACAAGACGGCAGTGAGACCTGCTATGATGTATGGTTTGGAGATGGTGGTGCAACAAAAAGACAGGAGACGGTGCTGGAGGTGGCAGAGTTGAAGATGCTAAAATTCTCACTGGGAGTGACTAGAAGGGACAGGGTTAGAAATGAGTATATTAGAGGGACAGCCCACGTTGAGCGGTTTGGAGACAAAGGAAGAGACGCAAGGCTGAGATGGTTTGGACATGTGCAGAGGAGCGATAGTGGATATATTGGACAAAGGATGTTGAAGATGGAGCTGCCAGGCAGGGGGAAAAGAGGAAGACCACAGAGAAGATTCATGGACGTACTGAAGGAGGACATGGAGAGGGTTGGTGTTACAGAGGAAGATGAAGGGATAGGGTGAGATAGAGGCAGATGATCCGCTGTGGCGATCCCTAAAGGGAGCAGCCGAAAGAAAAGAAGATCTTTAATTATCCAACACCACTAACACACACACACACACACACACACGTATGTATATGCATATACATATGTGTGTATATGTATACACACACACACACACACACATATATATACGTATATATATATATATTTATTATAATCCTTTATTAGTCTCCCAATGGGGAAATTACAGGACATACACCTGGATGGATGAGGCAGCTACAGTACGGCGCCAATCCCGTCACCAATCACACACACATTCACACCTAGGGCCACTTTAGAGTCTCCGATTAACCTAACTTGCATGCTTTTGGCCTGTGGGAGGAAACCGGAGTACCCTGAGTAAACCCACGCAGAAGGGACACTGATGGTCGGGGGATGGGATTGAACCTGTGACCTTCTTACTGTGCTGCCACAGTGCTAACCACTGCTCCACCAAGTACAGTGGTTAGTGATACACACACACACACACACACACGAGGAGGGACTGAAAAGTTCATAGTGGTCAAATTTGACCCAATGTGGTTTATTTTTTAGCATAGTCTCCCCTTCGGTACACACGTTTCTTCCATCGGTGTTGAAGCGCTTGGACCCCTGTAGCTGAAAAATAAACCACATTTGGTCAAGTTTGACCACTATGAACTTTTCACCCCCTCCCCGTGTGCGTGTGTGTGTGTGTGTGTGTGCGTGTGTGTGTGTGTATACTGTAAATACATATACATACATACACACACACACACACACACACACACACACAGAGTCATGTGACAAAATTAGGACACCTTGTATCAGCCTGTGTGGGTTTTTTTTAACATATTTGGACATATGGATATTTAATATCAATGTTAAAAATACTGGGAGATTCACATAATACAACTAAACAATTAAAAATGAATTTAAGAGGGAGAGCGGACGCTGTATTTAAAGTATGGAATTTAAAAGGGATACAAAAGATTCAGGATTTATATTTGCCATGTGCAGACAACATAATGTCTTTTGAAGAGTTGAGGATCAAATTTAATCTCAATAGAACACATTTTTTTAAATATCTTCAACTTAGAAACTTTATTCGATCAAATCAAAATAAAGCTCTCACTCGACCTATTTATTCATCCTTGGAAAAAATGATGATGAAAGATAGTAAAAGAAAGGGTATTATTTCAGAGTTTTATAACTCATTGACACTATCTTCAAGTGAAAATTCACTGAAAAGATTAAACTACTGGAAAGAAGATCTGCAAATTGAAATTTCAGAGGAACAATGGGAATTGGCTTGTACAGAAGCTCAAACCAAATCAATAAATGCACGCCTTAAATTGATACATTTCAAATGGTTAATGCGGATGTATGTTACACCGGAGGAGTTAAATAGATATAACAAAAATATACCAGATACATGCACAAAATGCATGGAAAGTAAAGGAACCCTATTTCATTGTTTATGGGAATGTAGATTAATAAGAATGTTTTGGGAAGAGGTGAGGGTAACAATTGAAAAAATAATCTCAAAACAAATCATACTGAATCCTAAACTGTTTTTGTTGGGTCTGTACCCAGAAAAGCATAATTTTAATAAAAGTGAAAGAACATTCATAGACCTCAGTTTGCTTAATGCCAAAAAATGTATTGCACTATTATGGAAAAAGACTCATAGACCAGATGTGACTCAGTGGTTAAGACAGATGTTAACAAACCTTCCATTAGAAAGAATAACATATATACTGAAATCAAAGGAAATTGTGTTTGAGAATATATGGAGACCTTTTATTGATTATGTAAAAAATTTAAACATAACTCTTGAAGAAGAAGGTGAATGATGTGTGTGGACCTTGTAAATTCCAAACTGGTGAACATAATATGTATACTTATGTATTGGATTGTCTAGACTAAACAGAGGAGCATTGTTGAAGACTTGATTTTGTTGGTGGTTGTTGGTGTTTTTAGTGCATTTTTTTTTTTTGTAGTACATTAGTGTTAGTGTTTGATTGTTTGTATCATGTTTGTTAAAAAAAAAAAAAAGGTTCAATAAAGATATTGTGGAAAAAAAAATGAATTTAAGACTTGTTTCAAATTTTCTGTAAAATATAATTCTAAACAAATAGCGAGGAATAAATTAGGACACCCTCCATCTTTTTTAGGACACCCCCACATTCATTCTCACTTACAATGGCTAAAATAAATGTAAAAAATGCAAATAACAATAAAAGCAAGGTTAGACATAGGTACATGAACATTTCTTAATAAAGAACTGAATATTTAAAGGGGTGTCCAAATTTTTTCACATGACTGTATATATTGTATATATGCATTAGAGGTTTCTAGTGCTCTTCTACCCCCCTTCACATGGGGTGGAGACTGTTGAGAGATTGTTGAAAGATGAAAAAATGGTCAGATCTCTCAATGATCGCTCAGTGATCTTCAGTGATCTCCACAGTCTCCTCAAATTTCTGACTAATTCCAAAACAAATCTCAGAATGACCACCATAGAGAACTGATCTCTCAATGAGCTTTCACCAATCTCATCCATCTCCCAATGATCTTCCAGTGATCTCTCAGTGAGCTTTCAGTGACCTCTATTGGTCTTTCATAAAACACTCACTGATCTTTCAGCCATCTCTACCTTCGGGGTGGAAAAATTTTGCCGTTCATTGAAAGATCACTCAGCAATCATTTAAAAATTGCAAAGAGATCATTGGGAGATCAATGAGTGATCGCTGAGTGTTTGATCAAAGACCAATAGAGTTCTTTGACAGTTTGCTGAGAGATCATTAGGAGATCACTGGGAGATGGATGAGCTTGTTGAGTGCTCCTTGAGAGATCCTTGAGAGACTGCTTCTCTTTGGTGATCAGTGAGCGATTGTTTTGGTCTGAGTCAAAGACTTGGTGACTGTGGAGATCACTGAAGATCAGTGAGAGATCATTGAGCAATCTTGATGATTTCTGGCAGATCATTGAAAGATTGTTAAGAGATTGCCTCCTGTGTAAGGTGGTATAAGATTTATCAACTTTATGCTCAAGAACTAGCTACTATTGAGGACAAGTGTAAAATGTTATAACGCAATGCAAATGAAGGTATTCACATTAAAACATCATACTAGGCTGCTACTACTGCTATTACTACTACAATAATAACATTCCCAACCCATAGTTATTTGGAGCTAAACTCTAGATTTTCATCTAATACCAGACACTCAGATGCAATTCAGCACTTTGAAAATGAGCTTGAAGTGTAAAGAATGAGAGGCAAAACAAAAGCATTAATAATTTTCTAAGAAGCATCAAGTGAAAAGAAATTACATTTGATGCTATTAGTGAGCCATTAATCTTACATTACTGATTGTGTTGGAGGAATGTTCCCACCAGACTGCACATATAATCTTTCACAAATGAAAGGCAATAAGTCACTATTGGTATTTGATGCATGATTAATTCATTCATTTCACAATCTCCACTGAATTATGGCTGTACGCACAGAAGGCTTTACAGAGCCAGATGCATGCAGTTGGGATGCATCTGGACAGTGGGTCAATTCAGCTTAATTATAGTTACTGAGGCAGACAGTAAAGCTTCTTTCGGAGAGCTGAGGGCAGTTCAGAAGGAGTGACGCCAAGGGGAATTCTCAGTGTTGCTGAGACAAAGAGGTCATTTTGCAAGGGACAGGCGGCAAAAATGAGGACCACGTCACAGGGGCCAAGAGAAGAGCCGATGATGAGTTTAATATCTGCAATGAGTCCTATTCATCGTGTAGCTTTATTACTTCACAGTATGCACTGAAGATATTGAACTCAGAGGATTAGAACATTTTGCACCATAAAATAAAGAGATAAAGATCTATATTTTTAATTTTCTTATGTGAAGTGTTTCTTTTCACAATATCTCAGGCTCCCAGTTATTGGTTTAGCAGTAATTAATTCCTCTCTAGGGTTCCACTTTTGTAAATTTAACCGCCAATATCATTTCGTTACCCTGGGGAGTTCCACCATTTCTTCTTTCTCATACCATCACTTCTCAAGCCATAATAAAGTAATTCACTCTGCCAAATTAAATTCTTTTCCATACATGACGTCTCTATTTGTGCCCTCATCGCCATCGTAGGTTCAGTTGGATAATAGGGTTGGATTTACGAGTCTTTGTCTGAGAGGCCTTTTTTTCTGGGAAGGGTAATAGGAGCTTCAGTCATTATTTTGATTAAGACTCCGACGTGTTTTTTTTCCTCTCCCCACTGCATGAATACTGATATGCTAAGTGAAACCAAACAACTGCATGGCCCAGAGAGGAGGGGAAGGAAACAGAGACAGTAGAAGGAAATTGATTACCGTGGTTGTGGTGCATTTTTGAGAAGAGAGTGCAGAACTTCCGATGTGATATTTGGAAGTTAGCAAATCAATACAGATCTCTTCTGCTTTGCCTGAGCTTATGCATTCAACCACAGTCACATGCCTTTTACTGTTAATCAGTCCTTCCCATCTTCATGCCTTCTCCCCCGCCTGCCTCATTTCACCTCTGCAAATTTCAATCTCCTCTTATGCCAGTCCCTTCCCTCCTCCCCAGTTCTCCACAGTGTTTTTTTTTCTGTAAATCACCTGTCAGCCTATCTGACCCTTGTCTCCCCAAATCACCACAATGTATTCTCCACCAAAACCCTGACAACGTGCCTACATGATCCCCGACGTGACACCCAGTGGGCTGGTTCCCGTCTGCACAGTCTAAATCAAACGGCCTCCGAGCTGCAGCCAGAGCTGACAGGATCCTGAAGGAACATTATCCCGACGCCGAACACACACATACACACACAGAAGCACACACATGCACGGTATCCAAAAGACACCAGCACAGAAGATGACTCGGGGGGGGGGGGTGTTTATGAGCCTTTGAATCTGTGCTTCTGAGTAACTTACAACTATTATTCTCAAAGGATGATAAGAAGGAAAGCAGGCATGAAAGTGTTACTGTAGACACTCCAGTCTAAGCCATAGCTCTTCCTCTTAACCCTTGTTTTACCCCGCTGCTCGAACAGCTGAATTCCCAGAAAGTGATGAGCACAGTCTTTGATCAGGAGCAGACGCCTAAGTAATCAGGCCGGGGAGGCAACATTAGAGAATCTTTAATTTGGCGCACTGCAACAGGATCTCTGTGGTGTGTATTTGTTTGTTGCAGAAGATGTAATGTAGGCTTTATGCTTGTGTCAGTGTGTGTGTTTATATGTACTGGTTTGGTGAGCGGGATGACTGACAAAGATGCCCCGGGGCTGAAACAGGTGGCTGAGGAGCAAAAGGCCGGTGCAGCATGGCTCTACCCTGGAGTTGCTCCTAACAGGCAGATTTAGAGCAGGTCCTTCTCTCCTCCTACACAACACCAGATCCCCACTTCAACTGGAGGCATTTGGAAGCAAGCCAGTCTCTGACATTATGATTCCTTTAAAATGACTGCAGAAAAGCACACAGATCAGTCACTGCATCACAGCTTTACCCAAAATCCTAATCTGTGGATACAAGGTTCAGAATCATATTTTTTTTTCCTGTTTTTAATCCTTCACTTGCATGGTTCCTTCTTTTGTTATCTTCTCAGTTGTCTGAGCTCTTTTTCTCTCTGACCATGCCTTAAATGATGCAAAGTGTTTTGCCTTTCGAATGGACAGCTGTGCTCCTACATTTCTTTTTTCTTTTTAACCCCGCTTGCGCTAACCTCGCTTGCCTTTCCTATGCAGACTCTGCTCTCTCTGTCCCCCTCGTATCACATAAATCCCTTTTTTCCATCCATCACTTTGATGGAACGGCTCAATTAACCAGACAGCGTCAGAGGGGAGATTACATTCTGCACCATATTGTAGCAAGGGTAATCATGGAGTCCAAGTGCCGCCACTCCGACAACAACGTCGCTGCTGCGCCAACAGCTCCTAGCACAGTCTGAAGAGCTGGCTGCCTCTGCCACACAAAATCCACGGCATTAAGTAGTATGATAATGTGACCGACAGCGGGTCTCTGGAGCATCGCTGCCATAGAGAGAATCCACACGCACTCCTTCACTTATTCACTCCCTCCACAGCAGCTGTACATCCCATCATGCTCTATTGTGTGGATGTGTGCAGTGCAGTATGTTTATGGATGTTGTACAGATGGTAACGAGTCGTCATGAGGCACGGCGGCTCCCCTCTGGTCCCTCGACGAGGTTCACCATGGGACAGGCTGCAGGTTATTCAGGAATGAAGGGAGAGAACTGGTTCAGACACATGCACTGGAATGATATGGGCTGATTGTTTTTATTTCATTATATTGTTTGTTAACCTTTGTGTTCCAACAACTATAGGCATGCATTCACGCTGCACAACTGAAACAAGCTCACACCATTTTTTTAAACAGTATTATATATCACTGATGCAACTTTCAACTGAAATGTATTCCTTTTTTTTTAATGAAGCTGTAGACAGCGGGCATCTGTGTGGCGCACAGCCAGGTGAGAGTCTCTATTCATGGGCATACCTCCACAGTCTGCTGCGTGTGCTGCCCCACCCTTTTATTCCCACAGTATACCTCCTTCAGTGGAAATGTCTTTCTCCCCCTCTGTCTCCTGTTGATATCTCACTCCTCTCTCTCTCTCCTTCTCCCTCTGCTTCATTCTTTCCAGCATCTGTGGGTTAAGATTACCCAGTTCTGCCATTTCCCTGGAAGAACAGACCTGCTGCAGGTGCAAGGAGATAAGATTTGAGGGACCAGGGAATTGTTGTAGTCTGCTCTGTGGTGCTATGTGCCCGTGCAGCTGAGATTCATCATTCATATGGGTGAAAATCAGATGAGGAGAGCGCAATCATGGGCCACACTTAACACTGAGCCAGCCAGCTATTAACTGGGGGAGGGGAACGTGTAGTGGTACATTTTTAAAAGAAATGCAGATGTAGAAAAAAATATGGTGCAACAGAAGAAGTTTGCATCATATGCAGCTTGAACGGCAAATTAAATACACAATTTGTTATGACTGAACAACTCATTAACAGTGTAAAGTGTTCAAGGTGAAACGAAGATCCATTAATCATTTCTTCAGTGGCATAAATCCCAGCTTCAAGCGTATCAGTTAAAACAGTAAAATCACGATTAGTGATGTGAAACAACAGCACTCTGCCCTGCTGAATATGCAGTAGCTCACAGGTGATCCTGTTGCATGCCAGACTCTGAATATTTAATGGTGAAGAAGAGGTGAAACTAACAAAAGAGATTTGTCCAAGTCTGTTCTGATCCAACAGGTTATCTACGTTAGGGTCCACTCTACAACTGAAGTAGCCAAGTAATAAAATTAACAGCTGGTACTAAAACTGGCATTTTGCACAGGGTCAAAGATATTTTTGCTTCAATCAAATGCGTTTGACAGATATATATATTTTTTTTTAAGGTTTCCTAAGCATGAACACACCTGATGGCTTCAGAGGTGCAGTTTCAAGCGAAGACCTTCAAATTAGAAACTGCTTAAGTGATTTGAACAAACCGGACTGTCATCTTTTCCTGCCGGTGGAAAATGAGCCAAAGGTGCGTTTCTACACCGATCCACCTCCACCTACCAATCTAATTAATCCACTCCCAGCTCACTGCTGCTCTCCTCCTACGCGATGGCAAACTCTCCACCTCATGCTCCAGAAGACGCTCTTACCTCCACAGTAATCCTCCAGTGCTCGGGCAGCTCCTCGTGTCCTTTTCTCTCCCTCTTTTCCTTTTCTACTTTCCTTCCTTGTCTCTATGACACTGATTGTACGTCTTTCCTGCTGCAGTGATAGAAAAACACACCCTCCATCAGCCGCTCTCCTCTCTCCCTCCCTGACTCTCATTGGCTGCCTGTGAGAGGTGACATCACCCTTCTTCTCCGCCGCCCTCCTCCTCCTCATGCTCCCGCACTCAGTCTCCTCACCTCGCTCTCTGACCGTTCCTTTATTGTGCTCCACTTCCATCTTTCTTCCTGCCTGTTATATAGTTATTTATAGTGTTATTGTTGTTATACTTTTATTTGTGAGGCACGGTGTGGTGGCTCTGACTTCCGGTCTCTTCTTCTTCTTCTTCTTTTAGATTTGATTGGTGGTTGGCAACCAGCTTACAGGTGCATTACCGCCACGTACTTCACTCTATATCATCACTCTGTCTGGTCAGGAGCTGTGAACTTCTTCACTCTATATATAATTCAAGAAATCTCTGTGTGTGTCCACATACTTCACTCTATATCATCACTGTACAGTATATCACTCTATACAGTATATCATCAGTCTTCTTCTTCTTTCCCTAGACTTGATGGGCGGTTGGCAACCAGCCCACAGGCACACCACCGCCACGCACTTCACTCCACATCATAACTCCATAAATCTTCACTCTATATCTTAAAAGTGTCCTACTATATCATCAGTCTTCTTCTTCTTCTTTTAGACTGGATTGGTGGTTGGCAACCAGCCTGCAGGTGCACCACCGCCACTGACTTGATTATCATCACTCTATATCTTTGTATGAGTTCTTATAAGGAGTTCTGAACAACTCCCCATGTGCGAAAAAACCATCCGTCCATGGACTGTGTCCTCGGCCGTGTCATCATCACTCTATAAATTCAAGAAATCACTGTGTGTTCGTCCGTGTGTCTGCCCGTGTGTCCGTCTGCGTGACTTCCGGTCTCGCCACCACCTGACCTGTGCCTTTAAAGGGCAGCAGGCAGGAGGGGCGGGTCTCTTTGCCATATCCTCTGCCTGGCGGTCGTGGGTGTTGTGTTGGTGCTACCTGCTAATAAACGTGTGTTTAGTTCGACACCTGGCCTCGTCCTTTTGGCTCCATGTCCAGACATAACAATTGGCAACAAGAATAAACAAGGTATGGAAGCGTATGGGTCTCCTATTTGGCTGTTTTTGGAGCTTCTGGGCAAGCCCCCTATGACCTGGCTGAGGTGGTACACCGCCTTCCAGATGTACATGGTGGCGCTGAACCTGGGAAGAAGGGACAAATTGAGGGCATGCATGTTGTTGGTGCACAACTTAGGAATGGAGGGACAACGAATTTTGAGCACGCTTGGTGACTCTGACAGCTTCGACAACGTGGTTGAGCTGATGGCGTGCCATTTTCGCGCCCCGGACAACATCATTGTTCAGAAGATCAAGTTTCGGCAGCACCATCAACAGGTGGGTGAGCATATTCAGCAGTTTATAGCCAACTTGAAACTACTGGATAGTGAGTGTCGGTTTGGACAATTGGAGGAGGAGATGATTCACGACCATCTGACGGAGCATATCAACAACAATGAAATGAAGATGGAGCTGCTCACTTTACTGGGTGACTTGATGCTGGCCAGAGCCATCGAGTTAGCGCTTCACTTGGAGACAGCAGAGAGGCTAGCTCTGGAGCTGAGTGAGCGTTTGTCATATCGACAGCTGAAATGTTCTGTTACCACACAAGTAGCAGACCCGGACAGCAATGACAACGTGAAAGAAGACGCGGGAGATGCCAACGCTGTGGAATTGAGGTCTGCCCCAAGGAAGCCCATGCGTATGGGCTGCGGGTCCGCGAAGTACCACTTCAAGGCCAAAGACTGTCCGGCAAGAGCGAGACGCTGTGGCAGGTGTGGCCACTTGAACCATTATGACAAGGTGTGCTACATGTCCGAGCAGGGGAGCCCACAGAAGAAATCGACCCCTCCCACCCCGATGGTTGTCCATATCGTGTCCCCGAACACCAACAGGTACACGTTCTGCATGGTGGAGCTGGATGGTGTGGAGGTGCCATTGCTGGTCGACACAAGGGCGGAGGGCTCCCTGCTGAATTGGGGTATGATGAAATAATTCTTCCCACACTACAGGATAAGAGGTGACCCAGCACCGCTTTGTGGTCAGGGGGGTAGATGGGTGTGCACAGTGGGAACGCTGAGACTGACGGCACGGTACGAGAGCAGCACTGGGGAGGAGTGGTCGGGCTGTGGACTGTGGGACTGACCGGTTCCGAGAGTGGTGGATGATGCGGTGTGGGATGAGGAATTGCCAAGCAACCCGAATGGTGAGCAGGACCAGTTTCGCTCAGGGTCATCACAGGAGGGTCCCTGTGCCAAAGTCCAAGTCGCCCTGGACGAGGGTACTGGGCGGCACGCCGGGACACCGGTGACGACGAGCGATGTCAAGGAGCTGGCTCCATTTGTTCCCGGAGCTCGGCTAAAGTGGGCCGGCGAACATGGGGCTACAATGGCGATAGCTGCAGTGGACTGTTAGGCACGGAGGGACCGCATGCCGAGCAGAAACACTGCAAGTCGAGCAAAACTCCTCTGGGAGTCACGGACTGGATTCGGGCTTGGGAGGAGGGGCGACCACAGCAGGTATGGGCCAAACGGCAGTTGGAGGGGCACCAAGGATGGCTGCATATCACAGCCAGACAGGAGGACGCATATCTCCAGCTGTCAGACGGTTCGTGGGGGCACCCGAACAAGCTGCGGCATGCCCGGGAGGAGACTGTGAGTGGTGGGCCTGGAAGAGTGAAACATCCGATGGTGAGGAAGAGGAGGTGCACCTGTGCCGAGTCAAACTGCTGCGGCCCAGGAGGCAGGCCACCTCCAGGGACAGACTGATGAAAGGACGGTCCAGGGGGGCCCACGGGCTTGTGGCTTCTTCAGCTGTGTGTATTATATGTTCATCTGAGTGCATGTGTTCAGAGTAATTTGTTGTTTATGTGTGTAGTACTGTATGTAGTTCTGGGGATTATTTTGCATGTTTTATTTTAGTTTAGGAACACGGCAGTTATTTTAATTTATAAATGGACTTTTCCTCATTTAGTGTTGGTGGCAGAATAATCCCCCTGGCCATGTGGGGGTAGGACGGCAGTCCACCCGTCCCCCCTAGTTTTTAGTTGTTTTGGGTGTGAATGTGTTAGGCCACTTACAGTACATTGTTTTTCATTATTTTAGTGCGTGATTTGGGTCCTAAATTGGGAGGGTCTGAACTGTGTATATGTTTTGGACTTTTGTAAAGGGGGGGAGAATTTTATATAGTTATTTATAATGTTATTGTTCTTATGCTTTTATTTGTGAGGCACGGTGTGGTGGCTCTGACTTCCGGTCTCGCTACCACCCATGCCTATAAAGGGCAGCAGGCAGGAGGGCCGGGTCTCTTTGCCATCTCCTGTGCCTGGCAGTCGTGTGTGGTGTGTTGGTGCTACTTGCTAATAAATGTGTGTTTAGTTCGACACCTGGCCTTGTCCTTTCGACTCCTAATCCAGACATAACACTGCCCTCTGTCCTATTCTTCCTCTCTGTGTGGTCAGGATTACTAGATCCAGCTGCTCTTCTTATCTCATAATATTTAAAAGTGGAGGCCTATACATGCCACATAGTCAGAAATTTCCCAATATAGGCAATAATATACTGTATATAGGCAATGTAAATCCATACTGCAAATGATTAAAATAAAGTACAGGCTATAAATATGGTTACCTTTTCAAGGGAACAAAGATAAGCCCCTGAAATCAGTCCATCTTCCCCCAAACCCAGAAAAGATTATTCCTGACATATTTTTATTCGCCACCGTTATGTAACATTCATCCCAGTCATGGTCATGATTGCATTATAATGAACTGAACCCCAAAGTCTTAGCAGTGCAATGAATTAAAGGAGCTTATGAAAGTTGAGCCCAGTGGAGCGTGGCCATTACTCACACAAAATCTCAAAGGGCAACTATCCCACCTTTGCAGTGTGTTAGTTGCTGAACTGTGCAGGACGAGAGGGGGAAGGAAGTGTCAAAAAGCATCCATCAGCACCCAGATGTTTTTTATTTCACATATTTTCATCTGCAACATCATCAGATTCTGCTTTATTCTGTCATTTCTGTTTCCTCTCTTGCTCAACCAAAATCCTGGAATCTTGAACAGATGTTGTTTGGTTTACAGTCAAAGCACTGCATAAACAGACCGTAAACCTCCATAGAACACGTAACTCCAAAACCCTTGAGGCTAAGAGCAGTTCAGATGACTAACAAAGAGGCTTTGAAAACAAAAAAGGAACATTCTACAATATAACAATGAAACAAACACAACAGGACATTTGGATAAACAGGTACCACTTTTTCAACTAGAAAGCACTCGGAGAGCACATACCTCCTCCAGGGTTCTAACTCGCAACATTAAAGCAAGTGAAAAAATGATCCAGAATCCACACTGTGACCCAGATCACCTCCAAAATGTAATGGGATCATCCGTACCCCAGCGGTCAAAATTTTATCAACATCTGTCCAGCAGTTTTTGTATAAACCTTGCTAAAACAAAGCAAAAAAACAACAGACAAACAAACAAACCGATATGATCACATTAGAATAGAAAAGAATAGAATAGAATAGAATAGAATAGGCTTTATTGTCATTGTACAGTTGTACAGCACAACAAAATTGTGAGCGCTCCACCAGGCTATTGCGCAATAAAGTACGTGAGAAGAATTTGAAATAAAGCAGTTACAGAACACACGATTAACCATACGACTGAGGTAAAGGTAAAAGAAAAAATAATAAATAGCCCATTGGTATATACAGTACGGTGGAGTGAAAAAATGTTTGCCCCCATCCTGATTTTGCCAGTTGCCAGTTATCACGTTTGCGATAACTGGCAACGAGTCTTTTACAGCACTGTGGAGGAATTTTGGCCCACTCGTCTTTGCAGAATTGTTGTAATTCAGCCACATTGGAGGGTTTTCAAGCATGAACCGCCTTTTTAAGGTCATGCCACAACATCTCAATTGGATTCAGGTCAGGAGTTTGACTAGGCCACTCCAAAGTCTTCATTTTGTTTATCTTAAGCCATTCAGAGGTGGACTTGCTGGTGTGTTTTGGATCATTGCCCTGCTGCAGAACCCAAGTGCGCTTCAGCTTGAGGTCACAAATGCCATGTGCGCCTCTACGCGGTGCACAGAGGAAAGCAACTCAGGCGCTGGACTGTGAGTTTATGAAGTTTATTAACAAAAATAGCACACATCAGAGCAAAGGTGAACAGATGATAGATAACAAGGAGGAGACAACTTACTAACGAGGCACGCCAGAGTGAGATTGGACTCTGGCAGAGACAAGGATGAGCGTTCCTTGAAAAGGCGAGGCAGCGACAATGAACATGAGAAACAATCTCCCTTAAATAGAGATCAAACCAATTACAAGGGGACAGACAGGTCTGTGCTGGGCTGAACAGGAGAAGAAAACAACAACTAGTAATTGGAAACAGCTGATCCTAATGAGGGAGAGTGGCTGACGGTTATGACAGGTGAGGGAGGGGCAGCTGGCAGTTTGACAGGCGGCAGGGCGTGCCCACACGAGGCTGTACAACCCTGACCGCTGTCAACAGTGAAAGGGGAACACAGGAAAAACAAAATAAAATGACATTCTAAATAATACATATCAAAAACTGCAGAAATAAGACACAACAGGAAGATGGCAAACAAAACCTAAATACAGGCAACAGATAATGATCAATACAGAGAAAACGGAAGGCAGTATGGAACTCACAAGAAAAAATACGGCAGATAAATATGAATGGACAGGAAAGTCATGAAACTGAGTTTGGGGAAAAATCCAAACTCAGTTCATGACAGTATGAAGCCCGAATAACAGTCACAGACATCTGTCTGCCGTCATAGCTCTAAAGTTTAGTCATTTTACACACAGCAGAAAATGTCTGCTGTGTGTAAGATAACATTATCCCTGAACACAGACACAAGAAACGTTTTTTAGATTAGGTTAATAACATCCTAATTAACAGCTCACCTCACCACACACTCATCAGAGAGAAGGGAACTTCTCTTGAATCGTATTTTTGTTTGAAATGAAATTTCAGAGCATTTTTATCTTCTTGAAAACAAAATTTGATGCTACTGGAATAATCAATAAAGTTTTAGAAAATTTCTATGAACAGTTAAATATACAGAGAACAGATCGATTTATCGATCGATTTATTTTTAATTATGTTTTTGTTTGCAATGATATAGTTTATCTAATTTTATTTCTTTTTCTTAAAATCCTAAAACATGTTCAGTAGCAACCATCTTGCCTCTAGCATCACATCTCTGCATGCTGACTCCTCACACACACTACAGAGTTGCAGTGTGAGGGAGAGAGATGTTTACGGACTGTCTGCACTTTTAATTGGTTTGTTTTATGTTTTAATGGATCAGAGGTTTTTTTTATTGCATCCCAGTACGATCCAGGAAAAATGACCAGATCAAACTCAATATCGATAGTAAACATCAGATCGGCCCATCTCTAGACAAAACCCCAACACTGGCAGTATTCGTCAGCAGACACTGCTCCATGGGATACATGCTTTCCTGTAGTCTTTGTGTAATCCTGCTAAAAGACAAATAGACAAATAAACAAACCAAAGTGATCATATTACCTCCTTGGCTGTGCTAACAATGTTTAAAATATGAGAAGGGAAAGAAAGATTTTTGATAGAAGTCATAGAAATTCCACAATGTTGCTAAAGGCCACGTAAGTGGGGCAGCTCCATTTCCAGTCAGAAAGGCCCTTTTCCCACTCAGCTCTTTTGTTTCTCAAAAGCCTTGGTTTCCCCGTCCTGAAGGTGCCAGCATGCCCATCTGCCACTGGTGTCCGAGGATGTGCCAAGCATCCACACAAAAAAGCTGCTGCTACTGCAGGCAGCATGGGAATAATGATTGATGATGCCATTTACTGTAGGTGAGACCCACTGCCATTATTCTCAGGAGAGGATGAATGGCTGAAGAAAAACCAAGAGGTCAAGGTGGTAGCTGTGGCTGGTCGGATGCCAAGGAAAGAGACAATAAATGGGTGAAGAACATGACAGAGAGACACATGTGCTTCTGTCAGTAGAAGAATGGGTGTTTGGGTGTGAAATATTTCAAGACCGACTGTGTTTTCATATTTTCCAATAGCATTTTGTTGATATAGAAACATACATTAAGGGAAACAGATCAAACGCTGAACAAACATTGGATCCAAGAAGAGGTAGTTTTAGATGGAGACCAAAAACTTGGCCTAAGATGTCTCACTCAAAGTGATGAATGGAAATTATGTCTTGTCTGACTGGTTTGCTTCCTCCTATTAAAAGGTTTGTGTTGAAGAGCCTAAAACAGAAGAACACACATCTTTGATCTCTGTGAATGAATCTATTGGGAGACTTTTTTTCTCAGCTGTCACTCATCCATACCTCTTTCACTTAAAACCATTCATCTGTGAGAGACTTCTTACTTGCCCTTGCAAAAGCACTCTCCAACTTTTCCTTCCCGACTCGACTGTGAGTCAGTTGGCAGACTGGTGGGAGAGATGGAATGATATATGAGGAGGATGAGAGAGGAAGAAAGAGGGATATGGTTATGAACGAACAGTTTAAAGCTTGGAGTTGCAGGAAAAACAGATGCAGTCAGCAAAAGACGGGGGGGTTCATCAGCTTAAAAAGTGAGGAGATGGGGCCAATGTAGTTAATGGATATGAGTGTGGAGTGAAGAACAAGAGAGAGGAAAATAGGTATATGAAGAGCACTGCCAACTGAAGCAGAAAAGATTAGATCAGTTTTAAAATAAAAAAAACAGGCTCATTCAAAGGAGGATTAAAAACGTGTTTAATCCTAAATGTATTTGTGTAACTTTGTTGTTGTTGTTGTTGTTGTTTTAATGTAATAATTTCAACCCTCCTCCTTTATCCGGGCTTGGGACTGGCAAAAGTGACCCAAAAGATCACCACCTGGCATGAGATGTGAAAAGCATCACAGAGCATCACATTAATTAATGCTCTGTGCCTAAAACACAACAGAACCATTATGAATAGCATTCCCAGAGGTATATGATACTGGACTATTGTTTTACTACATTTATTTCTAAAAAAAACAAACAAACAACACAATCGTAAATCTAAAACTAGATTGAATTTAGACAACCAGTTTTATTTGAAGGGCTCACTCAAATATTTCATCACATTTAATTTTCACACAGACCTTATTTTTTTTTTTCTAAGTATTATTGTACCAGAGACAGGCTAGATTTTGCAAAGCTGATGCAATTTGAAATTCCTTCTTATTTTCTTAAGTGTCCCTATTATGCACTTTTCAAAACATATTGGCACAGTTCTCATAAGTGTTAATGGAGTATCTGTGACATCCATCCATTTTCTGCCACTTTTCCGGAGGCCTGGGTCGCAGAGGCAGCAGTTCAAGCAGAGAAGCCCAGACTTCCCTCTCCCCAACCACCTGCCCCAGCTTTTATGAGACGACACCAAGGCATTCCCAGGCCAGCTGGGAGACAGTCTCTCCAGTGCGTTCTGGGTCATCCCTGTTGTCTCCTCCCATTGGGACGTGCCCAAAACACCTCAAGTGGAAGGCATCCAGGAGGCATCCTGATCAGATGCCAAAACCACCTCAACTGGCTCACTTTGATGTGAAAGGGCAGCGGTTCTACTCTGAGCCTCTCCCGGATGACTGAGCTCCTCACCCTATCTCTAACGGTGAGTCCAACTATCGGAGCAGAGTACATACCGGAGGCAAGTAGTTCAGTTTGCACGGGTAAGATGTGGGAGGTAATGCTAGCGGTAACACGTTAACACAGAAGCCAAACTGAGAAATAAAAACAGAGCATCTTGTTTGGCCAAAAGTTGAAATATTGGTTGTAGTAAACCTAGTATGGGTCAGTAGCAGCACTCCTAGATTTTATTCTAGCATACGTAACTTTTCCCTATAGAGGGGATGCATTGGAACAGAATTCTTGGCAGTTATAAGACAGCTACCATAGCAACACAGCACTGAGTGACAATCACATGTGACAGCTTTATTTTGTATGCAGCAACATATAAAAATAACACAAAATATTTAGTCACAGCAGTGCACAGCATGCTTTTTTACTTTAGATGTTAACCTTTAAGCTGTGTGATTTTATGGCCCCCTGGTGGCACAGCGCAGTGCTGTGCCTGTCAACTGATATGACGTGCAGAAACACTGCCCAGCTGTACTGGGGATTTGTACTGATCATGCCAGTTCACAAGGTGGCAGACACGCGTTGGAGGACTCATGGATGACACATAATATACCAAAGAGGAAGAAATCCTTCTTTTTCATCGTCTTTGAGATTAGAAAATAAAATGGACGCTACCCAACACTGGACATACTGAAATCACAGACGGAGGAGGAAATTCGGGAGCATTTGCGTCAACTGTGATTCTAAAAAGAGATTATTTAGCTTATGAAGGTAAATGTTTACATTTTCTTATAACAGAGGGAGCACGATGCTGCCTGGTATTCACCTGCTGCCCCAGCGTCATGTGGCTAGAGAACCATCAATTGCCCCGGATGCATGTCATCGTATAAGATAAATTGCAGCAGAATAAAAGTGAAATTCAGGTGGAATAATCAATAAGTTTCTGGATGTGAGGGGGAAAAATAAAATGACCAGGAGAGGACAAAACACTGTCCAGAATGCTTGGAAAGCACCAAGCGAGCGAGCCGCCTTCGCCGGGGTAAGTGTCAAATATGGCTTGTTTTGTTTACATTGTACTGCATTGTACTGATTTTCTGGTTCATATACTTTGAAGATAAGATAACAAAATGCCCACAACAAGAAACAGTAACAAAAAGCAGAACCATTCTTTGTGTAAATATGTCCAAAGTCCACTTTTGACTGACAGTTATGTTATTCGATATGGGTGCTGTGGCATTATGCAAATTAGATGCATAAATTTACTCCTATCTGAAACTTTGGATCATATTCTACATCTTTCTAATTGACAGTAAGCCATTATCTCTTACCACTTTGAAGTTATAGCCTTGGAAATCTATGACATCTGAACTGAATATTTTCTTGAAAAAATCTTTACCACTCTTGACCACTAGGTGTTATGTCGCAGTTTGGCGACATACACAGTTAACCTCTTGCACGCCGGTGTACCGCAGGTGGGCACGTCTCTGCGTCCTAGGGTGCACGAGGGCGCCCTAGGACGCACACTGTGCGTCCTAGTGCGCACTGAGAAAAAAAACCCCCTGCATTTCCGTTCTTCCACTACAGACACAGCCGCGAACAGAAAGCCAAAGGAGTGTTTTGATTGGTTTAGATGTGATTGACCTCTCATTCGACTAATAAGAACCTTGAATTGGGTTTCTGAAACCTTGAAGAACCAATGACTGAAAACCTAGCAAGAAGGACCCGCCTACCAACGGCTGCGAATACAGCGAGCCAATTGAAGCACAGTAGTTCGAAAGTGTGCCTCCCTTGCAAAATCTGTTTTGTGTAAGCCACTGGGTGACACACACGCGTTCACCAGTCTTTTTTTCTTACTACTGTTCTTATTTGTTTTGAAAAATCGTTCGCCAAAACCGCAATCATGGAAGCGCAAAACCGCAATAATGGAATTATGGTTTGACCGGGTCGTGTGACCAGAACCGCGAGTCCGTAACAAGCGGACCAGCGTCATGTTCGTCTGACAATGAGGAAGAGAAGTTCGCCAGCGATACTGCTGTTGTGGACAGGTAAGTGTTATAAGCTAAATTATTCTTTATCCCTGAAAATTGTAATCACAATGACTTTTGACCGATCGGTAAATTACAATTGTGCGTAGTAGACCGCGGCGCACGGACCGTGTACCGCGGCGCACGGACTGGACACGGTTCGTGCGCCGCGTCCGGACCATGAACGCCCTCCCCCCCGCTACTCTTCTGTAGCGGATTGCAGATATCATTGCAGATATTTTAGTACAACTGTGCGTAGTAGACCGCGGTGCACGGACTGGACATGGTTCATGCGCTGCGTCCGGACCGTGAACGCCCCCCCCCCCCGCTACTCTTCTGTAGCGGATTGCAGATATTATTGCAGATATTTTAGTACAACTGTGCGTAGTAGACCGTGGCGCACCGTCCCCGCTTTCCGTCATGTAGCGATGGACGATGGACGATGTCCGTCCTCTGTAGCGGGGGGGTGGGGGTGGGAGTTGTTATCTTCTACATTACAGATATTTTAGTATAATTTTTAGTGCACTGTAGGTTATTTTTTCTTGTAAAAAAAAAAGCCACACATTTTTTACGTGGCATGCTTCTTTGTGTGTGGGGGCTTGTTTTTTCATTCATTCATTCATGAATGAATAAACAACCCCCCCCACACACACACAGCCCTTCACCTTTCATTAGAGCCCAAGATGAAGCTTCTATATTGAATCATTCAAAAGTTACAGACGTTTTTCCAACCTGTGCCATTTGGCACAATTTGGCACAGTTCAAAAACGCCTGGGAACAACCTGAGTAAAAAGCTGTGTAATATATTCATTTTTTGTGGTATTGTTACAAAATTTTGACCTCAGCTGGATAACACTTGGTTCAACATTTCTGTTGCATTTTCCAGCCCGGATCTGACAGCTGTGTGTTATTTGCAAGCATTTGTATCCAAAAAAACACCCAGGCGAAATTTATTTTCTTCAAGTTCAGTATGTTTAGATGACTGTTACTCAGTGGCAGGAGGACTTAAAGAGATTATGACTGTTTTGCCAAAAAATTCAAAGTGTTTTCTTTTAAATGAGACCAACCCCATGAAGATGCTGCAAAGGGTTGAAGAACAGCTTTTGATTTACTTTGGGTACCGTATTTTTTGGCGTTTTTAGGGAAATTGACCAGAGTGCAAGGGGTTAATACCACACCATTTACTTGACTGTAGTGATGTGTGGGTAAAGACCAAGGAGCATATGGTAAATGAAGAACATACAGAGCCTTTAATTGTTTATTTATTTATTTTCTAATTAATCTAGATAGAATGATAAAATTAGCTCTCCACAATACAAGCAGGTTCCCTATGTACTGCTGTGACTGAATATTGTATGTATTTTTTGTGTTTTACTGGATATACCTTAATACTGCCACTTAGTGTTTTTTAACTGACATGAGTTCCGTTCGGTGACATCATACACATATCCTCTATGCATAAATAGAGTCCTGTTAGCTTCCAGTACCCTGTCTTCTCCTCTCCAAATTAGTTTGTTTTTGTGATTATTAATGGCAGACAAACAGCAAACATTTTTTTATTATTCTTTTAATGTCTGTTTTTTTCCACTACCAAGTGGGTTGGAGGAGTCGCTACAGTAGACATCAATGTATCTGCCGTAGCGTTATAGATTGGAGAAGAGTTGTTGTTTTGGGGTTTTTTTTACGCCGGATGCCCTTCCTGTTACAACCCTGCCCATTTATATCCAGGCTTGGGACCGGCCCAGGAAGCACACTGGCTTGTGCACCCACTGTGGCTGGGTAACAATCCCTCCTCCATTCCATTATTGCTGAGCACCAAGCTGGATGGCAGGAAGTTCCATTTTATGGTCTTTGGCATGACCCGGCCGGGACTTGAACTCTGGCTGTGGGGCGGATGCTCTACCTCTCAGCCACCACTCCGGAGCTGATATTAGTTTAAAAAAACTGTATTCAAGTAAAAATCTCTTTATTTTATGAAGCCCTCTTAATTACTACAGTGCTGGGTTCAGGTAATGTGCAGCAGAGATCCCTAAATCTAATCTGACATCCCAAGAAAGCAGTAAAATATGCATTTGTGGGTGTCTCTGTTATATTATAACCAAGCCTTATGCTATGAGCGTCATGTGTGACCAAATAATCATTACAGACCCTGATAAAGCCCATAGTGTCACGACTCGCCGCTCATCATCTGCCTCAGCTGCGCGCACACCTGCGCCTCGTCAGCCGCGAGCTATTTAGCCCACTCAGCCCTGTGCAGCGGTCTGGAGCCGTCTGTTCGCATCGGCACTTCTTCGCAGCTGCATCGTCTCCAGAACAACTGCAAGACTACGCTTCTACGTAAGCATTCCATGCACAGGTGGATTCCCTGGCGGCGGACACCCCGTCATCGCCATCCTACCCTCACCATCGTCACAGGCTCTGCAGGATGCTGTCTTCTGGGCTTCTCCCTTGGCCAACGCCAGCCACCTGTCATTCACAAGTAAGCGGAACACGACTCATAATCCCTGTCTTGGTGTGGTGCCCTTTACCCCTGTCCTCTGCTCTCTCCATAGGGTTGCCCGGCTGTACAGTGCACCGCTCTGTTTCCTGTGCATCAGCGTTCACCCTCATCACATATACATATCTCACACATCCATCCATACACGCCTGCTTGTTGAATAAAGCTGTTAAATCTATCCTGAGCCTGCGTGCGTGTTTCCTGAGCCGGACATTATGTCAGTACGGCTCCAGCAGAGCAGCTCAGCAGACAGCGGGCTCGCACGCCGTCTTTCCACCCTCGAGGCTCGGGTGGATTTAATTGCCCACCAACAGCAGGTGATATTGAATCAATTGGTTAACATCACTCACCGGTTAGACCGCTTGGACCCCCAGCAGGCGTTCCCCTCGGCTCGTCAGGGAGGGGTAGCTCCTGCCGCTCGGTGGCCTCCTGGAGGGGCGAGCGTTAACTTGGGCTTATGCCGTTATGGCGAAGCCCAGTTACGCAAACCTCTCCTACAGCCAGTTCATGCAGAGCTTTCTCAAGGTTTTTGATCATTCCCGGCGTGATAGCGTCCTCACTGACCGTCTCCTTGGCCTCCAACAGGGAAGCCGGTCAGCGGCGGATTACGCTATCGACTTCCGGGTCGCAGCGGAGGAGGTAGGCTGGGGTGAGGCGTCACTCTGTGGTATCTTCCTCCGCAGCCTCAGCTCTGGTCTGAGGGATGAGCTGGCTGGTCGAGACCTTCCGGAGATGCTCTCGGGGCTAATCTCCTTAACTATTAGCTTGGATAACAGGCTGCGTGAACGATCCACCGAGCGGAAGTTAATCGGCCACTCGCGTGGAGGCTCCGGCCGCACGCCTCAAGCTCGCCCCCTGGCGTTACCTCCTCCGGAGTCTTCCGAGGAATTGGAGGCAATGGTGGTCAGTCGGTCAAGGCTCCCCCTAGCGGAGAAACAGCGCCGCCGGGAGTTGGGCCTCTGCATGTATTGCGGAGGTAATCAACATACCATGGAGCATTGCCCGGAGAAGCCAAACGGGGTGGTCCGCGAGTCACTGTAGGGGGCCTCGCGGACTCTGACCGGTCAAATCCCCTCACTAGTCTATCACTGCCCATTCGATTTTGTCACAATGCCACGGGGCACCTCACACACGCACTGGTGGACTCAGGAGCAGAGCAGAGCTTTATTTCAAAGAGCCTGGCAACCCAATTGGGCATCCCCTGCCACCCTCTGGCCGCTCCTCTCAGCCTGGTCACCCTCTCCCGTGCGCCCCTTGGACAAGTGACTCATCGCACCCAGCCGGTCCCTGTTATCATCTCAGGTAACCACCGGGAGGATCTCACCCTGTACGTCCTGTCCTCCTCTGTGTCGCCTGTCATCCTAGGTTACCCCTGGTTGCGCCTGCACAACCCTGTGCTGGATTGGCAGACAGGAAGAATCGCTGCCTGGAGTTCCTTCTGTATGGGTACCTGCCTACAGTCCGCAGCCTGCGCCCCGTCCTCTCCCCCTCCGGCCAAGGACGCCGCGCCTCCGGATCTCACTCTGGTGCCCTCGGAGTTCCATGACCTGGGTCTCGTGTTTAGTAAGTCCAGGGCGATGTCTCTTCCTCCTCACCGGCCCTACGACTGCGCTATCAACATCCGCTCGGGGGCGCCCTTGCCATCCGGACGCCTCTACAGCCTGTCAGCGCCGGAGTGAGAGGCGATGGATAGCTACATCAAGGAGTCACTCAACACGGGAATCATCCGCCCCTCCTCGTCTCCGCTCGGCGCAGGGTTCTTCTTCGTCTCTAAGAAGGATGGGTCACTCCTCCCCTGTATCGATTTTCGGGCCCTGAATGACATCACGGAGAAGGACCGTTACACCCTGCCTTTAATGGACACTGCCTTCCACTCCCTCCAGGGGGCGACCTGGTTCACCAAGTTGGATCTCCGCAGCGTGTACCACCTCGTCCGGATCCGGGAGGGGGATGAGTGGAAGACGGCCTTTCGAACGCCTAGTGGTCACTTCGAGTATCTGGTGATGCCGTTTGGGCTGACCAACGCCCCCGCTGTGTTTCAACGCCTCATCAACGACATCCTGCGTGATTTCCTTGGCCTCTTCATGTTCGTGTACCTGGATGATATCCTCATCTTCTCCAGGTCACGGGAGGAACACCAGGTCCACGTGAGGCGGGTCTTACAACGACTGCTGGAGAACAGGCTGTACTTCAAGGCCGAAAAGTATGAATTTTACGCCAAGACCACTTCCTTTTTAAGATTCGTAATCTCACACAACCAGGTCCTTCCCGACCCGGCAAAGGTCAAAGTGGTAGTTGAGTGGCCCACGCCGACCTCTAGGAAGCAGGTACAACAGTTTATTGGGTTTGCCAACTTCTACCGCCGTTTTGTGCCCAATTTCGGTGCCATCGTTGCCCCGTTGACCCGTCTCACTTCTCCCAAAAACCCCTTCCGGTGGACCGAAGAGGTCGCAGCAGCGTTTCAGGCGTTGAAGACGGAGTTCTCCTCCTCCCGAGTCCTGACCCAGGTTGACCCCGCGCTGCAGTGTTTGGTGGAAGTTAACGCGTCTGATACGGGAGTGGGGGCGGTGCTGTCCCAGCGATCACCCACCGACGGGGTCAAGCGACCCTGCGCCTTCTTCTCATGGCGTCTGTCTCCGGCCGAGCGTAACTACAACGTCGGGAACAAGGAGCTTCTCACCATCAAGCTCGTCCTGCAGGAGTGGCGCCACTGGCTGGAGGGGGCTGCGTTGCCGTTCGTGGTGCTGACGGACCACAAGAACCTGGAATATCTAAGATCTGCCAGACGTCTGAATACCCGCCAGGCGCGCTGGTCCTTGTTCCTCGCCCGGTTTCGTTTTACCATCACCTACCGCCCTGGTTCTAAGAACGGCCTGCCCGATGCCCTGTCCAGGCAGTTTGTCCCCGAGATGTCAGAGGAGCCGGGTCATACCATTCTGCCCAGCTCGTGTGTTGTGGGGGCAATTTCCTGGTCCATCAGGGACAAGATCCAGAGGGCGCAGGAGACCGAACCGGACCCTGGCGGCGGACCGGAGGGGAAGCTGTTTGTTCCATCTACTGTCCGGGGGGAGGTCATCCATTGGGTTCACACCTCCAAACTCGCCTGTCACCCTGGTGTTTCCCGGCTAGTGGATCTCCTCCAGCGTTTCTTCTGGTGGCCAGGTCTTCAGAAGGATGCCACCAACTACATCCGGGCGTGCCCTGTGTGTGCCACCGGCAAGTCAGGAAACTCTCCCCCCACAGGTCTGCTCCAGCCCCTGCCGATCCCTGGCAGGCCCTGGTCCCACATAGCCCTCGACTTTGTCACCGGTCTCCCGGTCTCCAACACCTATGACTCTGTGCTGACCATCGTGGATCGTTTCTCCAAGGATGCCCAATTCGTGCCACTCCGGGGCCTCCCAACGGCACGGGAGACAGCGGACCTTCTGGTTCAACACGTGGTCAGGCTGCACGGGATACCGGTGGACGTTGTCTCTGATCGGGGGCCCCAATTTGTCTCAGAGGTATGAAAGTGTTTCTGCAACTCCCTGGGGGCCACGGTAAGCCTCTCCTCCGGTCACCACCCGCAGTCCAATGGGCAGTGTGAACGGGCCAACCAGGAGCTGGAAGCTGCCCTACGCTGCGTCACTTCCTCCAACCCGTCTTCCTGGAGCGCGCACCTGGCCTGGGTAGATTATGCCCACAACTCGGCACAGTCTTCTGCCACAGGGATGTCCCCCTTCAAGGCGTCCTTGGGATACGACCCACCATTGTTCCCGGAGCAGGAGGGTGAGCTGGCCGTTCCATCCATCCAGGCGCACCTGAGACGTTGTCGGAGTCTGTGGACCAGGGCGCGCGATGCGCTTTTACGCACGGCGACGCGCAACAGCACCACGGCGAATCGCCACAGGAGACCGGCCCCTGCCTACCAGGTGGGCCAACGAGTCTGGTTAGCCTCTCAGGACATTCACCTCAAGGCTGAGAAGAGGAAGCTGGCCCCACGCTTCATTGGCCCCTTCACCATCTCAAAGATCATTAACCCGGTGGCTGTGCGTCTGGCCCTCCCCCCCTCCCTCTGCATATGTCCCACCTTCCACGTGTCTAAAATCAAGCCCGTGGTCTCCGACCCCCTCTGTCCCCCGCCCGCGGCGCCACCCGCACCTCTGATGATCGACGGCCACCCGGCCCGGAGAGTCGCTTCCATCATGGAGTCCCGGCGCCGAGGTCGCGGGCTGCAGTACTTGGTGGACTGGGAGGGATTCGGTCCGGAGTGGAGGTCCTGGGTGCGCTCTTCCTTGGCGTTGGACAGGAGTCTCATCACGGAGTTCCACCGGGCGCATCCGGACAAACCAGCGCCAGGAGGCGCTGCTGGGAGGGGGAGTACTGTCACGACTCGCCGCTCATCATCTGCCTCAGCTGCGCGCACACCTGCGCCTCGTCAGCCGCGAGCTATTTAGCCCACTCAGCCCTGTGCAGCGGTCTGGAGCCGTCTGTTTGCATCGGCACTTCTTCGCAGCTGCATCGTCTCCAAAACGACTGCAAGACTACGCTTCTTCATAAGCATTCCATTCCCTTACCTTTTGCAAGTCTTCTCCCCTGTGCACAGGTGGATTCCCTGGCGGCGGACACCCCGTCATCGCCATCCTACCCTCACCGTCGTCACAGGCTCTGCAGGACGCTGTCTTCCGGGCTTCTCCCTTGGCCAACGCCAGCCACCTGTCATTCACAAGTAAGCGGCACACGACTCATAATCCCTGTCTTGGTGTGGTACCCTTTACCCCTGTCCTCTGCTCTCTCCATAGGGTTGCCCGGCTGTACGGCACACCGCTCTGCTTCCTGTGCATCGGCGTTCATCCTCATCACATATACATATCTCACACATCCATCCATACACGCCTGCTTGTTGAATAAAGCTGTTAAATCTATCCTGAGCCTGCGTGCGTGTTTCCTGAGCCGGACATTATGTCACATAGTAGAAGTCAATGTGCAAGTGAAAAAAAAATTTCAATGTGAAAAAAGCTTATTGTATACTGTAATTCATGCTGTTGATAACTCATACTGTCATTCATTCATTCATGCTGTTGATAATGTTGATAGAGTGTGTGAGTGTGTGTGTGTGTGTGTGTGTGTGTCCTAATCAAAAAACCTGCTCAAGTATAAGACCACCAAAAAGGCTAAGGTTTTCATGTATATTTGAGACTATTCTGATAAATTTGTCAGATATTGCTCTTCAAATTGAGACCTTTTTCTTGTGAATTTATGAATTTTTTAAATCATAAATTTGTTTTTCCCCCACAGAAAATTTGACTGTTATATCATAAATGTGCTACTTTTGGATTTTTTAATGATAATTTTGCAACATTTTCCTTCATTTTGCAGCTTTTTATTTTTTTTGTGAATTTGCAGTTTATTTCCTTATATGTTTATCTGAAATAATCACCACTATGTGAAAATAAAGTGCAAAATATACACATGTACTAATGTGTAACTGTAACTGTGTAATATAATTCACATTGCATCATATACTGTAACAAAGCAGTAGACAGTAATAAATTAAACAGTTGCTAATCCAGAATAAAAGAACAATGATTTCTGCTCTGATTTAAATAAACTAAAATGTGTTCATTAAAATGTGTAAGGTTATTTCTGTCAATTGTCTATTGTTTTGTCTAGTTCTTTCTGTTAAGAACAAGTTATTACTGTATTTTTTTTAAAAAACTTTCGAAATCAGAAGTAACTCAGTATCACCAAATGTATTTAAAAAGTAAAAGTAATGTTTCTTTTTAATAATTTTGGTGCCAAACGACATGATGCTAGCTAACACCATTGAGCTAGCATTCCAGCTTGAGTCAGCAGATAAGTTAGCATCGGAACTAGGTGTGCGCCAACAGCAACAACAGCCAGGACAGTCACCGCTAACCAACGCAGTGGGCATGGAGGAATATGGGGACACGGCAGAGGAGTTCAAGGCGAACGCCGTGAACTGGAGGACCTCTTCGAGAGGCCCCACATGTAGTAGCTGTCGTTCCCCAACGCACTGGGAGAGAGCACGTTGTAAGAAGTGTGGAAGATTTAATCATTTTGCCAAGGTTTGCCGGTCACCGGAGCTGTAGACCCCACCAGGCAAACAAAACCACTCACCGGCAATGACTGTCCACACAGTAAGGCCAAGAATGCGATCTATACATTCAGCATGGTGGAAATGGACAATATTACTTTGCCGCTCCTGCTTGACACCGCTGCAGAGAGGTCAATGCTAAATTGGGCTAAGATGAAGAAATTTTTCCAGAAACCACAAAATTGACAAGAACCCAGCGGCGCTGTATGGGTATGGTGGTTACAGAGTTGGCAACGTAGGGACCATCACACTAACAGTCCACTACGCGTCAAGGGTAGTTACTGACTTTGTTTTTCAAGTGACTACACATGGAGACAACATATTGGGATGTGACCTTTTTCACCAACTGGGCTTCTCCATCCGCGACAGTAACCGACTCAGTTTGATGGACCATGGTAACTGGGACTCAACACACCCCGGTGACGGTGATATAGCATGGGATTAGATTGAAAAGGGCGACGCTGACAAGAAACTAACTACCCCGTGTGCACAGAAGGAGCGCTGTCCGGACGGGGGCAGTGGCTGGACTCACCTCAGATCCTCGCCCAGGTCCAGGAGTCTATGGTGGCTGCTGCGGAGTTGCAGGAGAGGAAGCCCACGCACACAGAGAACCCTGAAACACAATGACTTGGTACGGCTGTCATCTGCAATGATAGTGACACAGCACAACCGCATACATCAGGCAAGGGAGAAGAGGAACCAGACTGCTTCAGTATCCTCACTCAGCACCAGTCTACGGGAGCCATGGCTGAGCTGACAGGTGAACGGCCCGTAACAGTAAGCGACACAGGAGAGACGCCGGACGCCTTCAGGACCATGGCCAGCTTTGGCCTCCAGGGGCTGCTGCAGGGGCGTTGGGTGAAGAGTCTGTGACCAACACGATAACGACGGAGGTAAACGTAGCACCACCGCGATCTCAAGGGCATGTGAGACCGAGCAAAGCGCCTCTTCAAGTGATGGACTGGGTGCGAGTATGCACGGATGAGCAACCGTATCTGTGGCCAGCAAAATCACATTCTGCGAGACCGCGGACGCCCTTGAGGATCGTGGTGCAGCTGGGACCAGCATGCTTCAGATTAACAGATGGCTCAGTGCGGCACGCAAACCGTCTTCGGCACATTCGAGTGGCTGCTCCAGACAGCGAGGCTTCGCAGGAGTCGGTTGGTGCAGCGCGGGACCCGGGCCACAGTATTGTGAAGATTGGTTCCAGTCCAGGGGACCCAGCATCTCCAGGGGCGCATCCACTGCGGGCCCGCTACAAGGCCCCTCCAGCAGAACTGCCTTCCCCATGGAAGAAAAAAGTGACTGTTTAGATAGGAGCGCGGCTGGCAAACAAGTGGCAGAATCATCCACTCAGCTGTGTCGGGTTAAGCGATGGTCCATCCGCTAACCCTAGTTAGCAGTGTTGGGATTATTGTTTATGCCAAATTGGGGAGGGTCATAATTATTAAAGTGTTCTGTGTTTTTTTCCCGGGGGGGGGGAGTGAATGTTGTAAAGGGGTTTACAACAGAGAGCGGCGTGATGACGTAGCCAGCTGATACCGTCATCATGCCGACATACATAAGGGAGGAGCCGGCCATGTTATGCTCTCTTTTTTGCCGTCCCTCTCAGATTGGTACAGTCAGGAGCCGATGGCTCATTTGCATGTATTTAACCTGCATCATGTAATAAAGTTCGAGTTCCAGCACAGCTCTCCTCTCCGTTGGTCATTCCGGATTTCCAAACATAACAATACCGTATGGTTATTGATAAAGTTTGTTAATACTTCGACTCCAGAGATGTCGATCATTTTTGAATTATGCTATTTCAATGTGCCACCCTTTTCTGAGAATGTGCCCCACCCTGGCACCCCCATGAAAAATTTGGTAGACCTGTCCCTGGGCAGCTAGGCAACTTAAACTTGCCTACCTTGACAAAGGAGAGCTGCGTGAGCCAGATCCGAGTGGAGCAGAGCAGACCACTGCACAACGGGGCTCACAGCCAATGTACTGTGGACTAATAACGGACTAATAATAACGGACTTTAAAACATTCACTAAAAATGTTAAAAACTGGCTGAAAAATAAACAAGAATGTACTCATGTATGAATTATTTGTCTGCAAAGTGAGAGTGAATGAAGGGAAGGAATAAATGTGTTTGTTTATAGTGAGTGACGGAGGGAGGAAGGCCTGAAATAGGCAAATGTGAGTTATGTTATATGTGTTAAATGTGAGTCAGGCTGTTATATTTGTGTATTTATAATATTTATGTTAAATGTGAGTCAGGCTGTTATATTTGTGTATTTATAATATTTATAATATTTATAATTGTGTATTTATAATTTTTCTGCATTGATGTATGTGGTTATTGTGTATATTTTTTATCTTGATTCTTTTTTCTAAAGCCCATCCAGGGACAAGAGTTGCAAATTAGCTAATAGCTATACACTCTATGTGCAACACATCAGATTGATTGTCTTTGATTAATTGTCTATGTTTATTGCACTGTCCCTGTCAAATAAACTAATCTACTACTACTACTACTACTGCAAGCACTGCAATAATGTCAACCCGGCACCCAGCAGAACACAGAACGTGGAAAACTTACCTTGATTCTTATTCAGAGGAGCACACCAACACATAGGAGCCTCTCATGCCAAACAATGCACCACGCCAACAAACAAACTGTCCTGGGGAGCGGAAGGAAGTGGCCTGCTGGTGAGGATTGGCGTATATATATGCCACGTTCACCCACAGCGTCACTTCTCAATTAAGGGGCCACAACAGACAGGGGCATGAAAAGGATGAAAAAAAAAAAGAGGAGGTCTTGCTACACCTGTCTTAAACAAGCCATCATGATCAGAGTTTAGATAATGCGCTTCTATGCATTCAAGGGATGGGCAGGAGTGCTTTAGATTGGACTATCCAAAACACACCTCAGAATAAGTAGACCAGCCTCTTTTCTATCATGTGCCCGGGGGAAAATTTGTTTATGTATTGCTGTGATAAAGAAATTAACTTGGAAATGGCCATAAACGCATTCTGCATCAGTGACGACTCATTATGGACCACATCATTGTAATACGGCCCAAAGAGTGCAAAGTGTACAGTCAGAGCAAGATTCAGTGGCTCTCCTTTTCTTTATATTTTTGACTGCTCAGTTCCTGAATTGTTGTCTGTGGTTGGCTTTTGGAGATGTATCGATCCAGTTAAAGTCATTAAATGGCCAGAAGGTCAGCCAGCCTGCTCTGACCTGGCGTTAATCACTTGCTAATTGAGGGGCAAATGACTCTGATTTAGTTTCCTGCCATGCTTAGAGTGGCCCAGCTGCTAGACACGACCACCACTTCATTTCACTCATCTGTACACATCTCATTAAAGATGTTAACTGAATGGTAACGTTTGACACAAAGACGGACCATAGGTTAGAACCCCATCACAGATAAGACACTGTTGTGACCAAAGAATCAAAATGAGGACAGTCAGTCAAGCAGAAATGATAATTTGCTTATGTACAGTCAAATTTCTGTCATTGATATTCAAATTGAGGTTTTGCATAGAACTTGTTACTGCTGTGTTCCCTGCTGGTAAAGAAAAGGAAAGACTGTGATGTTTGTTTACTGCCTTTTACTTCAAAGGCAGTTTAGTTCTAAAAACAAACAACCAAAAACAGAAATAACACTTTACTGTCCCTTATCTTGCTTTGTGATGGCCACTCCAAAACGTTGACTTTGTGGGGGACCTAGACGTTATATTCTCCACTCAGACTGAATGGCACAGGAGGAGAGAAGCCGACCGGGGGGTCGGGACCGGACAGCGGAGGTGGAGAAGCTAAAGAACTGTTAGGCTGATGCGCCGGGCAGACTGTGGCTTCTCCACCGGACTGTATGTTAATGCACTGACAGGCTTTGTGATGACGTGCATTGTGATTGTGTGTATTGTGGTGTGAACCCCCAAGTCGCTACACAAGGCATGTAAGATATAAAAGAGAGATGCCCAGGGACCTGAGTTATTCTTGCTGACTTGTGGTTAGAGAAGAATAAAGTCCACGCTGATCCAGCTCACTGTCTTGCCTGCTCATTTCTCTTTACACTGGTGACCTTTGACGTAGAATGGAACTCGAGGCAAACACCCCGGAGACGACCCGGACTGGAAGCGCCAGCACCACGTGCACTGTTTCAGTCAAGCTCCCAGACTTTTGGCTACACGACCCAATGGCTTGGTTCCTCCACACCGAGGCCCAGTTCGCGCTCCGTGGAGTGACGGCAGATGACACCAAGTACCACTACGTGGTTGCAGTGCTGGACGCACGCACAACAAAGCAGGTGGAAAGCCTACTCCAATGGCCCCCAGCCCACGGCAAATATGACACTCTCAAGACCGCGCTGACCCAGCGCTACACGCTCTCAGACTGCGAGAGAGCGGAAAGGCTCCTGACGCACTTCGAGTTGGGAGACGGGTTGGCAGTCGAATTAATGGAGAAAATGTTGGCGTTGATGGGCACAGATGGCAAGCCGTTCCTATTTGCCCACCTTTTCCTCCGGAACCTCCCGACAGCAGCCAGAGTGGTCCTCGCCAATTCACCGCTGCTGGCCACGCAGAACTACCAGGCGCTGGCACAAGAGGTGGACCGGATTATCCTGGCGACCAGAACCTTTGCTGTGAATGCAGCGGCGTTGGAACCCAGTGAAACGGCCAGCGAGGGCGAGGAGCCATTGATGGTGGCCGCCGCGGAGGCCAAGACGCACCGGAGGGGCACGCTCTGCTTCTACCACCGCCGCTTCGGAGAAGACGCACGGTGATGCGTGCCACCGTGCCAGTTCAAGCGCTCAGGAAACATCAGGACCGGCAGTCGATAGCAGCTGCGACCGCCGGTGACACAACCTACCTGCTCTATGTGACGGACTCATGCTCGGGGAGATGGTTCCTTGTGGACTCCGGCTCCCAAACGAGCCTCATCCTGCCGTTCTACGCAGACCAGCTGGCTGGAAGTAGCGGCCCCGAGCTGGCAGCCGCAAACGGCTCAGACATTAAGACTTTTGGTGAGAGGACACTGACCATATCTTTGTACGGCCGTAACTACCAATGGTCCTTCGTCATAGCAGCTTGTAACTCACCCATTCCGGGTGCAGATTTCCTGTGTGCACATGGGCTATTAGTTGATGTGACTAACAGATGCCTGATTAACGCTATGTCTTTTGATTCTCTGCCCTGTACAGCTCGGGGAGCTGGGTCCACAACACTGGCCAACGTCACAGCTCCGGGGGTAAGTTCCACACACTACTCACCCAGTTCCCAGCACTCACGGTTCCGACATTTTCGGTGGCCGTCACTAAGCACGGAGTAAGATAAGATAAGCCTTTATTAGTCCCACAATGGGGAAATTCCAGGATTGCAACAGCACAGGGACAGCAACACTCAGAGCAACAATCAGAAGGCAAGAAAAAACAACATCTAGCAAACATATGTCCATATTACTATAAATGTATATATATAGACACACAGTGCAGAGCATTATGGCTGGTGGATGTGCAGCAGAAAGTCTAAGCTCTCTCTCCGCGGATGCAGCGGGCCAGCTGGAAGTCTTTGGGCATGATGGTGACCCCCTTAGCGAAGAAGAGACCACCAGGTGGGTCTCGCTGGTCTCCTGCAGAGCCATGACGGCGAAACTCAGGAAACGCAGGACGGTCTTGAAGTCCTGAGCGATCTCCCTCACCAGGCGCTGGACGGGCAGCTTACGGATGAGCAGCTCCGTGGATTTCTGGTAGCGACGGATCTCTCTCAGAGCCACGGACCTGTGACGGCGAGGCCTCTTCACTCTGCCGGTGGCCAGAGCACCTCTCCGAGCAGCCCTGGTGGCTAGCTGTCTCCTGGGGGGCTTCTTCCTCCAGTAGATTTTACGGGCGGTCTGCTTGGTTCTTGCCATCGCTCTTTATTATTCTGTCTTATATTTCTTTCACGCCGCCTAAACTCCAGCCCGGCACCCGCTTCGTTTTCGCTACAGCTCCCGGTATGTCGAGTTTCCCATTAGCACTGGGCGGCGGCCAAGTGCTAGCTAGCACTAGCTCCTCCCCGCTGTAACGTCTCCCGCTGCAAACCGTGGCTCCGTCCGCCGACCCGGGAGACCCCCGGGGCGATCCGTGCGTCCATGATATATATACAGAGTGAAAGGTGTAGAAAGAAGAAGGAAGATAAAAAAAAAGAGGCTGTTGCAACAGGCAGCCGACTCGTGTGGCGCCGCCGGTCCGGCAGAGCCGGAACCGGAAAGGAGTAGAGCACTTCATTACCACCACGGGGCCGCCCGTTTTCGCACAACCTCGGCGCCTGGACGCAGCTAAACTGGCCAGTGCGTGCGAGGAGTTCGCCAACTTGGAAAGGTTGGGCATCATCAGGTGTTCAAACAGCCCATGGGCATCCCCGCTACACATGGTGCCTAAAGCCGAGGGATCGTGGCAACCGTGTGGCGATTTCCGCAGATTAAAAAATGCCACAGTACACAATCGCTACCCAATCCCCCATATTCAGGATTTTTCCGTCCACCTCACCGGGGCACGCATTTTTTCCAAGGTGGACCTGGTCCACGGGTACCACCAAGTCCCGGTGCATGTAGAAGACATACCCAAAATGGCAGTAATAACCCCGTTCGGTCTTTTTGAGTTCCTACACATGCCTTTCGGGTTAAAAGGCACGGCGCAGACCTTCCAATGCATGATGGATGCTGTGCTGCACGATCTGCCTTTTGTGTTTCTTTACCTGGACGACATCCTGATGGCCAGCGCATCCGAGGACGAACACGTAGCCCACCTCAGGACGGTTTTCCAGAGGTTGGAAGAGCACGGGTTTATAATCAGCCCGGCGAAGTGCCAGGTCAGGGTTACAGTAATCGACTTTGTGGGCCACCGCATCTCACGGGAGGGCGTGATACCCTTACCGGACAAAGTGCGTGCAGTGGCAGATTTTCCCTGGCCTCAGACGGTCAGGGCGTTGCAGGAGTTTTTGGGAATGGTTAACTTTTACAACCATTTCCTCCCCAGCTCATGCAGCCATTGTATGCCGCGCTTAAGAAACGGAAACCGGTGGACAGCATTGACTGGACCCCTGAACGGGAGCAGGTGTTTTCCGATGCCAAAACAGCCCTAGCAAACGCCACACTACTGGCACACCCGGACCCGGTGGCTCGGATAGCGCTCACCAACGACGCATTGGACGTGGCCATAGGGGCCATCATGGAGCAGTGCATTGCCGGTTCTTGGCAGCCGTTCGCCTTTTTTTTGCAGGTCTTTGCGTGACAATGGGCATAAATACAACGCGTTCGACAGAGAGTTACTGGCTCTCCACCTGGCCATACACCACTTCCAGTTCTGGCTGGAAAAGCGCAGCTTCACTGCATTTGTGGACCACAAGCTGCTAACGTACGCTATGGCCAAGGTTTCGGAACCATGGTTGGCCTGGCAGCAGAGACAGCTGGCTGCTATCTCGGAGTGTACGACCGACATTCAGCATGTGGCTGGTAAACTCAACATGGTGGCAGACTGCCTCTTGCACGCATTAGTGGCCCCAGTCTACGTAGGGATAGATTACACTGCCATGGCCGCCAAGCAGGTCGGCGACGCGGACGTTTGCTCGTTCCAGTCTGGACCAACAGGGTTAAGGCTGGAGAGCAGAGTACTGCAAGACGGGGGGCCCCCCACTCTGTGATGTTTCCACAGGCCGCCCGCACCCGGTGGTTCCACACGCTTGGCGCCGCCGCGTTTTCGAGTCGGTTCACTCCCTGGTGCACCTGGGAGTGCGCGTGTCAGTCAAAACGGTGGGAGCAAAGTTCGTCTGGCCGTGCCTGTGCAAACAGGTGAAAGAGTGGGCTGCAGCCTGCGTAGCGTGCTGAGCCAAGGTGCACAGGCACACAAAGGGCCCCCTCAAGCCATTCCATGTCCCAGCTAAGAGGTTCGACCACGTTCACCTGGACCTTGTGGGGCCCCTCCCGCCATTGCAGGGGTTTACACACCTCCTGACAGTGGTGGACCGCACCACACGCTGACCCAAAGCGGTGCCGCTAGCTTCCACCACATCTGCAGAAGTTGCACACGCTTTTTTGGCCACATGAGTGGCACGCTTCGGCGCCCCTTTGGATATCACATCCAACAGGGGCCCGCAGCTCGTTTCCAACCTCTGGTCTGCAATGGCCCAGAGCCTGGGCATCACCATTCATCGCACGACCGCGTACAACCCCCAGGCCAACGGGTTATGCGAGCGTTTCCATAGGTTGCTTAAAGCAGCGCTCAGGGCTTTGCTTACAGACGCAAATTGGGTGGACCGGTTGCCATGGGTTCTGTTAGGGTTGTGTTCCGCACCGAAGGAGGATTTGGCTGCCTCCCCAGCAGAACTTGTTTTTTCCCAACCGCTGCAGCTCTCCAGCGAATTTTTGCCTGACAACCCTGCACCGAACACTGACCCATCCCCGCCTTCACTACGTAGCGCAGAGGCAGGGACGGTACCCGGCCTGGACCACCACTATTTTCCCTGTGTTTTCGTCCCAAGGACCTTGATGACATAATGTCCGGCTCAGGAAACACGCACGCAGGCTCAGGGTAGATTTAACAGCTTTATTCAACAAACAGGTGTGTCTGGATGGATGTGTGAGATATGTGTATGTGATGAGGGTGAACGCCGATGCACAGGAAGCAGAGCAGTGCACCGTACAGCCGGACAACCCTATGGAGAGAGCAAAGGACAGGGGTAAAGGGCACCACACCTGAACAGGATTAATGAGCAATGTGATGCTTACTTGTGGGTGGCAGGTGGCTGGCGTTGGCCAAGGGAGAAGCCCGGAAGACAGCGTCCTGCAGAGCCTGTGACGATGGTGAGGATTGGGTGGTGATGACGGGGTATCCGCCGCCAGGGAATCCACCTGTGCACAGGGGAGAAGACTTGGAAAAGGTAAGGGATGCTTACGATGAAGCGTAGTCTCGCTGATGATCAGGGTGTGATCCAAGCGCGAAGAAGTGCCGATGCGAACAGACGGCTCCAGACCGCTGCACAGGGCTGAGTGGGCTAAATAGCCCGCGGCTGACGAGGTGCAGGTGTGCGCGCAGCTGAGGCAGATGATGAGCGGCGAGTCGTGACAGTACTCCCCCCCCCCCCAGCAGCGCCTCCTGGCGCTGGTTTGTCCGGGTGCGCCCGATGGAACTCCGTGATGAGACTCCTGTCCAACACCAAGGAAGAGCGCACCCAGGACCTCCACTCGGGACTGAATCCCTCCCAGTCCACCAAGTACTGCAGCCCGCGACCTCGGCACCGGGAGTCCATGATGGAAGCGACTCTCCAGGCCGGATGGCCGTCGATCATCAGAGGCGCGGGCGGCGCCGCGGGCGGGGGACAGAGGGGATCGGAGACCACGGGCTTGATTCTGGACATGTGGAAGGTGGGACATATGCGGAGGGGGGGGGGAGGGCCAGACGCACAGCCACCGGGTTAATAATCTTAGAAATGGAGAAGGGACCAATGAAGCGTGGGGCTAACTTCCTCTTCTCAGCCTTGAGGTGGATGTCCTGAGAGGCCAACCAGACTTGTTGGCCCACCTGGTAGGCAGGGGCCGGTCTCCTGTGGCGATTCGCCGTGGTGCTGTTGCGCGTCGCCGTGCGTAAAAGCGCATCGCGCGCCTTGGTCCACAGACTCCGACAACGTCTCAGGTGCGCCTGGATGGATGGAACGGCCAGCTCACCCTCCTGCTCCGGGAACAACGGTGGATCATATCCCAAGGACGCCTTGAAGGGGGACATCCCTGTGGCAGAAGACCGTGCGGTGTTGTGGGCGTACTCTACCCAGGCCAGGTGTGTGCTCCAGGAAGACGGGTTGGAGGAAGTGACGCAGCGTAGGGCAGCTTCCAGCTCCTGGTTGGCCCGTTCGCACTGCCCATTGGACTGCGGGTGGTGGCCGGAGGAGAGGCTTACTGTGGCCCCCAATGCGTTGCAGAAACACTTCCATACCTCTGAAACAAACTGGGGCCCCTGATCCGAGACAATGTCCCTCGGTATCCCGTGCAGCCTGACCACGTGTTGAACCAGAAGGTCCGCTATCTCGCGTGCCGTAGGGAGGCCCCGAAGTGGCACGAAGTGGGCAGCCTTGGAGAAACGATCCACGATGGTCAGCACAGCGTCAAAGGTGTTAGAGGTCGGGAGGCCGGTGACGAAGTCGAGGGCAATGTGGGACCAGGGCCTGCCCGAGATCGGCAGGGGCTGGAGCAGGCCCGCGGGGGGAGAATTACCTGACTTGCCGGTGGCACACACAGGGCACGCCCGGACATAGTTGGTGGCGTCCCTCTGAAGACCTGGCCACCAGAAGGAACGCTGGAGGAGATCCACTAGCCGGGAAACACCGGGGTGACAGGCGAGTTTGGAGGTGTGAACCCAATGGATGACCTCCCCCCGGACTGTAGATGGAAGAAACAGCCTTCCCTCCGGTCCGCCGCCAGGGTCCGGTTCGGTCTCCTGCGCCCTCCGGATCTTGTCCCTGATGGACCAGGAAATCGCCCCTACCACACACGAGCTGGGCAGGATGGTATGACCCGGCTCCTCTGATGTCTCAGGGGCAAACTGCCTGGACAGGGCATCGGGCAGGCCATTCTTAGAGCCAGGGCGGTAGGTGATGGTGAAGCGGAACCGGGCGAAGAACAAGGACCAGCGCGCCTGGCGGGCATTCAGACGTCTGGCAGATCTAAGATATTCCAAGTTCTTGTGGTCTGTCAGCACCACGAACGGCAACGCAGCCCCCTCCAGCCAGTGGCGCCACTCCTGCAGGGCGAGCTTGATGGCGAGAAGCTCCCTGTCCCCGACGTTGTAGTTCTGCTCGGCCGGAGACAGACGCCGTTAGAAGAAGGTGCAGGGTCGCTTGACCCCGTCGGTGGGTGATCGCTGGGATAGCACCTCCCCCACTCCCGTATCAGACGCGTCGACTTCCACCAAACACTGCAGCACGGGGTCAACCTGGGTCAGGACTCGGGAGGAGGAGAACTCCGTCTTCAACGCCTGGAATGCAGCTGCAACCTCTTCGGTCCACCGGAAGGGGGTCTTGGGGGAAGTGAGACGGGTCAGCGGGGCAACGATGGCACCGAAATTGGGCACAAAGCGGCGGTAGAAGTTGGCGAACCCTATAAACTGTTGGACCTGCTTCCTGGAGGTCAGCGTGGGCCACTCAACCACCGCTTTGACCTTCGCAGGGTCAGGCAGGACCTGGTTGTGTGAGATTACGAATCCTAAAAAGGAGGTGGTCTTGGCGTAAAACTCACATTTTTCGGCCTTGACGTACAGCCTGTTTTCCAGCAGCCGCTGTAAGACCCGCCTCACGTGAACCTGGTGTTCCTCCCGTGACCTGGAGAAGATGAGGATGTCATCCAGGTACACGAACATGAAGAGGCCAAGGAAATCACGCAGGACGTCGTTGATTAGGCATTGAAATACAGCGGGGGCGTTGGTCAGTCCAAACGGCATCACCAGATACTCGAAGTGACCACTAGGCGTTCGAAAGGCCATCTTCCACTCATCCCCCTCCCGGATCCGGACGAGGTGGTATGCGCTGTGGAGATCCAACTTGGTGAACCAGGTCGCCCCCTGGAGGAAGTGGAAGGCAGTGTCCATTAAGGGCAGGGTGTAACGGTCCTTTTCCGTGATGTCATTCAGGGCCCGAAAATTGATACAGGGGAGGAGTGACCCATCCTTCTTGGACACGAAGAAGAACCCTGCGCTGAGCGGAGACGAGGAAGGACAGATGATTCCCACGATGAGAGACTCCTTGATGTAACTATCCATCGCCTCTCGCTCCGGCACTGACAGGCTGTAGAGGCGTCCGGATGGCAAGGGCGCCCCTGGGCGGATGTTGATGGCGCAGTCATAGGGCCGGTGAGGAGGAAGAGACATCGCCCTGGACTTACTAAAAACTAAAAACTAGACCCAGGTCATGGAACTCTGAGGGCACCAGAGAGAGATCCGGAGGTGCGGCATCCTTGGCCGGAGGGGGAGAGGACGGGGCGCAGGCTGCGGACTGTAGGCAGGTACCCATACAAAAGGAACTCCAGGCGGCGATTCTTCCCATCTGCCAATCCAGCACAGGATTGTGCAGACGCAACCAGGGGTACCCTAGGATGACAGGTGACACAGAGGAGGACAGAACGTACAGGGTGAGGTCCTCCCGGTGGTTACCTGAGATAATAACAGGGACCGGCTGGGTGCGATGAGTCACTCGTCCAAGGGGCGCACGGGAGAGGGTGACCAGGCTGAGAGGAGCGGCCAGAGGGTGGCAGGGGATGCCCAATTGGGTTGCCAGGCTCTTTGAAATGAAGCTCTGCTCTGCTCCTGAGTCCACCAGTGCGTGTGTGAGGTGCCCCGTGGCATTGTGACAAAATCGAATGGGCAGTGATAGGCTAGTGAGGGGATTTGACTGGTTAGAGTCCGCAAGGCCCCCTACAGTGACTCGCGGACCTCCCCGTTTGGCTTCTCCAGGCAATGCTCCACGGTATGTTGATTGCCTCCGCAATACATGCAGAGGCCCAACTCCCGGCGGTGCTGTTTCTCCGCTAGGGGGAGCTTTGACCAGCCAACCACCATCGCCTCCGATTCCTCGGAAGACCCCGGCGGAGATAACGCCAGGGGGCGGCCTTGAGGCGTGCGGACGGAACCTCCACGCGAGTGGCTGATTAACGTCCGCTCGGTGGACCGTTCGCGCAGCCTGTTGTCTAAACTAATGGTTACGGAGATTAGCTCCGAGAGCGTCTCCGGAAGATCTCGACCGGCCAGCTCATCCCTCAGACCCAAGCTGAGGCTGCAGAGGAAGATGCCACAAAGTGACGCCTCATCCCAGCCTACCTCCTCTGCTGCGACCCGGAAGTCGATAGCGTAGTCCACCGCTGACCGACTTCCCTGTTGGAGGCCAAGGAGGCGGTCAGTGAGGACGCTATCACGCCGGGAATGGTCGAACACTTCGAGAAAGCTTTCCACGAACTGGCTGTAGGAGAGGTTCGCGTAACTGGGCTTCGCCATAACGGCGTAAGCCCAAGTTAATGCTCGCCCCTCCAGAAGGTTACCAATATAGCCAATTTGGCTGTGGTCTGAGGGAAAATCCCCGGGAACGCGCAAAAACACCGACTCACACTGCATGATGAACCCCCGCACTACGCTGAGCTTCCCGCTGAAGCGGGCGGGGGTTGGGATAGGTGTGAGTCGGGTTGGCGTTCCCGCGGCAGACTGGCCAGCCACTGGAGCGGCGGGAGCTACCCCTCCCTGACGAGCCGAGGGGAACGCCTGCTGGGGGTCCAAGCGGTCTAACCGGTGAGTGATATTAACCAACTGGTTCAAGATCACCTGCTGTTGGTGGGCTATTAAATCCACCCGAGCCTCGAGGGTGGAAAGACGGCGTGCGAGCCTGCTGTCTGCCGAGCCGCTCTGCTGGAGCCGTACTGACATAATGTCCGGCTCAGGAAACACGCATGCAGGCTCAGGGTAGATTTAACAGCTTTATTCAACAAGCAGGTGTGTCTGGATGGATGTGTGAGATATGTGTATGTGATGAGGGTGAACGCCGATGCACAGGAAGCAGAGCAGTGCGCCGTACAGCCGGACAACCCTATGGAGAAAGCAAAGGACAGGGGTAAAGGGCACCACACCTGAACAGGATTAATGAGCAATGCGATGCTTACTTGTGGGTAGCAGGTGGCTGGCGTTGGCCAAGGGAGAAGCCCGGAAGACAGCATCCTGCAGAGCCTGTGACAATGGTGAGGATTGGGTGGTGATGACGGGGTATCCGCCGCCAGGGAATCCACCTGTGCACAGGGGAGAAGACTTGGAAAAGGTAAGGGATGTTTACGATGAAGCGTAGTCTCACTGATGATCAGGGTGTGATCCAAGCACGAAGAAGTGCCGATGCGAACAGACGGCTCCAGACCGCTGCACAGGGCTGAGTGGGCTAAATAGCCCGCGGCTGACGAGGCGCAGGTGTGCGCGCAGCTGAGGCAGATGGTGAGCGGCAAGTTGTGACACTTGAAGGATGCGTCGTTTGTGTTTGTCAGGCACGATGCCCACCGGACCCCGTTGCGCTTGCCCTACAACGGCCCGTTCAGAGTGTTGGAACCTGGGTCTAAACATTTTGTGGTAGACTTAGGGGGATGCAGAGGAACAGTCTGCATAGACAGGCTTAAGCCCACATTCGTATTAGCAGACGAGCAGGTGGTGTTGGCCCGAGCTCCTCAGCGCGGATGACCCCCACTGAGAGCTCCCCAGGTAAATGACTCGTCAGCTCAGTCACAATTGCATGGTGAAGATGTCCCCCCCCCCAATGTTCCCCCCACAGATGGACGCACCTCCAGGAGCGCCCCACTGGCACAGCAGCGCCTCGGAGCCGGCGACCCCCTGTTACAGCCGCTACGGACGTCGGCTGAAGCCCACAGGACATGAGGGTTAAGGCCCATTCTGAGTGTTCGGGTGGGGGATTTTGTGGGGGACCTAGACGTTATATTCTCCACTCAGACTGAATGGCACAGGAGGAGAGAAGCCGACCGGGGGTCAAGACGGGATAGCGGAGGTGGAGACGCTAAAGGACTGTTAGGCTGATGCGCCGGGCAGACTGTGGCTTCTCCACTGGACTGTATGTTAATGCGCCGACAGGCTTTGTGATGACGCGCATTGTGATTGTGTGTATTGTGGTGTGAACCCCCAGGTCGCTAGGCAAGGCATGTAAGATATAGAAGAGAGATGCCCAGCGACCTGAGTTATTCTTGTTGACTTGTGGTTAGAGAGAATAAAGTCCACGCTGATCCAGCTCACTGTCTTGCCTGCTCATTTCTCTCTACAACTTTGTTGTTCTTAAGCCACTTTGTAACTAATTTTGTGGTATGCATAGGATCATTGTCCATTTGGAAGACACATTTGCGCACGAGCTTTGACTTCCTGGCTGATGTCTTGAGAGCTTGCTTCAGTATTTTCACATAATATTCTTTCCTCATGAGCTGCCTGATTTTGTCTATCGGAGATAAAATCAGTCAGATCCTTCCCATCATTAATATAATACAGTAACAACTACAACTCCTCCAATCAACATTCATTTGGATGAGTTTACTCCAACTGACCTTTTAGTGTTAGATAAAATAGTTTCTTCATCCAAGCCATCAACTTGTCTACTAGACCAAATTATTTAACCAGTTTATTTAAAGAAGTGTTTACATTTCTTCAGATAATTAATTATTCATTAACATTAGACCATGTATTGCAGGCTTTTAAAACTGCTGTAAGTAAACCATTAGTTAAAAAGCCAACGCTGGATCCAGGAGTTTTAGCTAACTATAGACCAATTTCTATTCTGCCTTTTATTTAAAAAATCTTAGAAAGGAGTTGTTGCTACACAATTATTTGACCACTTGCAGGGAAATGGTTTATTTGAAGAGTTTCAGTCAGGGTTTAGTGAAGGTCACTAACCACCTTCTTATAGCATTTGATAATTTACTTGTTTCAGTACTGGTCTTTTTGGACCTTAGTGCAGCTTTTGATACTATCGATCATAATATTTAACTTGATAGATTATGACACCTTGTTGGACTTAATGGAACTTTTTTGCAGTGGTTTAAATCTTATTTATCTGATAGGTTCCAGTTTGTTTGTGTCAGTAATGAGTTTTCTTCAAATTCAAAACTCAGTCACGGAGTTCCACAGGGATCTGAGCTAGGCCCTCTTCTTTTTAGTTTATATATGCTTCTGTTAGGTAAATATTATTAGAAAAAAATCATAAATTTCCATTGTTATGCAGATGACACACAGTTATATTTGTCAATGAAGCCAGATGACAGTGATCAATTAACTAAATTAGAGGCATGTCTTAAGGAAATCAGAGCATGGAAGACTTGAAATTTCTTGCTATTAAATTCAGATAAGATTGAAGTCATTCTAGTTGGCCCCAGAAAACCTTAGAAATACTTTCCCAAACCAGACCCTTAGTTTGGATGGGGTTACTCTATTTCCTAACAGTTCTGTGGGGAACCTTTAAGTTATTTTTGATCAAGATCTGTTCTTTAATTCACATATTAAACTTGTTTCTAAGGCTGCAAGACTGCTTTTTATCATTTACGTGATGTTGCCAATATTAGGAACATCTTGTCTCTGTCACGCCTGAGCGCTGATTGCTATCCGCGCTCAGGTTGTCCAGTTTTCCTCCAGCTCCACCCCATTCCGGGCCTGGTTTTACGGCCTCCTCCGAGGCTCTAGTCTGACAGCGTCTTGGCAGACTTCCGGCTGTCAAACCCAGCTGCTCCGGGACAGCTGTCTGTTATTATTAATTACCTTCCCCGCTCCTGATTGGCTTCTGTCCCTCATTTAAGGGAGCAGCTGAGAATCACTCCTCGCTGCGACCTAAACGAAGGAAAGACGGACATCGTGTTTCCACGACTGGAGTTCCTACGCCCAACTCCAGTCTCCCCGTTGTCTCTGCTCTTCACCCTTCTGTAAGTGCTGCTGCCCAGCGTGTGTTTTCCCCTCGCTGTCTCTCTAGCCTTTCTCCCGGGTTAGAATGCTATTCAAGTTATTTTTTTTTTTTTGTTACTTATTTGTACCCGTAGGTAGACTTGGTTTGCAGTCTGGTGACAAGCCACCGGCTGCTGGTCGCTGCGTGCACGAGCACCCTAAACCTACATGTTTTTGGTGTGCGGGAGGAAACCGGAGAAATCCCGGAGTAAACCCGCGCAACATGGGGAGAACATGCAAACTCCACACAGCTCACTGTTGGTCGGGGGCTGGGATCGAACCCACGATCTCATGATCCCCGCGATCCCCCGGCCGAGGGTAAAACTGTGCTGCCACAGTGCTAAACCACTGCGCCACCGTGCAGCCCAAGTTATGAGTGTGTTTTTGCCCCACGTGGTGCTTTACTTTGTTATTTGTATGTTGAGTGTCCTTTATTAAAGTAACGCAAACTCACTGGTCACCTATAGCGTCTCCTTAATGGCTCGTGAGAGCCATTCATGACAGTCTCAGTGTGATACTGAGAAACTAATCCACACTTTTGTTAGTTCTAGATTAGATTATTGTCCGTCCATCCATCCATTCATCCATTTTCTACTGCTTTTTCAGGGGTCTGGGTCACAGAGGCAGCAGCTCAAGCAGAGAAGCCCAGACTTCCCTCTTCCCGGCCACCTGCTCCAGCTCTTCAGAGAGAATACCGAGGTGTTCCCAGGACAGCTGAGAGACAGTCTCTCCAGCGTGTCCTGGGTCTGCCCCGGGGTCTCGTCCCAGTGAGACCTGCCCGAAACACCTCAAGTGGGAGGCGTCCAGGAGGCATCCTGATCAGATGCCCAAACCACTTCAACTGGCTCCTTTCAATGTGGTTCTACTCTGAGCCTCTCCCGGATGACTGAGCTCCTCACCCTGTCTCTAAGGGTGAGTCCAGCAATCCTTGTCCAGCCGCTTGTATCCGCAATCTTATTCTCTCGGTCATTACCCAAACCTCATAACCATAGATGAGGGTAAGAATGTAGATTGACTGGTAAATCGATAGCTTTGGTTTAGAGCTCAGCTCCCTCACCGCCACAACAGACCAGTACAACGTCCGTATCACTGCAGATGCTGCTCCGATCCATCTGTCAATCTCTCGCTCCATTCTCCCCTCACTCGTGAATGAAACCTCGAGATACTTAAACTCCTCCACTTGGGGCAGGAGCTTGTTCCCAACCTGGAGAGGACAGTCCACGCTTTTCTGGCTGAGGACCATGGACTCGGCTTGGAATTGGACTTGGAGGTGCTGATTCTCATCCCAGCCGCTTCACACTCCACAGTAAACTGTCCCAGTAAGACCTGTAGGTCATTGCTCAATGAAGTCAACAGGACAACATCATCCGCAAACAGCATAGATGAGATCCTGTGGTCACCGAACATGACACCCTCCGTTACTTGGCTGCGCCTAGATATCCTGTCCATAAAAATTATGAACAAGATCGGTGACAAAGGGCAGCCCTGGTGGAGTCTAACTCTCACTGGAAACAAGTTCGACTGGGTGTTGGCAATACGAACCCAGCTCTTGCAATGGTCATAGAGGGACCAGATAGCTCATAGCAACAAGGCAAGGCAAGTTTATTTGTATAGCACATTTCGTGTACAAGACAATTCAAAGTGCTTTACATAAAAACATTAAAGTATTGGAGCAAGTTGCAAAAGTAATACATGTCATGGCCGCCAATTTGTTACACCTGTGTGTGCACCTGCCTGTCATCATCCTCTGCCTATTTATACAGTCAGGACCAGTGCTCGGTGCGGAGTCGTCTGTTTCTCTTCCCAGAAACCTGCTACACCAACCTTCGAGCTTCCTAGCCTTGGTGAGTTCTTCCACGTCAGCTTCCAAGCCATCTGCATACCCAGTCTGGGCCTGCGCCTCCTGGACCTACCTACTTCCAAGTACGCCACCATCATTCCTCCTTACTCTGTCTGCTTCCCCTGTGCACAGGCGGCGGACCCTTTTCTCCCTGGCGGCAGATTCACCTGCCTCCCACACCGGCATTCAGCTCTCCGGCTGTCCTGCGGGCACTATCCTCCTGGCTGCAGCTTCAGTGCTAACCTGGGCAACTCTCCACCACCTCCAACAGTAAGTGCTGTACTATCAAGTGTTGTTTGAGCCTTAATTACATCTAATGCTCCTCTGTCTCTTCCCAGGGTTGCCAGGTCGTATGGTGCTCTGCTCGCCCCAGCTGACTCACCTGCTTACACCACACACACACAACCACGCATACACGCACCCACTCACTCCATTATACTCATCCATCCATCTTCCGCTTAATCCTTTTCGGGTCACGGTGGGGGGGGGGCTGCTCAATAAATGATTAATTGTATCTGTCTTGAGTCATGTCTGCTTTGTGGGTCACTAGAACCATGTCAGTACATAAGAATTTAAATGCAAACTCAGAAGTAAATTAAAGAAAAAAGCCGGCTAAAATATAATACTGTGGCACACATATATGCAAATATGTTGGTTTCAGATGCTCCACAGATATATCACTGTATGCTTACTGTATACTTCACGTCTCAGGGGAACAAAGGGACTGAGCCTTCTAGAGGTAACGGGAGGGTGTGAGATTTGGCCTTTTGTTTCAAGGAGATGGCCTTGAGGGATTTCCTGACCACCGGAGACTAGGAGGTGGATGGTGTTAAGATCGGGGGAAGTTACATTGTGGCTGGGATTAAGTACCATGTGACTGTATGTTTGATTAAGCACCATGTGATTGTATATTTGATGTCCTGGTATAAAAGGACAGATGTGAGAAGATTCATCCTCTTTTTCTGCTTTTGAATGTTGGAGAATGTCATTGTGAATAAAGCTGAACCTGAGGAATACACTCAGTCTCGTCCTTCACAACTCTCCACACTGGTGACCTTACGACGAAGCATGAGCAGAAGTAATTCTCCTGAGCCGGACTCGTCAGAATCCAGCCTGACGAATGCCGCCACGTTCCAGCTGCCGGACTTCTGGCAGAACAGTCCGCGCTCCTGGTTTAGCGCGGTCGAGGCGCAGTTCAACCTCCGGAGAATTTCGAGAGACGACACAAAATTCTACCATGTGGTGGCGAAGCTGGACAACCACACAGTCCAGAGGGTGGAGAACCTGGTCAACCACCGATCGGACAGCGACAAGTACGGCACACTGAAGGCTGCGCTTATCAGCCACTTCACCCCCTCGGTGCAACAGCGAGCAGAGGGGCTCCTGGCGTTGACGGAGTTTGAGAACGACAGACCCGCAGACCTGATGGGGAAGATGCTGAGGTTGAGAGACTCCGATGATGACAGCTTTAGCTTCACCCACCTTTTCCTCAGGACCCTACTGTCAGCGGTGAGAGTGACCCTGGCCGGTTCACCGCTGTTGGCCCGACAAGACTACCACGAGCTGAGCCAGGAGGCGCAGCGACTCGTCGACGCCCACAAACGGAGCGCAGCTTCGGCCGCAGCAGCAGAGCTAGGTGCGACGTCCGGAGACGGCATGGGGTCAGAGGCTGCAGCACCAGACTCACCGACGACGGCAGCAGCAAGGGCCAGGCGACACGGAGCGGACGACGTCCTTTGCTTCTACCATCGCCGTTTCGCAGAGAGGGCACACAAGTGCATCCCACCGTGCCACTTCAAGCGCTCGGGAAATGCCAAGGCCGGGGGTCGGTAGCAGCCGCGGCCCTCGGAGAAGAGAACAAGCTGCTCTACCTGAAGGACGCATGCTCGGGGAGGCAATTCCTTGTGGACACAGGCTCACAGCTGAGCTTCATCACGCCTTCCTACGCGGACCGGCTGGCGCCTTCCAGTGGTCCCCGGGTGACAGCAGCGAACGGCTCGGCGATTAAGACCTTCGGTGAGAGGACTCTGCTTCTGTCTTTGCAGGGCCGTACATTCGAGTGGACTTTTGTTGTAGCGGCAGTCAATTTCAACATGTTAGGGGCTGATTTTTTGTGCTCACATGGTTTATTGGTTGATCTTGCTAACAGACGCCTGGTTAATGCACTCTCCTTTTATTCTATTCCCTGCACAGCTCGAGTGGCCCCGCCAACTGCACAAGCCAACGTCACAGCTGCGGGTGGTAAGTTCCACACACTCATCACTCAGTTCCCAGCACTCACGGTCCCAACGTTTTCGGCGACAGTGGCTAAACATGGAGTGGAACATTTTATTACTACCACCGGCCCACCAGTTTTTGCAAAAGCTCGGCGCTTGGACTCAGCTAAACTGACCATAGCGCGCGAGGAGTTCGCCAACCTGGAAAGACTGGGCATCATCAGGAGGTCGAAGAGCCCCTGGGCTTCGCCGCTCCATATGGTCCCAAAGGCTGATGGCTCGTGGTGACCTTGCGGTGATTTCCACAGGTTGAATAACGCTACAGAGCACGACCGCTATCCAATCCCGCACATCCAAGATTTTTCGGTGCATTTGGTGGGGGCGCGCATTTTTTCTAAAATAGATTTGGTACACGGTTACCACCAGGTTCCAGTGCGCGCTGAGGACATACCCAAAACAGCGGTAATAACTCCTTTCGGGCTTTTTGAGTTTTTGCGCATGCCGTTTGGGCTTAAAGGCGCAGCGCAGACGTTCCAACGCATGATGGATGTGGTTCTGCGCGACTTCCCCTTCGTGTTCGTCTACTTGGACGACATATTGGTAGCCAGCGCGTCCGAAGACGAACACGAAAACCACCTCACAGCAGTTTTCCGGAGGTTGGCAGAGCACGGGTTAATAATCAACCCAGCGAAGTGTCAGTTCGGGGTGGCGCAGATTGATTTTTTGGGGCATCACGTCTCTCCAGAAGGAACGGTTCCTCTGCCCGACAAAGTGTGCGCAATAACAAATTTTCCCCAACCACAAACGGTCAAAGCGTTACAGGAGTTTTTGGGAATGGTGAATTTTTATAACCGTTTCCTCCCTCGCGCAGCGCAGCTCATGCAACCATTGTATGCTGCACTAAAAAAACAAAAACCCACAAACAAAATCGAATGGTCTCCGGAGCGGGAGCGCGCATTCGCTGAAGTCAAAATAGCCCTGGCAAACGCTGCGTTGTTGGCACATCCAGACCCAATGGCCCGCATAGCGCTCACTACTGACGCGTCAGACGTGGCCATAGGAACGGTCGTGGAACAGTATGTAGCAGGAGCTTGGCAACCACTCGCCTTTTTCAGCAGGACCTTGCGCGATAGTGAATGAAAATACAGTGCATTCGACAGGGAGTTGTTAGCTCTCCACTTGGCCATTCGCCATTTCCAGTTTTGGCTGGAGGGACGCAGTTTCACCGTGTTCGTGGATCACAAGCCGCTGACTTTCACGATGGCCAAGATTACAGAACCGTGGTCGGGCCGGCAGCAGAGACAGCTGGCCGCCATCTCGGAGTTTACTACCGATATCCAGCATGTAGCGAGTAAACTTAATGTAGTGACGGACTGCCTCTCGCACGCCGTGGCGGCTCCAGCCCGCGCAGAGGTAGATTTTGCAGCCATGGCCGCGGACCAGGTTAGCGACGCGGAAGTGCGTGCGGCCCCAGTCCGCGTAGGGATAGATTATGCAGCGATGGCCGCGGATCAAGTTACCGACGCGGACATGTGCGCGCTCCAGTCTGGACCAACAGAGTTAAGGCTGGAGAACAGGGTGCTACAAGATGGTATGCACCCCTAATCTGCGATGTCTCCATGGGACGACCGCGCCCGGTGGTGCCGACCACGTGGCGCCGCCGCGTTTTTGACTCGATTCATTCTCTGGCGCACCCAGGGGTGCGCGCGTCGGTCAAAATGGTAGAAGAGAAATTTGTATGGCCGTGCCTGCGCAAGCAAGTCAAGGAGTGGGCAACAGCCTGCGTGGCTTGTCAGCGAGCCAAAATACACAAACACACTAGAGCTCCCTTGGAGCCTTTTCACATCCCGGCTAAGCGATTCGATCACGTGCATGTCGACCTCGTAGGCCCCCTCCCGCCGTCACAGGGGTGCACACACCTTTTGACAATGGTGGACCGCACCACGCGTTGGCTGGAAGTGGTCCCACTGGCATCAACCACAGCCGAGGAGGTGGCGCGCGCATTTCTAACAGCATGGGTAGCACGTTTCGGAGTTCCGTCGGACATTACGTCTGACAGAGGTCCTCAATTTGTTTCCGAGCTCTGGTCAGCGATGGCCCGCAGCCTGGGGGTAACGATCCACCGCACTACCGCGTACAACCCGCAGGCTAATGGTTTATGTGAACGTTTCCATAGGTCATTGAAAGCAGCCCTCAGAGCGTCGCTTACGGATGCAAATTGGGTGGACAGGCTACCATGGGTTTTATTGGGGTTGCGTTCTGCACCTAAAGAGGATTTAAAAGCCTCCCCAGCTGAGTTGGTTTTTGCGCAGCCACTCTGGCTGCCCGGGGAGTTTCTCCCGGATAATCCTGTGCCAGAGTGCCCCCCCGCTCAGCAGTTGCAGAGCGACACGGGAGCGAGCACGCTTCCTGGCCCAGTTCATCACAGCTTCCCGCGCGTTTTTGTGCCTAAAGCTTTAAAAAATGCGGAGTTTGTTTTTGTCAGACATGATGCACACCGCCCACCCTTACGCCCACCTTATGACAGACCATACAGAGTGCTGGAAACAGGGGACAAGCATTTTTTGCTAGATTTGGGGGGCAGGAAAGAAATGATTTGTATAAACAGGCTCAAACCCGCTTTTGTGCTGGCTGACGAAGTGGTGCAGTTGGCGAGGGCTCCTCGTCGCGGCAGACCCCCTAGAGAGCATTCCCCAGAACACCCACAGAGATTGACTAACAGTTCTAATCCTCAAACAGCAGCTCCACAGCGGGAAGACGCCGCGGGGGTGGTAAAGCCCGCTTACAGTAGATATGGAAGGCGACTGAGGCCCAAGCAACATTTGGACTGATGTGTAATAATGTGACCATGACTTGCAAACTGTATTACATTTGTTCCATCTTAGACGTTTGTGGGGGGGGGGGTCATGTGGCACACATATATGCACATATGTTGGTTTCAGATGCTCCACAGATATATCACTGTATGCTTATTGTATACTTCACATCTCAGGGGAACAAAGGGACTGAGCCTTCCAGAGGTAACGGAAGGGTGTGAGATTTGGCCTTTTGTTTCAAGGAGATGGCCTTGAGAGATTTCCTGACCACCGGAGACTAGGAGGTGGATGGTGTTAAGATCGGGGGAAGTTACATTGTGGCTGGGATTAAGTACCATGTGACTGTATGTTTGATTAAGCACCATGTGATTGTATGTTTGATGTCCTGGTATAAAAGGACAGATGTGAGAAGATTCATCCTCTTTTTCTGCTTTTGAATGTTGGAGAATGTCATTGTGAATAAAGCTGAACCTGAGGAATACACTCAGTCTCGTCCTTCACAACTCTCCACAATACGACAGAAATAAAAAATTACAGTGCATTGTAGGAGATTAACGGCAGCGCAGTGGCGGAGTGGTTAGCACTGCGGCAGCACAGCAGTTCATCCTTGGCCGAGGGATCCTGGGTTCGATCCCAGCCCCTGACCAACAGTGATCTGTGTGGAGGTTGCATGTTCTCCCCGTGTCTGCGTGGGTTTACTCCGGGATTTCTCCAGTTTCCTCCCACATGCCAAAAACATGCAAGTTAGGTTAATTGGCATCAAACGGGGGATTCTAAATTGTCCTTAGGTATGAATGTGAGAGTGAATGGTTGTCTGTCTCTCTGTGTTGGCCCTGCAATGGACTGACGATCTGTCCAGGGTGTACCCTGCCCCCGCCCAAAGATGCTGGGATAGGCTCCAGTCCCCCCACCACCACCACCACACACGCGACCCGAAAAGGATTAAGCGGAAGAAGATGAATGAATGAATGTAGGAGATTAACAATTGTTCAACTGAAAGGCCATGGCAAATAGGAGAGTTTTTAACCTGGATTTAAAGCAGCTGAGAGTTTCAGCAGCCCTGATGCTTTCTGGGAGTTTGTTCCACATATGAGGGGCATAAAAACTGAACGCTGCCTCACCATGTCTGGTTCTAACTCTGGGCACACATAGTAGGCCTGACCCTGATGATCTGAGGGCTAGCAGAACTGACATGTATTTTGGCCCTAAACCATTCAGAGCTTTATCAACCAACAGCAGTATTTTGAAGCCTATTCTTTAATAGACATGAAGCCTTAGCTTCATTGATTACAGCTGAGTACTAACTTTGAGTCTTTCTTCTTTGGCTCCAAAAACTATTAGTTCAGTTTTGTCTTCATTTAACTGAAGAAAGTTCTGGCACATCCACTCTTTAATTTGACTAATGCATTTGATTAGGGTTTTAATTGGACTATAGTCTCCTGGTGAGATGGTTATGTGGATTTGTGTGTCATCTGCATAATTATGGTAATATATTTTGTTGTTTTTTTATGATTTGAGCTAGGGGGAGCATATAGATGTTGAAAAGCAAAGGTCCCAAAATGAAACCTTGGGGAACTCCACAGGTTATTTTTGTTCGCTCAGATTTGTAGTTACCTATTGACACAAAATAGTCCCTGTCTTTTAAATAGGACTCAGACCAGTTAAGTGCTGTACCAGAAAGTCCCACCCAGTTTTTTAGCCGGTCTAGTAAGATCATGTACAACGCTTGGACAATTTAAACAAAAACTAAAGGAAGAAATACTCCAAACATATTATACAAAATGACATGTAAAATCACATAAGAATTACCGTATTCAGTCTGTGTTGTGCTGTTGCTTAGTTGTTGCTTTTTTTTTGTCACGTTTTGTCTTATCTTTGTTCTGAATCGCTCCTGTTTTGTTTTTCTTTGAAATTCTTGGATGGAATATGGGTGGGCAATATAAGCTGCGGCTTCAGCCATCACACATTTTGGATAACTTATCTTGAACTGTATAATCAGGGGAGTTATTGTTTAATTTGACCTTGTTAGATTTTTTTCCCCTTTGTTATATAATTCTGTTCCTTTCTTTTAATCTTTACTTTTAATCTATCCAAAATAAAGATTCATTCATTCATTCATTCATTCATGTTATGGTTGACCATGTTGAATGCAGCACTGAGGTCCAGTAGAACCAAGACTGAAATGTTGCCATTATCTGCATTGGAGTGGATGTCATTAAGGACCTTAACTAGAGCTGTCTCAGTGCTGTGGTGTGGCCAAAAACCTGACTGGAAGACATCAAAACAGTTATTTAATGTCAGGAAGTTGTACAATTGTTGAAAAACAGCTTTTTCTATTATTTTACTAAGAAAGGGGAGGTTTGATACGAGCTGTTCATGAGTGAGGTGTCTAGGTTGCTCTTTTTTAGAAATGGCTTGATAACAGCTGTTTTTAAGCACTGAGGGAAAACACCTGAATGTAGAGACATATTTATGATCTGTAGTAGATCTGAGGCCGTACAATATGAAACGTTTTTTAAAAAAACCCTGTTGGGAGGGTATCAAAGCAGCAGGTAGTGGATTTCAGGTGGTATATAATATCATCCAAGATTTTATTGTTGATTGGAAAAAACATTTTTTAATTTTTTTTCTTAGATCTAGTATACTTTATTGATCCCCAGAGGGGAAATTGAGGGCATCCACCAGCTGGATGGATGAAGCAGCCACGATACGGCGCTATCCCTTAACCATTCACACACACATTCACACCTAGGGCCACTTTAGAGTCTCCAATTAACCTAACCTGCATGTTTTTGGCATGTGGGAGGAAACCGGAGAAATCCCGGAGTAAACCCACGCAAACACGGGGAGAACATGCAAACTCCACACAGATCACTGTTGGTCGGGGGCTGGGATCGAACCCACAATCCCACGATCCCCCGGCCAAGGGTAAATTGTGCTGCCGCAGTGCTAACCACTGCGCCACCGTGCATGCCATGACTGCATCTGTCATGGTGTTTACATCTTTTCTATGTAGACATAGAGGAAGCACAAGTCCAGCATCTGGCATAGGAGCACTGACTGTCTAATTTTCTGAATTTTGTCAGTAAAGAAAAAGGCAAAGTCATTGCAGGCACAGTTGGATAGAAGTTCAGGAGCTACTGACACAGAGGTATTTGTTAGCCTGTCAACAGTAGTGAACAAGGTGCGTGCATTATTGTTTTTAGCAATGATGTCAGAAAAATATACTTACCTTGCATTTCTCACCTCCAAATTATAAATGCTCAATCTCTCATTATAGATTTCATAATGAACCTGTAATTTAGTTTTTCGCCACCTGCGTTCAGCTTTTTGACACTCTTTTTTCAGCTCTTACTAGTTTTGCATTTCTCCATGGAGGTTTCTTTTAAATACTGGTCACCTTCACCTTGATGGAAGCAATGGCACTGATAATATTTGTAATTTTACCATTGAAATTTTCCACAAGCTCGTTTACTGAAGATGGGGGGGGGGGGTGAGGAAGCGAAAGCTTGGATGAATGTTTCTCTGGTATTATCACTAATGTACCGTTTTTTGATGACCTTTGTCTGGATATTTCTGTTGACATTAATTGCCCTCTCAAAGAAAACACAAGAATGGTCGGACAGAACAATGTCCATAACCATAACCTTAGAGATGTTCAGACCTTTGGAGATGACCAAGTCCAGAATGTGTCCTCTGTTGTGTGTTTTTTCTGTTACATGCTGAGTCAGTCCAAAGTTATAATGGACACAACACAATTCTTTGATCCCTCTGTCCTGAGGGTTGTCATCATGAATGTTAAAATCACCAACATGTCATGAACTGAGCTTGGATGTTCTCCTAAGCTCAGTTTCATGGCTTTCCTCTGTATTCATATTTATCTGTGGTATCGTTATGCTCTTTTTGAGTTATTATATTGCCTTCCATTTTCCTTGTCTCGTTCAGCCTGTTTCGCCATGTCTTGTTTTATTTGCAATTTATGTCTGTTTTTGAGTGTGTTTATTTCTTGTATTGGTTCTGTGGACTGACACTGTCAGGCAGCATTTCTGGGTCTGCACTTTGTGTGGGCGTTGCCTGTCAGACTGCCAGTCCAATTACTCCCCTCTCATCATCACTAGCTGGTCCCAAGCACCATTATGATTTTCTCCTTCCCCTTGTTCAGGTGCACTCACACCTGTGATCATTCACTTTGTCATCTGCCTGTATTTAATCTGCTCGTGTTCATTATTTCCTCGCTGCACTATTAGATGTCAACATGATTGACAGGATGTGTAGGATGGATTTTGTTTCTCTGTACATTTACCACCCTTTTTCTGCTACTTATTAAAACAGGAATTAAGAAACAAGCCTGATACGCCATAAGATACGCCATAACACCACCCACAAGAGACCACGAGGGACGTGGTCGAATGCTTTCTCCAAGTCCACAAAACACATGTGGACTGGTTGGGCAAACTCCCATGAATCCTTGAGGATTCTTGAGAGGATAAAGAGTTGGTCCAATGTGCCACAGCCAGGACAAAAACCACATTGCTCCTCCTGAATCTGTGGCTCTGTCACGATGGCCCTCACGGACCATCACAAGACGCCTCAGTCACCAGTGAGTTTGCAGTGATGTTTATTTACAGTGCAGGTTTAGACAGGCATAGGAATACATACAGTGAACAGGTGACGCCTGAGCCGGGGAGCACCCGATGCACCAGACGAGATAATAATTAAGGTAAAGTCACAACGAGCGTACCTTAACGACGGGACTGTTAACAGGCGGGTAACAGGGGATTCCCAAGTCCGTTAACCATGATGAGCAAGAATAACAGGAACACAACAGAGATTAACAGAACGTAGCAGAACATAACAGAGACTGCCGCGTTGGAGGACATTTAGCACCCGCTTATATCTCTGGCGGCTAATGACCCCAACGCAGCGCAGCTGCTCCTAATGACAGCGGCGCAGCAGCTGACTTTGACAGCAGGGAGCTCCCCCGGGCGCCTTCACAATAAGAGCCCGAGGAGCTGGAAGGAATCCTCAGCTGCCAAAGCCAGGGAAATAAGATATGAGACCCGAGTGTGGCTAGAACCGACACTCGGGTTATGACAGTACCTCCCCCTCGAGGCCGAGCTCTGAGCGGCCTGAGTAACACCCAAGCCCCCCCCCCCACCCCCCTAGGGCGGGTGGATGGGGCGCTGGCAGGAGGGAGAGAGACAAACAATGAGCACATAAATGATGAGACCAACAAGGCTATAAAGGTAGGGGGAGAAAAAAAACCATAATCCCCAAAAATGTGGGTAACCAGAATAAATTCAAAATAGGCAATATACCTTTTGGCAAATACAGAGTGACATAAGGTGGAAGAAAAAAAAAAAAACCCCACCAAACTCAGAAACAACATGGTGAGCCACAAAAACACAAAACAATCCCCCTCCCCCCCACACACCCCAACAGTCCCACAGACGAGATCAGAACCCCGGGAAGGGTGCAGTCCAGGCCCGGAGGGATGGGGGCAAAAGGTTCGGGGAGATGTCCGGCAACAAGAGGCCACAGAACAGGGAGGGGAAAACAGGACAGTTCGGGCGGCCTACCCCAGTCCCATGCTCGGGAGAAGAGAGTTTCAGGCGGCCGGAGCAGGTCGCCGCACAGGAAGACAAATAGGTCGGGGGGCCGACCCAGAGAACCAAACCAACGAGACAGTCCTTCAGGCGGCCGCCCTGCAACACCAGCCCACCAGAACCGTTGGGAAGAAGCAGCCGGTGGTCCCACTGAAAAGGGGGGAGATGAGGGGGAACCGGGCGAAGCGTTCGGGACCCCAACGGCCCCAGGTGGAGATGGGTAGCGCTCCTCAGGGAGACAAGGAGGATGACGGTGGAGATGAGGGTGACGAAGGAAACGAGCCTGTCCAGCATCCGGTGGCCGGGGATCTGCAGCTCCCTCACCGAACCTAGGACCTGCTGGTGCAGCACCCACGGTGGACCCCGATTGGGCCTCCGGAACCAAACCCACGGTGGACCCCAAATGGACCGGAACAGCACTCCCAGTGGACCCCAACTGGACCGGAACAGCACTCCCGGTGGACCCGGTCGGCGTAGCACCAGACTCGACCTCCAACCCCGAAACCGGAACCTCTGGTGCAGCAGGCGAGAGCAGCCCCTCGCCGGCGACCCTGGGAGAAGACTCACACAAGAGAGAAAACCTGGGATCAGGATCACCGGCAGCGCCAGAACCCGGCGAGATAAGCTCGGACGCAGCGGGCGGCTGCACCCGGCTCATCTCCCCTTAAGACAGGCAAAAGTGCTCTAAAAGGTGAAGAAGAAAGATAAAACAGAGCACTTGCCTGAGCTCGGGTTCTGACGCCGTCCAGGACTGCGATGATCCGGGCTCAGAAGTCAGGAGGTCGTCTTCAGGCTCCCACTCAGCTGCGTCGGGCTCCGCAGCTGGCATGATGGTGCGCGCAGCTAGAGAGTCCTCCGGTACCGATGTCCACGCCGGTGGCCCGCACGGCGTGGTGGCAGGAGAAACTCGACCTGCTGGACCGGACCGCTCCTCCGTGGAACCCCGGGGACGCTTCTTCATCGGCGATGGCTCCACGCTGCAGTCCGCTCTCCTCCTCCACCCATGGCGTGGCTGCGGAACCGGAACCAGGCTCTCCAGAACCGCAGGCCCCCTCCTCATCCAGCGACGTTGGCCTGACGTCGAGGACCGCTCAGTGGAGGGAGACACAGAGGAAGCAGGGTTAATACTTTCATCCACAGCGGGTGGAAGGAGCTCGGGGGGCTGCATACCCCAAACTCCACCCCCAGGAGTCAGACAAGGCAAAACAATATCAAAAGGAGAGAAATTATCATGCACTTGCCTTTCCCCTAAGGGTAAGATGGTTCCCGCTGTGGGGGACGTCTTTCCTTCCTTTCCCCGCTGGATGGCGACAGAGGGCCCTCTGGGAAGACGAGATGAGGCCACTCAAGGCGGATCCAGGATGGGGCTCGCCAAAACGGAGCTCCCGCGACACACAGCAGCCAGGATAGGCGACGAGGAGGAGGGGGCGACAGCCGGGGTCAGTCGGGCATGGAGCACTGACGGGACAGCAGGCGAGGGCCCGGGAGAAGACGAGGCTGCGGGGATTCCCCTCTGACGAGGCGCAGGAGTGATAGCTGTGTGGGGGGTTGAGCCCTTGCGGCGACCCGGAACAGCATCCAGACGGGGTTCTAGCCGAGGTTGGAAGCCGGTGTGACAACGGTTCCTTGTAGGGGGTGAGGCGAAGGTGAGGTCCGGAAACCGCCGTTCCTGAGCAGAAACAGCGGCAAGCAAGTCGGCGAACTCAGGAAACTCACGCAGCGCTGGATTCCTCTCCACCAGTCTAACCGCCGCCACCACATGCTTCATACACGCTGGTGGATTCCCAGCGGAGCAAGCAGCAGCCACCCGGTCCCAGATCTTGTCTGCTGTCAGCTGCAGCTTCTCTGGGGGAATCCCGAGTGACAACATGTCCGATGGGAAAAAACCTTCGGATGGTGCGAACTCCCGGGCCGGAACGGAGGCAGGAGCGGGATCCCGAAGCGAGGGGCGACGTCTCCTCCGCTTCAGCTTCCTGCCAGGATTTCCCTCCAGCCCTCGGAGTATCTCACGCTGGGTGGCGATGTCATCTCTCCTCACGCTTACCTCCAGATGACTGGTGAAGCGGGGAAGAGAATCCAGAATCTCCTCGGCTAGGTCCAGGTATCTACGAATGTCGCTGGGAGCGTCCAACAGCGTAGCGGTGAAGATGGTGTAGTCTACCTCCTCCAGAACCTCTGCTAGCTGCCTGCCAAGGCGCCGACAATGGCCCCTGGATGACGCCATACTCCCCGCTGCAGACACTCAGACAGGTAGGAACAAACAGTCCACTACTGCAAACTGCACGGTGAATGGCGTCTCAAAACAACGCCTCCTCTCCGGGCGTTTGGCGGCAGTCTACTGTCACGATGGCCCTCACGGACCATCACAAGACGCCTCAGTCACCAGTGAGTTTGCAGTGATGTTTATTTACAGTGCAGGTTTAGACAGGCATAGGAATACATACAGTGAACAGGTGACGCCTGAGCCGGGGAGCACCCGATGCACCAGACGAGATAATAATTAAGGTAAAGTCACAACGAGCGTACCTTCACGACGGGACTGTTAACAGGCGGGTAACAGGGGATTCCCAAGTCCGTTAACCATGATGAGCAAGAATAACAGGAACACAACAGAGATTAACAGAACGTAGCTGAACATAACAGAGACTGCCGCGTTGGAGGACATTTAGCACCCGCTTATATCTCTGGCGGCTAATGACCCCAACGCGGCGCAGCTGCTCCTAATGACAGCGGCGCAGCAGCTGACTTTGACAGCAGGGAGCTCCCCCGGGCACCTTCACAATAAGAGCCCGAGGAGCTGGAAGGAATCCTCAGCTGCCAAAGCCAAGGAAATAAGATATGAGACCCGAGTGTGGCCAGAACCGACACTCGGGTTATGACAGGCTCGACCATCTAAGAAAGGTTTCTTTCTTAGATTATTGTAACTCTTTATTATCAGGATGTCCTAAAAGGTCTCTAAAAAGTCTTCAGTTGTTCCAAAATGCTGCAGCTAGAGTTTTAACAGGTACTAGAAAGAGAGATCATATCTCTCTAGTTCTGGCCTCCCTTCATTGGCTTCCCATAGAATTTAGGATTAAGTTTAAAATCCTTCTCCTCACTTACAAAGCTCTAAATGATCAGGACCCTTGTTATTTAAAAGATCTGATAGTACCTTGTCATCCTAACAGAGCACTACACTCCCAAAATGCAAGATTACTTTTAATACCTAGAATCTCTAAAAGTACAATCAGAGGCAGAGCTTTCAGTTATCAGGCTCCTCTCGTTTGGAACCAGATCTGGATTTGGGAGAAGAACTCAATCTCTGTTTTAAAGATTAGGGTTAAAACCTTCCTTTTTGACAAAGTCTATAGTTAGGGTGGGATCAGGTGGCCCTGAACCCTCCCTTAGTTATGCTGCTAATAGGTTTAGACAACCAGGGGACCTGTAGTGCCGAGTTCTGCTCTCTTGCCGAGAATTGCGTCCCATCGTTGCAGACATGCGGAAATGGGCGGGACTGGCGTGCGACCGTGTGCGACAATGCGCATCTAAGGGAGTGAAGCTGTAATACCACCAACTCTAAAATATAACCCAAAGGCCAGGCCCTGTAAATGGGCTTTAAATTATGTTTATTCACCAGACATTTTAGTGTTTCAAAGGGGGTTAGAAATCACAGTGATCCAAGTCTACATAATAACAGAATAAAATGACTATCGTGATTTTTTTTCCAGATTCTTTGAGACTCTTGGATTCTTTAGTACATCCACATGTTTCAGGTTTGAGGGTCAGTTTATTATGAATGTGTCAAGCTGGTGCAGACTTGTTTTTGAGCATAATTTATTTACATATTATTATTACATATGTATTATTTTTTGATCATTTATTTTCAGTTAATGTTGTAATGATGTTCTAGTTACAATTTTGATGATGACGGAAATTGTTTTTCATGTATTGTTCATTGCTGAGTTAGCTTTCCAATGAAATGTTAATTCCAGCTGGTGTCTGAGTGTGTATTTATTCAACTAGATGAACTTCTTTGAAAGGGGTATTCGTCTTGATGTGTGTGTGTGTGTGTGTGTGTGTGTGTGTGTGTGTGTGTGTTGGATGAGACATTAAATTTATTATCATATTTTTCTCATTATCAGCCACTTAGGTTTGTAAAAATTCTGGCATATCATTATTACCTGTCAGTTTAATTTTCATGTAAGATGCTCAATAGCTTCACTTTTAATCATGAACCTACAAGATACAGTATGCATGTATGCATTTATTTATGTATTAATTGAACTGATGACATTTTTGACATTTTGCAGATGTAGCAGAACGGAGACTGTGTGCAGCTGTACACAGACAGGAGAACTTTTATAAAGACTTAGCACACAAACATGAGACAACTGATATTTAATAAGCAGTATAAAGTAAAAAGGCTGGAATTATAATCAAAACTTACAATAGCTCAACCACAGTGTGATCTGTCAAAATAAAAGTCAGCCTTCAGATCACTGCTAAAAAAAAATCTGAGACAGTATTCAGTATAGTACTTTCAGACATGTACTTTTAGAGGAAGTAAAGTCAAACATGCCAAGGAAACACACACACACACACCCACACCCACCCACACACACACACACACACACAAACTTACCTGAATTTGCCCTGGTGTAAAATTCTGTTGCAATCAGAATGAAATTATGATGATTGAAGGTAATAAATGTAGTAAATTTCTTCAGTCATACTCTATGCATTTCCTGGCAACTGCTCCTGCTGGAAAATGCCTCCATCCTAAAAGTCACCTTCTGCTGGTCCAATCATAAAACATTTTTTGCAGGAGAGTCAGGGCAGGACTGTGGAGATGACCGACCTTTGGGGCAGATGCATTTTCCTGCATTTTTCCCCCCAGAAATTGCATATATTTTCGTCTCCACAGTGTAAAGACTGAAATGCATTTAATTTCTCCATTTAATAGTATCATTCCTCTAACTGTAAGAAGTATTTTATGCTCGGACAAGATTTGCATTGTAGCTAGCTTATTTCTGTGTTGGACTGATAGTGCTACATGTGTTGTCTTCACAGTGTGCTGCTAAAATGTAACAAACTGTTAAAACCCTTTCACTTCTGGTTTTCCATAATTTTTTTGGTGTCAGTATTCCAAAGTGCAGGTGTAGCTTTAAATAGGCTTGTGTGTTTTATGTCCCCTTTCTCCCTTCATATCCAACACTACCCTCTGTCAATGTCATGTGTCTTTGTTATGCACTTTCCTTCAGAATTTCAGATATTAATACAAAAATAAATACATATCAATTCTTCTGTCACACCCACAATTCTTTCTACATTAATTCAAGTGGTTAAGCCACGCTAAACATGTTGTATTATAGCTATAAAGTCTCCTAGGGGCCCAAAGACCAAGACCATGCCTGCCTATATTTGCCATAAAATGTGATTAAAATCACTTCCATATTGCTAGAGACCAAAGCCTTCAGAGTTTTTGTTTAAAGGTTCTGTATTGTAGCCTGCTGACAACCATTTGCTTTGCAATTGACTTGACCTCCTCTTATTATTGTAATGCTTAAAAGACAGCAGTCATGCACTTCTTATTCCATTTAACCATATTTATTTTTGCAGAAATAAAATACAAAAAGTAAAAAAATAGTCAATGTACATAATTAATTTATCAAAAAAGTTAATTATAATAAATATATAATTTATTACAAATATAATATGCCTTTCTATATGTTTAATGACTTTTTTCTGATGACAAAATAGGATCATTTAAGTATAGCCTATTTATAATCTGACTTTCCTTTTATTGATATTCTACATCATTTGACAGGATTAGTTTGCAGTTGCCAGAAATGGTACCCACTGCTATCTTCACAATGGAAAGACTGAAATGCATGAAATTTGCTACAGCTAACAGTACTCTTGCCCTGACTCTCCTATGAAAAATATTTTATGTTTGGACCAGCAGAAGGTGACCTTTGGGATGGAGGCATTTCCCGGCAGGATTAATTTGCAGTTGCCAGAAATGGTACCCACTGCTATCTTCACAATGGAAAGACTAAAATGCATGAAATTTGCTACAGCTAACAGTACTCTTGCCCTGACTCTCCTGTGAAAAATATTTTATGTTTGGACCAGCAGAAGGTGACATTTGGGATGGAGGCATTTTCCGGCAGGATTAATTGTGCCATTCAGAGGTAAAGTGGGCTATCCCACAAAACCATTATTTTGAGAAAATGAGCTCTAAAGTTGAAATATTCTCAAAAAATCAGTGTGCCTATATCATTAAAAAGTTACCCCCTATAATTATTATAGGGGGTAACTATAGGCACACTGATTTTTTGAGAATATTTCAACTTTAGAGCTCATTTTCTCAAAATAATGGTTTTGTGGGATAGCCCACTTTACCTCTGAAGGGCACAATTTGCAGTTGCCAGAAATGGTACCCACTGCTATCTTCACAATGGAAAGACTGAAATGCATGAAATTTGCTACAGCTAGCAGTACTCTTGCCCTGACTCTCCTGTGAAAAATATTTTATGTTTGGACCAGCAGAAGGTGACATTTGGGATGGAGGCATTTTCCAGCAGGAGTAGCTGCCCGGAAATGCACAGACTATGATTGAAGAAATTTACTACATTTATTTCCCTCATGGATCGTCACCTTATTATGATGGGGGGTTTTCATGCCCTAGTGATCCCAGGAGCTATGTCGACCGTGGCAGTTTGCCTCTGGGAGGGTCACTCAAGACAAACTGGTCCTGGGTGAAGGGCCAGACTAAGAACGATCCAACAGACTCTCATGATAAATATTAGAACAAGGATTTAGAGTACCCTGCCCAGTATGGGGTTACCGGGGCCCCACCCTGGAGCCAGGCCTGGAGGAGGGGCTTGATGGCTAGTGTCTGGTGGCCAGGTTTCCACCCATGGGACCCAGCCGGGCTCAGTCCGAAGGAGTTACATGGGTCCGCCCTCCAGTTGGCTCACCATCTGCAGTAGGGATTATGGGGGTCTGGTGCTATGTGGATCAGGTGGCAGTTAAAGGCGGAGACCTTGGCGGTCTGATCCCAGGCTTCCTAAGCTGGCTTTTGGGACATGGAATGTCATCTAATTTGTGGGGAAGGAGCCTAAGCTGGTGCATGAGGTTGAGAGATGCCGGCTAGATATAGTCGGCCTCACCTCAACACACAGCTCCAGTTCTGGAACCAGTCTCCTGGAGAGGGGCTGGAGCTTGGCCTACGCTGGAGTTGCCCCGAGCGAGAGGCAACAAGCAGGGGTGGGTATTCTTGTATCCCCCCACCTTGCTGCCTTTATATTGGCATTTTCTACGGTGGATGAAAGGGTTGTTTCCCTGCGCCTTCGGATTGGGAAACAGGTCCTGACCATCATTTGTGCCTATGCACCAAATGATGGTTCAGAGTACCCACCGTTTTTGGAGTCTGTGACTGGGGTGCTGGAGAGTGCTCCTCTTGGAGACTCCATTGTCCTACTGGGGGACTTCAATGCGCATGTGGGCAACGACAGTGAAACCTGGAGGGGGGTGATTGGGAGGAACGGCCTGCCTGATCTGAACCCGAGTGGTGTTCAGTTATTGGACTTCTGTGCTAACCATAGTTTGTCCATAACGAACACCATGTTCAAGCATAAGGGTGTCTATATGTGCACCTGGCACCAAGAAACCCTAAGTCGCAGGTTGATGATCGATTTTGTTATTGTGTCATCAGACCTGTGACCGTATGTCTTGGACACTCGGGTAAAGAGAGGTGCAGAGCTGTCAACTGATCACCACCTGGTGGTGAGTTCGATCCGATGGCAAGGGAGGATGCCATTCAGACCTGGTAGACCCAAATGTATAGTGAGGGTGTGCTGGGAACGTCTGGCTGAGGCCCCTGTCTGGGAAGTCTTCAACTCCCACCTCTGGAAAAACTTCAACCACATCCCGAGGGAGTGTGGAGACATCGAGTCTGAATAGGTCATGTTCTCCACGTCCATTGTTGAAGCAGTGGCCTAGAGCTGTGGACACAAGGTCATCAGGGCATATTGTTGTGGCAACCCCCGAACGAAGTGGTGGACACCAGTGGTGAGGGGGGCCATTAAGCTGAAGGAGGAGTCCTATAATGCTTGGTTGGTTTGTGGGACTCCCGAAGCAGATGAGGCATACCGGCAGGTGAAGCAACCCGGGTGGCTGCTGAAGCACAAACTTGGGTATGGGAGGAGTTTGGTGAGGCCATGGAACAAGAATTTTGGTCAGCCTCGAAGAGATTCTGGCAAACTGTCCAGCGGCTCAGGAGGGGGAAGCAGCTCCCTGTCCACACTGTGTATGGTGCGTATGGGGCACTGCTGACTTCGACTGGGGATATCGTCGGGCAGTGGAAGGAATACTTCGAGGATCTCCTCAATCACACTGATGCGCCTTCCATAGAGGAAGCAGGGCTTGTGGACGAGGGGGATGACTTGCCTATTACAGGGGCTGAGGTCGCCAAGGTGGTTAAAAATCTCTTTGGTGGCCAGGCCCTGGGGGTAGACGAAATTTGCCCTGAATACGTCAAGGCCCTGGATGTTGTAGGGCTGTCATGGTAGACACGCCTCTGCAACATTGCGTGGAGGTCGGGGGCAGTGCCTTTGGCATGGCAAACCAGGGTGGTGGTTCCTCTCTTCAAAAAAGGGGACTGGAGGGTGTGCTCCAACTTTAGAGGGATCACACTCCTCAGCCTCCCTGGGAATGTCTATGCCAAGGTACTGGAGAGGAGAGTCTGGTCGCTGGTCGAACCTCGGATTCAGGAGGAGCAATGTGGTTTTCGTCCTGGCCGTGGCACATCAGACAAGCTCTTTACCCTCTTGAGAATCCTCGAGGGTTCATGGGAGTTTGCCCAACAAGTTTACATGTGCTTTGTGGACTTGGAGAAGGCATTTGACTGCGTCCCTTGTGGTTTTTTGTGGGGGGTGCTTCAGAAGTATGGGGTATCGGGCTTGTTGTTACGAGCTTTTGGGTCTCTGTATGACCGTTGTGAGAGTTTGGTTCATATTGCCAACACTCGATCGGACTCATTCCCAGTGACAGTTGGACCCGCCAGGGCTGCCCTTTGTCACCGATCCTGTTTATAATTTTTATGGACAGGATTTCTAGGTGCAGCCAGGGAACAGAGGGTGTCATGCTTGGTGACCACAGGATCTGATCTCTGTTGTTTGCAGATGATGTTGTCCTGCTGGCTTCATCCAGCAATGATCTACAGTTCTTGTGGGACGGTTTGCCGCTGAGTGTGAAGCGGCTGGGTTGAGAATCAGTACCTTCAACTCCAGGGTGGGGCCCCTGAAACCCCATACCGGGTGGGGTACACTGAATCCTTGTTCTAATATTTATCATGATAGTCTGTTGGATCGTTCTTAGTCTGGCTCTTCACCCAGGACCAGTTTGTCTTGGGTGACCCTACCAGAGGCAAATTGGCACGGACAACATAGCTCCTGGGATCACTAGGGCATAAAAAAACCCCCACCACAATAAGGTAACGATCCATGAGGGAAATAAATGTAGTAAATTTCTTCAATCATAGTCTGTGCATTTCCTGGCAACTACTCCTGCCGGAAAATGCCTCCATCCCAAAGGTCACCTTCTGCTGGTCTAAACAAAAAATTTTTTTTGCAGGACAGTCAGGGCAAGAATACTGTTAACTGTAGCAAATTTCATGCATTTCAGTCTTTCCATTGTGAAGATAGCAGTGGGTACCATTTCTGGCAACTGCAAATTAATCCTGCCAGAAAATGCCTCCATCCCAAAGGTCACCTTCTGCTGGTCCAAACATAAAATATTTTTCACAGGAGAGTCAGAGCAAGAGTACTGTTAGCTGTAGCAAATTTCATGCATTTCAGCCTTTCCACTGTGAAGATAGCAGTGGGTACCATTTCTGGCAACTGCAAATTAATCCTGTCAAATGATGTAGCATATCAATAAAAGGAAAGTCAGATTATAAATAGGCTATACTTAAATGATCCTATTTTGTCATCAGAAGAAAGTCATTAAACATATAGAAAGGCATATTATATTTGTAATAAATTATATATTTATTATAATTAACTTTTTTGATAAATTATGTACATTGACTATTTTTTACTTTTTGTATTTTATTTCTGCAAAAATAAATATGGTTAAATGGAATAAGAAGTGCATGACTGCTGTCTTTTAGGCATTACAATAATAAAAGGAGGTCAAGTCAATTGCAAAGCAAATGGTTGTCAGCAGGCTGCAATACAGAACCTTTAAACAAAAACTCTGAAAGCTTTGGTCTCTAGCAATATGGAAATGATTTTAATCACATTTTATGGCAAATATAGGCAGGCATGGTCTTGGTCTTTGGGCCCCTAGGAGACTTTATAGCTATAATACTACATGTTTAGTGTGGCCTAACCACTTGAATTAATGTAGAAAGAATTGTGGGTGTGACAGAAGAATTGAAATGTATTTATTTTTGTATTAATATCTGAAATTCTGAAGGAAAGTGCATAACAAAGACACATGACATTGACAGAGGGTAGTGTTGGATATGAAGGGAGAAAGGGGACATAAAACACACAAGCCTATTTAAAGCTACACCTGCACTTTGGAATACTGACACCAAAAAAATTATGGAAAACCAGAAGTTTACATTTTAGCAGCACACTGTGAAGACAACACATGTAGCACTATCAGTCCAACACAGAAATAAGCTAGCTACAATGCAAATCTTGTCCGAGCATAAAATATTTCTTACAGTTAGAGGAATGATACTAATAAATGGAGAAATTAAATGCATTTCAGTCTTTACACTGTGGAGACGAAAATATATGCAATTTCTGGGGGGAAAAAATGCAGGAAAATGCATCTGCCCCAAAGGTCGGTCATCTCCACAGTCCTGCCCTGACTCTCCTGCAAAAAATGTTTTATGATTGGACCAGCAGAAGGTGACTTTTAGGATGGAGGCATTTTCCAGCAGGAGCAGTTGCCAGGAAATGCACAGAGTATGACTGAAGAAATTTATTACATTTATTACCTTCAATCATCATAATTTCATTCTGATTGCAACAGAATTTTACACCAGCGCAAATTCAGGTAAGGTTGTGTGTGTGTGTGTGTGTGTGTGTGTGTGTGTGTGTGTGTGTGTGGGTGTGTGTGTGTGTGGGTGTGGGTGTGGGTGTGGGTGTGGGTGTGGGTGTGGGTGTGGGTGTGTGTTTCCTTGGCATGTTTGACTTTACTTCCTCTAAAAGTACATGTCTGAAAGTACTATACTGAATACTGTCTCAGATTTTTTTTTAGCAGTGATCTGAAGGCTGACTTTTATTTTGACAGATCACACTGTGGTTGAGCTATTGTAAGTTTTGATTATAATTCCAGCCTTTTTACTTTATACTGCTTATTAAATATCAGTTGTCTCATGTTTGTGTGTTGTCTTTATAAAAGTTCTCCTGTCTGTGTACAGCTGCACACAGTCTCCGTTCTGCTACATCTGCAAAATGTCAAAAATGTCATCAGTTCAATTAATACGTAAATAAATGCATACATGCATACTGTATCTTGTAGGTTCATGATTAAAAGTGAAGCTATTGGGCATCTTACATGAAAATTAAACTGACAGGTAATAATAATATGCCAGAATTTTTACAAACCTAAGTGGCTGATAATGAGAAAAATATGATAATAAATTTAATGTCTCGTCCAACACACACACACATATCAAGATGAATCCCCCTTACAAAGAAGTTCATCTAGTTGAATACACACGTTGACAAAATTGTTGGTACCCCTCTGTTAATGAAAGAAAAACCCACAATGGTCACAGAAATAACCTGAATCTGGCAAAAGTGGTAATAAATAAAAATTCTATGAAAATTAACCAATGAAAATCAGACTATGCTTTTGAATTGTGGTTCAACGGAATTATTTTAAAAAACAAACTCATGAAACAGGCCTGAACAAAAATGATGGTACCCTTAAGTTAATATTTTGTTGCACAACCTTTTGAGGCAATCACTGCAATCAAATGATTTCTGTAACTGTCAATGATACTTCTGCACCTCTCAGCAGGTATTTTGGCCCACTCATCATGAGCAAACTGCTCCAGTTGTCTCAGGTTTGAAGGGTGCCTTCTCCAGACGGCATGTTTCAGCTCCTTCCACAGATGTTCAGTAGGATTTAGATCAGGGCTCATAGAAGGCCACTTTAGAATAGTCCAATGTTTCACTCTTAGCCATTCTTGGGTGTTTTTAGCTGTGTGTTTTGGGTCATTATCCTGTTGCAAGACCCATGACCTGCAACTGAGACCAAGCTGTCTGACACTGGGCAACACATTTCTCTCTAGAATACCTTGATAGTCTTGAGATTTCATTGTACCCTGCACAGATTCAAGACACCCTCTGCCAGCAAAGCAGCCCCAGAACATAACAGAACCTCCTCCATGTTTCACAGTAGGGACAGTGTTCTTTTCTTCGTATGCTTCATTTTTGCGTCTGTGATCATAGAGCTGATGTGCCTTGCCAAAAAGTACCAGTTTTGTCTCGTCTGTCCATAGGCCATTCTCCCAGAAGCTTTGTGGCTTGTCAACATGCAGTTTGGCAAATTCCAGTCTGGCTTTTTTATGATTTGTTTTCAACAGTGGTGTCCTCCTTGGTTGTCTCCCATGAAGTCCACTTTGGCTCAAACAGTGACAGATGGTGCAATCTGACACTGATGTACCTTGACCTTGGAGTTCACCATGAATGTGTTTAGAGGTCGTTCTGGGCTCTTTTGTTACCATTTGTATTATCCATCTCCTTCTGTGGCCACGTCCAGGGAGGTTGGCTACAGTCCCGTGGATCTTAAATTTCTGAATAATATGTGCAACTGTAGTCACAGGAACATCAAGCTGCTTGGAGATGGTCTTATAGCCTTTACCTTTAACATGCTTGTCTATAATTTTCTTTCTAATCTCCTGAGACAACTCTCTCCTTTGCTTCCTCTGGTCCATGTTTAGTGTGGTACACACCATGTCAGCAAACAGCACAGTGACTACTTGTCACCCTTTAAATAGGCCGACTGACTGATTACAAGTTTGTAGACACCTGTGATGTTAATTAGAGGACACATCTTGGTTGAACATGTCCCTATGGTCACATTATTTTCAATCTTTTCTAGGGGTACCATCATTTTTGTCCAGGCCTGTTTCATGAGTTTGTTTTTTAAAGTAATTCTGTTGAACCACAATTCAAAAGCATTGTCTGATTTTCATTGGTTAATTTTCATAGAATTTTTATTAATTACCACTTTTGTCAGATTCAAGTTATTTCTGTGACCACTGTGGGTTTTTCTTTCATTAACAGAGGGGTACCAACAATTTTGTCCACGGCTGTAAATACACACTCAGACACCAGCTGGAATTAACACATTTTATTGGAAAGCTAACTCAGCAATGAACAATACATGAAAAACAATTTCTATCATCATCAAAATTGTAACTAGAACATCACTACAACATTAACTGAAAATAAATGATCAAAAAATAATGCATATGTAATAATAACATGTAAATAAATTATTCTCAAAAACAAGTTTGCACCAGCTTGACACATTCATAATAAACTGACCCTCAAACCTGAAACGTGTGGATGTACTAAAGAATCCAAAAGTCTCAAAGAATCTGGAAAAAAAATCACGATAGTCATTTTATTCTGTTATTATGTAGACTTGGATTACTGTGATTTCTAACCCCCTTTGAAACACTAAAATGTCTGGAAAATAAACATAATTTAAAGCCCATTTACCAGCCTGGCCTTCTGGTTATATTTTAGAGTTGGTGGTATTACAGCGTCACTCCCTTAGGTGCGCATTGTTGCACATGGTCGCACACCAGTCTGACCCATTTCTGTGTGTCTGCAACAATGGGACGCAATTCTCGGCAAGAGAGCACAACTCGGCACAACAGCTCCCAATGGGCTCAGTGACAACGGAGGTGATCACGGGGTTCCTGATGTCGTTGTTTGCCAGACGGAGGACCCCGAGCTCCATCACCACTGACAATGGCCCACAATTCATTTCTGAGGCTTTCAAGGAGTTCCTGAGAGTCAGAGGGGTCGAACACATTAAGACGGCGGTGTACCACCCACAGGCTAACGGGGGCGGGGGGGTTGAGAGAATCAACAGGACACTTAAGAATGGACTAAGGGCCCACTTAGCGGATGGGTTTCCATTCGCTGACGCCCTGAACAACACCCTACTCCATTATAGAGTGTCGGTGCACGCCACAACAGGACGCTCCCCGGCTGCCCTGATGCTGGGACGTAAGTTGTCACTACCGGTGAGACGACTGGGGCCGGCACGGATGGAGCGGGGTGAAGACTCAAGGACACTGAGGCGCCGGGTCACTGGGCACCAATGGAAAATGAAGGAACAGTTCGACAGGAAACATCGGGCGAGAGACCACGGCCTTGAGGCGGCAGACTGGGTCTGGATCAAGCTCCCCGTCCGTGCCCACAAGCTTCAATGCTGTGGTTTGGGCCGCCGCCGATCGTCAGATGGAGAGGACCAGATAATTTTGAACTGGATGATGGGTCCAGATGGCATGCGAGCAGGCTGAGGAGGTCCCCACCGGAGGTGGCAAGTGACCCGGTCGTGGACTGTTTCAGTGACAGTTGGGACTGGAGGGTCCGGGCGGATGCCAGACCCACAGCCGGAACCAACGGTGCCGGAGGCAGTGTGGCCTCACAAGGGATGCCCAGCTAGGGAGCGTCGGAGACGCAGATACTTGGACGACTTGGTGACCGGGATGGTTGAGGATGGTTCTGCTTTCTAGAGGAGTGACTTGAGGACTGCATTATTGTGTTCTATGTTCATATGTGTTTATAGTTATGTGTTTATAGTTATCCTGCTTGTTTGAGTGTTCCATTTGTGCTTTGACTTTTCGGTGGGGGGGGGGGGATGACATAAGGGAATTGGGCCTTGGGGCTTGCCGTAGCCTGGCCGGGGTGGGGTTAGTTTGATGTCAGGCAGGCTACGGCTGGGGATATATATATATCTGTGCTTTTGGCTAAATAAAGTGAGAATGTTAAGATCAGTTCCTTCTCGACTCTCCGTTATTGAGATGTAACACCCATGATGTCACACAAGGAAGCAGTGTGTTTGAGGTGTGCCTCCAGTTAACTCAAATGTTGTCGGTTAACCTATCAGAAGCTTCCAAAGCCATGACTTCATCATCCGGGCTTTCCCAAATTGTTTAAAGGCACAGTAATCTTAGTGTATGTAAACTTCTGACTTTGAAGAAAGAAATAAAAAATTATCTTAAAAAATTATTAAATACAAAAAATATTTATCAAATAGAAATAATTTTGGTAATCCTAATCGACCTAAGGGAAAAAAGGTTAAGTGTCTTTTTATACAGTTTATGTGTCATGAACTCCTCGTGCGCCTTTACGCAGCGCACCGAGAAAAAGAGAAAATCCACTCGCAGGAGTATGTTGTGCGTATTTTTATTAACAGTTGGTGAATAAACAGTACAGGATAACCGTTGCGTTACTCGGGAGATACGGGGAATGTCTAAACAGTTCAGAATAGCAGATGAGTTGAGCAGGATAAACAAGGAAGTCCTCCAGGACACTCTACAAACACCAGTGAGTAAGGCTAAGGGGAAAATGTTCCATGGCAGACGGAACTGCAATGGGGGAACGGAGAAGTGCCCGGGAAAGGAACTGCCAGGCAGAACTGGATGGCAGGGGTGAAACAGTCAGTACTCACGCGGGCTGGAGCAGTTCAAGTAGGTCCAAGTAATAATCCAGGTGGGAATGATCAACCAGTTACAAACGATCACGCTACCCAGTGTGATGTGGCACCAAAAACAGCAGGCAGGGTATCTAGACATGAGTGTCGGCATACAAACACTGCGGGGAACAGCCACAGTGTAGGTCTATAGTGTGGGACAATGATCCGGCAATCTCTACCAATCAAGACAGGGCTTAAGTAATGCCAACCTTAATGAGGAAAGAGATTGCTGGTGTGCGAAGTGAGAGTGAGAGTGGGCAGGACTGAGTGAAAACAGTTGTGTGCAATAACGTCTGAGAGCCTAAGGGTAAGGATGATTAGGTGTGTGTGTGTGTGTGTGCGTGCAAGAGCATGCATGAGTGGGAGAATGAGAGGAAGCGTGTGTGTGTGTGTGTGTGTGTGTGTGTGTGTGTGTGTGTGTGTGTGTGCGCGTGTGTGAACAAAGAACTAACAGCGATAATGACACACAGCTGATCAGACTGGCAGGAGAGGGAGGCGTGGCTGAGCTGTCAGGGAGCCGAACGGACCCCAGAGGCTCCCTGAGCGTGCCTGATGGAAAATAGACAACAAATACACAGAAGCGTAAACAGCCACTGTGTTACAGAACTGGGCCTAAACATCAGCCCAGTTCATGACATTATGTAAATATCTGGTTTCATACGGCATTCTGACCTTGACCTTTTGACCCTAAAAGTATAGCCATAGGTGCTAGTCACAAGGTCAACCTGTGTACCAAGTTAAGCAGCTTTAGCCTCAGTCTCTGTTGAGTTAGAACATGGACAAAGCCATGCCGGCTTTGTCCATGGCCGCACACAGTTCTGATCACTCTACTCACGCTGATGTGAATATAAAATCAACTTGTTTTTAAAAATCACGATAAAAATGCTGTCTAAAATGACCAGTAATTATTAATAGTGCTATAGTCCATATATCAAATCCGATGGCATAATCTAACCATGTTGTTAAAACGTCAACCCAACTTTACAAAGTAAGGTAGAAGCAATGTGGTTTCTTGACCAAAAACATACTTCCAACTTGTTTGCTGTAAATCCATTTCTTTTGTCAAATATTTCCATGTTTTTTTCAGACAAATTTGAAACTTTTTCATAAAATTGATATTTTTCTTTCATGACTTTGCTTTTTTTCTGATAAATGTGCCACTTATTTTCTGATAAATCAGTTTGTACTCTCCGCCCCCACCCTTTTATTTAGTGAATTATTTCAAATTCTCAGTGGCCCCAATATGCCACTATGCTCAGTATTTTGTTGCATTATATCATTTGCATTGTGACAGGGCTGAGTTTCATGCAGTGGACTGTCTCCTCTAAAATGCCACAAGGTGCCCACTGCTGTGCCACTTGGGGGAAGTGAGGGAAACGCTTCAGGGGAGGCGCTGCATACATGGAAGCTCAAAGGTATAAAGACCTTTACAGTAGACAGTCTGTCAGCTCCAGTTTGGTTTTAGATTCTGAAGCCCAACTTTTTTCCTTGTAATGAAAAACAACAGTTGCAAAACTGCACCAAGTCTTGAGAAGGAATGTGAAGCCAAATTATTTGTTCCTTCATGAAGAGCAGCTCTTCTGCCGAGAATGAGCAGACTATTCAGCTGTCTTCCCGGATGTTGCCCTCACAGGCAGTACAGAGATAGCAGCCTAATCGGGAAGTGATGACAAACCCGACAGATTCACAGCAGCACATAACACCCTCCCTAACCCGTTGCACATGCCGTCAGAACTGAGGGCTGCTCCTGTCCTCCTTGATATGTCAAATTTCTCCTTCATATCTGGTGAACAGTGATCACAAGATTTTCTGCTAGAATAAATATAAAAAGTGTAAAATCTTGAGCCGAATTTGTTAGGTTTCTACTGTTACAGTGTATAAGTGAAACAACCATGATAATTAACTGTAACAAGATGGTCACACTATGTAAATACTGCATACTGGCTTCTCACAGAGATGAAGCCAAAGATTATTGATTATAAATATTCATCAAAACTCACCTTTTAAAAAGCTTTGGAGGACTATGGAATGAACCGGTTGATTAATTTAAAGAATGGGTCGAGTGCTGTGATTGCTTTCATTCAGTATAAATGTCTCTCTTGCCAATTAGAAACATTAAACCAATTACTCTAATGAACCGATTTTTGTCCTTTTGCCCATTTGGGCTCAGGGCTCAAAAAGGCTTTTATAATTTTGCTCTGCCTGAGCTGTAATGTTGTGATTTATACCAGAGCTGCTGATGTATTAAGCTGAGGGCTTTCAGCCTCATGCATAAAGTAGACATTATTAATGAATTCCACCGGCCTTCATTTCCTCCCCAGTTGCTGTACCACTGATGACGGAGATTTGCTGTTAAAAGTGTAAGTTGTTTTCATGCTATGAGCTGCTTTATGTACTCACACACAGGTCAAGTTACTGAATAACCCAAATCACATGCCATCAGACCATGTGATCTTTTCAATTAGAAGATAACTGATTTATCTGACTAGCTCATTCTGGCATGATCAATACATACCAAGGTCAGCAAGAGTCTTCACTTCTCTCTCCATATATATATATATATATATATATACAGTATATACAGTGGGGAAAAGAAGTATTGAAAACGTCAACATTTTTCTCATTAAACATTCCTGATGGAGCCATTGACCTCAGATTTTCACCAGATATTAACAACCCAAGTAATCCATACATACAAAGAAATCAAGGCAACTGTGTTCACAAAACAAGTTATATTTACAGTAATAAAGTTGAATAACACAGGGAATAAGTATTGAACATGTGAAGAAAAAGAGGTGCAAAAAGGCATAGAAAGCCAAGAAACCAGCTGAAATCCATCAGAATTTAGGAAGTCATCCCATCCCTCTTCAGTGCAAATTAATTTCAGCTGGATAATTGGCATCAAAACTGGGGATTCTAAATTGTCCTTAGGTATGACTGTGAGAGTGAATGGTTGTCTGTCTCTCTGTGTTGGCCCTGTGATGGACTGGCGATCTGTCCAGGGTGTACCCTGCCTCTCACTCAAAGATGCTGGGATAGGCTCCAGCCCCCCCCTCCCCCGCTACCCGAAAAGGATTAAGCGGAAGAAGATGAATGAATGAATGGATAAGTCCTGACTGATAGCCTTCAAAAAGGTCTGTGAATATCAGATTGTCACACAACAAAGAATTCATGATGGGTAGAAGCAAAGAGCTCTCTCTAGACCTTCGCAACCTTATTGTTGCAAAACATAATGATGGCACTGGTTACAAGCACATTTCTAAACTGCTGAATGTTCCAGTGAGCACTGTTGGAGTCATCATTTCTGTCATGATCTGAGCACGGGGGGATTCCGCCAGGCTCAGCCTCTTTGCCTTTTGTTTCATATTTGTTTAGTGTTGTAGTTTTGAGTTGTAATTCCTGTTATTTTACCTTTGGTTGATTTTCACACATTCTGTATTGTTTTTTAGTATGATTTATTTTCTTGTTTGCATTCATTGTTGGTTTGTTATTTACATATTTTTGGAATGACTTGTTTTTATTATATTTATATTCTGTTGCGTTTTCTCTCTTCCTGGGGCTGCAGCTGTCACTGTTACTTCCGGGTTTTTTGCTCTGTTATGGGCGGTGCCCCTGTCAGCTGTCAGTCCTGTCTTCTCTCTGTCATTACTCCCAGCCGATTTCTGTTATAACCATTGTCACCTCCTGCCCACTCATGGCATCCACACCTGCCATCATTTGTTTCATTTGTTTCTAGCCTTCTAGGCTGTTATTTTCATACCTCTTTGCTGGAGTCTACCAGCTTTTGTCTCCACCAAAACCCTTGCCCTCTTCTGGTGTGCTGTATTTTGCCGTAAGGTTGCTTTGTTTATCTGTTTGGATTTTCTGTTAGTGCACTGTTTGGACTTTGTGTTTTGTTTTTTCAATAAATTTCTCAAACTGCAGTTCAGCATCTGGGTCTTCCTCTCTGCCCCGAGGGGCAATTCATAACAACTTAAAAGTAGAAAGAACATCATTTTACCCATAAACCAGCCACGACCAGGAGCTCCTTGCAAGATTTCTAAGAGGTGATAGAATAATTTTTAGCATAATTATTCTAAGTCAAAGATCAAGAGGAGTATTGGATTTAAGTATATTTAATATAACAAATAAAAGAAGAAAAGACAACCCCAATGGCCATTTTGGGGGAGAGATTACACAGCGTGGCCTTCAGCAACACACACACCGAATTTCTGAACATACATTTTCTAAGCTGGTATTTATAGCTGCTCTTCAGGATAGATAAACAGAGGAGGAGATGCCAGAGACATCTTGGAGACAGACAGAGTGTTTAAAAACCTAATCTATACGAACTGAAAGTTTTAGCACATTCCTCGGACACAGAAACTTAGCAGAGCATGTCAAAGAGATTATCAATGCAGCTTAGGTCATCTTTTACGCTTGTACTGACCCTCAGTCTCAGCACTTGCACACATCCGCTGAAGGCCACAGTTAGACAATAATTGCTCATAGACATAAAAGAATAATATAAAGGAATATATGGACTTATTCTACATGGAATGCACATATAAACATCAGACATGAAATAGGAAAGGCATGGTACAAAATAATAATAATAATAATAATAATAATAATAATAATAATAATAATAATAATGTGGATAATATGGAATTTTTCTATCAAGAGGAGTCAAAAGAATTATCAGAAGAGTTATCCAAGAGCCAAAGGCCACTTGTGGAGAGCTCCACAAAGACCTGGAGTTAGCAGATACTGCCGTTTCAAAGAAAACAATAAGTAATGCACTCAACCGACATGGGCTCTATGCCCCCTCACCTCGCAAGACTCCACTGCTGAAGAAAAAGCATGTTGAAGCTCATTTAAAGTTTTCTGAACAACATTTGGGCAAGCCAGTAAAATACTGGGAGAATATAGTCAGGTCAGATGAGACCAAAATTTTATTTTTTGGATGCCACAACACAGCATGTTTGGAGGAGAAATGGCACTGTACATCAGCCCCAAAACATCATACCAATAGTGAAGTTTGGAGGTGGGAGCATCATGGTGTGGCAGTGGTTTTCAGCTCATGGGACAGGCAGACTTCATATAATTGAAGGAAAGATGAATGGACAAATGTACAGAGACATCCTTGATAAGAATCTGTTGCCATCTGCCAAGACGCTGAACTTGAAACAGGGGATGGACATTTCAGCAAGACAATGATCCCAAACATACAGCCAAAGAAACTTTCATTTGGCTCCAGAAAAGGAAAATAAAGCTTCTAGAATGGCCCAGTCAGTCACCTGACCTGAATCCAATTGAAAATCTATGAAACAAACTGAAGATCAGAGTTCATAGAAGACACCCATGATACCTTCAAAATTTGAAGACAGTTTGTGTGGAGGAATGGGCTAAAATCACTCCTGAGCAATGCCTGCACCTAGTTTCTCCATACAGGAGGCATCTGGAAGCTGTTATTACCAACAAAGGCTTTTCTACTAAATATTAAATGAATTTCCCCAAGCGTGTTCAATTCTTTTTCCCTGTGTCATTCCACTTTATTAATTATAACTTGTTTTGTAAACACAGTTGCCTTAATTTCTTTGTATGTATGGATTATTTGGGTTGCTACTGATATCTGTTAAAAATCTCAGGTCAACGGCGCTATCAGAAATCTATCTTTTAATGCACAAAATCTCTGTCTGTCTGTCTGTTCCACGCATATCTCTCGAAACGTTCGTCAGACTGGCCTAAAATTTTAAATGTGCTTTGCTGAGGTAACGAGGGTGTGCATCCCCTAACATGGAGTCACTCAGTCAAAATATGTAATTTTTATCAATACAAGTTTAGCCACTGCTCTGTCACTTCATGCCCTTCAGTGTGTGTGGGGTGTCAGATTGACTTTGTGCTGATTGGATAATACACGGCCATCACAGCCATGCTGCTTGGATAATACGTGGCATGACAACTGACCAGTCAGTCACCACAGCGTTTTGCAAACAAAAAAAGGAAGTGAAAAGCGACAAATTTGACAAGAAAGAGAATAGTGAAGATGTAATGCTTAAAAAAATTATAGTGTAATGTTGCCGTGATTGCGTACATCTAAAGGATAATTCGGAAAATGCCAGCAGGGACCCGGGGTCTGCCTTCTCCAACACAGCGGGCAGAATGTGGTCCTTCGCATTGAAGCAAGCCCAGCCAGCCCGGTCAGCGGTAGACAGGAATCAGTTTGCAGGACCACGACTCAACGTCACATATGGCACTCCTCTTGGTGTGCTCACATGGCTATCTAAAAATTAAAAGTTAATAATTGTGGAGCAGAATGCCTAGATCAACTGCATATCATATGCGGCCACATGCACGGTTTGACTAAATGACAACCCAAACTGGACACAAAAATGCTCAAATAATGAAATAAATAATTTTTATTTAAATATTTACTGACAAATGGGCAACACTGATTGGGTCCGGGTCTGACAAATCAACACAGAACATGCCAGGAGAAGCAGCAGCCAGACAAGACCTGGGTCAAAAGCACACTAACTGATGGTGATTAAAAAAAAGTTATTTTCAATAAAGTGGAAAAAAAAGATAATGCATAGAGTGTGCTTTTGCCCTGAGGCTGATTTATCATGGAAAACAGCTGAGCTCTGTGGTTTGAGCGATCAGCTGATTGGATCCACCTCCTCCAGTGTTCTGACTGGTACAGACTGCAAAGGTAAAAGAAAAACATGGAGGAAAGCCCTACCACCTTTGTTCCACGAATGCGGGACATATCAACCATACGCTGGATAAATTTTCAGCATGGGGCACATATTTTTTCCAGTTTATAAAATTTTTCACCAGGTCTGAGGTGTGTGCCAAAAAAATTGTGTTTTGGTTAATGTTTAGAGGGTAAAAAATGTGATCATTTAGGCATAATATAATAATAATCTTCACGCATCAATAAAAGACGAACACTTACAATAGAGCCACAGCGCTCACATTGTTAGTCTTTGTCATTCACCCCCCCAAGGTTCAGATCATTATTTGGCCTCAGTATCACCCCAGCGCGACGATATAAGTGTGAGATCGTATATTATATATTTTTGATTTTTTTTTGGATTTTGTATACTTTATTGATCCCCAGAGGGGAAATTGAGGGCATCCACCTGGATGGATGAAGCAGCCACGGTACAGCACTATCCCTTAACCATTCACACACACATTCACACCTAGGGCCACTTTAGAGTCTCCAATTAACCTAACCTGCATGTTTTTGGCCTATGGGAGGAAACCGGAGAAATCCCGGAGTAAACCCATGCAGATACGGGGAGAACATGCAAACTCCACACAAATCACTGTTGGTCAGGGGCTGGGTTCGAACCAGGGATCCCATGGCCAAGGGTGAGTTGCTGTGCCGGCACAGTGCTAACAATAATATATACCAATATACTGTATGTATATATTATATTATTATGGCGGTGCCCTGGGCTAGAGAGGGGTGACGCCCCGCCTTTGGGGGGTGGTGTCACCTGAGGTATATAAGCCATCTACGGGAGACATATTGTCTCTTTGCTGTGGCTCCTGTACTCACGGCAGAGTCTCCTGTGTTCCTGGTTCTCATTCTTATAAAACGTCACCTCAACTCGTCTATAATTTGAGACACAACATTTGGCGACGAGGATATACGGAGATGGAGAGGGCTGCTACCGCGCTTCATCCATTTTTGGAGGCTCCTGGTGAGCCGTTGGTCCTTTGGGCCAGATGGTGTGCGGCCTTCGAGAATTATCTGATGGCATTGGACCTCGGCAACCTTGACAAATTGTGAGCGAGGGCTATTCTGGTCCATAACCTGGGTATGGAAGGCCAGAGAATCCTGAGCATGCTTGGAGGAGGTCACTCATTCAGCGACATTGTGAGGCTCATGGCCGGCTACTTTCGCGCCCCTGAGAACATCATAATGCGGTGCATCCAGTTCGGGCAGCGGCACCAGCGACCCAGAGAGTCGGTCCAGTGGTTTGTGGCGGACCTTCGACAGCTGGCGGGTGAGTGCAGGTTTGGAGCTTTGGAGGAGGAGATGGTCCGTGACCAGTTGGCAGAACACGTGGCCTATTCCTCTGTGAGAGTTCGCCTACTAACTCATGCTGGAGAGCTGACTTTGCTAGCAGCCTTGGAGCTAGCGCAGCAACACGAGGCAGCAGAAAGGCTTACAAAGAATCTCTGTGATAAGGAGACCCTGCCCAGGAACGACGCACAGTGGAAGACTCTGGTCTTGGATTCGGATGATTGCAGTGAGAATGAGTACACGGCCATCGTAAAAATTAGGTCCACCCCGGGGACGCCGAGATGCTACGACTGCAGATCCAGCAAGCACCACTATGGAGCGAGGGAGTGCACAGCGAGGGGCAAGCGTTGTGGATGGTGTGGTTTGCTTCACCAGTTCACCAGAGTTTGCCGTAACTTTGACAAGGAAGAACGGAGAACTCCAAAGGACAGTGTAAAGAAGAAGACGCCTATGGTTGTCCACACTGTCTTGCCCAACACGGACGGTTGTATTGTCTGCAACATACTGCTGGACGGGACGTCAGTATGATGTCGTATTGGTAGACACGGGGACACAGTCGATGTTGGTGGACACGGGGTCGGCGGTCTCCATCCTGAACTTGGCAACAGTGAGACGGTGTTTTCCTCACTACACTGCGAGTAAAACAAGCATAGCTGTTATGGGTATGGCAGTAATCCCCTTGACATCGTGGGCTCAGTGTGGTTGTCGGTGAAGTATAAGGAGGCCTCTATGTGTGCAGCCAAGTTCATGGTGTCTCGAGATGGTAATAATTAATGGGCTGTGACTTGTTTTATGGGCTTGGGTTTCCCATCACCTGCGGAGAAGTGGAGGAGTGGTCAGGTGGTGGACTGTTGGACCGGCCGTTTTATGTGGGAAGTGGCAAAGAAGCGTGGGACTTTAGGTGGCCCATTCCAGGTGAAGAGGGACGCCGCCAGCACCAGAGTACACCAATGCGATGGGAACTCCGTACCAGTGTTTGCAGTCCCGAGGACCTGAATGGCATGGTTTAGCCCCCGCAAAGGCGGATGGTTCCAGAGAGCGAGCGCAGCAGGGCTCTGGTGGCTGACCGAGTACCACTGTTGAGCCAGACGTTGCCAGTACCACTCCGACGTAACAACCACAAGTGATCGGGGTGAGACCAGACGGCACAAACCCTAGCCTTGCCCAAAATGAAAACAAGGGACTAGGCTCAAGCAAACTTGGCGGAACACTGAGGAGCCATAAAAGTACCAGGTCGCGATGCAGAAGGAGGAGAAAGCCAGTGAGTGCTACCCTGGGCGAGGGTGATGACATCCGCCCTAGGGTCGAGCCTCGGCTAGGATGGGTGCGCAGTTCAAGAGAACTGAAAGTTGGACAGAATGATCTACAGGTGGTTCGGTCCGACGGCGACAGGTACCTGAGATTGATTAATGGGTCGAGACGGCACCCGAACGAGCTGTAAAGTTTGGGTAGAAAGGAACATCAGTGCAGCCCGTCTCCGGTCACAAAAAAACGGAGATGCTCTGGGAGTGGGCCGCGGGACAGACACTCCAGAGGGGGGCCTTCGAGAGACCCGGGTTAGAACTTTAAGTGGGGCTTACGGTGTATCTGGTTCAGTGCATTTGACAGTGTGTCTGCTAAAGTTAATGTTAAAATGTTCAAAATAAGTACAAAAATTAAACAAAAGACAAAGTTATTGTGAAAAAAAAAAGAAGAAAGGTGTGTTGTAGTGGAAGAAATTTATTGTCTATAACCTACTGTCTATACATTAATTAACCAATGCATTATGCATTTAATCTGTTCAGTAAATAGGGATTACATGTGTTATAAGAATGTCCCTTTATATGGTGTGTTTGTGTGTGTGTGTATGTTACAACGTATGACTAACTTTTATCCATATATGAACTGTTTTGATATGCTATATTAACAAGCTGTTTGATGAATTTGTTATACTTTGTGTCCCAAGATGAAGTTTATGTCACAGTGACCGGCTTAGGTATTCATGCTCTCACTCCCTCTCCTCCCCTTTTCATCCCTCTCATGGGAGAACAATTCGATGACCTTGAAGCCCTCGCCTGTATCCTGCGATGTCTCTCAGCTGTACAGCCGTGTCTTATCTCTTTCCAGAAGCCTCACTGTAGAGCTATAAAAGTGTGTGTGTTTCTCTCTCTCACGAGAGCAGAGCTGTATTCTGGTCTCACCCCTCCTGCTTGCTATAGCAAAAAAGGAAGATTCACCTCACAGATCCGGTTGATTATTTTACTCCAGGACCTTTTAAAGTGTTTAGATAAAATTCAGTTACATCAGTGGTGTCAGAAGGTGGGATAATTGATAACCGATTTCCAGCGGCTGACGTGGATTGATCACCCGAACAGAGTTCAGCTCTTTCCGCCTTTTTAGGTGACATGAGCGCGTCACTTGATGGAATCGTGACACATTATTCCAAAGAATCGTCTTGGAAGCCTCCAAAAGAAAAGAATTTGAGTAAGTAATATTTTATTACATTTTTCTTTAAAAAAAAAAAAATGTAAGAGTGATCAGTCATACATTCCACCTAATTAGACCAATATCTGTGTACATATAGTGGGTTAGAGTCCCACTACAGACAGTATACAGTACCCGTTATAAACAGGTTTGGGGATATAGTCTGAGACACAGTGAGACACACTGGCGGTAACCAGTGGTCAATAATAGAACGCGTCATATTGGGCACTTAAGACATTTCGTGACAGCTGATGGTTGTATTGGTCAATAATGGGGTCTTATGGCTCAAAACCCAAACGGTGTCTCTCCGGCGTGAGTGGACCAAAGGTGAAATATATGACTGATAAATACGGTTCTGGAAGTGTTGAATTTCTGCAAAAATGGATCTGTGGGGATGGATTCCCTTGGGGGGGGGGGGTCACTTTCTGTAGAAATTATTACTTCTCTGAGGGATAAAATAAATGTTGGAATTCAGGAGGTACAAACAAAGGAAAAGCAGAGTAAGAAGGACAGAGAAAAGCTGACGCAGTTACAGTTGGAAAAGGGCGCGGTCACCATGTGGCTCACCGAAGCGAGAGAGAGAGAGAAACAGGAGCAGAATAGAAAGGAGAATGAACGGAAGAGAAAATACACAAATTACACACAAACAATTTTTAAGATTGACATATTTATCGGCCCAGGAAACACGCACGCAGGCTCAGGTAAGATTTAATAGCTTTATTCAACAGCAAGGGGTGTTTGGGTGCGTGTATGAGATATGTATATGGATTGTGGGTGGACGATGAGAGTCGGGAACAGAGCAGCACGCCGTGCAGCCAGGCAACCCTATGGGAAGAGCAGAGACAGGAGAATGAGCTGGGCTTAACCAAACGGTGAAGTAATACAGAGTAATGCTTACTTGCAGATGGGAAGGTGGCTGGCGTTGGCTAGGATCTTCGGCCTGGGAGACAGCGCCCTGCTGCGCACACGACGAGACGTGGAGATGCGGGAGGAGGAGATGGCGAAGACGTGAGGATCCGCTGCCAGGGAATCCACCTGTGCACAGGGGAAGACTGATAGACAGGTAAGTGACAAACAGCTTACGTGCTGAAGTGAAGAGTGGCAGGACGGGAAGAGACAATCCTGCTGAGGGTTTGAGCGCGTAGTAGAACAGTCGGCTCCAGACCGATGCTCTGGGCCGAGTGGGCTAAATAGCCCGTCACTGACGAGGAGCAGGTGTGCGCGCAGCTGAGGTGGATGCCTGGGAGTGGCGAGTTGTGACAGTACTCCCCCCCCCCCCCCAGCAGCGCCTCCTGGCGCTGGTATATCCGGGTGCGCCTGGTGGAACTCCGTGATGAGATCCTTATCCAGCACAAAAGAAGAGTGCACCCCGGATCTCCACTCCGGGCCATATCCTTCCCAATCCACCAGGTACTGCAGCCCACGACCTCGACGCTGGGAGTCCAGGATGGAAGCAACTCCCCACGCCGGGTGGCCGTCGATCATCATGGGAGCGGGCGGTGCCCTAGGAGGAGGACAGAGTGGGTCGGAGATCACGGGCTTGATTTTAGACACATGAAACGTGGGGCAAACACGGAGGGAGGGGGGGAGGGCCAAATGCACAGCCACCAGGTTGACAATTCTGGAGATGGTGAAGGGACCGATGAAACGTGGAGCCAGCTTCCTCTTCTTGGCCTTAAGATTAATGTCCCGGGAAGATAACCAGACCTGTTGGCCCACCTGGTAGCTGGGGGCCGGCTTCCTGTGGTGAGTAGCCGTGGTGCTGTTGCGCGCCGCCGTGCGTAAAAGCGCCTTGCACGCCCTGGACCACAAGCTCCGGCAGCCACTCACATGTAGCTAGACAAGCCAGGGCCCTCAGAAAACAAGGAAAAATACAGTCAACATGGACAAGAAACTGTAAGGTGTGGATAAAACTGCTTGGCACTCCAGAAGACGCTAAAGTAATAATGATTAGAGAAATGGAGGAATTGGACAGATTTAAACCTTAGCCCTGATTCAGGAATAACGGTGCAGTAATCATGAGTGGAAATTTTGTGTTCTTTTCCTTTTTTCTTCTTGGTGTACATGGTTGTCATAAATTATGTTTAGTACTTTAGTCAATCATCCCTCCTCATTTGATGATGAAAGTGTAGTGGGGCAAATTGAAGCTGGAAATTTTGTCAATACTGAGCAGCAACCACAAGACATTTTAGGAAATATTGACCCAGAGAACAACTATTTTAATCATATTAATAATAAGTGTGTTTATTATGAAGAACAACAATTAAATGGAATTATGAATTTGGATCAAACATTAACAATAATACATATTAATAGTAGGAGTCTCTATGCAAACTTTGATAGTATTAAGGAGTTTTTAAATCAATTTAATACACCATTTAGGATTATTGCAATAAGTGAAGCATGGATTAATGAAGAAAAAGATGTAAATTTTGAACTATATGGATATGAGATGTACACACAAAATAGGAAATGTAAAAGTGGTGGTGGGGTAGCACTGTATGTTGATAGAAAATTAAAAAGCAAAAAAGTAGACAGTATGACGTCAGCAGTGAATGAAAGTATGGAATGTTTAACAATTGAGATTACGATGGAAAAAAGAAAAAATATAATAGTAAGTTGTATATATAGAGCACCGGGATCTGATATGGAAAAATTTAAAAATGGGATGGAAAAGATGTATGCAAAAATAAGGCAAAAAGATATCTTTATTTGTGGTGACTTTAATATAGATTTAATGAAAACAAAACAACACAAACCAACTGAAGATTTCTTAGATACAATGTATAGCTTAACCTTATTTCCAAAGATTACAAAACCTACGAGAATAACGACACACTGTGCTACCCTGATAGACAACATTTTTACCAATGTTATTGAATATAATATGGTGAGTGGTATAATAATAAATGATATTAGTGACCACCTGCCTGTATTTGTTTCTTTAGATGTTAATTATGGGGCTAATGAGAGTAAGAATAATAATAAACTATGTAAAAAGATTATCTATAAAAGAATACCAACAGAAGACAGAATCAGTGATTTAAAAAAAGACTTAATGTTACAGAATTGGGATGTTGTCTATAGAGAGAAAAATGTGGACTTGGTATATGATAAATTTATTGATATAAATTATTATATGATAAAAACTGTCCAATTAAAGAAATTAATAAAAAACACATATACAAAAATTGCCCATGGTTAACCAAAGGGTTACAAAATGCTTGTAAAAAGAAAAATTATCTCTATAAAAATTTTATTAAATTAAGAACTAAAGAATCTGAAAAAAGATATAAAACATATAAAAATAAATTAACTGAAATAATACAAACTAGTAAAAAATTATACTATAGGAAAATGTTAAATGAAAATAAAAATAATATAAAAGGAGTCTGGGATATATTAAACAAATTAAGGAAAAATGGAACTAAGAAAATGATATATCCAGAGTATTTTACTGATAATTGCAGTGATATTTATGATAAGAATATGGTAGTAAATAAAATGAATAAATTTTTTGTGAGTGTTGGGCCAGAGTTGGCCGCAAAAATTCCAAATCAGGGGGGCGCTAGTGAGCCATGCTGGAGTAAAGACGTGTCCCTCAGTGCTCCTGCAGACTTTTGGACATTTTACTTTTAAAAACGAAGTTTCTTTGGTAAAGCTCAATACAGACTCGTCACCTATCATTGTCGGACTCTCCTGCCCACCTTTATCGTCATGATGGATAAACTTCAGAAGTTTAAATTCGACGCTACTGACAAACCCAATAGGCCCAACATGAGGCTGCAAGCCGAGCTGGAAAAGAATGACTAACCACAGAGCGCAGTGCCAACGTTGACCACGGACGAAGGCTTTAAAACTCAGATTTTGGCATCCTTAAGAGAAGACATCACACAAATTATACGGGAAGAATTTAAGAATGCCTTAGCTAACGATTTCGCCTCTCTCAAAGCCGAAGTCCAGGCTGTACGTTCGGCAATAGCTAGCAACGCCACCTCCGTTAGCGCACGAGTTGGCACAATTGAAGCTAACATTCAAGACGTGAAAGACGGCTTGTCTACTTGGTCAGATGATATAACTGGGCTTCAGAGCTCGGTGAAAGAGCTCCAAAGTGAAGTGAAGTCACTGCGGAGCAAATGTGAGGATCTGGAGGGGAGAATGAGACGTGAAAATATCCGCATTGTCGGTGTCAATGAGCAAAACCCCTGCAATCCAAACGAGGTGGCTAAAATTATTAAACAAGCCTTATACATGGACCGAGAAGTGAAAGTTGATCGATCTCATCGTACACCAGCACCACGGACCGCGGGAGCAGACAGACCCCGAGTGATAATCGCCAAGATGCACTATGATGGAGATGCAGCGGATATTTTGAGAAGAGCCAGGGAAAAGGCACCTTTGATGTATAACGGTAACAGGATCAGCATCTTCCCTGACTACACGGCAGGTGTTGCTAAAGCCCGGGCTGCCTTTTCAGCTGCACGGAAGGCGCTACGAGGCCGACGTGATGTGCGCTTTGGTCTTTTTTACCCCGCAAGATTCCGGATCACTTTCGGGAATGAGAGTCAGGACTTTCATGATCCAACAAAGGCCATGGACTACATAAAGAACAATATCCTGCCCGAAGCTGATGATTCTTGAGGTACCATGTTTGGATTATATAGCGTGAGTCCGCAGGTTATGACTGCAGTGGGTGCGTAATCTGTTAAAATATGTTTGTTTTTTTTATGGTGACGAGAATAATACTTTTTTTTTTCCTATCCTGTATTGTTATAGTGTATTGTGTTGAGTATTTTGAAAATTTTCATTTAATGTTGTTCCTCATCGTAATTTAGTCTGCAGGGGCCTGAGCTCCTTTAGTAAATTTGTTTTGCTGATTTAATTTCTGCTCCTTTTTTTTTTTTTGCTGTGGACACAGCCTACCATAGCAGGTTGTGCATTTAGCTGCTAACACACAGTGGCTAGGGACTTAATCCCACCTTTTAGTATTTCGTTTGTTCGATATACATTTTGTTTTTGTGTTTCTTGCGTTCTGATCCCTTTGTTCCCCGGGGATCACATATTATTTAAAAGAGCAACAGAGTCACTATTTGCTACTTACTGGAACCATATTCTCTCAGTCATAAAGTCTTTCCACTTCAATGCAACATTCCTATGTGAAGTAATATTCCCTATGTTGTTTCTGCTGTACTCTCGATCATGGGCCCACCTCTGCCTCAAAACAACTTTTATGATGCCCTATACTGTAACTATCTGCACCACAGTACTTAAGTTATGAGTCCATTGACAATTATAAGTTATAATGTGAAGGGTCTAAATAGCCCAATTAAAAAGAAGAAAATATTATTACAGCTTAAACGTTTGAAGTGTCAAGTAGCACTATTACAAGAAACCCATTTGTCCGATGATGAGCACCTGAAATTAAAGAAATCCTGGGCAGATAAGGTGTATTTCTCATCTCACCGCTCAGGTAAAAGAAGAGGGGTTGCAATATTAATACATAGACAAGTTAATTTTGTTGATACATTTGTACATGCAGATGGAGAAGGTAGATTTATTCTGGTAAATGGGCTGCTTGATGGCATACCTGTCTCCCTAATTATTGTGTATGCCCCAAATGAGGACCAACCAGGCTTCATCAAATTACTATTTAACAGAATCACGGAGTATAGTGTTGGTCTTTTACTCATGGGGGGAGACTTTAATTGTGTAATGTCACAACAAGATAGACAACCTCCACCTAAAGCATCCATATCCAAGATGGGCAAGATGCTTAAATATTTGACTGCTGAAGCAGGAATGGTTGACGTATGGCGATCAAAATTTCCAAAAGAAAGAAATTTTACATTTTACTCTAACAGTCATGCATCCTATTCAAGGATTGATTATTTTTTCACTTCTAAAGCTGAACTCCACAGAGTTGAAGACATAACCATCATGCCCATTACAATCTCTGATCATGCCCCAGTGGTTCTTCAGTGGGACATGGGATTGACACCAACTTATAAACAATGGAGATTGAACGCCTGTCTTCTTAATGATAAAGATTTCATTACTCTCATTAAAACAGAGCTCAAGAACTATCTTGATATAAATGATACACCTGGCATGTCTCCTCTTGTACTTTGGGACTGTGCAAAAGCCTATTTAAGAGGCTGTATAATTTCTTATGCTACTGCAAAAAGGAGGCAAAAAATGGCTAAACAAACAGAATTGGAGCATAAAATTAGGGAGCTCGAACATAAGCATAAACGAGGGATGGCGTCTAATCTCTTAACTGAACTCAAAGCAGCCCGTTCAGAGCTACAAGAGCTACTATCAGAGAAGATCGAGGGAACTTTACGTTTTGCCAAGCATCAGCATTATGAACATGGAAATAGAGCAAGCAGGCTTCTGGCTTTCAAATTACGTAAACAACAATCTTCTAATATTGTACATAAAATAAAATCTGGACACAAATATATAGTAAAGCCTAAGGAAATAGCTGAAACATTCGGAGAATTTTATAAATCTCTCTACCAAGATACTGATACATGCCCCGATGAGTCCAATATTGCTCATTTCTTACAGGATATTAATATACCTCAGTTATCTGGCGAAATTGCTGCAAATTTGGATGAACCAATCCAAGATTGGGAAATAAAACGATGTATTTTATCTCTCAAAAATAATAAATGTCCTGGTCCAGACGGATTTATCAATGAGTTTTATAAACGTTTCCATGAAGAACTTATTCCACTCCTCTTAAAAGCTTATCACCATTCATTAGAAACAAAAACAATGGCTGTGTCATGGGCAGAAGCTACTATAGTGGTATTACAGAAGGAAGGTAAAGATCCCACTGATTGCAGCTCTTACAGGCCATTGTCTATGTTAAATGGAGATGTTCGTATCTTGACGGGTGTATTGGCACGGCGACTAAATGACATAATAACTAACATTATTCATCCAGACCAGACTGGGTTTATTGTCGGGAGACATTATGCAAATAATTTACGTCGTTTGTTTAATATCTTATCATACCAAAAACAAAGCAAAACCAAGACAGTTGTATTATCACTGGATGCCCAAAAGGCTTTTGATAGAGTGTCATGGAAATATCTTATTCAAACATTAAAAAGATTTAATTTTGGCCCTAAATTTATCGACTGTATTGAAACCATATACTCTTCACCTCAAGCAGCTGTGAGAGTTAATGGGTTTCGATCTGCAAGGTTTAACTTGGAGCGTGGTTGCAGACAAGGGTGTCCTCTGTCACCCTTGCTCTTTGCTTTAAGTATAGAGCCAATGGCCCAACTCATTAGAGATGACAATAATATTAAAGGGGTGCTGATTGGCAAAGAAGTACATAAAATATCACTGTACGCGGATGATGTCCTACTGTATCTGACAGAGCCATCCTGTACAATTCCATGTTTAATGAAAATTATATCAACATATGGATATTTCTCAGGATATAAAATTAATGTTGATAAAACTGAGGCAATGGACATTTTGGACAATATTTCACCAGAGTTTAAACAACAAAGTGGCTTTCGTTGGCCTAAAGAAGGTATAAAGTATTTGGGTATCTATGTTCCCCTTTCATTAGACAAGATATTTGATGCAAATTATGGTAGGATAATTAGTACTATAAAAAATGACCTAAACCGTTGGTCATCATTGCCTTTGTCTCTCCTAGGTCGCATAGAAGCCATTCGTATGAATGTTCTGCCTAGGCTTTTATATCTGTTTCAAATGTTACCAATACTAATACCTAAGTCAACATTTGAAGAAATGGACAAAACATTCTCAAAACTTATATGGCAGGGCAAGCGCCCTCGGATAAAATATAAAACACTTCAAAGACTTAAGGAAGAAGGGGGGCTTAACCTGCCAAACTTGAAATATTATTTTTGGGCTTCACAATTAAAACCATTGATTTCATGGATGCAGAATGACATTCATACGAGATGGGTGGACATTGAACAAAACTTGAGCCTCAAACCACTACAAGCTTTGTCTTTTGCTAATATTCCAGTAGTGGGCTTATCAAGGTGGACTAAAACCACACTTGATATCTGGAAGAGGGTTGGAATTGCCTTTAAGTTACCAACTAGTCTATCTGCCTTGTCTAGTATCGGGCATTTAAAATCCTTTATACCAAGCAGATTGGATACGAACTTTCTCAAGTGGGCTGATCATGGGCTTATTTACATACATCAGTTAATTGATAAGGATGGTTTTGTATCATTTGAATATTTGAGAAGACGCTTCCAACTCCAAAAAAATGATCTTTTCAGATATCTGCAAATACGATCTTTTTTGGTTTCTCATAAAGAGTGGGATAAAGTGCTAGACCCATCACTCATTGAACATTTTTTAATTCAAACTCAAAAACACAAAGAGGATAAAAAAGTGATCTCAAAGTTATACAAAATATTTGGTTTAATGGCTCAAAATAAACCTATTCTGGCAAAACAAAGATGGGAGGCAGAGGCGGGTCAAATTTTCTCTGATCAAATGTGGGAAGAGGTATGTACAGTGGCGCATAAGACCACAAATTCAAATACATGGAGGGAATTTAAATGGAAGATATTTAGTAGATATTTCAGAACACCAGATATTGTGGCCAAGATGACACCAAATGTTCCAAGCCTGTGTTGGAGAAATTGTGGTACAGAAGTGCTTAATCACACACACATTTTCTGGTCGTGCCCTAAAATACAAACATTTTGGGATGAGGTGTACAAGGCAATAAATCATATGTTTCAAGTTACAATACCAAGGGACTTGGCAGTAGCAGTTCTTGGCATCACCCCTCCGGAAGTGCACGGGAGAGCACCAGCATACCTCCTAAACATACTTTTTGTAGCAGCCTTGAAATGTGTCACTGACTCTTGGATGAAAACAGACCCACCCTCCTTCAGTGCATGGCTTCAAAAAGTACAAGAACTTTATCACATGGAGAAGATTACTTACGCACTGAGACTCCAATTACCTACTTTTAAATCAAGATGGCATCTGTCACCATGGGTTGAGATGCCGTCTCGGCACTCAGCCCATGTTTTCCCTCATCCCTGCTTCCCATTGAGCAGCGTCTCAGCTGGCCCCCAGCTGGCCCCCAGCTGGCAGCATTATGGACGGCTGGGGCCAATTAGTCTTCATCAGCTGGGGCGCTGCCAATGAGGATAAATAGGAGCAGCCTCGATGACTCGGGGCTGCGACATAAACACATTGTTAAGCTGAAGCCCCTTCGTCTGGTGTCAGCTTATACTCCTCTTGCAGCATTCCTGTGTTTGTATCCCGCTGTGAGTATGTACGTCTTGTTACCCCCACGTCCGGTACGAGCTGCTTACCTCTGCGCTGTGCAACCTGTGAGTGTACGTCTGCATGAGTATCTGTGCTCTCCTCATCCCTTATCCCTCACCCTTAATAAAACATCTCGACTCACTGGCTTGTCCCTGGCTCTGATTGCCCGGCTCCCTAGAGCCGGGTATGACAGTATGTCGCAGCCAGAAGAGTTGCCGGCGGCCGTGAGTCGCCGTGGAAATGTACCTTTCTGTCCGGGTGTCAGCGCTGCTAGCATGCCGTTTCCCAGGAGTCACTTCCGGCGCCAGGGCGACGAGCTGAGGTCCATCTCGGAGGCTGTCGACGGGACGCTCTTCACCCTGCACGACGCCTCCAACGCGAGACGCTGGCATCCGGGCCGTGCTGAGGAACTCCTGGACTGTCACCCTCACTCTCTGTACCATCTGGAGGACAGTGCCAGGATAGACGCTGCAGGTACACAGCGAGAGAAGCTCCACGGGGTGGATGGAAATCCCGGCAGGGAGTAGAAGTGGGCGACGTCTTTCCCCGCTTCGGAGTCCCGTTCCTGCCGTTATCCCACTCCGGGAGTTCGCGCCAACCAGAGGACTTCCCCCGACCTGCGCCACGTCACTCGGGATTCCCTTCAAGGAGCCGCAGCTGACAGCAGTTATGTCCGGGGTCGAGTGGCTGTCGCGAGCTCTACTGTGTTTCCTGTCACCACCTTCAGGCATGTGGCGGCGGCAGTGAGATTGATGGTGAGGACTTAAGGGCTACGAAGCTTTCCCGTGCTCGACGCCTTCCTCGTCTCGATCTCCGATCTGGAGCGGCGAATCCTGGGTTTCCCCCTCGCTTCGTCCCTTGGGAGTAGTCGTCATCACATCGCCGAGTCACCTCTGCACGAACCTCGTCCGGATCCAGTTCTGGGTCATCGTCAGGACCGTTCCTCCCACGCAGCTGTCATCCCTTCGCCTCGTCAGTGTGGAGATTCTACAGCCTCGTCCCCTGAGCCTCGTTCCCCCGCTGTCATTCCTGGACATTCGGGCTGGCTCACCCCGGCTGTTTCCCCCTCCTCCTCGACGCGCTTCCTGACCGCTGTGTGTGCCTGGAATCCCGGCCTGGTGAGCTCTCTGCTGGAGACAACGCGAGCGACCCTCAGACGAATTCCCGGGGGGTCCTCAGTTATCGCCGGGCGGGGAGAGGAAGAAGCAGAATCCACTACAGCAGGCGATACTCAACCTCCAGGGGGCAGGCAAGTCATTGTTTTTTCACACCTGCTTAATGATTTGCTCTGTCACATCCCTGGAGGAGAAGTTCAGGGTTCGCAGCTCCCTGAACTCTCCCCACCTGCTGTAACTTGTATTCCTAATCCTGCATCCTCTGTGTCTCTCTCCGCCGAGCGGTCCCCGGCTCCGGGTCAACGTGGTGGGATATGGAGAGGGCCTGTGGTTCCGCTGCTACATTGCGGACGGAGGAGGGGGACTGACTGCTGCGTGGAGTCTACGCTGACGACTGAGCGTCCCCGGGTCTCCACGGAGGAGCGGTTCGGTCCGGCGGGACGAGATTCTTCTGGCTTCACGCCGAGTGGATCGTCGGCAGGGTTACCTGAGCTGGAGGGATCTCAAGCTGCGCTGACCATCGTGCTGGCTGCGGGGCCCGACGCGGCTAGATGGGAGCCTGACAACGACCTCCTGACGACGGATCCTGGATCTTCGCAGTCCTGGACGGCGTCAGAACCCGAGATCAGGCGAGTGCTCTCCTTTCTTTTCTCTCTTTTTATCCCCGAGCACTTCAGCCTATCTCCAGGGGAGACGAGCCGGGTGCAGCCGTCCGCTGCGTCTGAGCTCGTCTCGCCGGGTTCTGGCGCTGCCGGTGATCCTGATCCCGGTTCTGTTTTCTCTTCTGAGCCTTCTTCCAGGGTCACCGGCAAGGAGTTGCTGTTCCTCGTGGTGCTGGAGGGTCCGGGTTCAACGTTGGAGGTCGGTTCTGGTGCAGTATTCAACGTGGGTTCGCCCGAGACCCAGTCGGGGTCCAACGTGGGTTCGCCCGAGACCCAGTCGGGGTCCAACGTGGGTTCGCCTGAGGCCCGATCGGGGTCCGACGTGGGTGCTGCCCCAGTATTGTCCAGGTCCGGTGAGGAGGTGGCCGTTTTCCTGCGGCCTGACGCCCGCCGCCCTCGTCATCGGCTCTCCCCTGAGCCTCTTCCACCGGGATCCGCTCTGATCCTTCGCCCGTCTCAACGGTCCTGGTGGTTGAGTGATGCGGGTCGACGACCCGACCCACAGAACTTTCGGTTCGGTGATCTGGTTCCCCCCCACTGGTCTGTTTCCCTCTGGGCAGCCTGGTTCGGCTGCCGGTGGACTGGATTCCTGGGATCTGGGTCTAGAGTTCGCCGTCCGAACACTTCTCTTCCCCTGATTCGCCAGCTGGACGATGGGCGGGGAGATCTCCGGAGCCATCTCGGCCATTTTTGGACTCTGCCTGCCATTCACCTCGGGTGTCACTTTTTCTTTTGTTATTAAGGTCACTCGGGTGTAATGTTTTGTCCTGTTGGTGGATTCGTTTTTATAGTGCGGTTTTCCATCGCTCATGCTCAGCATTTTACTTTTTGTGCCATGTTTTTAGCCTCGTTTTTTGTATTGTAGAGTTATGTTTTGTTTTCCGTAACGCCATGCTCTGCAGTTATCCATTTATTCCAGTCACTTTCATTTCTTTAGGTGACTGGGTATTTATATATTCGTGTGTGTGGGTTTTTCTTTGCCTGCACTCAGTATTTCTTTTTTGTCCTGTTGGTTCATTATAGTCATGTGCCTTGTTTTCCGTAACACCATGCTCTATAATTGTCATTTGTTCCAGTCACCCTCACTTTTCTTGGTGACTGTGTATGTACTTAAATTAGCGCTGTGTATAGGTTCCCCTTTAACCGTACTCAGCATTTTTTGCCCTGTACCTTTTTTGGTGGTTCTTTTTTTCCTTGCTCTGGGTCACGCATGGTTGGTACTCTCTGGGTAGTATGTAACCGGCATGCTGACCCGGTTCTTCTCCCCATCTGTACCTGGGTTAATTATTCTGTTTTGTCAGTATTGTATTTGGGTTTTTCTTTCCCGCTACCCTACATTGCCCCATTGGTGTTGTCCTTCCCTTGGCTTCTTTCCCTCCGGTCCGCCTCCCACCCTAGGTGGGGGGGAGGGGGGGCTGGGATGTTCCTGGTCGTTCAGGAGCCCGACCTTGAGGGAGGGGCTCTGTCACCATGGGTTGAGATGCCGTCTCGGCACTCAGCCCATGTTTTCCCTCATCCCTGCTTCCCATTGAGCAGCGTCTCAGCTGGCCCCCAGCTGGCAGCATTATGGACGGCTGGGGCCAATTAGTCTTCATCAGCTGGGGCGCTGCCAATGAGGATAAATAGGAGCAGCCTCGATGATTCGGGGCTGCGACATAAACACATTGCTAAGCTGAAGCCCCTTCGTCTGGTGTCAGCTTATACTCCTCTTGCAGCATTCCTGTGTTTGTATCCCACTGTGAGTATGTACGTCTTGTTACCCCCACGTCCGGTACGAGCTGCTTACCTCTGTGCTGTGCAACCTGTGAGTGTACCTCTGCATGAGTATCTGTGCTCTCCTCATCCCTTATCCCTCACCCTTAATAAAACATCTCGACTCACTGGCTTGTCCCTGGCTCTGATTGCCCGGCTCCCTAGAGCCGGGTATGACAGCATCCAGTAGAAGTCTCTTTATTGTAGTTGCTCAAGGTGGCTATTAAGCGCTTGGTTTTATTTTTTTTTTGACAGATGCTGTTTCTCTTATATTGATGTGGAATTTGTGTATTAAATAATCTTGACTACATATGGTAATTATATCTGTAATGACTCTGTTGTTAAAAATTTTAATAAAATATAAGTTCTAAAAAAAAAAAAATTCCAAATCAAGGAAGAGACACCGTGAGTGAGACTTTGATTGGAAGTAACCCTTGTGTGGTCTATATTAATCATATATCCCATAACCTACATATGTATAAGCATGTGAGAATGTTTGGTGATTGCATATGTAAAGCGACTTCACACCTCAGAACAGGACAAAGGGTCTCAACCGCCAGTGAAGATCAAAGAGCATCCGAGGCACTGCAGTGGAGACCAGATAGGTCACCCTGACCTCCCAGGGCCAGGTGGAGGGGTACGGAGACAAAGGAGGGGAATTAAGTTAATGAGGGATGTCAGCTTTGATATGCATGTCTTTTGTTGTGAGTATAAGTACACAGAGCCGAATGTGTTTGCTCTCTTACTACTTCTGCTGCTGCACTAGATGAGACTTGTTAGAGGAGCGAAGCTGATAATAAACTTTGGTTTATAAGTCACATCGCCTCGTTATTCCAAGCTCTTCTACACTGGTGACCCGGACACGAGGATGGACCAGAGGCGTTCCCCCGCGATCGACTCATCTGTGGCGACCCAGGCAGACGTCGGCGCCCATGCAGACAGGGGAACAGATGGACGACGTTCCCCCACGGCAGAAGTGACAGAGGGCTCAACCAAGCACCAGCACCGCTGCGAGAGCCGAAGGAAGGCACTCTCACCCTGCGGACACATCAGGGACGGCCCACACAAACGCCGTCACCGTCGAGCTGCCAGACTTCTGGCAGGAAGACCCGACCTCGTGGTTTCAGCAAGCTGAAGCCCAGTTTGCACTTGCGGGCATAACGGCTGACGATACAAAGTTTTATCACATCGTCGCCAAACTCGACGCCGCCACTTCGAGATGTGCGCGGAGCATAATCCAGCGGCCGCCGGCCCAGGACAAATATAGAGAACTGAAAGCGACCATCGTGGCGAATTTCGTCCCCTCTGCCGAGGAGAGAGCCGAGAGGATCCTGGCGGTCTACGGCCACAGAGGATGCAGACCCAAGGCCCTCATGGAGGACTTGCTGCAGCTCAAAGAAGAGGACAATGACAACTTCCTCTTCCAATTTATATTCCTCAGTACGCTGCCGCCACACATGAGAGGGACGCTTGCCAACATGCGATGCAGCACCCAGCAAGACTTCCACACGCTGGCTCACGAAGCGCAGCAACTCGTCAACGCCTGCAGGGAACAGACACCCACGGCAGCATCCGCAGACCTCAACGCCAATGTCCGGAGCCACGGGGAGCCACAAGCCACTGAGCAGAATCCGCCCACCATGGCAGCAACACGGCCAAGACGTAACAGACGGAGCAACGTCTGTTATTACCACAACCGCTTCACCGAGAAGGCTTACAAATGCCTTCCCCCCTGCAAATTCACGATTTTCGGGAAAACGCCAAAGCCGAGAACCGTTAACAGTGGCAGTTCTCGGCGAAAAAAGCAAGCTTCTATATGTGACGGACGGACACACCGGCAAGCAGTTCCTCATTGACACGGGAGCTCAACTGAGTTTTATCATGCCCTCCCAAGCAGACCGGGCCACTCCAATGGAGTGGTGGCAGCCAACGGCTCCATCATCGACACTTTTGGCGAAAGGAACCTGCCCCTCCGCATCCATGGCCGCAACTACAGATGGACATTTGTTGTAGCGGTGGTGAGTTTTAACTTGTTGGGCGCAGATTTTTTGTGTGCACATGGGTTATTAGTCGATCTAGCGAACAGACGCTTGGTTAATGCATTGTCCTTTGCTTCTATTCCCTGCTCAGCTCGAGTTTCTCCACCACCCGTGCAGGCCAGCGTCACTACAGCAGGAGGTAAGTTTGATCAACTCCTCACCCAATTTCCAGCACTCACAATTCCCAAATTCTCAGCTACAGTAGCTAAGCACGGGGTCGAACACTTTATTCCCACAACGGGCCCACCCGTATTCGCCAAAGCTCGGCGCTTAGACGCGACCAAGCTCGCCATAGCTCGGGACGAGTTTACCACCCTTGAAAAACTAGGCATTATCAGGTGCTCAAAAAGCCCCTGGGCGTCACCGCTTCACATGGTCCCGAAATCCGACGGTTCTTGGAGACCGTGCGGCGATTATCGCAGATTAAACAATGCGACAGCGCAGGACCGCTACCCTATTCCTCACATTCAAGATTTTTCACTACATCTGGCGGGTGCGCGCATTTTTTCAAAAATAGACCTGGTCCGCGGCTATCATCAAGTCCCCGTTAGAGCGGAAGACATTCCTAAAACAGCTGTAATAACCCCCTTCGGTCTTTTTGAATTTTTGCGGATGCCTTTTGGCCTCAAAGGCGCTGCTCAAACCTTTCAGTGGATGATGGACGCAGTATTACGCGACCTCCCTTTCGTGTTCGTCTACCTCGACGATATGCTGGTAGCCAGCTCGTCTGAGGAAGAACACGAACAGCATCTCACTATGGTTTTTCAGAGACTAGAAGAGCACGGGTTAATAATCAATCCAGCCAAATGCAAATTCGGCGTGTCACAAATTGATTTTTTGGGACACAGAGTTTCACCGAAGGGGGCAGTCCCACTGCCAGACAAAGTTCACGCAGTAAAAAGTTTCCCACGGCCACAAACGGTCAAATCGCTGCAAGAATTTTTGGGAATGGTTAATTTTTACAACCGTTTCCTCCCCCGCGCAGCTCAGCTCATGCAGCCCCTATATGACGCGCTCAGAAAACAAAAACCTTCCAAAGCGGGCGAATGGACCCCGGAGCGCGAACGCACCTTTGCGGAAGTAAAAAGTGCCCTAGCTAATGCCACATTGTTGGTTCACCCTGATCCCTCGGCCCGCATTGCGCTAACCACAGACGCTTCAGACCTGGCCATAGGGGCGGTTGTAGAACAACACGTCGACGGAACCTGGCAACCTTTGGCATTTTTCAGCAAATCGCTAAACCAAAGTGAGCGTAAATACAGCACCTTTGACAGGGAGCTGCTAGCGCTTCATTTATCCATCCGCCACTTCCAGTTCTGGTTGGAGGGGCGGCATTTCACGGCTTTTGTAGACCACAAACCGCTCACCTTTGCGATGGCTAAAATTTCTGAATGGTGGTCAGGCAGGCAACAAAGACAGCTAGCTGCGATTTCAGAGTTCACCACAGACATTCGACATGTGGCAGGCAAACTTAACATGGTAGCAGACTGCCTCTCTCGCGCTGTGACATCGCCAGAGCGCGAGGAGACAGATTATACTACCTCAGCCGCAGAACTCTTCGCCAACGCGGACACATACGCAGCCCCAGTCCACGTAGGGATAGATTTTGCAGCCATGGCGGAGGAGCAAAGTAGTGACGCGGACGTGCGCGCACTCCTGTCTGGACCAACAGGGTTAAGGCTGGAGGAAAGGGGTTTACGCGACGGTGTGCCCCTCCTAATATGCGACATCTCAACCGGCCGACCTCGCCCGGTAGTCCCAGCTGCATGGCGCCACCGTATTTTCGACTCAATTCACTCCCTCGCGCACCCAGGTGTGCGCGCTTCGGTTAAAATGGTCGCCAAAAAGTTTGTGTGGCCTAGCCTGCGCAAAAACGTAAAAGAATGGGCAAAGACTTGCATTTCTTGTCAGTGCGCCAAAATAC